>OY987238.1:15198452-15873415 GCA_963920705.1 Odiellus spinosus
CGTGCCTCCTTCAGCGTTTTCACAATTATATCTTAGCGGTACTCGATGGGCAACGTATCTAAATATATATAAAGATGAATAATCAAACCGTACAAGCGTTCAAAAGGGTCCTCTAAAGGCCAACACCGTTGAGAAGTTAATCCTGAAAAATCTGCTTCAGTTTCGATAAAAAAAAAAACATAACCAAAGGCTGTGTAAACGCGACGCGAGTTCCAGCGCCATCTATGATTCTTTAGGCAAATTATAAAACCTTGTACTTCCACCTTAATCACCTCTAACTGGGTCAAAACTTGAAACTGTAATTCGGCGACACTCGTGCCTTTATTGCTCCTAGGTATCCCATTGTTTGCCCTCTCACTCTCTTTCTCGAAGGACAAGCAGAGAGGCAGCGGAGCGGTGGGGCGGAGGGTGGGCGTGGCGCCCAACTACCACCTTTAGCGATGTAATTTCTCGAATCCATTACATCTTCAACGGAAAGGATATCTCTCTCTCTCTCTCTGAAGGCGAAATGAGAGGTTTGGCACTAAGGTTGAAGCGAGAAAAGGCCGGGGGTTGAGTCGTCGGGGGGGCCAAAGCCCCGCAATCATATCGAAAGGGGGGCGGATGATATCGGACGCGAGTCTAGATCCGTAATTAGGCTTGGAACAATATTTCGACCAATCGAGAAACGCCAAATCGATATATCGGCTCAAAAGATTTTAGAGTTCGCCTAGCTTCCATCGACGACGCGACGATGGGCCGAACAAGTTATAGTTCAACGCGAAATATAAGTTCAAAGTTCAAATATCAAAGGGTGAAATGTATGTAACGCCCCCTTTCCAACAAAAAACGTAAATATAGAAATAAATAGGCATAATAGGACATTTAAAAAGACATTTTGTACCCAATATTGCCATCCAGAAGGGCCGAGAATCATTGGTTATACCTCAATAGAGTGGGTAGAACATCTAAAATTCCAAGTATTTGATTCGGGCCAGATACCAAAAAGGTATTTCTCAGAAACGTTTGGGAAAACATTACGAACTTACTAGCGTGTTAATTTTGAACGGACCGATGCCTTAAACAAACACGGAACAATTACTAACGGTTCAATTGAGGATACACGCTTAAATGCCTCAATATCAGCCACCACATTCGTTGGATATTCTTTCCAAAACTTTATAACGAATAAAACGTATCGGAAGCCTATAATTATTCGAAGTACTCTTCGAAGTTCAGCTTCGGTATTATTTAGAATTGCAAAAATGTAAAATTTCTATCATATTTTGAATAACATCCTGGGGTCAAGGGTCATCTTAGCAGTATTGTATTATGTCTTAAGAGTCTCCATTCAAACGGTTAGAATCGTTTCCAAGGCCTAGTATGAAACTATTTAAATAGATCGGTTTCATTTGATCAATTAAAATCGATTTGGATAGTTACAGGGTTCGTACAAAATTTTGGAAGTTAATTTCCCTGACCATTTCTAAATAATTTCCCTGACCAATTTTAATACTTTTTTCACGAATATATTCTTACGAGGCAATTCCCACATTTTATTTGACATCGGGGTCAGCCGATAGTTTACTCGGAATATGAGAAACAATTTGAATCTTTAGGCAAATATTTTCAGTTGATAATAATTACGTTACAACTGATGGCTAAACCAATCGTAAACAGTTCCTTGACACTGGTACCAAAATATTTATTTTCTCTGACCATTTGGGCTATTTTTAAATTCAATGACTTTTCCCTGACCTTTGGGGCAAATTTCCAAATTCCCTGACTTTTCCAGGTTTTCCAGGTGCGAACAGAACTAGAAATGTATAATACTTGACTTATTTACTTCGGGTCTCACAAGAGATAGGAAAGCCGCAGTTTCGGGTATAAGCACGAATCAAGATAGAATAGCAGAACCGCGTGGAAGCGAGTATGTCGGAATTCTCTTCGGTATCCACGCACGGACGCTCCAATTCAATATTCAAATATGACATTTCTCGAAGGGTTTTTATTCGCTCTTCGACGCGAGAAATCTATTCAAGGATATCGTAATCGCGCTCTAAGAAGGGATACCTTACAATCCGTAGAAAAATACTTTCCCCGTAACAATTCATCCCTTTAAAGATTGAAATTTATTTCCCATTTATTTAGAAAATATTTTTTTGTTCGAATATCAGACGATATTATTATAGAGTTTGGAATTTAAGAATAAGCGGTATTAAATAATGTAGTTTTATAACGAAATTTCGTTTAAAACGAATTATTTTTTACCGAAAAGATCAAATATATAAAATGGCCCAAAGAATTAATTTCTGTAATCAAGTGTTCAGGAGAAGTTTGGGGGTTTTTTTTTTCACTAAGTGAGTAACGGTTCCAATTTTGTTCGTGGGTCCTTAATTCCCGTTGGCAATTCTTCACCTTTAAACACTTTTACTTTTTTATTTAGAGACACTCGTGATACAAAGAGACACGATGGTTTCAAGTGAAGATGAAAAGCGTATTATATTATTTAATTTTAGAGTTCAATTGAGATAGAGCTCGGAATCGGATCGATCCATTATCTTCTGGATATTTTCAGATATTTTCCCATAAATTGTTCGTAACTAAAACAATGAAATTTCTATATTCGTATAATTGTTATAAGGTTTACCCGAAGATAAGCCTTGGCCGCTTTATCTATCTACAAATTACTCGTATTCAAACGTATAACGACGGATAAGAAACATTGGCGTTTCCAGAATTAGTCGAAAATATAAGAAACAATATTTCAAATTGACTTTTAATTCGAAGAATAGAAATAAAACGATAAGATTTTAAATCATCTTTTTATTCGTTATTTTTCAGGGAAAATAAATTTTGAATTCAATTTTTATCTTCGCGTATAACGCGATGGATAATATTCGAAGATCAGGCGGCCATTTTTGGATAAAAACGGATATGGATTACGTTTTTTTTACTGTATCTTGGAATAAGTTAACTCGAATAAAAATAGTCTATTTTTAATCAAACGGATAATATAAATCAGATTTTAGTAGATTTTATCCAATTAATAAAAAATTATACGAATTCCGAGCTCTATCCATTGGTTATTTTTGTTGAGGAATTATGGGTTATGTTAAATTAACTTTTCAATAACAATAAAATGGAAAATATATTATTATTTATTACTCCCTCCACATGGCATAAATAATATTATGAGCTAATGGCCCCATTTCTTTTTACTTTCCCTTCAGAAGGTTGAGGCCTTCAGGGGGGGGGGGGGGGGGCGTTAGAGTTATAGCAATGACACAATAGTAAGAGTCGACCCCCAAAAAAAGAAAATGGCCCGGGCTCTCGATCTCGCCCGCAACACCCATCACCCAGTGGTAGTCTTCGTTTTTTTTACGGGTCCCCCGAGGGTGGTCATCTCTTATACAATGTATATATATAGCGCGCTGGAATCAAAACGACCCGACACGACTCCTAAGCAATTTTTTCGTCCAGAATTCTTTCGAGGTCTCAAACAATATTTCTTCAGCAAACTAAGTTAAGTTTAGTTTATAAAATACGACTATATCTAATCTAAAATGGCCTAATTCTTTAGTTAATAATCTATTTAAAATGATTAGTTCAAGCGGATTAATATTAAATGTTAAACAGGATTGAATCTCGACAGAAATAAACGTGTTAAAGATTGGGTGACATGTCAGGAAATAGAACATTACACTAATTAAGTAATTAGGACCAGGGAAGCTCAGAAAAAATATGGAAAAAATCTACAATCAGTTTAGAAAAACGTGTTTGAAATTTTTAAATATCAATTTTAATATTTATTGGGTTATGAACTCTACGATTTTGTTTGTCGGCCGAGTTTTTTGAACTCGTAATTAGTCCATAAATATCGTTAATTAGTGTAGGTCAGTTTGGGGTCACGGAATTAACCAGGTTAACTAGTAATAAGCTTTGAAGTTAAACCTTAAACATAACCTTGGGGTTCAGATCGAAGGTGTTTTTGAGGGCGAAATTCCTCCGAGCCTTTTAATGTATGATTATTTAAGTCTGGGTATCTTTCCCGGACAGTGGGGTTGAGGACATGGGGGGGCAAGGGGGGATAAGAGATGGCGATGCTATAAACTAAAAGGATGGACCATTATTACTAGTCTTTTTCGACGCCCTTCCAAGTCATTTGCCAGGAAAGAAAACCCATTAACTCTATATCTATAGCTTTCTACCATGGCATAGCTACGAGGTTTTTTTCTGCCACACTTTTCCTTTCCCTATAGCCGCTCTCGAAGTTAGTTTCGTGAACTCAAACTGTACTACGTACGTCCTAGTAAAGAGGCACAATCGCCTTTCCTAGTCACGTTAAGAGCGATGGTTCATGGGGATTTTGAGAGAAGTGGGAAGAAAAAAAATTATTTTTAAATATATATCGCGAGAAATAATCCTAGTTTGAAATTAAAAGCAATTTAATTGTGTATTATAAGTATATAATTAATATAAGTTGATTTTAAATTAATATTAACGTTACTGATGATTGTTTTTCTTTTTAATTCCTACTCTTTCCCGCACTGTATTGGACGTTAAAGGACCCTTAAATTAAAAATATACCTGGGTAGGTACCCAGGTATATTTTTAATTACTATTTTATCAATTAAGATAGGCATACGTTATTAGTTTAAAAAAGTAATATCAGAAGTAGATGAAACCCTCCTTTGAAATCTATTACTCCCTGGTCTTGTCAACCCCTCTCTGTATGGGTTAGTTTCAAAAAGCGCGATTCGTACGCCTCCTAACGGTAGATATTTTCGGAGCGGGAGTTCGTCCAGCGAATATCTCTAGCAGCCTCGGAGTTCGTAAAAAAAAACGTCGTCGTTTGTGGAGAGAGAGAATTTCCAATTTTGCGTAGACAGGGGGGTATGAAGTAGGACCCCTCCGATCTCGTAAAATTGGGAATTTTACCCATACAGAGAGGAGCGCTATATCGAACATTAGAATAGTAGACTTCAAATATGAACAATTCCTCGCCATTAAAACTATTGAAGGATGCTTTTGATTGGTCAGTTTCTTTCCAAATACAGGGTGTTTCTGGGATGGCTATTAAGAATTGAATTCTGAGTTTCTTTTATTTAGTAGTGGAATCAAACACATATATATATATATATATATCGATTGCTAACAACTTAAGTTGGTTGTTCAATCGGAGTTTGCTTAACGCGAAACGTTAAGGCGAATTAATACCTTATGTTAAAACTCGTAAATAAAATTCGACTTTATATAAAGCTAATCTAGGTTCCCCTTTTTCTCTAACATCGCAATCTCCGATTGAACTTACAAGCTGGTATATATTTATTATGAAAAAGTCGTACTATAGTGTCACTGGAGGCTAGTGGGATTACGCGGAGACCTTTGGGATTCCCGAAGGAGCTATCTGGCGACCGCTAGAGCCCGAGTTCTTACACACTTTACTATTAGGTATACAAAGTTGGGAATTTCAAAGAATAAAAGTTTAAAAAAGTCCAAATCCGCTTTCGAGGAAAGAAATCCGGTTGGAAACTTTTCACGTAAATTGGACGAATTATTCAAATCTTCGAGAGTGAATTCAGAGTTAAAGGGAAGGTGAAGTGATTTGTTTTTAGCGTGTGCAGATTTTTTATTATTTACTATTTAACTTTTTTATCGACTGTTCACGCCGGTTTGGTACGTTACTCAGTTAGCCAATAGGAGAGCTACAGGAAGTATACCCTAATATATGTAGGACTAAATAAGACCTCAAATAATTGTACAGGCAATACTGAAGAACCTACTCAGCCCATTTTACAATATATTATACGTTGGTACTCGCAAACTCGGGTGTACAAAACTCTTTGAACTATCAAAGCTGAACTCAAAGTTCATAAGACAATACACTGTTAAAACTGAACTCAGTGAACTCGGGTGTACAGCGAATTCAAGAGTGTTTGACCCCTGGGTTGGTAGGCCGGAAAAAAATAAAGAATTAGGCTTAATGAATCAAAATAGCGAATCAAAATTAAAATCAAAATATATTTAAAGTTTCAACGATTTCTCTTCACAAATTAAAAATATTAATTAATATTACTCTACGGAATGTAACTAAAACGTAGAAATATTAAAATTATTATTTTAAAAGTTTAGTAATTATCCTTTATATTTACAGCGTTTCTTAACTGCAAACAACACCCTATAAGACCCCAATGTTCTCCAAATCAATAAAATGGCTTTCAGTCTTAACCTATACTTAAGACATTATAACGTAAAAAACGATGGTTTCTCGATAATATACGACTTTAGATCTATGAGCCAGTTTTTATCCGATTCGACGAAGCAGCGAAGTGGAAAGAAAAAGGAATATAAGCGTATAGGAAGCAGAAGCCGATAAAACCCTCCTTTGAAGTCTACTACTCCAATGTTCCATATAGCGCTCCTCTCTGTATGGGGAAAATTCACAATTTTACGAGTTAGAAGGGGTCCTACTTCATCCCCCCTGTCTACGGAAAATTGGAAATTTTCTCTCTCCACAAACGACGACGTTTTTTTGGACGAACTCCGAGGCTGCTAGAGAAATTCGCTCGACGAACTCCCGCTAGGAAAACATCTACCGTTAGGAGGCGTACGAATCGCGCCTTTTGAGAATAACCCATACAGAGAGGGGTAGACAAGACCCGGGAGTAATAGACTTCAAAGGAGGGTTTCATCGGCTTCTGATAGGAACCAAAGGGGTCCTTGGATGGAAGCAACAGCGGCCTCACCATCGAGAAAAATATATATACTGATGGGACGAAGGTCCATATATATTTTTAGAAGCGCGCAACTTGGGGGAGGATAGTTGGGTGTGTAGTTTTACAATTGGAAATCGATAGAATACACTCTCTCTCTCTCTCTCTTTACGAATATGAAGCTCAATTATTTGTAACCAGGAAGAAGAGACAGTAAAAGCCGAGTTAACACGACATTAAAGATGAGCTAAAACTTTTAAATTCATTTTTGGAATCATCGAATGTCAAGAAAAATTGTTAAAAAGGGTTGGCACAGTTTTTTCAGATTCAAATTCCCTTTTCAGGTTTTCCCTGACCTTTTCCAATGATTTCCCTGACCGTTTCCAACTAATACTACCCAATTTTTAACCTTTTATTTCTTTATATAATCGCGTTGGCCAAATTGCAGGCGTATCTTTGTTCTAATCTATACAACTGACTGCAAGGTCAGCTGAGAATCTTAACAGCGGATAATGATCGCAATTTCCTGGCTGGCTTATCGAAAGATCTTTAAATTCCCTGAATTTTTTGGTTCATTTTCAAATTCCCTGACTTTTCCCTGACCTGTGGCAACCCTGGCAATATAATTCAACACATTGTAAAATTCATTACAACATCTAAACATTTTTTTGGCAAAGGACGGAGACATTTCTCGGGCACCCAAGATTAGTGCCTTAACACTTGGACAACATCTTATCGAATATATTTAGCAGAGTCCATCCATTTTGAATAGAGATGAAAACCCGCGTTTATAGAGCGGAGATAAAGCGGGGGTGGGGGGTCAAAATAAGGAGGCGCGTTGGTTCCCAATTTGACCTCTAACGATCGTGTTCCTACTTTTTAGTTTTTAGACAAAAGCTTGGCGTAGGGAAGGATGGTGAAGAGGACCCGGGCTTGAAAATAAATGAAGCTTCGTAACAAAAGACTTCATTATTTTAAGAATACTTTTTGGTCGGTAACAGAGGGAGGAGGATGAAGAGGATGGATACGGATAGGGATAGGGGTCGTGTTTTTATTCGGGCATCGTTCAAAAACAGAAAGCTATCATATACTGAGGTTTGCTGGTAGTTTAATACAATTTTTTGCGTCCTATCGTTCATATACTTCGGTATCCTCTCTCCCACATGATACTGTTCCCTTAGTTCTTCTACAAATTAGATTTAAAGGGGGTCCAACGCCTAATTAACGCCTAAGGGATAGAGTAAAAAAAAATGAAAAATAATAATATAGCTTCCCAAATATATAAAAAAATATCAAAATATCCGCTTCACAGACATCCAAGGCACATACACACGAGTTTTACATAAGGTCGCTTTCGCGCCGTCATTCTGGCGAAAGTACTTAATCTAAATAAAGTTAATTACCTTTCGTATCATAATTATCGTTAATTAAGTTTCAAAAATAAAAATTACAATTTTGTTTTTGATATTTCCATCTTAACTTTATAATCTATAGGAATTTTAAAAAATGGTGAGAGTCTCCTATAGGTGTTAATGGGCCTTTGATTTTGGTATAAAAAAATAGTCTAGGAATTGGGTATCTAGAGGATATGAAGAACCACGATTCGTCTAAGTATTATTCGAAATTTGAGGAAATTAGGCGTAAAGTCGGGTCTGAATTATAACGAAGCGTATCTAAAATTAATGTCCTCCATGAATAAAAATTATAAATATGCAAAACAACTTCCCAAAATAAATAGACTGAATTATGATCTCTCTTCTAAACAGCATTATTAATATTATAAGAAAATCATCCTAACTTTTAATCCAGCAAAATATTAAACTTAATTTAATAATAATTAGGTTTCAAAGAAATTTCTTAAACAAATTTCCTGATTTTCCAATAGAATTTTTCCCTGATTTTCCCAGGGACATTGAAAGTTTTGTAAAAAGCTAATTGATTACGAAGGTTAAAAATAAAACGTTATCGGACATTTTATAAAATTTATCGGACAAATAACCAGTGACTCGCGCTTATACCCCTGTTCCTCGAAGTCATTGAAGTACTTGTAAAGTTATCAAATGAACTTATGATAATACATTTACGGTATTGATACAAAGTAGGTTCAAAATAAAAAGTTGGCGGAGAGTTTTTATATTCTATAGAGTTCGGCTGTTTAAATTCGCTATTCATTTGACGGAAACCAGACAATTTCCTGTCGACGCCCAACTGATTTTCACCCAAGCGCGCTTGCTCGTGACTTCGACGTCAACTTTATACAAAGCTAACATTCTATTATTATATACATATTGAGTTAGGGGAAGCGTCTAATACGAACCACGCGTAGTTTGCGTAGGATACGAAGCTATACCCAACACATTATCTACCTCCGAATAACGAAATTAACACGGAAATAATAAGGGAAATTGGACTAAAAATTGTACGCGTTAAGTTTGCAATACAATCGAAGTTATGGTCTATATTTAAAACTAATATGATTATGAAGATTATGAGGGGTAATTAGGTTCGAATGTGATGCAAACTAAACATGATTCGCGTATATAATTAAAGCAACTAGAAAAAAATAAAATCGATATAATGAAAACACTGAAATTATTTTTACAGATTATAAGTTCGGGCAAAAATTAATTCTAATTCAGAGAGTCTATTCCGTCGAAAATAAAGTAAAGAGCTCGGAATCGGATCGATCCATTATCTTCCGTATATTTCAGATATTTTATTTTTGGATAAATTGTTCGTAACTAAAACAATTAAATTTGTATATTCGTATAATTGTTATAAGGTTTACCCGAAGATAAGCCTTGGCCGCTTTATCTATCTACAAATTACTCGTATTCAAACGTATAACGACGGATAAGAAACATTGGCGTTTCCAGAATTAGTCGAAAATATAAGAAACAATATTTCAAATTGACTTTTAATTCGAAGAATAGAAATAAAACGATAAGATTTTAAATCATCTTTTTATTCGTTATTTTTCAGGGAAAATAAATTTTGAATTCAATTTTTATCCGAACTTATAACGCGATGGATAATATTCGAAGATAAGGCGGCCATTTTTGGATAAAAACGGATATGGATTACGTTTTTTTACTGTATCTTGGAATAAGTTAACTCGAATAAAAATAGTCTATTTTTAATCAAACGGATAATATAAATCAGATTTTAGTAGATTTTATCCAATTAATAAAAAATTATACGAATTCCGAGCTCTTAACTTTAAGAAATAAATATTTTTATTTCAATGTAACTACCCCTTTAGTACGGACTTAACTTGAAAAATGTTTAGTTTGGATGTTGGAAGCTTTTCGTCTTAGGACAAGTAGGCTACTGGAAGGTGGTTAGGAGTGAAAGGAAAGAAAAGGGACAATATTTTGGGTACCGGGCCATCGCGCACGATATATTCCGTGAAATATTTGGTTTCCGAACCAAAAAATAAAAAAACGGGGAAGATTTGACGCCAAAAAAAAGAAAAACACGGATTAATGGGCGAACACAAAAGGGAGGAGTACATTCGGATAAAACGCCGAGGAAGAAAAAGATTTGGAGAAGAACAAAAAAAAATGGATAAAAAATGGATTTTCCCAAGAGTAAAGCGTCCCCAATTTTTCGTCCGTGAGCCGACATCGCGCCCACCCCCGAATTTGAACGAGAAACGAATAAAACGAGGGTAAAATAGAACAATGTCGCGAAAAAGCGAGCATTAACTATTTCAAATTCCGCTACTGGAACCCCCGGAACGTTCATCTTCCGAGTTAATACCAACCCCCTACTGTCCAGAAAAACACTGCCACCGAAAGAATAAATCTGGAGTACAAGGCGATCTAAAATACCGCATTGCACGCCGTCGAAACAAAAACTTGGAAAACCCGCTGATTTTTTCCCTATTCAGATGAAGGCTATTTTCTCCCCTGAATGGTGGCTGTCCAACGAACACCGAAGTACCAAGGTTGGAACACTTTTACAGGGGCTAATATTGAAAGTATTTTCAGAGCTCAAAACACAATGTCATTTTTCAGGGTTGCGCAGTTTTTTCAGATACAAATTACCTGACTTTTCTAACGATTTTCCCTGACCTAAATAATACACAATTTTTAGCCTTATACTTTTTATATAATTGAACGCGTATCTTTGTTCTAATCTATACAACTGACTGCAAGGTCAGCTGAGAATCTTTTCCGCGAATAATGATTGGAATTTCCTGGCTTCTCGAAAGATCTTTAAATTCCCTGACTTTTCCCTGACCTGTAGCAACCATGTTTTTTTTAAGCAGACGCGTAATACCCTCTTCAGAGGAGCTGAGGGATTAGCCCCGTTTAATCAGAGATTTAAGTAGCCGTCTCAGTTCAATAAACTTTAGTTAATCGTGATTAAACCTAGATTAAATCTAGTTACGCCTGGGTGTAAGATTGATTGAAATCGGAAATTGATAAAATTCAAAATTAATATTTACATTTTTTAAATTAAATTAAAATTAATTTAAATATATTTACTCTGTCTATCGCTTCATCTTCGGATCATTATACCGAATAAAAATGTAGTTTAAAATATAACCTAGATTGAACTCATAGCCTGGGTTTCGTGATCCAAGGGCATTCTTATAAAGAAGACATTTTGAAGGAAGCTATCCTTTATGTCCCTACCTATCTATCTATAGAAAAAGGAAAAAAAAAATATTTCTGCTATTTTTACGTAGTTGACGATGTAACTTGGCACTAGATGCGATTAAAGATAGATAGGAAGGAGCCTTTATCAACGCTGTAAACCCAATATACGTTTGGAATTCTATACTTGGAAGAAGAGTTAGAGTCACAGCGTGTGAGATCTCCAGGCGAGATATTTACTCTAAGGCTTTCGTTTCTGAGAGACGTTCTCGTCCAGTCCAAAGCCCACGCTTCTATTTATTCCAAAGATGGCCTACCCTTCCAAAAAGATACGGTATTTTTTTTTTAAACCAAGTATTTGGATGTGTAGATAAATATACCATCTACCTAGCTTTAGTAAATATATTTATAGCTAACAGGGTTGGCGCAGTTTTTTCTGATTCAAATTCCCTGACGTTTCCAGGTTTTTCCCTAACCTTTTCCACCGATTTTCCCTGACCTTTTCCAACTAATACTACAAAATTTTTAACCTTTTATTGTTTTATATAATCGCGTTGGCCAAACTGCGGGCGTATCTTTGTTCTAATCTATACAACTGACACGCCGTCACCTGAGAATCTTAACAGCGGATAATGATCGCAATTTCCTGGCTTCTTGAAAGATCTTTAAATTCCCTGACTTTTTAAAATATCTTAAAATTCCCCGACTTTTTTGGTTCATTTTCAAATTCCTTGACTTTTCCCTGACCTGTTGCAACCCCGCGTGACGTCGTGATAACCTCAGTTCTTAATGACATTATGAAGAAGAAAAAGGTGTTTTTTTTTCATGGAGGGCAGTGTCATTGAATTGTTTAAACATTAATAGTTCCTGGGAAGAGAATTTTCTCCATAGTTGTAGGAATATAAGCTTCGTTGCTATATACGTAACGATTTTTAGAAATTACAATATGGAGTCGCGGCTGATTATTCCAATATATAATATTTCTCATTACCTAAACCTTTTCTATGTTTCATTTTCCAAACGTCATTTTAGGATTTTAAGGATCATTAAGTACGTATACATTAACCAAAAGTAACGCTTCGACTAAAGTCATACTGAAACGGACAAAGATATTCAAATTTTCAAAAAATAATTTTGCCCTAAAAATAATCCCAATTTTTAAGTTTTCATATTTATTTCAGTGATTAAATTTGAGATTAAACTTAACGAACCAATCACGGTTCGCTACTGAGAAGAATCTCCCGCTGTACGGGCAATTATTGGTTAAAGGGAGAGTGAAATGGAAATTCAAATATTTTAAAATATAAATTAAATGTATAGAATTTTTTTTAAATAATCGAAATTAAACCTAATTTTGGCCCAATTAAATTATAATTTAAATTATAATATCTTTGATTTAATAAAATAGCCTCGACAGGTGTCGCGGCATTCGCTCTTCGATTGAAGATTATTTAAAATAAGTTGTTTCTTGAAACTTCAAAGGATTTTCTAGCTAGCTTCTGTCCAACGATAACCGAAATAATTCTCATTTTAGCTTTTAAGTAACCCTTTCAGAATGAGGGTTAATCGCATAATTTCCAGATTATCTTAGGTTTACTCATACTGATTTTATACGTCTCGGTTTCGTTGGAGAAAAAACAGATCAAGTCTTCTTTTTGGGTGAAAAATCTGATTTATTTTCAATTATAATTTCTTCCCTTTGGTTGTGTTACTATAAATAAGTAGCAAATGCAATGATTTCTTTGAAATAAGTTACTTATTTTCATAGAAAAAACATTATATTTGGTAATTTCCTAGAAAATAATCGCGAATTTCTTGAAAATATCAAGTTTCAACTCCCTAAAGTGAAAAATGCAATAAATTTTCCACTTTTTCTTTCACGAAATCCCATTAAAAAAAAAAATAATATAATACAGATTTGAAACGCATCTTATTTACAGCTTGAATCTTAGATGAGAATATTTTTGAAATCCCTAGTTCACTTATATCTCTTCGCGCCCCCCCCCCCCCCCCCGAGGGACAAAATAAATTTGAAATTTTTCAGAGTAAATTCAGCCCCTTCTCGCGTATGTCTAGATAATATATGTTTTCCCACATTTGAAACGTTACATTTTGTCGGGCTGAACTCAATTTTAAATAGATTCTAAAATCCGAAAACAAGTTAATTATAAACTATTTGGAGAAATGAAAAACCTTCCTAAATTAAATCTTCAAAGATTCAAATTGGCGGGATCATGATATCACGTGGAACATAGAGATGTTCCGTGTTTTAGAGATGGGTCAAACTGAACCCTAACTGGGCCTAAATTCTGATGAATATTATCCGTTTGATTAAACTTATCTGTGTTATCTTATTCCAAGATAAATTAAAAAACGTAATCCATATCCGTTTTTATCCAAAAATGGCCGCCTTATCTTCGAATATTATCCATCGCGTTATACGCGAGGATAAAAATTTAATTCAAAATTTATTTTCCCTGAAAAATAACGAATAAAAAGATGATTTAAAATCTTATCGTTTTATTTCTATTCTTCGAATTAAAAGTCAATTTGAAATATTGTTTCTTATATTTTCGACTAATTCTGGAAACGCCAATGTTTCTTATCCATCGTTATACGTTTGAATACGAGTAATTTGTAGATAGATAAAGCGGCGAAGGCTTATCTTCGGGTAACCCTCATAACAATTATACGAATATACAAATTTCATTGTTTTATTTACGAACAATTTATCCGAAAATAAAATATCTGAAAATATCCGAATAACGGATTCCGAGCTCTAAAACTTAGATCAATGGACTATTTATTCTAAGATAACTTTATCTTCAAATGCGGTTCCTTTTCGACACCTAAACTAAATTTCACGGGTAACAAAAATTGGCAAAGATATCGAAAAACGTTAGTTTATATATTGGAAGCGAAGCCGAAAGGGAATCTTAAAGTTATCAGTGTTTTCCGAAGCGAATCGGGGCATCCTAAGAAAATACTCTCATATCGTCACGCCAAGTTTAACACAAGCGTCTGAAATATAGACTCTAGAAGTTCAAGCTATCGCGAACCAAGGCCCCAAAGGGATCTTCTCTTTCTCACAGATCTAGACGACATATTTAAGGCAATCTTTTGTTACGAGGTTGTTGGCGGAAGACAAAGACGTAGTGTTGAAGAACGTAACGGGGTAAATATAGTTCATTGTGGAAAAGTAGTCAGACTTATCTCGGACTTAAATAAAAACTTTGCTAAGCCTAAATAGCCTCGTTATAAAAAAATTGTAAATAAATTTTAATTTGAGTTAATTTAAATTAAAAATTAATATAATAATTACTAATAGTCAGCGCGTATTAACCTTATTTAATTTTAAACTACGCTAAGCCTAAATTTTTACGTTATCGGAGTTAATTTTAACAGTTTAGTAGAAGAAATTGTAAGATTTTACAACCAATCAGCCTAAATTTTTATAGTAAAATGGATTTAGATTTAAAACCCGTGTTAATTTAAATAGTTTAGTAAGAAATAATTTACAAATAAACCGGGCTTATTTCATTTTAAATTTAAACTACGCTAAGCCTGAAAGAAAGTAAAATTATGATTTTTAATTCGTGTTAATTTAAATAAATTTCAATATTGCGACTGACCAATCAGCGTCGGATAATTGTGTGCTAAGCCTAATTAATAATACCCCCATTATCAAGTCGTATTAAATCTTATCACGTGATCTACTCATTATTACTGTAAATGGTAACAACGTACTTATCCAATCAGAATTTAGAGAAAAAGGTGTCACTAAAGTACAAGTTATAATAAAGATATATACAGGGTTCGTACATTAAATTTTGGAAGTTAATTTCCCTGACTTTTCCAGGTTTTCCCTGACCATTTCTAAATAATTCCCCAGACCAATTTTAATATTTTTTTCACGAATATATTCTTACGAGCTTGAGCCGCTGGCAATTCCCGCATTTTATTTGACATCGGGGTCAGCCGATAGTTTACTCGGAATATGAGAAACAATTTGAATCTTTAGGCAAATATTTTCAATTGATAATAATTACGTTACAACTAATTGGTCAACCAATCGTAAACAGTTCCTTGACACTGGTACCAAAATATTTATTTTCCCTATCCTATTTGAGCAATTTTCAAATTCCCTGACTTTTCCCTGACCTTTGGGGTCACTTTCCAAATAATTCCCCGACTTTTTGGGCTAATTTCCAAATTCCCTGACTTTTCCAAGTTTTCCAGGTCGTGTACGAACCCTGTTAAAACAACCAACACAGCATGGCCCACCCCATTTCGTCTAAGAATAAAAATTTAAATCCTAAAATTTCATTTAACGAATTGAAATTGAAATTTCGTATTTACCTGTTCGTAAATGAATTAGATTAATCCAAATAATTGCGAAGGTTAATAGAAACTTTTCAATATCATTGTACATCTCGTTTATCACGTGATAATTTTCCTCTTTTTAACAAAAAGAGGAACGTGTCAAAAATTTACTCGAAAAGACGCGGCATTTTTTTTTTTTTTTTTCTTATATATTTTTTTCCGTGTTAACCATCTCTCGGAGTTGAGAAAAAAGCAAAATGATAGAGTGAGCCCATTTTCAAGATGATAGTCCAACAACAAAGTCACTTATTAACAACACTGTCTAACATTCCAACACCCGAAACACGAAGGGTCATTTCAGAAATTTCGTTCTTCCATTACAACCAGTTTTTGTATCGAAATCTAACTTTCATAACTGAGAAGTTGATTTATTTCGGCATTTTACGCCAGTCAAGTTTTTAAAAATAAAAATACGCTTGAAGAGCTCGACAAAAAGTTATTTAGTTGTCTTTGGAATCGTAGATTCGGTAGATATTACCGTCCGAAGGGTTTGTAGCGTTCTGATATGGGTTTAGCATCGTTCCGTTTTGGTTCTAGCATAAAATCGATGCGACTAGGGTGTACGTTTTGAACAAAACCTCCATCGCCATCTACTTTGCTTCAGAACTGATCAATACTTTTATACCAAGACTATGCCTAGTTTTTCTATACGAAGGTTTAGTTTTTTGGTGGAGTTTCCGTCTTTTTAAAGATTTTTTTTTTGGGGTTTTAAAAAATAGGGGTGCTATATCATAGTATATGGGAACTCTTATAGGGATGCCGCGCCGCTGCATTTGGGATTTGGATGGGGGAAAAAAAAGGGGATGGAGGGAAAGGAGTTTCAAACCCAACGCCAAGGCTTAGGAGAATATTTTTCATTCCTATTCTTTGTAAGGAGCGGATTTTTTTTTCAACTTTTTTAAACCCTTTTAGAGATACGTCAGGTTTTCAAGGGGTCCTTAGATTTAACTGGATCATATTTGTTTAATGGGTTTTGTAAAATTAGCGGACGTAAAGTAAAATTCCCAGATATCTACGTCATAACTATGGTCGCCTGGTTTGGATACTAAAATTCTGTTGATTCATAATTCGCGCCGTTTTTCTCGCGAAAGTACTGGATTAATAATAATCCCGTATTTCATCAAATTACGAGTAAAATCAGATATTAATTTATATATTTTTATAATCGTTGATTTTTGAAGATTATTTTCAAGGCGTCAACCGAAAGTTGTAAAGTTTTGTTATTATAATTAATTAACTTCGAAAAAATGATGTCATCTTCGCTTTAATATTACCAAGAATCCATTCGGGTTCCATAAGAATATGGGAGCGTAGCTTTAGCCTCTGGTACCATCCTCCCAAACTTTGTAACAAAAGTTCGTCCACAAATTTTGGCCACATTTGTACGCTTAGATCTTTTTTCGGTCGCGGCTCCATTTTTATTACCCAAAATATTACGTCAAGGTCGTTAGTGGCGCGGGTTAATAATATAATGTCAGGAGCGATTGACTTGAAAAATCGATTCGAAGCGGACGAACTTTCGCTACAAAGTTTGGGAGGATGGTTATTCAATCGCGGCCCTCCCATATTCTTACGGAACCTGAATGAATTCTTGAATACGTTTTAACTATTGTTGGGTTTCTCTTGTTGTAAAGGAATTTTTCGTCTCTCTCTATTTCGGCATTATACTTTAATTTTACATCTCGACCTTGGCTGTCTCTCTCATCCGGGTTTTTATCCGTTGAATATATACCCAGTCTTCTTTACATATTAAAATGAGGCTTAAAACTCGTCTACAAGATTCGCTTTTTACGCTAGAAGTTCCAAGTTTATCCTATAGCTGGAGGTATTACGCCAAGGCCTATCTAGCTGGATTGTCTCCTATAAAGAATTCAAACTCCAGCCAGGATAGTGAGGAGAAAATAAAGCTTTCCATTATTGGATAAGCCTTCGCTAAACAGGATTAAGTTATACCACCAGCCTAACCCTACCTTTCTTCCCACGTCAACTTTCAAAAACTCGATAAGGAAAAGTCTAACACAAAGAACAGAATATTTTAAGAAGAACTTTCAGGGTTGGCACAGTTTTTTCAGATTGAAATTACAGCTTTTTCCCTGACCTTTTCCAACGATTTTCCCTGACCATTTCGGTTACTACTACACAATTTTTAACCTTTTATTGTTTTATATAATCGCGTTGGCCAAACTGCAGCTGCGTATCTTTGTTCTAATCTATACAACTGACTGCAAGGTCAGCTGAGAATCTTAACAGCGGATAATGATCGCAATTTCCTGGCTGGCTTCTCGAAAGATCTTTAAATTCCCTGACTTTTTAAAATATCTTAAAATTCCCCGACTTTTTTGGTTCATTTTCATATTCCCTGACTTTTCCCTGTTTTCCCTGACCCGTGGCAACCCTGTTATAGTATCTAGTACTTGTAGCAAGATGGTCAAACCCATAGTAAAAGTTAAATTTAACTTGGATTCCGTTTTTTTTTTTGTAGTTAGACTATTCCTTTAGACTTTACAAAGGTTATAAATTTATTAGATTTATTCGAAGAGTTATTTTTTTAAAGATAAATATTTCTTATTCGCCTAGCTAAGAAGGCTTTTTTTATTCTCGCCTGGGAATTTAATATCATTATATTGTATTCGGCAAAATCCCAAGGGAGAGGATTAATAGGGACCATAGAATATCTAGAAAATAGATTAGGACCTAAACTAAGTCCATTTATAAAAGCTTTATCATATTACGCTAAAATATCAGAGCTCTTCTTTAAATCTAACGCATCTTGTCTACCATTTTGGAATATAATTCAGGGTTCATTCAAAATTTTGGAAGTTAATTTCCCTGACTTTTCCAGGTTTTCCCTGACCATTTCTAAATAATTTCCCTGACCAATTTTAATACTTTTTTCACGAATATATTCTTACGAGCTTGAGCCGCTGGCAATTCCCGCATTTTATTTGACATCGGGGTCAGCTGATAGTTTACGAGGAATATGAGAAACAATTTCAATCTTTAGGCAAATATTTTCAGTTGATAATAATTACGTTACAACTGATTGGTCAACCAATCGTAAACAGTTCCTTGACACTGGTACCAAAATATTTATTTTCTCTGACCATTTGGGCTATTTTCTAATTCCTTAACTTTTCCCTGACCTATTGGAGCAATTTCCAAATACCCTGACTTTTCCAGGTCGTAATTCCAAGTCTTTCCCGTGACATTTTGACGTCAAAACAAAAAGGCTTTTAATTCAAGACGTTCGTAGTAAATATATATATATAAAAAAACAGGACCAGAAATTTAAATTTAGCGCGCTTGTATTTAGGGGGGTGGCAAGGCTTACGTACGTGATAACGGAGTTATTCGTTAAAATCTCACGGGAAATAAATTTTCTTTGAATATACCTAACTCGCGGTTATATCAGAAGTATTTACCTACAAGTTACGCACCAATAAAGCTACGCGATTGGCTAAAACTAACCAAACAAACTTACCTAACCGCGAGAGAAAAAGTCTAGGAAAATAATTTAAATAAAAAAGTGGAGTAACTAAGGAATTACAATCTGAGAAAGGAGTGAAATCTAGGTTGGAAAACCTTTATTTCAATATGAACTTAGGTTCATTCCGAGATTGTGAAAAACTTATACTTCAAATAATCTACTTCTGACGATAATTTTAAAATGAAAATGTTATTTTTTCTCCTCGGGCGCAACCTTAAACTCTTATCTGATTTAATATTTATTTATATTTTTTATATTTTATAGAGTTAACGCAGTTTTACGGGTAGATTCTTTAGATACCAAAAATATTAGACTGACTTTTACGGCATCAGGAAACATTTCTTCTTAAAAATGTGTTTTTTTTTAAAGATTGCGATCTTAATATCCATTCGCTAGCGTCGCAATGATCAAATAACCCCATCTTAAATAGATAGTAACGCTTCAAAGTAGACGCCAAGTCATATATTACTTTATCATATTGACCATTTCCCCGAAATGTTTCATAGCTTCAGTATTGGTCCAGGACAAATTTGCCCACCAACGTTTAAGGGACAAATTTGCCCACCAACGTTTAAGGGACAAATTTGCCCACCAACGTTTAAGGGACAAATTTGCCCACCAACGTTTAAGGGACAAATTTGCCCACCAACGTTTAAGGGACAAATTTGCCCACCAACGTTTAAGGGACAAATTTGCCCACCAACGTTTAAGGGACAAATTCGTCCACCAACGTTTAAGGGACAAATTCGTCCACCAACGTTTAAGGGACAAATTTGTCCACCAACGTTTAAGGGACAAATTTGTCCACCAACGTTTAAGGGACAAATTTGTCCACCAACGTTTAAGGGACAAATTTGTCCATCAACGTTTAAGGGACAAATTTGTCCATCAACGTTTAAGGGACAAATTTGTCCATCAACGTTTAAGGGACAAATTTGTCCATCAACGTTTAAGGGACAAATTTGTCCATCAACGTTTAAGGGACAAATTTGTCCATCAACGTTTAAGGGACAAATTTGTCCATCAACGTTTAAGGGACAAATTTGTCCACCAACGTTTAAGGGACAAATTTGTCCACCAACGTTTAAGGGACAAATTTGTCCAAAAACGTTTAAGGGACAAATTTGTCCAAAAACGTTTAGGGTCAAAGTTCCTGAAACTATTTAGCGAAAGTCAAAGAAAATCCGATTTCAAAACTTAGATGTAACTATCCCTTCCTTAAGAGTGTAGGATATAAGGAAAACTTTTTGGAAGATGCTGGAAATATTCTCTTTGTAAGGACAGGCGAGCTAAAATTACCAAAACGGGCTGACGATGGCTAAAAATACGAAAGATTCGCCGAACTCATAAATTTTAAAAAAGTTCTTGTCCATCGAATATACTACTTAAATATTTTTCTAGCATAGCGTAAATTTTTCCAGCTAAATATTTATAGTTTGTTTCACTCGGAATTTTCATTAAACGCGAAGTTACGGCTCTTTTTATGATAGTGTAAACAGAATTTAGAGACAACACCGTGTTGAAAAAACAGGCCTCTCATCATTCGCGTGAGAACTTTCAAAAGGGTTATGGAAAATTTAGTTTTGCCAATGGCATATCCCGCGCAAAGAAGATGACGTCAACATGGGCGTCAATTGTATTTGTTTGAAATTAATCCGTATAGAGCTTCGACCAAAAACTGGTGATACTACGACTTTAAATATCTCTAACTTTAAAAACTTTTTCTTCAATAATTTGGGTGGGCCAAATTCTTCAAGAAGGCGCTCCGTACTGTTGATTGGATATTGGGGAATTCGAAAAAAATGACCACGTGGTTGTGAGAAACGATATGGGCTTCACTAACAAATCGATTTAATTATAATTGGAATTTCAAGGCGCGTTTAGTACAAGACCTTATTGAATCAATGTGACGATAATTATCGATAACCAAAATAATCAAATCTCTCGCTTTAATCAAATGGGTTATTCTTGTATTACTCCAAAACACGGATACGCGATTCAGATAATCATAATTTTTCCCAGACCTTTGTTAATTAGGTATTAAATAAAATTTCCCTGACTCCGTATCATCTTTAATTCTAGCTTGATTTCGCAGGCGATGTCGAAGGTATACTGCCATTAAATTGAAGGATAAATCGTAGATATAACGCCTTGTCTTATAGCTTCGTACGCGTTGTCAATTGAATAAAAAATAAAAATACGTATAGAGAAAGGGTATTTGATCAATAGCGCGTTTATTTTCTGATAGGCTAGTACTCGACGGAACGATTTTCATGCCCTAAAAAATTCCCAAAAATGAAACTGGAGTACAAAACCTCGGGATCATAGAGAGTTTTCAATATTCACCGGACAATTCAAAGCGATTCTGTCACGGTTGGCACAGTTTTTCAGATTGAAATTCCCTGCAGGTTTTTCCCTGACCTTTTCTAACGATTTTCCCTGACCGTTTCGGTTAATAACTACACAATTTTTAAACTTTTATTGTTTATATAATCGCGTTGGCCAAACTGCAGCTGCGTATCTTTGTTCTAATCTATACAACTGACTGCAAGGTCAGCTGAGAATCTTAACAGCGGATAATGATCGCAATTTCCTGGCTGGCTTCTCGAAAGATCTTTAAATTCCCTGACTTTTTAAAAGTATCCTCAAATTCCCTGACTTTTCCCTGTTTTCCCTGACCCGTGGCAACCCTGCCTGACGATAACGGAGAAACTACAGGCTTTGCTAAAGAAACAGGCGTCGATAAACGTCAACAGCTCAGTTGGTTAAAGCGTAAAACCCTCTTCAGACGACGTTTAATCAGAATTAACCGATATTTAATCAGATTTAAGCTAGGTTTAATTTACTACGAAGACTACGCAAACTTCTGATAACACAAATCCGTGGCTAATTCCGCGCCTTGACGTTTTCAAAGCTGAAGTCCACCCTATAAGGAAACTGACAATTTTTTCACCTCAGGTGCCAGCATTGATTAATTAATTTAAGTCTTAAACATTTTAAAATAATAAACTGTTACAGTCTCCCTTTAAAACTGGGTTTCTAATAACGTATTTGTATTAAATTGAAACGGGGAGATAAAGGTGGACCAAGATTTGACAGTAACGCAACCGAAACTGAATCCTAAAAAGAACGGGCGACTCGAAATAAACAAAAAAGTGGAGGATAATATAATAGACTATATTATCCAAGCTTAGAAATAGTTACGTTTCCAGACGAAAATCAGTACTTTCGCGTATTAAATTATACCGTTTCTAAGACTGATTTCGACATACGCGTAGAGTTTCGTTTTCGAGCCGCTGATTTTCCCACTGTTCCACATTTTCCATTTTCAGGAAAGAACCCAGGGAGGGTAGGGTAGGACCCGACCAACGCGCTTCGACGCTATATACGCATAACCTAACGTATTTACGGCTTAAAACGTAGTAACTACAAAAAAAGAGTATTTTCAATTTTGATATGATTCTGAGAAATAACAGTGAAAATTTATAATTCAATAGGTGTACGCACTAATCGAATTAAAACGCGTTTAAATGGATTTTCCTAATATTTAATACTAATTATTAAATTAACGGACTCTCCACGTGACCTTTAACCTCAATTTCCATACACTCGAACTTATTTTACTATCATTTAAACCCGATTTTTCAAATTAACGAAATTTCTCCTGACTAGATTTGTTTAATCAGTTATTAATTTAAGTTAAATACTTAGATTACGTTGGATTAATCATATTCGTAGAGATAATTTCAAATTACGTATAAATTAATCAACAATATATTAAATACCGACCTTGACCTTTAACCCCGCCGTATCCAAATACACGAACACCCCCCCACCCCCACTCACATTTAAAATCCAAGGCTCCAAATTGATGGAGACGAATATCCCAATTTAAAGATCCCTTAAAGGGAGGATGCAACCTAACAACAAGTGATTTTTATCGATTCCTTATTGTTTAAATAGGCCTAATCCACTATTTAAAAAATTTACAAACATATTAAACTAGAAATAAATTTAAAACTTACCCTGAAAATAGGCTTAGTGGGATTCATGGAGCTCCTGATTTCCTCGCGTGTCAGGTCTAGCGACCAATCGCGCGCGACGTAAGTCTCGCGGAGATCTCGCGCGAACGACGGGCCTTCGCTCATTGGTCGCTAGACCTGACACGGACGCGTTTCAGGATCTCCATCAATCCCGCTAAGCCTATTTTCAGAGTAAGTTTTAAATTTATTTCTAGTTTAATATTTGTTTGTAAATTTTTTTAAATAGTGGATTAGGCCTATTTAAACGATAAGGAATCAATAAAAAAATCACTTGTAATTAGGTTGCATTCTCCCTTAACAAGTTTAACACGAATAGAAAATAGATTAGGTTATCCATAAATAGATTAACACCCCGAACTAAAGCCTTATAAAATTAAAAAATGAAAAACAGTAGAAGTGTAGATTTAGACACAAAATATAAATATTTTAGTTTTTCTTGGCTTCAAAAAAAAAAAAATGAAGTCTAGGATTCACAAAACCTAAAACATTTTTACATCAGAAAGCAAATATATTCTTTGGGCCCCCCTTTTTGCCCCCCCCCTTGTTCATCCTCCGAAAAGGTAGTTTTGGTAACGTCTAGCTGAGAGCAAAAAACTTTTTCCTCCCTATGCCAGGAAGCTGTAGTTTTTGGTCTTAAGACAAAGATGTAGGTTAAGACGTATAGCCAACCCTTACAGCGCCAGGGTCGTAGGAGGAAAGGGGGTTAGGGAATGGGGTTGGGGTAGGGGGGGGGCATATCCCCTGGAGACTTAAACAAGATGAAGATAGATGCGATTTTAAATTACTAGAGGATTTCCTTTCGGGTTACCCTCTGCCGAGTCTTTTGGCTTTTATTTTTTTTCCTATACCTCGAGTACCGTCTATTTCTAGGTACTCAAATGAGAATATGAAGATTTCTTTCGACTTAAGGGTAGTTAACTAACTTCTAAACAAGACCGCAAACTTTTTACGATATAAAGAGAAGACCAAGGCTTAGTAATATATTATTTTTAAACGGATTTTGGTTAAAATAAGCGTGGGAACGTAATTACTCGGAACCATTCGTGGAAAAGTATTCATTTCTATCAAAAAAAAACCTCCCGTATATTTTGACGTAACTACAGTAAAATATGGCAACGCTTTACGAAGAATATTAGCGTATTTCAAATTAAAAAAACGTATAACTAATAACAGAGGTATATAATAACCCCCTTCGGGGGGGAAGTATGAAAGGTAGGCAAAATCGACGAACAACGAGTGCCCGGCGTAAATCGCGGCGGATCGACACACCGCTTTACTCCCAAAAAATAGTTACACCATTTTGAACCTGACTAAATTTTCCCTACGCGCGCTTCCGGAACTCGCGAGCCGAAGTCAACCTTCGACTCTATTTTAACAGACAGCATGGCTCCCGAGACAGGAAGGTCTAAACACAAATCGAGCCGTCTTGTTTATACAAAGACCATTTACTAGAGTAGCGACATTGAGAAGTCCAGCGCGAGCTACTGGCCTAGATAGTCAGCAGCGGGCTCTTGTTGTTCGTGTTTTTTAGTATTGGTAGTATAGGGGCTTTCATACTTCCCCCCGAAGGTGGTTATTATATACCTCTGCTAATAATGCTGTAAGACACGGAAATAGAAGAGATACATTTAAACTCTTTCTCTTTCTTATATTTAAGGATCTGAAGAAATAGTAGCATCATCTCTTGGAAGAGCGAGAGCAAAGATGGAGAGGGATGAGAAGGAAGAGGATGGAAGCGGGATTGAGAGAGAGAGAGGTTTTCATCGGTACTTTAATGGCCTGATCTTTTGACCTTTTACGATTGTATACAACTTTTCATCTTATTGCCCGAAAGTCTTCCGTACTACGTGTTCTATATCGAAGCGTGGCAAAGAGGTTGGAAGAAAAGCTAACCAAAAAGGATGCCGATACATTGGTTAAAATGTTCCTTTATTTGCTCCCATCTAAAGGGAGATTCGATAAAATAAATCGGCTATTTCAGTACCGTTCAACTTAATCTATATTTATATTTATATTTGGTCTTTAACTATATACGAGATCAGAAGCCGATGAAACCCCCCTTTGAAGTCTATTACTCCCGGGTCTTGTCTACCCCTCTCTGTATGGGATATTCTCAAAAGGCGCGATTCGTACGCCTCCTAACGGTAGATGTTTTCGGAACGGGAGTTCGTCGAGCGAATATCTCTAGCAGCCTCGGAGTTCGTCCAAAAAACGTCGTCGTTTGTGGAGAGAGAGAATTTCCAATTTTCCGTAGACAGGGGGGATGAAGTAGGACCCCTTCTAACTCGTAAAATTGGGAATTTTACCCATACAGAGAGGAGCGCTATATCGAACATTGGAGTAGTAGACTTCAAAGGAGGGTTTCATCGGCTTCTGAAAATACCTATTCGGTTTTTTCTTCCGTACCAACCTTATAAACAAGATTCAGACTAATAATTCAACAATCGAATTTATTACCACGAAGTATTTTCGAGCGGTTACCGAAGCAACCTTGCTGCTAACGTATTGCATTAATTATATTTATAAAATGCAGTTGAAGGTTAAGCTGGCGCCTGAGAAAGAAGGAGGGGAATCATTCGCAATTTGCAGCGATATTGAAATAGAATGAACCTATTTTTCTCTCTTAAACAAAAGTTAACGGTAAACTTAAATTTAGGCCAGGAAAATACGCTTTAAAATTGTATTAAGATTTTTAAACTTAATTAAAAAGTAATTCCGTTACCCTGGCCTTGAAATATTAAACAATGAATCCTTGCTAAGCCTACTTTTAAGACTAAGATCATTTATTTCTAATCTTTAAGATTTGTTTTTAATTTTACTACAAATTGAATGCGATTGCGATGTAATTTCATTCTCCCTCTAAAAACAATATAAAATAAATTTAATGATTATTTATTTCGATATTTCTTACGTAGTAAAGCCCTAAGGTTAAACAAAAAAATAATAATATTGACAGGAGTTTCCGAAAGTTTTCGAAAGTGTCGCTATTTCAAAAAAGGAAATAAAGGTACGCGCGAAGCCGCGGGCTGAGAAACAAAGGGAAATAGATTTCGGTGAAGTACCGACAAGCCACGCCCCCTTCCCTCCTTACTTCCAGTTAAAGATACGTAGGCGTCACGCCACGACGTAAAGAAAATCGTATAGCCGCCGTAGGATACATTTTCCAACGCGTTCTACCTTAGTTCGCAACACGCGAATACTCTATATTGAGCATTTTACCCAAGGGGGTCATTCGGGGTCGAATATAAGGTTAGCTTAATTCACTTAGCTACTATTTACAACGAAGGTAAAGTTCATTTAGGAAAACAAAACAGACTAACTAGATAAATATGGAAAAGCGTTTTTGGCTCGTTCAACTTGTTTTATCATTTAGAGGAATCATGGGAACCCTAACCGTAAATTGGAAGAAGAGGAGTGACATAAGCTGTGACGTCAAAGTTACACTAGAAACAAAGTCAAAGAGGAGAACTTTTTGCAACACTATTTCAAGTAACAAAATTCAATAAGTGAACTTAATTCTCCAATCAAATCAAATTTAAATTACGTAATAATTAAGATTGAACCAGCATTGAAACTTGGGTACCCAAAACAATGCATTATATACAACCTATTTTATTCTAACAAGTAGGGCCAACTCTCTCTATGAGATAATTAATGACGTTTTAATTAAAGAATAATATACCCTACGTAAAAAAAGTAAGCCTTGATATTTGTTTACCCATTTCATAACCAAGGGGCAAATTCCAAAAATCAAATTGGCCCTAAATCTAGGACTAAGTTCAATGTAGTTTATTTTAGAGCACCTGGTTTTGTTAATTCCTACATTTTCCAGCACTATTCTGGGCCCTGACGTATTTAATTTACACAAAATAATGGTAAAGTACTCTTTCAGCGTTTATACCGTACGCAAACCGCGCTTGTCGTCTCTAGCTGGAAGACATTCTATCCCTTGTCAAAGTATCCCTTCCATTCCTGGCTACTAAAATATTATACTACTGTCGAGTGTCTAAACCCTTAAAGGGAGGATGCAACCTAACAACAAGTGATTTTTTATCGATTCCTTATTGTTTAAATAAGCCTAATCCACTACTGAAAATATTTACAAACAAATATTAAACTAGAAATAAATTTAAAACTTACCCTGAAAATAGGCTTAGTGGGATTCATGGAGCTCCTGATTTCCTCGCGTGTAAGGTCTAGCGACCAATCGCGCGCGACGTAAGTTTCGTGGAGATCTCGCGCGAACGACGGGCCATCGCTCATTGGTCGCTAGACCTGACACGGACGCGATTCAGGATCTCCATGAATCCCGCTAAGCCTATTTTCCAGGTAAGTTTTATATTTATTTCTAGTTTAATATTTGTATCGTAAACTTTTTCTCGATGGATTAGGCCTATTTAAACGATAAGGAATCGATAAAAAATCACTCGTAATTAGGTTGCATTCTCCCTTTAAGGCTAAGTCAAAGGTAATATTCCCATACCGCTTCTTACCCATTTCTTCCTGAAAACCAGTAGGTAGCCAGAACTCTAAAACCTACGCTGCAAAGACAGACAGAGGCGAGGTAATATTAAAAAGGCAGCTCGAAATGACATAACGCGACTCCCTAGCACGTCATAAATTATAAGGACATTCTTTTTCGGAGCAAGTAACGGCAATATACCTTTGGTTTTACACGGGAACCTATATATAGAGTTATTTTTATGGACAGAACGTCGGAACTTGGATTCCAACGCATGCTATTATTTTTGTCAAAATATAGATTTTTAAACAGGACACTAAATTTGTTTTTATAGTCTATTAATTTATGATTAAACCTATTTTATTGGCTGGAAAATTTGAGCAAAAATAACTATTTTTGGATGCCAAAAACGTATTTTAGAATTTATTTGGTGTTTTATTTCTAAAGTCTGGTTAAGTTTAAATATAAGTAAATTTAACATCGAACCAATCATTATTTCAGCCTCGTAATGTCCTAACATTAACGTTAAAAGAATTTCCTGGCGTTTGCCCTGGGCCAGAAGCCGATGAAACCCTCCTTTGAAGTCTATTAATCCCGGGTCTCGTCTACCCCTCTCTGTATGGGTTATTCTCAAAAGGCGCGATTCGTACGCCTCCTAACGGTACATATTTTCGGAGCGGGAGTTCGTCGAGCGAATATCTCTAGCAGCCTCGGAGTTCGTCCAAAAAACGTCGTCGTTTGTGGAGAGAGAGAATTTCCAATTTTCCGTAAACAGGGGGGTATGAAGTAGGACCCCTCCGATCTCGTAAAATCGTGAATTTTACCATAGACTAAGAACGGGTTTCACAGTAGTAAAACCCGTTCTTAGTCTATGATTTTACCCATACAGAGAGGCGCGCTATATGGAACATTAGAGTAGTAGACTTCAAAGGAGGGTTTCATCGGCTTCTGGTATATTTAACATCGAACCAATCATTATTTCAGCCTCGTAATGTCCTAACATCAACGTTAAAATAATTTCCTGGCGTTTGAACTTGGCTAAGATACCTAATCCCTGTCAAAAACGAAGTAAACTTAAGTTACAACATTCTGGCCCTATAATCTTATAGGACGAGTACATCGTAAGGTGGGTAGAAAATAACCGAGATTCCGAGAGAGAATAGGTTGGAGATAAAGTTAGCGAAAACTGTCGATTTCTTAAAGGCGCGGCGAGACAAGATGTTCCTTCTTTGACAGAACTGTCCGGAAGTAATTCCCTAAGGGAACGACCTACCAGCCGACAAGAGGGAGTCTGGTGTATAAGGGGAGGGAGGCTTTGACGAGAAACAGCAACCTGGCTGGCTCAGAGACTACGTACCGCTGGACAGCCAGATAAGATATTTATCTGACAATAAACAAATTTTCCCACAAACACCTACAAATCTAATCTAGCCTTAAAACGAGACAATTTAGAAATTGGATTAACTAACTTAACTAGGTATTAGTTTTTTCAGATTCAAATTACAGGTTTTTCCCTGACCTTTTCCAACGATTTTCCCTGACAGTTTCGGTTAATAACTACACAATTTTTAACCTTTTATTGTTTTATATAATCGCGTTGACCAAACTGCGGGCGTATCTTTGTTCTAATCTATACAACTGACTGCAAGGGCAGCTGAGAATCTTAACAGCGGATAATGATTGCAATTTCCTGGCTGGCTTCTCGAAAGATCTTTTAATTCCCCGACTTTTTAAAATATCTTAAAATTCCCTAACGTTATTGGTTCATTTTCAAATTCCCTGACTTTACCCTGTTTTCCCTGACTTGTGGTAAACTGGCAACCCTGAAGTAGTGGTCACTAGTCGCTGGTTATATTTTGGACACCTAATAGAAGGAAGATTTGTAGATGTAGAGGAGCGAAAATCGGAGAATGATAAAGAAGATAAGCTTATCTACCTATTTCCAAAACGTGTCTAAGATTACAATCACTGACATATTCGCAATTAATCTCTTGGCGTTTATTCTGGAAGTAATTAAGAAACCAACGCCGGGGAACTAGCTTTACGCGTGATGAAAACTTAGACTGATTCTATAGTTAAAGATTGTCTATTAGATTAGAGCCAATACATTAAAAGGCTGGGTAGAATTAAAGCGACCCTGTCATATATTTTTCAATAAATTTAAAAATGAAATTTAATTCGCGTTAAAGGGATGATGAACGGGGAAAATTTAGTTTTATTAATTTCAGCTTCGAAAATTATCCGGGTTTATGAGTTGTATCCAGGGTTCGTACAATCTTTTCGAAGTTAATTTACAGGTTTTCCCGGAACATTTTTTTCTAAATAATTTCCCTGACCAATTTTAATAATTTTTATAATTTATTTAATTTCTCCGACCATATGGGCTCATTTTTAAATTCCTGACCTTTTGGATCTATTTACATATTCCCTGACCTTTTGTATCAATTTCTAAATTCCCTGACTTTACCCTGACCTTTTGGGGGTCAATTTCCAAATTCCCTAACTTTTCTCTGACCTTTTGGCTAAATTTAAAATTCCCTGAGCACTTTTGGATCAATTTCCAAATTCCCAGACTTATCCCCGACCTCTTTTGGGTCAATTTCAAAATTTCCTGACTTTTCTCTGACCTTTTGGCTAAATTTAAAATTCCCTGACCACTTTTGGATCAATTTCCCTGACATTTCCATGTCTTGTACTAACCATGCGTAAAAACAATTGGAAACCTTCGGGTTAGATAATGTCATCTCACCCGGTTAACCAAATCAATTTATATATTGCCAATTTAATTTTTAAGTTCCTTAACTTTGCGGCAACACCAGAGGTGTATTTGATTTCCAAAAGAATCAAAAATAATAATCCCTAAGCCTTTGTTAATAAAAATGGTGTCATCCTGACTTTACTCTTTATCCTCCTTTACTCTTTATTGCTTCTAAACTCTTGGATAAATAGGGGTTTGGCTTCGAGGTTTCGGGTAATTCTTGGACTCTAGCCAAAGTCTTTGGATGTTAATGGGAAAGCTAAGAATAATGTCTTTGAAACCAACCTTTGTTTATTGGCACATTTTTAATTGAGGGTTCCCTGTAAGAAAATTAGGGTTGGGGGTTAAAGGGGAGATTTATTCTTGAGCCTTACGAGCTAAAACTAAGTATATCAATCTAGCCCGCTTTTATTTCAAGCCGAGATAAATACAGGGAAAACATACGATGATGACGTCACTAGAACTTCTCCAATTGGTCAGTAACTCTGCTTAAATCGAAGTAAAGGCTGTACCTTTGACTGTACTAAAGTTATTACGGGTAAAATTTAAAATCCCTGCCTTTAACAGTACTAAAATGAGCCCCTAAAACTTCTCAGAAAATATACAATGATGATATGACGTCACTAGAACTTCTCTGATTGGTCAGTAACTTGGCTTAAATTGAATTAAAAGCTGTACCTTTGACTGTACTAAAGTTATTACGGGTAAAATTTAAAATCCCTGCCTTTAACAGTACTAAAATGAGCCCCTAAAACTTCTCAGAAAATATACAATGATGATATGACGTCACTAGAACTTCTCTGATTGGTCAGTAACTTGGCTTAAATTGAATTAAAAGCTGTACCTTTGACTGTACTAAAGTTATTACGGGTAAAATTTAAAATCCCTGCCTTTAACAGTACTAAAATGAGCCCCTAAAACTTCTCAGAAAATATACAATGATGATATGACGTCACTAGAACTTCTCTGATTGGTCAGTAACTTGGCTTAAATTGAATTAAAAGCTGTACCTTTGACTGTACTAAAGTTATTACGGGTAAAATTTAAAATCCCTGCCTTTAACAGTACTAAAATGAGCCCCTAAAACTTCTCAGAAAATATACAATGATGATATGACGTCACTAGAACTTCTCTGATTGGTCAGTAACTTGGCTTAAATTGGAGTAAAAGCTGTACCTTTGACTGTACTAAAGTTATTACGGGTAAAATATAAAATCCCTGCCTTTAACAGTACTAAAATGAGCCCCTTAAATATCTCAGTCAAATCAAGACGGAGATCCGGCTACCGTTGGATAAATTCGCGGTTATTCAAATTTTGGATATATTTTAAAGTTTTTGTCGATAAGAACGGAAGATTTTGCGACTTTAATAAACTACGGTAGCAAAAATCTTAATCGTAAAATAATTAAAAATAATAATGTCTTAAATCCGTTGAATTCTCGACCCGAAATGATTTTCAAATTACGAAGTCATTACTCATTTAAATAAAGAGTTATTTCAGCGCCAACATTTTCCCATTTCAACCCCCCCCCCCTTCTCAACTTTTAACCCCTTCGTAAGCCCCAATTATTAGTGGTTCGTCGCTTTCTCAATTTAAAAGCGATGTCTGAATGGGTGTTGTTCCCAAACCAACGTCGAGCGAATTCTCTCCTTGTCCGATATAATCGTATTTAAAAATCATTACCCCTAATTGGATTTGTTGAGTCGGACGAAGCTGTTTTGATTATAGTCATTAAGACGGGGCTCGCTCAAAACCACACCCGCTATTTTTCATTCTCAAGTTTTTGGATTTTCATATTTGCGGAGTCTTAAGTAGAGTTTACATCCGTATCACCGTTTATCGAGCGATCTTTTACGTATATAGATAAGCGTATATTGCTAATTTACTTACGTTAAGTTAAACTCCTCTCTCGAGTTCAAAAATATGAATTATTATTCATAATATGATACGTAATAGGTGATAAAAAACTTGGGGCGCTTGTGTTGACGCAACTTTAGTTTTACAGCGAGAGGGAAACCATTCTAATTGCGGCTATTTATCATCACTCCCTCATTAGAATCAAAACACTCTAACGTGTCATTTAAAACCCAGTTATTAATTTGAATAAAAAGTTTGGACCAAAAATTATACCATCACACTTTAAAAAAACAATAAAAAGGAAACTTTGTGGCTTACCTTTTTCCCCCAAGACGATAAGGCCAAGGCTTAGTCGTAACCACATACTGTCATACTGAGTAACTGATGATGAGTTTAGAATCCTATAGAAAAGAATTATTAAGTTAGAATTGAATTAATTTATAAATTAAAGCTTAAATTACCCATTATTAAAGACGAATCTTTTGTAAACTAATTAAATTACGCGCAAAAACGAATGAAAACTGGGTAAGAAATTTGCGAGATCTCTATAATCTTACGTTGTCTGTACTCTGCTAGCCTACTCGACAAGTCGCGTCTCGCGTTAAAATGGAGAGTATATACTTTACGGGTCTGGAGTCGAAACAAAAAATGTCCAGATTTAAATTGGACATATCATTAAATAAATTATTATTAATTATGAATATATGTGTAAATGTTTAAAATTTAAAGGTGATTTTCTAGGATACGTAATCAAAGAGACAGACACTGGCTAACAGGGGTTATACCAAAATTTTAACTCTAAGCTGAGAAGATGCTTGCACGTTTTCAGGGTCACGTGGCAAGTTTTCTTCCTCTATAAGTTCTACATGTATAACCAAAATTCTGGCGGCTAGAAATGCATGCTAATTCCCAAAAGAATGTTTAACCCGCATTTAGGTTTTGACCTTGGGAGTTGTTTGGATTTTTTTTTTGGTAAAATTCAAATCATTCCCTTCAGGACTTACAAAGGAGACATTTGATTGGAGGCTTATTTTAGAACTCTCCAAAGGAATAGTGTCGTAAAACAATACACCATTTGAAATATGGTTTTTCGGAAGAACATTATTCCAATAGAATTTATTTATTATTAATTATTATTATTATTATTATATTCATTTTAGAAAAATACAAATATGCTTAACATAATTAAGTTCTTTCGTAGCTCGTAGCATCCGCGTTATCCGTAATATCAATCGCTTCATAGTCAATTTTCAAATTTCTAGTTCGTTTTTTTTTCAGTTTAAGAAACAACGCACTCACTGCGCAGGCGCGTACGCTCTTTCGTGACAGATTTGTTATTATTTTTTTTTGCGGAAACAATTCCTGGCAGCCATTGGAGATTTCAAAACATTTGTTAAGAAGAAACGCGAAGCAAATCCGTGATTTAAAGGGAAAATATGACCTTTTGACCCTCGTTTTTAATCGTCATTCTCGATCCAATCTTTTCACGCGGGCTCTTGGAGTGACGTCGGACGTTGGTCATCCGGCGAGTAACGCTGAACGGGTTCCAGATATTTTAACACGTGACCTTGGTTGTCCCGGAAGCGACTTAAATCTATTTCCTTGAGTTTGACAAAGTATCGTTCCCATATTGAACAACGAAGTAGTCTACGACTTCAAATCATGCCTAAAATCACACGGACTACCATGGAATGGACATACGGATTTCAAATTGATTGGCATGAAGTCTACAACCACATGCCCAATTAACAACTTAAGGGGTTAACTTCGTGCAACATCTCCGGGTTTAAAAAGGGAAATTGTACATCCAACGAAATCATAAAAAGATATTTCAAATATAAAAATACTATAACTTGTGCCAAACATAACTAATTTAAAATAAATTTGATGAGTCATTCCAAATGAAATCAATGATCAGGTGCTCAACAACAAATATGAAATCAATGATAAGGTGCTCAACAACAAATATGAAATTAATGATCAGGTGATCAACAAAAAATATGAAATCAATGATCGGGTGCTCAACAAAAAATATGAAATCAATGATCAGGTGCTCAACAAAAAATATGAAATCAATGATCGGATGCTCAACAAAAAATTTGAAATCAATGATCAGGTGATCAACAAACAAAAAGGAAATCAATGATCAGGTGCTCAACAAAAAATAGGAAATCAATGATCAGGAGCTCAACAAAAAATAGGAAATCAATGATCAGGAGCTCAACAAAAAATATGAATTCAATAATCAGGTGCTCAACAAAAAAGATGAACGTGCTCGCAAACATATTGACGGATAAATGTAATCGGACACGCGTGATGACGTCACGCGTGATTATCATATAAAACAAAGCAAACTTAAACACATCGAGTGGAAAAAAGTTCGGCCGAAAACATAATTGAAATCTTCAGACAAATTCATATCGAGTAACATAAGCAAATCGAAAAACAGGCGCCTTAGCGACTCCTACCTGTTTTATGAAATCTTTCGTGGGATCGGAGGGTAATTTTATGGAGTTAATGCTAGTAGCGGGGACACCGCCGTACATGAAGTTTGTCCGGACATTCGCGTCTTGCGACGTAAAATCTTATATCAGAGGAAAGAGATTTCATTGGTTAAGTATCCAATTTCAAATAAAAACCAAGGGTTTGTACGAAATCAAGTCGGTACTATAATTCCCTGAACAAATTCGACTTCCGTACGAACCCGGAACTGCGGAACAATATCGAAGAAGAGTGTCAGAAAAAAAGAACGTACCGGAAATGATATCTGGACATCTTTCGTCCAATCCACTGTTGACACTTTTACAGAAACCAACCGTGTCTTTGTGCAATAGAACTTCCAAACTAACACGACTAATGTTTTAGTTCGCGAAACAAGATTTACGAACGGAGAAGGGAGACACTTCCCTAATTAAGTTTCAATAAAGAGTTTCACTAATTTCTCGAAGATATTTCTCGTAATTGACTGTACTTAAAGATCTTCGCATTGTGAAACGAGGATTAAAGAGGTTATTCTTTGAAATCACCGTGTTTTCGTGTACTTATTATAACAGGGTTGGCACAGTTTTTTCAGATTGAAATTCCCTAACTTTTCCAGGTTTTTTAACTCTTATTGATTGAAAACGCGCCTTTACGAACGACCCCTATAAGAAAATACACACTCCATAGGTATGTACCTAGAGAGTAACTTCGCCTCCCCCGATCTAACTTTAGTTCAGGAGGAAGTTTTACATTAGTTCTCTATTGAAAACGCGCTTTTACGAACGACCCCTATAAGAAAATATAAACTCCATAGGCTTGTACCTTAGGAGCAACTTTTTTTCGTCTCCCCCGACTTAACATTATTTAAGGAGGAGGTTTTATAGTGGTTAAACCTGTGTATCTGTGCGCGCGTCTGTATGTCACTTTCGGTGCAGGGTTGACACAGTTTTTTCAGATTGAAATTCCCTGACTTTTCCACGGGTTTTCCCTGACCTTTTCCACTGATTTTCCCTGACCGTTTCGTCTAATACTACCCAATTTTTAACCTTTTATTGTTTTATATAATCGCGTTCGCCAAACTTGCAGGAGTATCTTTGTTCTAATCTAAACAACTAACACTCTGTCAGCTGAGAATCTTTTCCGCGGATAATGATCGCAATTTCCTGGAAGCTTCTCGAAATTAAATTCCATGACTTTTTAAAATATCTTAAAACTACCCTGACGTTTTTGGTTCATTTTCAAATTCCTTGACTTTTCCCTGTTGTCCCTGATCTGTGGCAACCCTGCATAATTGCCTTAGAGGATAGTGTCTTACTTCTCAACTATTATCTACTTCTGATACGAAAATCAAGATAAATCTTACTTTTTCTCTTCCTTATTTAGTTTTATGGCTAAGCCGCATGAAATGGGAGGTTAATTTATATAATGGTTGTTATTTTTGTATATAAATATATTAGGAAAATATATTTTTCACATTTTTTAGTATCATAAGTACGCTAACGCGTCTTATATTTAGAAGTGGGATGGATAGAATGAAACCATACACTTTTTACAATATTAGAGGACATTTTCCCCATGTGGTATCATAAATATTGTAATTCTTATCAAATAAAAACCCCCAGAAAATTTAAAAATTAATTAAAAGCTTTCTTACCTTTGTCGTATTGAAACTTTTGTTTGATTCTGATCATGATGACGAATATGAATGCTGTGGAAACCAAAGCCACTATGATGGCTATTAACACCATCAGAAGGGGGCTAAAGGTCACTTGCCAGATACCACCTGAAATTAGAATTTACAAGATTAAATTATATTGAAGGTTACAGTGTCACTTTAAATTATATAATTTGCGTTAAATAAAGGGCTCAATGTAGATGTTTCCTAATTAGTGTAGAGATCAGAAACCCGAGACAAAATACGTAAAAGTTAATTTAAAATAGGTCCTAATGAGTGCGATAGAAAACGATAAAGGGGAGGAAAATTATACAAGTGGATTACGAAACTGGACTTAAGGGTTTATTCAATGATAGACAAATTATAATTTGGAAGGACCCCCCCACAACCTAATCGGGGGCCGCATTAAGATTTTAGCTGGAGAAATAAATTCTCGGCCTTAATTTATTTTGCTGTACGACGCCTTTGAGACTTAAGTTAACCTGACCTCATCAAACCTAACCTGGCCTCAGCAAACTTGACCTCATCTAACCTGACCTGAACTGAACTGATATTTGCGCCGTGATTCCCTCTACGGTATACTATACTGTTTCAATTTCATGTATATGTATATCAGAAGCCGATGAAACCCTCCTTTGAAGTCTATTACTCCCTGGTCTTGTCTACCCCTCTCTGTATGGGTTAGTTTCAAAAGCCGCGATTCGTACGCCTCCTAACGGTAGATATTTTCGGAGCGGGAGTTCGTCGAGCGAATATCTCTAGCAGCCTCGGAGTTCGTCCAAAAAACGTCGTCGTTTGTGGAGAGAGAGAATTTCCAATTTTCCGTAGACAGGGGGGGGAAGAAGTAGGACCCCTTCTAGCTCGTAAAATTGGGAATTTTACCCATACAGAGAGGAGCGCTATATGGAACATTGGAGTAGTAGACTTCAAAGGAGGGTTTCATCGGCTTCTGGTATATATATCTAAGTATATATTAATTATTTAAGCGTAATTGAATTATAGCCGACATATCCCGGAGCCACAAAGGAGATATCTTAATTTGAAATGCACTCAAAACACACAGACGCGAATTAAAGGAAATGGAATACGGGACAGTTACCATAAGGACGCTTATCTCGCTAGCGAGAAAGGAACTAGGAAACAGGCCATTAAAATTAAAACGTCAACCACATACTGGCACTCACTAAATCTCTTTTCTAAAAGGGTTACTCTGATTTTGACCTCAAAAGATAACTTACATAATGGCCTTCACTTGAATATTAGATAGGTTTTACAGGAATATAATTATTGGTTAAGCCTAATCGGACAAGTACTTTAAATCAAATAATAAGCGGGTACCCCGATCTGATGACATATTACATCACAGCACGGGTGTGATGTGATTTTTTTCATCTCATCGCGGTACCAGTTCCGTAAGTACTTACTGGTTTTGACGAGGTTTTCTTGGGAGGCGAGTGTGGTGGCTTGGAAGACGACCGATTCGCTTCGTCCTTTCGAATTGACAGCGAAAACGATGACGATAAAAGCGGACGCCGGTGGAAGTTTTCTAGCGTTAAAGACCGGAATGACCGAGGTTTCGTTAAGCCTTTGTCTATTGTATTGGCTATCGTACACTTCCATTAAGTAGAATTGGGTCACGCCACTCTTGCTTTTATGGTCGCATTCGACGCGGAACGTCGTGTTAGTTTGATTGGTCACCACGCAACTTTCAACCGGGTCAGGTGGACCTGCGTTACGATTAAATAAACAATATCCAATTGGATTGAATTATAGATTCAACGCGAGACCAAAGTTACGAAAAGGTTTTGTCAGAAGGAAGACAATTACTATAAAGATTTTAAATCGATATTTAAATCGATCGGAATCGTTTCTAGCTAAATTCGATCGCTAATCATCTTATTAAATCGATTTATCGAGTTTAATCCGTAGGTTGTTGAAGCCGAATCGTAAATTGAAACTGGTTCCCGAAGCAGGCGCGAGAAATCGATTCAAATCGACTAGAAAAACGCGATTTCCCCGTTCGATAATCGACACTTAGTACGAACTCGGCTTTACTGGTTCCCGGAACAGTTTCGCGAAATCGATTCGACCAAAATTGGTTTAATTCAGGCTTTGATTCGATTTTCAATTACGTTGAAACGATGCTAAAATCTGAATTCTTACCAGCTTGAAAAATGACGAACTGACAAGGATGAAGTTGCTCTCCGACGACATTGGCACCCGAGCAATAGACAGTGCCGTAATAATCTTCGCTGGAAACGTGATAAGAGCCGACTGATTTGGTCCCTTTACTCGTGAATGAAATATTGTCGGAAGCGTGGACAGTCCGATTGAACAACCAACTGAAACTAACGTTGGTCGGATCCGATTCAACTTCGCAAGATATTTGAATAGTTTCTTTGAGAGCAGCGCCGTAACGTATTTGTTGATCGTTAACGCAAACGGGAGCGTCTAATTCAAAATAAAAAGAATGACCCCCGATGAATTAACCTTTCAAAAGGTCAATAGCTAAGTTTTAATAATTTACGCAAAATTGATTGACCATTAATTAATTATTAATCGCGAAATGTCTAGAAGAAATTTCAAATTGAAATAAAAAAAAGGCGGGAATTGCTGGTGTCAATGAGTTCGTTTAAATTTACGCACGCGCCATTATTTTAAACGCTCTATTATTGGCTTCGGCAATTTCATCTCCTCGAGAATTGTTAGTGTTCAAAATAACTTAGGCTTAGCGAATTTCAAATTTTTCATATTTAAAATAAAGTTTTCTCAAGTATTTTAAAAATCAAAATGAGTCTATGGAATCAATTGAAAAATGAAGGTAATTTGTTGGGAAAAACTGTTGAGAGCAAAGATAAGACGTGGTATTTGTTTAATCCTGAAACCAAACGAGGTCACAAGTACTTATATAAGGAAGTTAACTTCAAAAATATTTATATACGCGAGCCTTTGTTTTTCTTCCCTAGGGAAATTTAAAAGAACTCGACTAGACAGGATCTTTAAATATGACTTTCAATTTTTGATTCCACCAACTTAGGGCCCTCGGGCCTCTCACGGAAACTTTTAATACATTTTTTTAAATCCCCCAAACTTTAAATCTTTTTTTTTCCCCCTTTCTTAAAAGATTAATTTTTAAGAAGTTGGTTGCTCTGTTCCTAACTAACCTTAACTACTGTATCTCATAGAATGAATCCCAACCACTAGAGATGCTCCTATCGAATACTTATCGTTAAATAAATACATTACAAACCGTTATTAATTAATAGAAATTAATAAAACTCGAGGTTCGTTGAAGAATTTTTAATATTTAATTAGGCTTAGCTAGGATTCGTGGAAATTTAATCTGACCTCAAACTAACGAAAACGATCTCGCCTCTTCCCAAAAGATCTTTAAATTCCCTGACTTTTTTGGTTAATTTTCAAATTCCCTGACTTTTCCCCGTTGTCCATGACAACCCTGGAATTAGCAATAGTAGAGATTGTCCCTTTAAATCTGGTATCATTAATATGAATAAATCATTAAATCGCCCTTGAAATTTCAGACAATCTGACATCATTTAAATTCGGAACTCAGACCTTTAAACGCGAAATGGCTTTAATAATCTACCATAATTTAAATTAAGATTTAATATAAATAGAATTTAAGCAATTTAATTATAATATTAAATAAATTAAAGTGATAATGACACCGAAAGAAAATATTTAAATCGTATTTAAATTAACTAGATCTTTACTAACCCCAGGTCACTGAAATCTTTCGTTGGTTAAAACTTGTACAACAGATGTTAAATACTTACATTGCACTCTGAGCATGACCGTATTGCTGACGCCTTCGCCTTCCGAGTTCCTAGACTTGCAAACGTACCGACCCCTTTTGTCTCGGTGCACATTCTGTAGAACGAGCGAATGGTTGCTGAGGATGACGCCGGCGCTGGTATTTGTGTGCAATTCTTGTCCCTCGAAGACCCATTCTATATTATTGACCCAGGGATTGGCATCTACGCTGCACTCGAAATAAACATCGTTCCCTTCTTGGATATGCCGATGACGAAGTTTGTTTCCCAGTCGTAGTGACACTTTAGGAACATCTGCACGTGCGCGACGATTAAACGTAATTAGATTGGGCCATTTATACGAATTAAAAACTTCAATTTGAAATTTTTAGAATACTCAAAATTTTGGAAAGTAGGCCCGCCTATTACGCAACGTTTTTCAGGCTTAAAAGTGAAAATTAAAGTTGAATTCAACTAATAAAATTAACCTAACCAGTTCAACCATGATTGGACTTTCAATGGGACCTAATTAGTGCCCGTATTTTTGCAGTTTCAGCAAATGGGGGCCCCAAATTGTAATATATTGTTTATAACTCTTGGGGAACTTATTTTAGCTCAGTGTTTGGATATTGGTTGGCAACCAGGAGGTCCCGTAACCCCAAGGAATCTACCTTAACCTTGTCCCGAATATCAGAAGGTGCTAAAATGACCGTCTTATTCCAATTTATCACGCAATTTCCCGGAATCAAAGTACAAGTACTTACATTGAATGTCCAAGGTGACGTTGTCTTCAATTTGGCTATTTGGAATGAGCAAATTTTCGGCTTTACAGAATAATTTCTCTTTGTTATCGTCGCTGGATGGTACGTAATGTAAGATGCTTTGCGTCGTGTTGCCATCCAAGGACACCATATCTTTCTTTGTTTTTAATTGGATTCGACCTTTCCACCAGGTAATTGCGGCTGGAGGTCGCGACCCCGAAGTTCGACAGACCAATTCTTTGGGCGACATGGCCGAAAGTGGTTGACCATCGTAGTCAATCTTCACTTCGAGTGGTCGAACTAGAAAAAACAAAAACAAAAAGAATATTGGGGTCAAACGCGAAAATTTATACAAAGACAAATTAAAAATATTTCGTGTAAAAATGATGAGAAATTCACCAAAATTCATTAACCAGGGTTCGTACATTAAATTTTGGAAGTTAATTTCCCTGACTTTTCCAGGTTTTCCCTGACCATTTCCAAATAATTTCCCTGACCAATTTTAATACTTTTTTCACGAATATATTCTTACGAGCTTGAGCCGCTGGCAATTCCCACATTTTATTTGACATCGGGGTCAGCTGATAGTTTACTCGGAATATGAGAAACAATTTGAATCTTTAGGCAAATATTTTCAGTTGATAATAATTACGTTACAACTGATTGGTCAACCAATCGTAAACAGCTCCTTGACACTGGTACCAAAATATTTATTTTCTCTGACCATTTGGGCCAATTAGCAAATTCCCTGACCTTTGGGGCCAATTTCCAAATTCCCTGACTTTTCCAGGTCATGTACGAACCCTGTTAACCTATAGAAACCGACCAATACAACTGACCGATGAAGATCATTAAACCTCCAATAACTGCCCCCTGAGAGATCATAAAAATCATCTCGAAATGACACTTTTAAAGTCCGATTTATTTCAGTATTGTAGGAGTGACCTTATCAGGTTAGATACACGCTCTTTTAACCCTTGAAATTGCTCGCCGGTAGATAGCGTGTCGACAAGTCATTCGGCGCCCAATCGAGAAAAATCGAGAGGTCGTTATGAAAAGGGGTCGTGTTGGGCAGTCGACAGAAGAGCCTAGCTTTAGGAGACGAAGGCTAATAACGAGAAGGTTGGAGGGAGAACTCGTTTCTGTACAGTTCGCTTCTCAAATTCCGAAGCTAAATGCTTGGCCCTTTCTTAAAAGTTCGAGAAATATAATCTTCTACTTGTATCGATTGCCTTGGAAAGCGAAAAAAGATGGAGGTGCCATTACCCGAATTTATTTCTTGAACGTTCTAACTGAGTGATTCCGTGGAATTGACTATTACCTCCAAAAGTAATTGTTTGATTATTGATTTAGAAGTAACGTAGATAAGACTGTATTCGGTAAGTAAAAGGGGGTAAAGTTTGATGATCCCTAACTATACATTCGTTAACTGAAACGATTCAAACACGGGATAAAATAAATGAAATTCAATTTAAATGGTACTTTAAAAACTCATTTTGAATTTAAATTCAAGGATATTTTTGCTTCATATTTTAACAAAGCCTTTGCGTTATAAGGATTCCATTTTCTTACGAAGATATATATTTTTTTTAGATTTAGTTTCGCAAAAACTTGCTTTACGTCACTATAGTGATCATGCTAGGTTCTAAGACGATATCCCCACGTAGGGAAGTGTCTAAGACACGGTTCTAGACGAAAAATATATTATAATATATTATAATAATTTCCCAATCTTGAAACTATTTAACATCAATTATCGTCGATTTCAAGTTTGAAGAAAAATATATGATTTTCAATTTAGATTTTTCTTGACTTTAATTTTTGTTGCGTAACTATGGTGGCCCCAAACCCACCTTGTTTTATTTTCAGCTCGTTAAGCTTTACTTTAACTGAAAATGTTATATAAGAAAGAAATGGAACTCGCTTTAAAAAGTCTCATTACTTTGAACTAAAAGGAGAAAAGAATTTTAAAAGAAATTGTCCTGAAATGCCATTTATATCCGAGTTCTTCACTAACGTGAAAAAGTTACATTGTTTCCAGTGAATGTTTAAGTTCAGCTAAAAAAAACAGTTATATTTTGTTCCTAATTTAGGTTAAAATTGGGCCAAAGTTCGTATTTACATAAACCTAAAAAATAGATTTTTATATCCGAATAAAAATTTAAATTAAATATTTTTTAACAGATTTTTTTTTTTCTACAAATTACAAAACATTTTACTACCCCTTTAAAAATTAATTTTAGCTCGTTTCTTTTCTAGCTACGTCTCACTTTAATTGATCTTAAAAACACGTGTTAACCTGGATGCATAAATAATGATCTCTCGTGACAATCAATTAGGGCTAAATATAAAACACGAAAATTCTTTTAAGGGTATACTTTCAAAAAAAAATATTTCAAACTGAATTAAATTAATTGGTTCCTAGAAGACGGCAAATATTGGCTCTAACTTGAAGGTAAGAATAGCCTAATTAAAATGGGAGGCTGAAAAATAAATAAAAAAACTAATTTTGATTTAAAAATAATAAATAAATTAAAAAACTTTAATTAATTAATAAATGCCTTAATATTGTCAAATATGTGTGAAATAAATAAAAATGTAAATTCATGCTTTAATAATAAAAAGGCGGGGAAACTAATTAATTTCTGTTTAAAATAATTTAAGATTCTCATTAATTAACTAATTGGTTTGAAATTAATATTAGTAATAATTAAATTCGAGTTAACTTGTGTTTTGTAAAATAAAATAAAATCCACCATGATCTTTTAAATTAATTAATTTAAGTAAATTAAATTTAAGTAATTAAATTTAAGTAATTAAATTGAATTAAATTTAAGTAATTAAATTTAATTAAATTTAAGTAATTAAATTTAATTAAATTTAAGTAATTAAATTGAATTAAATTTAAGTAATTAAATTGAATTAAACTTAACTAATTTAAGAAATTAAATATTTATTTTAAAATTAGCAATTTTGCCAATTCTTCAATATAAAATAAAATGGAATGAACTTGTGGGTTGATCTACTAAAAGTACTTATATATTATAGGCATATGGTCAAAGAGTTTGTTTTAGATTCCAAGCAACTATTAACTAGGAAACAAATTACACATTTCCTCAGTAATGTCCGTTCGGGTTTTTTTCAAGGTATACGAACCTTTACCAAACATTGATTTAAATACAATAGAACTTGAAGCATCTATCAAGGTTAATTCGTGTATATATAATTAGAATCTTAGCTTTTAAACGTATTGGCTCTATTTAGATAAACGCGTCGTTAAGTATTACGTATAGCGGGCGAATACCTTTTCCTGCTCGGAAAACAAATTTTTATTTTTTTTCGTTTCCTAGACGTAAGCTTGGATATTTATCTAGGAGAACCATTAGGGTTTAAGGTTATAAAGGTAACTACAATCGACACGCGACCGATTTACCACGCACGACTCTGTATCCTCAGTAAAATAAAATAAATAAAAAATATGGACCTGAAATTGTCCACTTGGGTTTAATGTTGACCCGGACTATTTCTTTTTCTAAGAGTTTTAACATTGTGTATAAATCCGCCCACTATTTATACCATTATGCCAACATATTTTTAAACAAAATTATTTCAAGGGAAAATGTAATATCTTTATGATATTATATTAGTCTCGTAATTATATACTAGGTCGGGGGTTAATTACTTAAATAATAATTATGGAAGCAGCTATCAGTAACGCGCAAAAAATGGTAGGAATTATTCTCCATCGTAAAGAGGGTTAAGATTTAATTTATGTTTATGTAGTTTCATTACACCTTTAAAGAATGAATAAACGAACGTGGGAGGAGACGTATTAAGACACTCCGAATGATTTCAAGTATATCCTATATGGTCCGATATAAATATCGCGTGCGGACATCGGATCAAAGACTGAACCAGTTCATATTTCAACGCTTATAATGCTACAAAATAATATCTTTTACTGATAGAAATTAGAATGGGTTTGGGACTACAAAATATAATGGTTATTATATTTTAACTTATTATAACTCGTTATAAACCCTTTAAATTTGATTTTTGTTTATGGTAGGTAATGCGTTAGTGACGGACATTATTTTTTATATAATTATATTTTATCATTATGACCATTTACTTTTTTTTGGTTGGGTAATAGGCTAGTGAAAACAGCGCCTCTAGTGGCGTTAGTGACGGACATTCTTTCATAAACATAATTATATTGTATCATTATGACCCTTTAAATGTAACGATTTTTTGGTTGGGTAATAGGCTAGTGAAAACAGCGCCTCTAGTGGCGTTAGTGACGGACATGTGTTTATAAAGAAAATTATATTTTATATGACCCTTCAAATTTAGCGTAGTTTTTGGTTGGGTAATGCGTTAGTGAAAACAGCGCCTAGTGGCGTTAGTGACGGACATTTTTTTAATCAAAGATAATTATATTTTATCATTATGACCCTTCAAATTTATCGATGTTTTTGGTTGGGTAATAGGCTAGTGAAAACTGCGCCTCTAGTGGCGTTAGTGACGGACATTTTTTTTAATTAAAAGATAGTTGTTGTTTCATTATTTCAATATACAGCAAAAGCTAGGCTGTGTGTAAGGGAAGAGTACTTTAAAGGGGCAAATTTCATAGGAGATTTTTAATTTTTGCATTTTTCCGATTAGACAAAATATATTTTAAAACCATATATTATTCTAAAAAAATAGCAATTATCCGATTAAAGCTAGTACCTAGCTTCGCTGTCTTTACAACGCGTTGAAGTTTCATAGATTCAAACTCGGTTCGTGAGGAGGAGGAGACCGTATTTATAAACCTTACATAGAGAAACAAAACGCATTTGGGTGAGGACTTGAAATGTCCGAAATCACGCGGTAAAAATAATGTCACGCGACCATCAGGAGCTGGCTATAGATAGAGGGGCAATCGTGGGAAATATTATAGGGTCAAGAAAAAGGCAGAGAAATATAGCGTGTCTTTTCCATCTTTTCTTTATTTATTCTTTAACTATTATGAACTAAACGGAAAGTTACGAGGCTTTTATATTTAAGAGCGCCCTTAGAGGGGAGGGGGTCACGGTAAAGATAGGATATAATGTATATTATTATAGAGCTCGGAATTAGTATCATTTTTATTAATTGGATAAAATCTAATAAATTCTGTTTGATTCATTCAAGATAGATTAACAAAACGTAATCCATATCCGTTTTTATCCAAAAATGGCCGCCTTATCTTCGAATATTATCCATCGCGTTATAAGTTCGGATAAAAATTTAATTCAAAATTTATTTTCCCTGAAAAATAACGAATAAAAAGATGATTTAAAATCTTATCGTTTTATTTCTATTCTTCGAATTAAAAGTCAATTTGAAATATTGTTTCTTATATTTTAGACTAATTCTGGAAACGCCAATGTTTCTTATCCATCGTTATACGTTTGAATACGAGTAATTTGTAGATAGATAAAGCGGCCAAGGCTTATCTTCGGGTAAACCTTATAACAATTATACGAATATAGAAATTTCATTGTTTTAGTTACGAACAATTTTATGGGAAAATATCTGAAAATATTCAGATCCAATTCCGAGCTCTAAGTTTATTAATATTCTATCTAGTTCTTATAATACAAACTTCATTACGTCTTTATAAAATTCAGATTCTATTCAAAACTTACATTTATACAAGCTTAGATCTAAACTTTTCAATTAATGCCGTTGAAAATGTGACAGAAATATCTGCATTTTTAACCCCGAGGCAAGTTTAAGTTTCCAACTTTATAAGTAGCGATAGGAATAAGTTAGAACTTCAACGTCGAACATTACGTAACCTTTTTAAATCATATCTAATAAATAATATAACCAATATCATACGTATCCGAGGAAAAGTTTCCCACCTCGTTCGTAGCGCGGCGCCCGAAGGTAGAAATAGAGAAAAACGCCCTTTGAAACATTTTTACATCCAAAAATAATCTATATTTGAATCTCGTCTGGGGAAAGAAGAGATTCCACAAATCTAAATCGAATTTTACCTCGGGTTTCTATATATATACCCAAGTTCCTTTGAAATGGTAAAACATATTTACTAGTGCTAGTGCAAGAACTAACGCTAACGTTACTTTAAAGCGACACTAACACGAATTTTAAATCAAATGGAAATTGAGTAATTTTGGGAAAATTCATCACGAAAATCAGGCTTATTTCTCATTGGAGATAGTAAAATTAATGAGGTCGTGGGAGTAATTAACTTGGAAAACGTTCGTTAACAACACCCCAAGTGGAATTTAGTCGAGTAATACCCCTATTTAATAACCAAGGTTTAGGTAGCTTTCTCAGTTCAATCAACCTCGTTTAATCGTGATTAAATCTAATTTAAATCTGATTAAACAACGGCTAGAAAATCCCGAGATTTGGTAATAAATTTAATTAATTAAAAATAAGATTTACTCACAATTCAAATCGACGGTGACCATCGAGGACACGGGGGAAGTGAGGTTATTGTTACGGGCCTTGCAACTCAAAACGGCCATCAAATCGTGTCGCTGCAAGACTGGAATGTCTAAGACGTTCCTTGTCGTCCCACGTGTCGAGTGTAAATAACTTTGATCCAATAAGGATGATTCTCTCCACCAGGTTAAAGAAGGGGGCGGGTCGCCTAAAAATATAAATTTACAAAAAATTAATTATAGACAAAAATTATAAAAGGTGATGGTCCATATTTTGGTCAAATTAGAATTTTGCAATTTGGACCATTAGTAGGGTTTTTTTCCTGGTGGTGTAATTTTTCTATGGGAGCATATTGAAATGAGAAGTAAAACTGACGTCATGCCAAGGAATTTTATTTATATTTATTTTTTTCAAGTATACTCGAAGATAGTAGTCGAGTATTCGTAAATTGAAGTCGAGTACTCGGAAATAGAAATCGAGTACTCGGAAATAGAAATCGAGTACTCGGAAATTGAAGTCGAGTACTCGGAAATTGAAGTCGAGTACTCGGAAATTGAAGTCGAGTACTCGGAAATTGAAGTCGAGTACTCGGAAATTGAAGTCGAGTACTCGGAAATAGAAATCGAGTACTCGGAAATAGAAATCGAGTACTCGGAAATAGAAATCGAGTACTCGGAAATAGAAATCGAGTACTCGGAAATTGAAGTCGAGTACTCGGAAATTGAAGTCGAGTACTCGGAAATAGAAATCGAGTACTCGGAAATAGAAATCGAGTACTCGGAAATAGAAATCGAGTACTCGGAAATAGAAATCGAGTACTCGGAAATAGAAATCGAGTACTCGGAAATAGAAATCGAGTACTCGGAAATAGAAATCGAGTACTCGGAAATAGAAATCGAGTACTCGGAAATAGAAATCGAGTACTCGGAAATAGAAATCGAGTACTCGGAAATAGAAATCGAGTACTCGGAAATAGAAATCGAGTACTCGGAAATAGAAATCGAGTACTCGGAAATAGAAATCGAGTACTCGGAAATAGAAATCGAGTACTCGGAAATAGAAATCGAGTACTCGGAAATAGAAATCGAGTACTCGGAAATAGAAATCGAGTACTCGGAAATAGAAATCGAGTACTCGGAAATAGAAATCGAGTACTCGGAAATAGAAATCGAGTACTCGGAAATAGAAATCGAGTACTCGGAAATAGAAATCGAGTACTCGGAAATAGAAATCGAGTACTCGGAAATAGAAATCGAGTACTCGGAAATAGAAATCGAGTACTCGGAAATAGAAATCGAGTACTCGGAAATAGAAATCGAGTACTCGGAAATAGAAATCAAGTACTCGGAAATAGAAATCGAGTACTCGGAAATAGAAATCGAGTACTCTGACCCGTAACGAAGACTGTACTTGAACTATTAGCAATAAACGTGATAAGCTATTAAAATATTAAATATTGAAGTCGTTCGGAGGGGCCATTTCGGCTCCGCAAACACTGGTAGCCTATTTAAATATACGCGATTTTCCTTAACGAGCTTATTATTCAATATATCGACTGACGGACGGCCGTTAAAGTAACCAGCTGACTGTTCCCGTTAAATGCCTACATTCCTCATTATTTTCAATAATGAAAATGAGAAAGGTCAATCGTACGACGTCACTAATTTAGAAAGCGGGACCTCGTTACATTTCTGAGTGGAACAATCTCAGTTTGCTCAAAGAGCTTCCAACTAACTCCAAGTTCAAGGGATAATGAACTCCCTAATGGTTTAAACAATTGAAGCAAATTATTTCCTGAAATGTCCCACTCACAAAAAAATCCCAAAATTACGCCTGTTTCACCGGAAGTGGGCTTATCTTCTGGGCTTCCCCTCTGGAAGCGAGGGGAAGTCTGGAGGGTGAGTTTATTTCCAGGGTGACAAAGGGAAAAGATAATTTATAAAACTAAAGATTCGTAATTTTTTAATAACACGAAAATTTGACGTCACGACTATTCAATCGCGATCAAAATATGGTTCGAAATCATCCGTATAAACTGGGTTTTTTATATTATTTAATAAAGATCATTCTAAGATTGTAAAACGTGTAAAACCAGTATAGGTAAAGGATCTCATCTATATTGTAAAAGCGAGCGATAACTCGAGCGGAAAAAATATAAAAAAAAAAAAAAAACATAAAATGAGTTTGAGATTTATGCCCCCCAGAAGCTGTTACGTAAGCAGTTAACTGCTTGGGAACGAGCCCCCCATCCCCTCCCCCAACGTCCCTAGGAAGAACAGCGCGTACTTTCGTATTCAAAGTCGGGACGCGTGATGGAAATAGGGCTTACAAAAAGAATAATTTCTTAGCCGTGCCCGAAAGCGAAGGCTTATTTTTGGCACGCTTTAAAGCCATAGGGGGCTTCATACGGATTTTTACCTCCTTTGAATAATATCACGTTAATTCTTTAAAGCTAAACTGAACCTAGGTTTTGGACCAGCGGGAGCTAGGAGAGAAATTTTTTAACGCCGAAATATTCGCTCGGATTTTCAGCCTTATTATTATTATAATTATATTTGATTATGGTACGCGTTTAAAAATTTAATAAGAGTGTGAATCTGTGAGAGAGTGAGGTAGAAAAAGGATAAGATTCTGATGTGGTTACCGGGGCAGTTACTTCCGTTTTCGTAAAACGCTAGGGGTCAAAGGACTCGAAAGTCACTTAACTTAAGAGAGAGAGACCCGACCTTGATAGCTGACAACTGGGTATACAGGGTTCGTACAAAATTTTAGAAGTTAATTTCCCTGACTTTTCCATGTTTTCCCTGACCATTTCTAAATAATTTCCCTGACCAATTTTAATACTTTTTTCACGAATATATTCTTCCGAGCTTGAGCCGCTGGCAATTCCCACATTTTATTTGACATCGGGGTCAGCCGATAGTTTACTCGGAATATGAGAAACAATTTGAATCTTTAGGCAAATATTTTCAGTTGATAATAATTACGTGACAACTGATTGGTCAACCAATCGTTAACAGTTCCTTGACACTGGTACCAAAATATTTATTTTCTCTGACCATTTGGGTTACTTTTAAATTCCCTGACTCTTCCCTGACCTTTGGGGTCACTTTCCAAATTCCCTGACTTTTTGGGGGTCAATTTCCAAATTCCCTGACTTTTCCAAGTTTTCCAGGTCATAGACGAACCCTGATATAGAAGAAATAAGCTTAAGCTCACGAGCGCTTCGAAATTTCCAAGCTATGACGTCGCTGATGACGTCGACGGCAACATGCCATAAGTAAGCTCCATTTCAATTATGTTAAAAATATTTAAATAAACTGACATTATTTATCTATAAAATATAGCGTAATGGTTTTTGTGGATGTCGTCCCACCTTGTTGAATGGTACTTTACTTATATCGATTGTGGCGGTCCCGAAGAAAGGGATGGTCTTATGTCTCTGTACGAGCGGAACTAGATTCGGGCAAGATGGCATCGAATGATATCGGAGAAAGGAGATTATAGGAAAGCATTGTCTTCGCGGCTCGAAGAAGGTATCGGCTGAGCGACTAGACAATGTTTTCTAAGGGTAAGAGGTTAGCCGCTTTTTTTTTTTTTTTTTCTTTCTCGAAATCGATAATATTAACATATTCATTTCCCAATCCCCAGCGAACCAGAGCCATAAAGAATCGAGCGACTAATTTAAATCGATAATTATTCAGATCAAACTAAATATCGTACGAAGCTAACGAATAAAAACTCAAAGGGAGAATGAATTCTAATACATTAGGCCTAGAAAAATTTATTTCGAGATTAATAATAAGTTTAGAAATAAATTGCAAGCTCGCCAAATTAAAGCGAAGAACTTGAACGTAAGAATGACGTACGTTTTACTTTTTAATACGCTCCCAATGAAATAGGGTTAAATTTCATGATTGGAATACGTAAGCTAAGGTCGCTTGAATAAATAAATTAACAAAGTTTCCGAATATCTTTTTCCCAATATTTTTTAGAAATAATTAAAATGAATAATAAAAAAGTTTTTTAAGCATTGATATTTTATCACCAGAAGGAGATAATACAAAAAGTGAGACAATTGGAATTAGGAATCAACCAATCTCGAGCAGAGATAAAATTGTAACGCTGCCATAGAAACGAATGGGTAACGAAATAAAAATATTTTATTATTGGACATTGAAAAGGGACATTTAAAAAATTGATAGGACAATGTCCAGTGTCCAGAAACTACTTTATTATAGGCATTTATTTTCTTAATTCAGGGTTTCAACTGTGAGAGGAAAAGATCCGTAAATGCGTGGTAAGCAAAGTCGAAATTAATGAATTCCAAGTCTTAATAAAGCATCGCGGATTAAAAAGCAGTGTCACACTACACGTATTAACAATTATATCCTTCTGATTACAGCGTTTTCGCGATTCGATTCAAGATTATAGAGATTAAAAGAAGAGGGTCCTAGAGTAGAAGAAAAAAAAAGAAAGCTGAACCTATCATTAGAGCTAGTAGAAAAGCTTATCTTTGTTTATTGGATACTCAGAGAAGAGGAGGGAGGGATCGACAAAGAAGGAACCTTAATTTCAAGGAGAATTCCAGACACAGTGTTAAGGAAGAATGAAATCAGGGATTTTATTTAGTCCGTTTAAATACTAAGCCTAATCCACTAAGGTGGGAAAAAAACTTACAAACAAATATTAAACTAGAAATCCAGGGTTGGCACAGTTTTTTCAGATTCAAATTCCCTGACTTTTGCAGGTTTTTCCCTGACTTTTGCAGGTTTTTCCCTGACTTTTGCAGGTTTTCCCCTGACTTTTGCAGGTTTTTCCCTGACTTTTGCAGGTTTTTCCCTGACTTTTGCAGGTTTTTTCCTGACTTTTGCAGGTTTTTCCCTGACTTTTGCAGGTTTTTCCCTGACTTTTGCAGGGTTTTCCCTGACTTTTGCAGGTTTTTCCCTGACTTTTGCAGGTTTTTCCCTGACTTTTGCAGGTTTTTCCCTGACTTTTGCAGGTTTTTCCCTGACTTTTGCAGGTTTTTCCCTGACTTTTGCAGGTTTTTCCCTGACTTTTGCAGGTTTTTCCCTGACTTTTGCAGGTTTTTCCCTGACTTTTGCAAGTTTTTCCCTGACTTTTGCAGGTTTTTCCCTGACCTTTTTGGCTAATACTACACAATTTTTAACCTTTTATTGTTTATATAATGGAGTTGGCCAAACTGCAGCTGCGTATCTTTGTTCTAATCTATACAACTGACTGCGAGGTCCGCTGAGAATCTTAACAGCGGATAATGATCGAAATTTCCTGGCTGGCTTCTCGAAAGATCTTTAAATTCCCTGACTTTTTAAAATATCTTAAAATTCCCCGACTATATTTGGTTCATCTTCAAATTCCCTGACTTTTCCCTGAAATCAATTGTTTAAGGTCAGACTCTTGGGGATTTTCCAGGATGTCATAATTGGAAATTGAGTATCATTTCGTGTTAATTGCATTCTCACTTTAAGGGAAAAGGGGGTTGGTTTTAATTTGAAGTTTTGGAACTAAATATACAAGTCTATATCGGGTCGATAAGCTTTAGCCGCTCGAAACGTCGCTCCTGTAGCGAAAAACCGAATTATTATCGGATTTTAAACCATGGTGGAAAATTGCGCTCGCAAAAACTGACAAAAAAACGCCATCAAGAATTGGATTTTTCTACAAAGCTGACAATATAATGACGTACGAATGCGTGCCAACATTCGGGATATTGTTTTTCCGATTCAAATTCGATTTTTCAATAAACACGATCGTATTTAAGCGAGGCCTAATTCCGTTTAATATTCATATTCAAAATTGGTCTATTATTTATATTCCTGGCCTAATTCTAAATATTATTTTAATTTTTGGCCTAATTCTAATTATTGTTTTAATTTTTGATCTAATTCTAATTATACTTTTAATTTGTTGCCCGAATTCAAGCGGTAGGCTACCTAGAGTTTCGATAGGCATAGCTGAACGCGCGAAATGTATGTGTAGCAATTTGAGGCACGCGGCAAAAATAGAAATGGATCCTTACAAGGTTGAGTTTGACTCGTAATAAACGTATAGAGAAAGGGCAACTCAATAACCATTACTGGTATTACATTGTTGGATATTTAAGAACGTGCGCCGGAAGTTACGTGGCCACTGCAGCGGGGAACCAATATTCTTGGCCAATCAAGTCCGATCACGTAACTGATAAACAAAATCATTCTTTCTTGGCCATTCTCTTCTCAAATAACATTTTTCTATTACGAGAAATACGAACAAAACTAAACCCTTGTCCGATCGCGTACCTCTATTTAAAACCTTTTTCCAGCCCTGATCTCGAGAAAATTGACGCGACCAAAAGTTTACAACGCCATGACACTGCAAAGGTCCTGGTAAATATGCCACCAGATTCTGCAGGATTTGAGACACTCTAGCGGCCGCAGTTGCCACGTGTAAATAATGAACCGAAGCGGACACTCTGTGGGGAAATTAATTGCGGAGTTGGAAGGAGGCTGAAGACGATATATTGTGTGGGGGCGTATTGAAATGAAAAGCAAAACCGACGTCACACTATTAGCAGAAGCCGATGAAACCCTCCTTTGAAGTCTACTACTCTAATGTTCCATATAGCGCTCCTCTCTGTATGGGTAAAATTCACAATTTTACGAGATCGGAGGGGTCCTACTTCATACCCCCCTGTCTACGCAAAATTGGAAATTCTCTCTCTCCACAAACGACGACGTTTTTTGGACGAACTCCGAGGCTGCTAGAGATATTCGCTCGACGAGCTCCCGCTCCGAAAACATCTACCGTTAGGAGGCGTACGAATCGCGCCTTTTGAGAATAACCCATACAGAGAGGGGTAGACCAGACCACGGAGTAATAGACTTCAAAGGAGGGTTTCATCGGCTTCTGCTATTAGTAAAATAGCCTCAGGAATTCTTTGATTTCTCGTCATTAAATTGGCAAGTTTGAAGCCAGTTAATTTTGACAATTGCCCCCCCCCCCTCAAACCAGATTGCGTGTGAACTTTAACCTCACTTATTGTTTCGATTGAAGAGTTGAAAATGACGTTGAAAGGGAATATCCCACCCCATAACTATAGTTTTCTCAAAATGATTCGAAGAATGACCCAGTTTTTTTCATATCATATTTTTTTGATCGATTTTCGGGCGATAAATCATAGTTTCCGGCAATCAAAAAGGACCACGCGACACTCAAAATTGATCTTGATGGGTGGAAACGTCGAAACACGAAACCTTTTTTAAAGTTTAACTAAGCTAAATACATATTGCGGCTCAAAAAAGTTACAAAATCGAAAAAAGAAAAAAACTAAAAAAATGAAGTGATGATGTCACCGTTTATTTCCAATGGATAAGGATTATATTTTTTAGTTTAATCCTCTGCCAGTTGAGGAGTGACGTGGGCCAAAAAAAACGCGCGAAAACCCGCTCTACAATAGACAATATTTATTGACGTAGTAAATTTTAAAATTTACGAAAATGGCGTATTTTTACTGTCATTGTAATATTTTCGTGAAAAATTAATGAACCCTCGCTTTAAATACCATGATGATAATATATAGAGCCCGCCCTTTCACTCTCCCTTTAATTATTAATAACAGTACATTACAGTCTCCCTTTGAACTAAATTTATGATTTAGAAAAATTTTAGGTCGATTAAAAAATAAAAATTAAATTGGGATTCTAATTTTACAGCCAATCAAACGATACTATTTAATTAGGACGTTACGGGCTTCAACGAACATTCTGATTGGTTCAAAGATGAATCGATATTTGACAGGTGAAGTCAGATGGATAAGATAGATACGTTCACACTACACACTTTGTTAAAAATATTAATTTCTACTTTTTAAGTTAAAATTCCTAATAAAATTGGTAGATAGATGACCTTATGACCCGACCCGAAATCAGTTCAACTGATTATTAATTTGGATAGACCATATTTTAATTAATAAAGAATAAACTAAAATTTTCGGATAAAATCAATTTTTTACGACTAAATCGAAAATTCGTAATGATGACGCGAAAAAAAGAAGTTATTGTAAAACTCCCATAAAGCGTCTTTTCACACAAAGCGGCGACAAAAACGGGTTTCAAAAGAAAGAAAAGGTGAAAATCCAGATATATCGATCCTACAAGAACCCGCCTTTATATAGAAACTCGAAACGCACCAAAATTTCAAGATTTGGGAGGTTTTTTTCCCCAATTTTTATAATAAAGCTCCAATCATTAGCCAATACCGATCTCATTGAAAACATAACAAGAATATAATAAAAAATGGCCTTATAAAAAGGTATATATTGTCTGCTCTGAAAAAGTATGGGCAAGCTGTTTGAAATTACTAAAAGGAATGCTTTCTAACACGTGACCCCAGACTGTCCAATCGCTATAGATGACGTCACGATAAACACCCCAGATAGTTTATAATTTTAAAAACCACATTTTTTTAAGTCTGGGAGATTAATTAAGCTTTCATCTTCTTAATTCAAGAATAATATTAATTCGATCGCGTTTAATTATTTAGAGGGCAATTTTTATTCGTACAAACAAATAGTAACGAAATTAAAATTGCTTAATTTAGCCAAGGCTTAAGCCTTCTACTCTCCTAGCTATATTTTTAAGCCTTGGTCGATTATTACCAAGTAAAAATGAATATTAGATGAGAAATAGGCGATTCTGAAAAATATTCCAAGTCTCTATAAGTTCAGATAAACGTACCGGAGACACCTCTTTCAAAGAAAATACACTTATCGGTAATCTACCGAACGTTTTGGTATACTAAGCTGAACGCACCACAACGTTAAACTAATCCAAACTAACGGGTTTTTGAAAATAAATCCAAACTTTTGATGGTCTTACAACTCGCAAGGGGAAATAAAATTGGGCTTATTTGTGTATGTATTAAAGTATACCAGAGAATACTACGTAAATAATTAGTTCTTTGGGCGTTACTAGCGTCTCTCCTCTTTCTCTCTAAGGACCCACCATCCCCCTAAAAAGAAAATCGACCGGAAAGTCAAGACCCGTTCACATTAAGATTTTTTTTCATAAGTGTCCATGGTTAATAGCCATAGATTGTACTAGGAAATAAATACAAAAATGCGAATGCGTGTTAAGAAGGCAACAAAAAAATACCTCAATAAAGGCGCTAGAGAGGTTTTTTTTTTGGGTTTGAATCGAGTTGGGAAAGAAAGCCTGAAAGAGAAATGCCAACTACCCTTATTTTTGCAATTTTCTTTCGCCACTAAGCCTCGGCAAGCTCCTTGGCGAGCTTTCTCGCTTCTCGCCCCCAAACCCCGCCCCCACCTCGCCTCAATATCGTAATAGGCGAGTATATCCGAAAGAATGCGTGCCCGGAGAATAAGCCTTTTCAATTGGATTTCTGTCTGACTGTCTCAAACCTCTCCATGTATATAGCCGAGCGAAAAAGCCAAAAAAAAAGAGTCGACAAAGAAGGAGAAATTGAGGTGAGTGATGAAAAAAAGTAAAGGGAATGGTACTCGACGCCTATACGAACAAACCGGACATACGAAATTCTTTCCATGCCAAATAAACGTAGCTACGCTTTGAGTGAAATTGAACGCGCCTATTCCAATATAATACTCTAGAAATCGTTCTACATCCGATTTCAATTCTAGACGAGTTCCTACTAAGCCTCGGTGATGGATTCAATCATTCAAATCGATTTATCGCGCCTGCTTCGGGAACTAGTTTTCAAAATTAACGATTCGCCTTTAATAACCTTATTAAAAATCAAAAGCCGATGAAACCCTCCTTTGAAGTCTATTACTCCCGGGTCTTGTCTACCCCTCTCTGTATGGGTTATTCTCAAAAAGCGCGATTCGTACGCCTCCTAACGGTAGATGTTTTCGAAGCGGGAGTTCGTCGAGCGAATATCTCTAGCAGTCTCGGAGTTCGTCCAAAAACGTCGTCGTTTGTGGAGAGAGAGAATTTCCAATTTTCCGTAGACAGGGGGGGATGAAGTAGGACCCCTTCTAACTCGTAAAATTGGGAATTTTACCCATACAGAGAGGAGCGCTATATGGAACATTGGAGTAGTAGACTTCAAAGGAGGGATTCATCGGCTTCTGGTATCCCGTATATAGAAGTAAGCTTAGAACTTCCCTGATTGGATGGATATTTAAATATTATTTTTAATTTTAAATCATTTTCTTGTAAAACACTAAATTTTAGGCCGATAGGAATTATCCCCTAATTCTAAACGCGTTTTAAGAAATCTGTTGAATTTTTAGCTACGAATTTAACTATCTAATATGAAGTTTGAATAGTCGCGGATAAGTAGACCTTGTTTTCATCATTCCATGACGTCTACTTTTGACTTAAACGCGTCTCCTAATTCTGAACACCAACCGGCTGCTTCTAAATCTTCTAACGTGTAAAAATTTAAAACTCATAATTTCTTATGTTTTCGTTAATTTTTAAATCAAATTTCAATGCATAGTTTTAAAAATCGTCTTTGCAACGAATCATTCAATACACGATCAGTGTATGCAAATTTTAAACCTCTTTGTTAACATGATATCGTGTTGGAAAACGTTCCCAATTCCTTAGAGAATTCCAAATACGAATAAATTAAAGCTTCCGCGTTAATAATCAAATTTAAAAAGTATTGTAAATGACCTTAATTGAACTTTGAAAATCGATAGAGAAAAATCAGCTAAATATCGTACTTACGACGTATTCGAATTAAAAGAATCGATTTGGCGGAATAAAAGGAAATTGGAATAGAAAAGAATTGAAAGCCCTTATATATAACCGAAAAAAAATGGGACTTTTCAAGTGAAAATGGAAGCTAAATAATTAACACTTTTTAAATCATTTTCAAGACTAGGCACGTATAGCTTTTACCGTATACTAAAGCTATTACGTAACAGCGTAACGGATTTTAAAGTATAGACACGTGACTGCTGCCAATCAATTTGGGCCAAGCTCGCGAATAAAATCACGAAAAATTAAAAAATTCCAATGCTGTTTTTACATCGTGAGGTTAATTTTTCTTTTAATTTTAAACAAATTAATCCGGCTAAAACAACGAAGAAGAATCTGATTTTGGTCAAAAATGGACCAAATTGTAAAGTTCCAACATAATTCGACCAAAATTAACCAAATTAAATTAATTAACTTTAATATTTTCAAGTTAAATTCGGGTGATTTTAATTATGTCGAATTATGTTAGAGTTAATCAATTTAGTTTATTTTAGATGAAATTGGTTGATTTTCCCTGATTGGGTAAACCTATTTCTTTGGTTATTATAATTGAAACGAATGACGTCACGCCTTGGGTAAATTTTATTTTAATTTTTCGTGATTAAATTAAGATCTAGATTTTAGTTGCTCTTTAATAAAAGGTCTCTCACCTCCTTCGCATTCGCAAACTAGTCGCAGTCTCTCTCCTTCGTTGTACGGTCCAATTAGACTTTGCAGAATCTCTCCGGCTTCGTCGGATATGACTGGCGTCTTTGGAGGAACTAGATTGAAAACGAGATTAATAAAGATTAGTAAAAAAAAAAACGGGAAAAAAAATGGACGAAATTACTTCGATTCGAACCAACATTTTTTACGAAAAAAAATTTATTAGATCTTATATTACGCTTTTCATCTAAATAGGCCAGACAGACGGACGTATAAAGCTCTTTATCGAGATTCCAGCCAATCGAAAAAGAAATAATACCTTTTGTTACAGGCTCGTCCAATTAAAATCAAGGAAAATCAATTTAAAGTGATTGTATCACCGATTAAATAATTTTATATAAAATAAAATTCAATCATCTACGTCGTCACTATGATCACGTGTCTATTATAAAGGCGATACATTCAAGTTTGAATCCATTAATTAGCCACGTTTCATTAAAAAAACATTTCCGGCTACTTTTCTTTAAAAGTCAATTTGAAATATTGTTTCTTATATTTTCGACTAATTCTGGAAACGCGAATGTTTCTTATCCATCGTTATACGTTTGAATACGAGTAATTTGTAGATAGATAAAGCGGCCAAGGCTTATCTTCGGGTAAACCTTATAACAATTATACGAATATACAAATTTCATTGTTTTAGTTACGAACAAATTTACGGGAAAATAAAATATCTGAAAATATCCGGAAGATTCCGAGCTCTAAATTTATTTCACTATCCCTTTGAAATATATCCCATAGGTAATTATTCGAAAAGTTTGAAGGTAGATGAATAGGCCCGCGCTTTTAATTACCTTCGCGTTGCAGACTTCAACCCAATTCGCGCGTGGCAAGGCAATATCCAGCAGCCAATCACAAGTCGCCCGTAAGTTTGGAGCTTGTATAAATTTTACTATCTTTACTCTAAAGATTATAGGCAATCATCTTTCGAAGCCCCCCCCCCCATTCCCCTCTCCTTAGGGGGTTTATCCCCTAGGGCCCTCAAAAATCGATCTAAAATTAATAAGGATTCTTCAAATTTTTGGCATCCTACGTACGCACGTACGTTATTGATCAGAATTAATTTATTGAATTAAAATTAAGGGGTAATGAAATCGATAAACTAATTAATGCCAAATAAAAAGGGTTAAATAAAGAATTACGCGTTTCAGTTTTCCAATTAAAATTTGCTAACAATTCTTAGTATCCTTTAAATTCTACATAATTCATTGATCAAAGATTACTCGAAATTTTCTAGGAAATAAACTCCAACTAATGGTTCAGGTAGTTCATTAAAATTCTTAATCTTACAATTTATACATTTATAGTATAATAATTGCCTTTAGGCTTAAGCTTCGATCGATTCAAATAATATTGAAGTAGTTTCGTTTAAGGATCTTACTGCTTAATTTCAAGGAATATCTAAGACCAGAGGTATATAATAACCCCCTTCGGAGGGAAGTATGAAAGCCCCTATACTACCAATGCTAAAAATCACGAAGAACAAGAGCCCGCTGCTGACTATCTAGGCCACTAGCTCGCGCTGGACTTCTCAATGTCGCTACTCTAGTAAATGGTCTTTGTATAAACAAGACGGCTCGATTTGCGTTTAGAACTTCCTGTCTCGGGAGTCAGGCTGTCTGTTAAATTGGGAGTCGAAGGTTGACTTCGGCTCGCGAGTTCCGGAAGCGCGCGTAGGGAAAATTTAGCCAGGTTCAAAATGGTGTAACTATTTTTTGGGAGTAAAGCGGCGTGTCGATCCGCCGCGTTGTTCGTCGATTTTGCCTACCTTTCATACTTCCCCCCGAAGGGGGTTATTATATACCTCTGCTAAGACGTGAATTTTGGTAAATCATCATCAAAATGGAACCCTTTCTCCGAAATCGCCCGACCAAATTTTTGAAAGAATTCGGAAATTAAAATCCCTAGTGACGTCACTCACTCACCGAAATCCAATCCAACCTTTTTCCTAGAATACTAAAGCTTCGGGGAGTTTTAAATCTAAACTTTTACATTTATGTACGAACAAATATAGTGTTATTACGCCTCATTAATATTTCAAAAACTAAATTTTCTACTTGGTAGAATGGGCAAACATCACTCTCGGCTTTAAAAGAAAAATTTAACTAGGCTAGATCAATATTTAACTTTTCCGAAATTCTTTTTTTAGCGTAAATTAATTATTAAAATTAGCCTTTCAAATAAAAAATTTAAAATCTTGGAGGATATTATACTAAAGTTTTAGGAAAGTTTGACTAATAAATTTTTAATTTTCATCAAAAACAAAACAAAACCCAATTCCTTTGTCAAGAAAGTTAAAGATTAAGGCCAAAGAGTGTTTCATCCGTATAACTATTTAATATTTTGTTATAAATGTTTCAGTAGGTATACCTATCTAATTTTAAGAAGACGGGCAATTTTCTCTACTGAAGGATTGGAGGAATGGATGTGGAGGTGTTAAAGGGAGGATGCAACCTAACAACAAGTGATTTTTTATCGATTCCTTATCGTTAAAATAGGCCTAATCCACTATTTAAAAAAATTTACAAACAAATATTAAACTAGAAATAAATTTAAAACTTACCCTGAAAATAGGCTTAGTGGGATTCATGGAGGTCCTGATTTCCTCGCGTGTCAGGTCTAGCGACCAATCGCGCGCGACGTAAGTCTCGTGGAGATCTCGCGCGAACGACGGGCCTTCGCTCATTGGTCGCTAGACCTGACACGGACGCGATTCAGGATCTCCACGAATCCCGCTAAGCCTATTTTCAGGGTAAGTTTTAAATTTATTTCTAGTTTAATATTTGTATTGTAAACTTTTTATCGGTGGATTAGGCCTATTTAAACGATAAGGAATCGATAAAAAATCACTTGTAATTAGGTTGCATTCTCCCTTTAAAGAGGGGTTGGTTTTTATAAGGGAAATTATTATGACATATAAATAATAACCAATTAATATTAAAAAAACACTTTTTTTTTCTTTAAGCTAGATAATATCAATTTTTGATAATATCTCTCTAACGTTGACCCCGAGATTTCGGAATTTGACCTTTCGAAACGGGGGTTAAAAAATGGTTTCAGTGTGAACGAATCTTAACTAATTTAAAAAGCTTCGCGTATCTAAATAATATTTTTATTATTATTGAACTACGTTCGTATAATATTCTATAATAAATATATAAATAAATAAATAAAAAGCTTCCCGCGTATTTGCATCTTAAGTTGACACCGCGATGGAAGCTTAACTATCAACCCTTTCTTCGTAAAAAGAAATTAACTGGAAGCCCAAGTTGGCGCGAGCATCCAACTCCGAGTCGAATTTAAATCCATTTTGATTTTTAAAAAAATTCTACGAAACTAGAAACGACAATTATATTAACTACGTGAGAATATTAATATTCGGAGAAATGATAGAAATCGGGAAAATGAACTTCTCGGAATTCGAGTGAATATCTCTTCAACCAATTCAAAGCCCATTTTGAAATGATAATCCCTTACACGTAGAAGTAGCATCTGGGAGGAATAACGCCAAGGAGTGAGGAAAAATAAAAATTCTACACATTTTTTAGTAAAATAAACTCAATTTTACCAAAAAAACTAAGGAATTCATCAGATTTTGGATAGTTCTTTTATAAGAAGGTCTCTTTATATACCTTGGCTTAATAAATTCCCATCGACACGCGCTTATTAACGAAGTTAAAGGTGGAGGGATGACTTTTGACGAATTATTCAGATATTATAATTCAATGAACCAAAATTAGAATTTTCCCTCGCAATTCAGACGACTAAATTTGAAGTATTTTAAATTAATTTTTAATTGACCCTACTTATATTTATTTATATTCTTTCCTTCGCTATAAACCTCTAGCCAATCAGAACGCGAGTATATACTTTAAAAGAAAGTATAGGAGCGTATTTAATTGGAGGAAAATAGTCTTACCTATAACTTTGAGAGTGACGGAGGAATATCTCGTCCTGGCGTTTTTGAAATCGACTCGACATTTGTAATCTGATTCGTCTTCCTTGAGCACGGGCGAAATTCTGAGAACAGACGGTGATCTCGAAGTATCCAAGAAAGCCCTCGAAGAGTATTCGGCGCCCGCCACGTGTTTGGCAATTTTGGCGGGAGCTTTACGACTATCCAAGCTATAAATCGGAGTCGTTGATTCGTCCTTATACCACAAGACCAAGGCGATCTCGTCACCCGGTGTAGGAGACGTCAAATTACACGGTAATGCCCCTTTCAAACCAGCGATAGCAGTGACAACTTCGGAAAGATTGCCACGAGCTAAAAAATAAAACAAAGGGTTCAATCTTTAGAACAAAATATCAAAGACTATGTCTTTAAGTAATTATAATATTGGTGATGGCGGAAAACTCCGTCCACTTTTTATAATTTTATTAAATCACCGAGGAAACTCTCCCAATGTTAACCGCGCGTCCAATTTAGGTATTGAACTTTAGCGCGTATTTCAAGCTACTTTGCTTTCCATAACTTTGATTGGTCTAAAAGATACGAGACGTTTTTTTAAAGTCAGTCTTCTCATTGATGGAATATTATGATTTTAAAAATACGTATTTTTACTGTCGTTGTAAATTTATTCTATGACGTATGTATATATATTTAGAATAGTTTTTTAACTATTAACCCGAAAATATGATTCAATTTCTATATAGAGTTCGTGAAAAATATGTGACACACATATTTAAAATAAATCGAATTGATTAAAACATCAATATCACGGAAATTATCCGATTTCTTGGAGGAATTTCAATTGATAATATCAGTCTAAAATGAAATAGGTGTAAAGCCCATATCTTGAGGTACACGTTGGCATTTCAAACTGTCTTAATAAAAGCGTATGAATTAATGAATAAACCCTGGAGTGGAACGTGGAGTTCTTTTAAAGTCTTTGGTCGCCGTAAAAAACCGAAAAAAACTCTATAACGCGTGAAAGCTTAACTCCACGCACGATGTCTCTTTCCTATTGGATAAATGGAATGGGTCGCCGTCGGTATTAGGCGCGATTAGTTACGGTTTAGAAAATTGTAAAAGGCGCAACTTGCCGGAACTTCGGGTGGCCAGGCTCTTGGCGGCTGGCACTACGGGACGTAGTAAAGGAAAGGGGGTTGGGGTTGGGGTCTAGCGTTCCGGTGACGGATAGATCTAATTCTTCTCCTAATAGAATTTATCCGTCCGCTTTCCGAGTGCCGCACGAACGTCGTTAAAAAGAGACGTACGACCCGACAGCCACCACCTAGACCTCGCAGTCAAACATCCACCAACCCCAAGAGAAGAAGAAGAAGCCCACCACCAACAAGACACATTTACACGACTCAATCTTCGGAAATTTGGGTTATTTTGGTCCATTTTTGGTCGAGTTGCGTTAAAATTTTCCAATTTTTGGACCATTATTAACTAAATTATACATTCTTTCGAGGCTTCCCACGGACCTAATAACCCTTAACCCTTCATTAACCATTAATTATTGATCTAATTTAAATGGTAATTAATTTGACATTAGATTCTAATTTATTTATCAATTTCTTGATTTAACTTCATTAACCTTTGAGTTTAATTAACCAAATTATGGATTTTATATTATTAATTAAATTGATTAGCTCGTAAAAAAAATTTAAGATTCCTGAAATATCCCGGCCACGACGTCTAATATTTCCCGCATTTTTCCAACCTTTCCCTCCAATTTTTGAATCCCTTAAAGCTTCTTTTAGGTCCGTATTAATGGGCCTTATAAGGTTGAATTTCGGAACATTCTAGAGTTAAGTACACGTATCTGGCTGGCACTAAAAAAGGGAAGTCGTCCTTAACAAGCGAGGAGGAGAGTGGGGCGAGAGGTTGGGCGCGTTGGGGTACGAGAATTAAGAGCTGCTGAGTATTAGAGTTGGGGCCGCAAAAATAGAAGACTTTTTTATCGGCTCCGCGGGCTTTCACGATTCATCGATCCAAGAGAAGAGTCGACTCCCGTACTGGCTTTACGGAAAAGCTAAAAAGAACTCTTTCTCTAAGTCGAGTCCGAAAGCCAAATAAAAATGATGTAGTGGACCGTGTTGGTTACCGCAAAGGCCAGCGAAGATCTAAAAGACGGATCCTTGTAAGGTCTTTAATTAACGGTTTATCCCTCCATTTATACAGCAGAAAACGAATCGGAGAGCTATAAGGGGCCTTCGAATGGATTTACAGAAATAATGGACGCGTTCGGATGGAAAATTCTACAATTGGAGTCGAGAGATGAAATGACAAATGAAAAACGGGGAGTATTGGCTATAATTAAACAAAAACCTTCGTAAAATTAACCTTTTGAGGTTAAAAGGCGAGCGATCCACCCTGGTTTAATATTGAACCATGTTTTAACACGCGAGACTAGTTTACTTACGAGTTAAACCTTTTTTTTTGGACCCTTTCATTTCAACCAATTAAATTGAAACTTTTTCAGCGTTAAGAATACTCAAACTATATTGTAAGGAATTATTAACTCGGATAAAGATTATTACTAATCCTTATCACCCAAAAACAAATTGTTTAAAAAGGTCAAAGTTTATTTTAAATCGTCCGTTTAATTTTCAATAATTATTCGTCTATGGGGTCATTAAGTATCTAATTAAAAATATTAATTTATATCTGAAAAACTCCATTTTTTGAAATCATTGACGCTTTTCAAATATATTTAAAGTACTTTTCCGCGAATAAAATATTGGAAAATGAAGTCGTGTTTTTAATTTTTTCGAGTTAAGCCTTTGTCAAAGACACGCCCACTTCTCAAACTTCGTATATAACAACGTAACTAAACGTGACAATTGGAGCCTATTAGAGGCTGTAAATCTTTCGTCGGTCAACCCCGAAGGGTTAAAACATTCCTAGGAAAGAAAGAGGTCACCGTAGGCTATTATTAAGCCAGAAATAAAATGGGCGGACCAACAAAAAAGAAACCCAGTGTTGGGAGTTACTACAGGTTGGCAATCTAATCAGCGAGCCGAAGCGGTCATCTAACCTTCGGGCGAAAAACCCAATTCTTTTCGAATAAAAATCAATAAAAAATCTTCTTCGCGACTGAATATCAAAAGAATTTCAGCTCAAGAAATTATTGCCAATATTTTCGAACAACCGGCTTCGAATTAGACACATTTTCAGTGTTAAATTTCTAAGGTTTGGTTAATCTTGAATATAAGTAATTATATTTCAACAGCGCTCGTAATGTCCGGCGTCTGATGTCCAAAAGACCTTGTCCATCAAAAACTAGCTACCTTAATGTTTTCATTCGAAGATAGGCTAAATTGCAAACGTTTGTAGACGTTTATTCGACCGAGGCTTAGCGTATATCACTTTCTTATAGTATTTAGCACCAAAGGAGGTATGGACTAACGTTTGAAGTACCCTACGCTTACGTCGAAAAAGTTACGCTTGGTTGAATTGGCGAAAAATTGAGCTTTTTCGTTCGCTGGAGTGGAAACTCAAACGTAAAACGCTCCCAGAGGTTACTTTTTTTTGGGGGCAAATTGATGATAAGGGGTTTGAACAAAGCGGTAAAAACAAAGGCGCAATCTTTGTCTTCGTGTTCGATAGAGATGGTAGTCCGTCTCATCTTGAATTATCAATAAGTAAAAGGTTATATAAGGTACCGGTTATCCCTACGAACATTTACTAAAAGATGGTTAAATAAGGTAGGCCTTAAAAAAATCAAGGTGAAAGTTAACTTCAGTTTCAACTTTGTAGGGTTAAAAGTAAGTATTTGTAGCTTCGATCTTACTGCAACTAGAACTGATTTTGAGTGTTAAAAGATGGCCGAAATAAGCCCCCTATTGTAGCGACTATACTTACTACCAAAGTGGGGGTTAAACCCCCGGGAGTTCTCGTCACGGTTCGTCCCTTTTTTGACTGTTTTCGGTAAATAGCGTACACGGGGGTTGTAGGGGGACGCGGGGTTCAGGGGTTCTAGTAGAAGGGGAAGGATCCCCTCGGGTCTCCGCCCGAAATGTAATATATTTGTTCCTCCAAATCTTTGCTCGTAAAAACTTCGGTTTTTCTTTCGTATCTGGCCTGTAGATCTTAAATGCAATTTGCTTTTTGGCGCGTGTCTATTATACCAGGAGCCCCTGTAAAAGTGTTCCAACCTCGACGCTTCGCTGTCAAGGGGGAAGCCTAACCTATTGCACCTTTTGCTGGCGTTTTTACAATTATTTTTTTCAAGTAGAAATAATTGTTTTAAATTGTAATACGGGTATGTTATTTATAGGATATCGATTATTAAAATTTAACTTAAGCGATTAATAGCATTGTCACGTGATTTTAAATATTACAATTGCTTCGCATTTTCGTTATTGATTTACAAAATTAAAAACAAAAAAAAGCAAACCTCCGGAGGGGCTAGGGGCTTCAACTCCAGACCCAAATTTAAGCCCTTTTAGTTTGTCACTCTCCAAAATAACCGCGGGCGTCTATGCTTAATAATTCCTAAAAATTTGACCATCTTGGAGAGGCAAGGGTATGTTACTCAAATTACATTCAATTTGAAGGGGGCCAACCCCCAAAAAAAGGTGGTTAAGGATGTCAAAAATAACACGAAACCCCCCGGGGAAGGGGGGGACGAGTAATTTCGTAAAATTATCCGTAACATAAACTATAACGCGAAGTCCCTCGAAATAACCTAAGCAAGTAGCTTCTTTTGACATCGGAGTCGCGTCCCTCAAGCGTGTCGTCCGCATTCATCTTGACACCTTAAGTGAAGAAACTTGTATGGAACAAGATTTAATTTTTATTTTTTTACGGAACTAGGGTATATATAGAGCTCTCTCTCCCCAACTCGTAGAGTCTTGGGTCCTACAGTAGACAAGTAGGCCTACCTCGAAGGGTTAATTACGCTTCATTTTGGGCACAATTTTTGGATCAATTAATTTTAATACTTTCTCGTGAAAAACCAATTTTTTAAAAAAATAAGGTGATTCAAGGAATACTCCCAAGGGGGCATTAGCTTTCTATAAGGGGGCATTTTGGGATATTTAAAGGCATTTCCAGTGGATATATAACGGTATTCTGTAGCGAAAATTGAACTTTAACCTCGCCAGACATTCCAGATACGCGAATATTATCGAAACAAAAGGATGACGTAATATGATTCTATAATGATTTTAAGAGAATGAGCGACGCAACATTTACAACCTTGTCAATCGCGTATTGGATAAGAATTGGGACGCGCGCGTTCAGGGAAGGATACCGGATATACCATATTGATAGAGATTACGTTAAGCGGTCGCATCGGTAGTGGTTGTTGAACGCGGTTAGGGACGAAACGAGGCCTAAAATTTGGCCGGAAGCTATTTAAGATATTAGAAACGCGTTGAAACTATCGGAGTTATAACACCATCAGCATCGCGATTGATTCGAGAGATAGGAGCATTATCGCGAATTTGCAAATACCTACAGGACGTGATTGTCCAACTCCCAACTTATCTAACATTCTATTGTAAGAGTCCATGTATCTAAGGATCAAAAGGGGAATGGCGTTACAGTTCCTACAACAAAAACTTATTATTGAAACTATTTCCAAAAGCAATGTTTTCACGTATTATCTTACTGCACCATTACGCATTTATAATTAAAAGTTAGGGTTTCTCTACGACCTGACTTCCTATTCGTTGAGAAGGTTGTCGTAACTTCTCCGGGTCTTTTCCTAGGGTGGTAAAGTCGCGTTCCTCGAATAGCCCCATTCTTAATCTACAAAATGAGCCCTTCCATCTTTAAATTGACCCAACCAAAGTTAAGTTATTCATTTTTAAATGAAAGTGTTCGGAATTAGAAGGCGTTCAGAATTATGAGGACTAACCATAATTAGAATATCTTCTCCGGGTCATTTCCTAGAGTGTCGAGGTTAAGTTCCTCGAATAGCCCCATTCTTAATCTACAAAATGAGCCCTTCAATCTTTAAATTGACCCCTGGATTAAGTACTGTTAATCAACTGTAGACTCTACAAAAGATAAATCACGTGACTACAGTGATGACGTAGCATCTTGGTGAATTTTTATTTCAAAAATGATTTCGAAACTAATGATTATAAAATATTTATTTTTACTGTCGCCTTAATTATTTCTATAAATGCAAGGTTTTAGTGTTTTTGGTCGCAATTTTGATGGAATGTGGAAGTGTTTTACCTTCCCTTTAAACCCGAATCTAACTTCTATCGGTAGAATCTTCATAGTGATTGGATATACACGTTGTACCCCATTGCGCGAAATCTAATTAAGCCGCGAGGGTAGATTACGGGATTGGTCTCTCTCTCGGTTATTCGCTAATCACCCACGTTTGGTTCATTAATATACGAGACCCAGTGACGTTACAACCTACTCCCTTTAAGCCTTAGTCTCCGAGCGTACCTTCCAACGCGCTGCCTTTACAATTTAAACTCCCTTAACGGAAGCCCCCGCGCGTAATGTAGACGAAAATGGCCAGAAATTAATCGTTACGTCATATTTATATGAACAGAGCTAAGTTTAGTACGTAATGGTTGGATTTCATGGATTGTAAGTTATAATAATGTTGAAAAATTGAGTACATTAATTATTAAATATTAAAAAAATACTAAAAAAAATTTAGCATTGAGTATACGTTTATTAATGTACGATAAGGGGTCATCCATACATGATTCATTTCGTAACTCTTAAACGGCGCCCCGTACGACAAAACGTTATAGAAGATTTTCGACTTAAAATGACCCATAGAACCCGCTGGAGCTCGGTCTTAACACCATTTTTGAAAAGTCCCTGTATTAAAGACATCTAAAAAGAATAATAAATAAAGAAAATTTGCTGGAGTCTTGGAATAGTAGATGCTCTCAGCTTCGTGCTGCAAACTGATACGGGTAAACCATGATGGTAAAGTCAGAAGAATAAGGGTAGGCAACAAGGAGATAGGAGAGCTGGAGTGGATCCGGACACGGAAACTTAAGAGATGTAACGTGCTAACCCCTAACTGATTTGGCTTAGATCTTAAGGCTGTATGCTTCAAAAGTGGTTGTTAGCTCGTTTCCTATTAGAGTTCTTGTTTGGTCACGTTTTAGGCTACACAACTCCCTCAAGGGAATAAACCCTTCTATTATTTATTTCGTCAAAAGACGAGCCAATCTAATATTCTTTAAACTTTAAACGAATTTCCGTTAACAGTCAAAAACACTTGTATTTAATTTTAGAAAAAATTGGTTCAAATGAAATGGGATTTTATTTTTAGTGTACGGATAATCTGAAGCGGACTGATACTTAATGTTAAAACTAAATAGAAAATAAAGTAGTACGTCCCAATCTAGAAATAATTTTCTACTAAAATTACTTAAAGATTTGGAGAAATATAATTAGCAGAAAATGGGATGATAATGCTGATTTTTGAATGGTGACAATATTATGACGTAATCATCAAAATAATAAAAATTGGGAATTAATTTTAAATTTCTTGATCAGATGTAAGTTCACTACACCTTTAAAACTAGCGACAAACAAATATATAGAGCTAAGATCTTCTTTGAAAGCTAAATAATGGATAGGCATTCGTTATTATTGAATTTCAAAGACGAATCCAACAATATTTCTCGGAGTTTGACATTCGCGAACCTCCCAACATCCAATATTAAAATAGCTTTTTCCGAGCTTTTTTTCAAGTCGCGTTCACGCTACAGACTTAGAAACCGTTTTGGAAAGGTCAAATTATAAAATTTCGGGGTCATCCGTGTAGACCTTCGATCAAGAAACAATATTAATATCTTAAAAAGTCGATTTGAACACTCGAAACGGTTCCAAAGTGTCAAGTGTGAACGTAGCTTCTATCTGTCCCGATTCCTCCTGTCTTTTGACAGTTTGTTCGTGTATTAAAAAAAGAATATAAACCCTATCATACGCCCCGCGATGTAATGTTAAGGATTGGATTAAAATTCAAAAGATTTTAAAAGAAAATTAATGATTTCAAAAAGTAGTTTTTTTCCAAAGGGAGGCTTGAACTTTAAAAAAAAAAACCATTTTCATTTGACCCTATTTAAAGCAATACGGAGACGATCTTTAAGAAATGAAAGGGTCGAGAAAGACGAATGTTTTTTACCCCGGGTCTATTTCCATATCAACCCTCCTTTTAGCATCCAGCAGCCGCGCCATATATTCAATTTTGACGCCGGTTCAAAGCCATATACAGTAAGGCTCATTTCAAAATCTAAAAACGTTCCATTTCCTCATCCAATATACTTCAATTTACATAGTTTTTCGGGTATATCTTTAACGTTACCGAGTTTTCAATATTTTATTTTAGTGACAAAGCGATATCTTATCGAATAGCGCAGACACTCGACGTTTGGCAAACTTAATCACTTACGCTTTAATCACTAATTAATTTAATTATTAATCAAATCTAAATTATAATTCAGATATAAATTTTTATATTTCCTGACTTTTTCAAGGTTTTTCGAGCATATATTTTTTTGTTTAAATTAATAATATTAATGGCAAAATATTAATTAAAATAATAATATTAATGGCAAAATATTAATTAAAATAATAATATTAATGGCAAAATATTAATTAACTTTTCTGTGAATTAAATCCCAATTTTAAAATTATAAATTAATCTTGGGTTGAATTAATCCCGGTAACTCTGGATTTTTAATCGTGTTAGGATCTTTTAATTGGGAATGTCAGAATGATTCCAAAGCTTATAATCTCTCCCCGTTTGAAAATTCGTTACCGGGTTAAAATTAAAGTTTGGAAAATAATATCCTAAGGCTGTGTATCAATTAATCCATCTTTCAAATAAGCCATGAACCATGAAGTCGTTGGAATTCCAACATTTAGTCCCGAAATTGCACCCGGGGCCCTTCAAATATTGCTAGTCTAAAAACGTGTCTGTCTGACTGTCAGGAACGCTAAGGCCAGAAGAATTAAATCTAAGCCGAAATATGTTTCTTTCAACAACCCTTTTAAAATTTATTCATTCTAATAAATGATTCAAATAGCTCTAAAAACGTGTCCGTCTGTCTGTCAGGAACGCTAAGGTTAGAAAAATTAAATCTAAGCTGAATTATTTTTCTTTCAAAAACCCTTTTAAAATTGACTCATTCTAATAAATGATTCAAATTCCTCTGAAAACGTGTCTGTCTGTCTGTCAGGAACGCTAAGGTTAGAAAAATTAAATCTACGCCGAATTATTTTTCTTTCAACAACCCTTTTAAAATTGACTCATTCACAATGCCTAATAAATGATTCAAATATCGACTTTTTCCATCGTGTGTTTCCATTCGTTATAAGAATGACTCTTAATACAATATTTATTCCCAGAAGCGCGCTAATCAATGCTAAAAATAATAAAAAAAAAAAAAACAACGAAGGTAAGGTAATATTTAAGTTAGATTTTGGGAAACACGAGGCATATATGCTAATGTAATTGTTGAACAAATCAAAAACAAAAAATGTATGAAATCGAGGTCAACACGAAGGATAAACCTTTTATATTTACGGGTAATCATTAACGTCAGAAACAGTCTCCCATTACTGAAACAATTCAGCATAATGGCGAGATCTCCGTGCGCGGCAGAAAATGAAATATTATAATTTTCCTCATTGCGTTTTCATTCAGGGAAAATAACTTCATATTGGAATTATATCTCGTTGGAAATATTATCAGAAGGGTATTAAAGAACTACCTTGAGTGGGGGAAGTTCTAACCCATCAGATTCAGATTTTATCAGCGAATTTTGACAGATATTTTACCAAATATTCGTAAGAAATATTTCCATAATTTCACTGATTTTCGTAAAAATGAACCCGCTTCTCGATAGAAATAGTTACTGCTAACCGAATGTAAATTTTAGTCTCAAAAAGTCTCGTGGTTAATGGTTTTTACGTCAGTTGTAAATTTCAAGACCTATCTATGTCTTCATTTTAAAATTGGTATAAAGACTATGTCCACTTGATCGAAAGCGATGGACAGAGGGTCCACTTGATAGACACCCCAAATCGCGATAAGGGAATTAGGATAATCTGGCAACCCTAACCCTAACCCGCTTGTCAATCAATCGGGTCGTTAACTCCGAGATCGATCAAATGGACATAATGCGGAAATATAGTGTCCCTAATTAAACCAGTGGCTAGATTACACTAAAATCCATCTGATCTACAAACTAGGTAGATAAAACAAAGAAGAGATGCGCATTAATGTTATCTTACCAGTCCTCAAGAGCACGAAACTTGTCACAAACACTATCCAGCAAATTGAGAAACTCGCGTAGATATTTTTGATTACAAACATTACAAATATTTGAGGAGATCCGCGTTTATATTTAACTAATTTAAATTAGTTAGAGCTTAGAGCCTTATTTAAAATTAATTATTCAAATTTGAAGTAATTACATTAATATTAAACGCACGATAATAATTCACCAAAATGTTCAGTAGTTTTCACCACACCATTTTTTTTTTTTTTTTTAATTTTTTTTGGGGTTTTACGTAAAGATCGAGGTTATTAGAAGAATGATGCGTTACTTCCCGACATATTTAGAGATAGGGGGGACCCGAATCTGATCTTATTGAAGCTAACCTTCAATGATTAACCGAGAATATCTAGGGAATTCGCGTTTTCCCTTGGATGGAAAAAAAAATTATTTCTGGGTCTGATTGTTCAATTTCATTTTAGTTTAGTTATAACGGTTGTATTTCGATAAAGCTAGTTTTTCCGGAGAAAGCCCGAGACAACGACCGACGAAGACAGAAACGGGGAATTCTCTCTAGCCGTTCGGTTTAGGACCAGAGCTCTAGCTCCGCCAAAATTCTCCTCTCAATTTGGAATCGCCGCAAAACGTATCATCGATCGACTCCTAGAGAGAGAGAGAGATCGCGCTGGGAAGAAACTAGCCTATAGGAGTAAAGAGATACTCTAACCGTGTCGAGCCGAGTCTTACCTCTCGAGCTTTAACCCTACCGCCATCTTTTAACTTAAAGATTTTTCAATTACTTTTTCCAATAAAATTAGTCTATCTCTAGAAATTTCATCCGGGTTCTCTTTTCGCCCCCGAACCGCGTCCCGCAAAAATTAAGTATTCGCGTTTTTTTAAGGGGGAGGACCCCTGGCACCCTTCTCGAACCTCATTTCGCATTCCAAGCTCTATACTTTTATAATCTCATTCATTGATTTTTATACCCAGAACTTCGCTTTAAATATGGGAAGCCTCTTTTGAAACAAAAAGGGATATTCTAAGTATATTTGTCGCTCGTATAAATTTTATTAAATTATCCGTTTGATTAAAAATAGACTATTTGCAATTCGAGTTAACTTATTCCAAGATAAAGTAAAAAACGTAATCCATATCCGTTTTTATCCAAAAATGGCCGCCTTATCTTCGAATATTATCCATGGCGTTATAAGTTCGGATAAAAATTTAATTCAAAATTTATTTTCCCTGAAAAATAACGAATAAAAAGATGATTTAAAATCTTATCGTTTCATTTCTATTCTTCGAATTAAAAGTCAATTTGAAATATTGTTTCTTATATTTTAGACTAATTCTGGAAACGCCAATGTTTCTTATCCATCGTTATACGTTTGAATACGAGTAATTTGTAGATAGATAAAGCGGCCAAGGCTTAAACCTTATACGTTTAATGATTACCTACACGTATAATTTATTTATTGGGAACGCTGGACCATCTCTTTAAATTTATTCCTGTTTTTGCCGGGCACGCTCTTCTAATAGCGAGTGTTTGAACCTTTCTCCCTTCAACAAGGTATTCCGATTTACATACTACACTAAGCAAACACTGTCAGCGCCTTCGTAACTCGATGTCAGGGCTGCAAAAATAGAGGCGCAGACACTCTAAGGGGAAAGAATCGGGGGGTATAGCGTGGACCATTAGTGGACCCAGAAGATTATACTTTAACCCGGCATCCTTCAAACTTAAACCCCGTTAACCCTGTAGGCTTTACATTTTTGAATATAAAAATAAATCAAAATGAAAACCAAAAAAATTTAGGATGAACTGAATCACGTGACTGTAATGGATCAGACGTAAAATTTGTAAAGTGTCTATAGTTAATTAGGTTTGGCTTAATATTTGCTTGTTAATTTTGTTTACTGTTGGATTAGGACTATTTGAACGATAAGGATACCTTTAAAAAGGACCCGTTTCTATCGAAGATGTTGCCTTTTTTCAAGGCTAGAACATAATATTCACTCGTGACTATAAAAAAAGTGTAATATTAAAATTTTAGCAACGATTGAAAAAACACAAGCTTCGATTCTGAACGCTGATAAAATAAATATACTATTTTACTAAGGATACGTTCACACTTGAGGTTGTTTCAAACAAGTTAGAATCATATTTGAGCTAATTAAAATAGTCGCTATCGTAAATGAGGAGTACCTTATGGCATATTACCGGCGACGTCATAGCTCGTAAAGCACCAATCACTTAAGATTTTTTTTTTCCTATATCCAGGTGTCAGCTATCAAGGTCGGGTAACTTCCGAGCCCTCTGACCTCTAGCGTTCTTTTATAATATCAACTATTTCATTTTTGAGTGAAAAAATCTGGAGAGTTGACCCCCTAATTTTAATATTTGACCTTTCCAAATACAGTTTCGCTACCTATAATGCGAACGAGACTTGGATTCGTTTATTGAAAAGCTTCACAAAGTATATACCTAAATATAAACTCGGAAGTTAATTAGGTTTCGCGCTAGGGTGGGAAAGAGAGAGGTCTGGTAAGCTACGGTATATATATATTTATATGTATAGTCAAGGGACATACCCTTAACCAAATTTATCATAATTTCGCTGTTGAAACACCGCTAGCTAGCAGCGTCTATGTTTATAGTATAGTCCTATATAGCTAGTAATAAGTCTGATAGGAAATAGAAGGACCCCGAGGCTTCCAAGCCATAATTTATAACCGGATGAAGTTGGTAACGGTAAACGGAGGAACTCGGCCAAAAGCGTGGTCAGCGTGATAAAATTCAAACACTACGTGTTATAACAGATACAATTTAAAGCCAAGATGAATGATAAATAAATAAAAAAATAGATTTTTATAAAAAGCAAATATCAAAAAATTGACTTTCCAACAATTTTAATTTAATTAACACGAATAAAATAATTATTATTAAATTTATTGATTTTCTGATTCAAACGTCAACCCTATTTTTAAATAGAGGTTAGTTTAAGAGATTCCAATATATGACGTTACCATAATTATCATACCAAAGGTAGTTGAATTGATATGGATTAAGTACTTATACGAGAAAGACGGCGCGAAAACGACCTTATCACTCGCGTCCTAGAAACAATATTCAAATCACGTGACCATACTGATGACGTAATTTCGCGGGGAATTTTAATTTTGAAAATATGTATTTTTAATGTCGTAATTTTGTTCTATGACATATGTATATATATTTTAAATCACTTTTTAACGATCAACCCGAAAATATCACTCAATTTTCATTTGGAGTTAGTGAAAAATTCATTTTAGCCTTACTTTAATTAGAAAAATTTGTATTTTTTCGGGGGGGGGGGGGGGGGGAGGGTTAATTTCGCTAGGCCTTTGTTAGAGTAAAGCGCTAACATGGAGTTCTCCGTTCTCCGTTGTAGGTGCGGGGCGTTTTGGATCTAGACTTATTCGCCGATTCCGAACAATATATCCACGAAGGCCTCTAGAGCATTTTCCCATGTTCTCTATTATTACACTTCCTCTAATTAGGCACTTCCTAAGCGCGCTCCAACCCACCTCACTCTTCTCCTATCACGTACCCATCTCTCTCTTTCCAAATACACCCACCCACCCACAATGCATCGCGCTTATACCAGAAGTCGATGAAACCCTCCTTTGAAGTCTATTACTCCCGTGTCTTGTCTACCCCTCTCTGTATGGGTTAGTTTCATAAAGCGCGATTCGTACACCTCCTAACGGTAGATATTTTCGGAGCGGGAGTTCATCGTGCGAATATCTCTAGCAGCCTCGGAGTTCGTCAAAAAAACGTCGTCGTTTGTGGAGAGAGAGAATTTCCAATTTTCCGTAGACAGGGGGTATGAAGTAGGACCCCTTCTAACTCGTAAAATTGGGAATTTTACCCATACAGAGAGGAGCGCTATATCAAACATTAGAGTAGTAGACTTCAAAGGAGGGTTTCATCTACTTCTGGTTATACCTACAATTCTAGTTCCTACCGTTAATAAAGCTAAAGAAAATAAGCAGTTCATTCCATTGAAATTAATGTGGAAATATTACTTCATCCAGTTTGTATTTGAGTAACGTTTTTGGAAAGTTCGTTAAAAAATGATTAAAAAATATTTAAGCGGAAGTTGACTCCAAAATTTGTTAGCTTTTACTCATTAAAAAGACATTTTTTATTACGGTTGTCTCTCATTGGCTGATCTGATTGACGTCATAAGCGCTCCTTCTATTCCTATAGTTTATTTTCTCTGGTTAGTAAGTGATACAAAATGCGTCTAATATGAGAAACCTTTTGATTAACATTAACAAGGGTAAGTCAAATTAAGCGTATAAGAACGCCTAAGAAAATGTTGACCAATGGCGAGCGTACTAACGATATAGAGTCGTGGGCGTATGCCTCGGTTACGTGAGTCGCCTTCAGTTAGGCGACTCTCTCTCTCTCCTCCGGAATCCCATCAAAGATCCCTTTCCATGATCAAACTCTAATTTCATCCCCTTAATAGCGATGGTATAATTACAATTTGCACTTTTAACAAAGGCTCCCGGTTCTAGTTATTTTAGACTCATACAGCCAATATATTAAATTCATTTCAACACACACGGACACTAAACTCAACGAGTCAGGTATTTACATTTTGAAATCGGTAACGTAGACCGGTAATTAACGCGGCAAATTACAACGGTAACCAATTTAAGGTTCAGTTTGGTAATCTTACAAAAACGGTAATTTTTAATTTGTATATTTAATTACAAATTTTAAATTAAATTACTAAAAGAGGTCAAAGTTCGTCTACGAGTCTAATTTTCAATAATTAATCTTATTTGGCTTCGTTACCAAACTTAAAAATGGTCGAAGCGCGTCACGAAAACATTGTATATTGAAATTAGGTTGTGTTAATAGCCCTTTGATTTTAAGGAAACGCGCCTTTGTTCAACCCGCGTTGAAAACTTAATCGGATTCGCTTCTTAGATCCCCCTGATCACCCTAATGGGAGATAGAAAATTAGACTGACACGTGGTGGGGCGAACGATATACCCCCAAACCCTTTTCTAGCCCACCTAGCTCAATTCAACGCTCCTAGGTTAAGTATAATAGTTAAAACGCCTACCCAGTATTCAAAGGGAGACGAGAAACGGAATAATTACGTCAAGCATTGAAATGGTTCGTGCCTAAAAATTAATAAACTTCACTCAACAAATAAATTTGTTTCCTCAAAAAATGGATTTGAAATTAGCCTCAAGATCCTTATTTGAAAGACATAAATTTAATTTCTAAGTGGATTAATTTTCCCGCCTAAATTGTACTTCAATCTTACTGAAAAAGCGCGGGAATTTATGCCAATTTCATTATTTTTAAATGAAGAAAGCGCGGGAAAAAACACGTGAGGTTTCTAATTTTACTCTGGGCTTTCGATTTTAAATATTTGTTGTTATAATTTTTGTTAAAAGAACCGTGTGATCTGACCTTTAAATGAAAGTTGTTTTCCCCGTATGAAACAATTGAAAGAGGATAGGGGCAGATAGACAGTATATGGCTCGTGAAACTATGTTACAAGTTGATTGAGTTTCGAGACATTAGAAGCAATTAAATCTAAAATTAATTATTAAGCTGATGTGATAGAGTTTACTGTAGATATACGGGTTATAAGATTCCTTTGAAAATCTTGGGATTAATTATTAAATATTTAATTTAATTAAAATTAAAAACGAACGCGATTCAATGACATCTCTTGATTAATTAAAATAATTCTATAATTAACCCAGTCGTATTTTTTTAAATTATGTTTGTCTATTTGAATTTAACAAATTTCAACATCATCTCTAGGGTTTCTGCCGTATAAAAAATACGTTTCTAAAGTAATTGCTGGTATTAATCGAACCATAAAAGCTTAATTTCAGTCCCAGTATTTTTTAACATTTGGCAAAAAAAAATTGAAGGCTCCAAAATTTATTAAAATAATTAATTAATATTTCATCGTAGTACTTAATTAAAAATTTAACTAAAATGTATCGGTAACATTTCCCTAATTTGAATTTTGGGTTTTAAATTAAGAGGGTGTCTTAATTAATCATCGTCAAAAAGAGTAGACTCATATCGGGATATCAAAAATTAAAGGGAAAGTGAAATATAAATCGATGCTAATGTTTTTCTCATTAATTAAACAGATAATTAATTCAACCTCATTATCTATTTAAGATTAAATATAATATTAAATCGACAGCCGCGATAAGGATTATCAGTTTTGTTACTAGTTTTTAACACGATATTTCATTTTGAAGCGAGAATGCAGCTCCATGAATGATTTTAAAATTTAAATTACGCTTTAAAGGTCTAGGATTTTTTCTACTGTTTCACTGGCCACCTTCTTGTTATAAAGGGGTCAAAGGTATCTCCTAATTGAACCAACTTTATCTATGATCTATGACCCCTGGTTAATATGTAAGTAAATAACAGGGTTAGCCACGAAACATTATAATTTATATTACTGTGATGTAAACGCAACACTTCCGAGCTTCCCATTGGGTAGCGAGGCAAGAGGAAGCCAGGAGGGTAAGTTTGTTTTCACGGTGACAGGCGGAAGTAAGAACTAGGCCTTTAAGGATACCTAATAGATTGGAGAGTTTGAAACCTAGTCCTAAATTCTTTTTTGGTAAATTTTTTCCCTACTTGTAGTTTTAAAAAATGTGTCGAATGCGAACGCGACTTGTTAGAAGTACGAACTCGACTATATGTAGCGGGCTATTTTATAAAGCTATAACAATTGATGGGGTTTCCGAGCTTGAAATAAGACATTGCGAGTATAGTAGGTCGAACGACCGTAAGCTTGGAATGGCCAAACCAATAGTCGTCCATCGGGCGAGCGCTTCCAAATTAGCCAATAAAGAATTTTGCACTCTGATGCTTTACGATCATTTTACTTCTATACACTTCGATGCTCTTTAAAAAAAAAAAAAGAAAATGGGGTTTTGGAAATTGACGCCTTACGCTAAGATTCACCGAAGATTTCAATTCAAACCCACGAGTACCCGCGAGGTCAATAGCGACACCAAAGGTCAAGAAATTACTAGAAAAATCATCAAAATTTAGACGTAATTTTGCCACAGTTTTTTTCAGATTCAAATTCCCTGACTTTTGCAGGTTTTTTCCCTGACCTTTTCCACCGATTTTCCCTGACCTTTTCCACCGATTTTCCCTGACCTTTTCCACCGATTTTCCCTGACCTTTTCCACCGATTTTCCCTGACCTTTTCCACCGATTTTCCCTGACCTTTTCCACCGATTTTCCCTGACCTTTTCCACCGATTTTCCCTGACCTTTTCCACCGATTTTCCCTGACCTTTTCCACCGATTTTCCCTGACCTTTTCCACCGATTTTCCCTGACCTTTTCCACCGATTTTCCCTGACCTTTTCCACCGATTTTCCCTGACCTTTTCCACCGATTTTCCCTGACCTTTTCCACCGATTTTCCCTGACCTTTTCCACCGATTTTCCCTGACCTTTTCCACCGATTTTCCCTGACCTTTTCCACCGATTTTCCCTGACCTTTTCCACCGATTTTCCCTGACCTTTTCCACCGATTTTCCCTGACCTTTTCCACCGATTTTCCCTGACCTTTTCCACCGATTTTCCCTGACCTTTTCCACCGATTTTCCCTGACCTTTTCCACCGATTTTCCCTGACCTTTTCCACCGATTTTCCCTGACCTTTTCCACCGATTTTCCCTGACCTTTTCCACCGATTTTCCCTGACCTTTTCCACCGATTTTCCCTGACCTTTTCCACCGATTTTCCCTGACCTTTTCCACCGATTTTCCCTGACCTTTTCCACCGATTTTCCCTGACTGTTTCGGCTAATACTACACAATTTTTAACCTTTTATATTTTTATATAATCGCGTTGGCCAAACTGTAGGCGTATCTTTGTTCTAATCTATACAAATGACACGCCGTCAGCTGAGAATCTTAACAGCGGATAATGATCGCAATTTCCTGGCTGGCTTCTCGAAAGATCTTTAAATTCCCTGACTTTTTAAAATATCTTAAAATTCCCCGACTTTTTGGTTCATTTTCAAATTCCGACTTTTCCCTGTTTCCCCTGACCTGTGGCAACCCTGTAACAATGTCCGTCTGTCTGACTGTTCTTAATTAAGTATCATTTTAAAATTAACTTCAAGTTTATTTTTATTATGACGTATTTATGAGATGGTATACGGGAAATGAATTTAATTTTCATGATCGAAAGGCGAAGAGAAGTTTCTCACGCTCAGGGCCAAATATTTCGGCGCAGGATCTTCAAGGCCACCTAAATACTCTCCGCGCCATGGATAAGCTCTTCGATCGGAACCTGTCCTAATGTAACTACCGATAACCCCGAAGCTATAATATTATAGCTCGGTCAAAGCCGCTTAGTTCTAAGCCACGAACTATAACCCCTCTCTTATATTTCGAATTATTTCTTCGCCACAAAAACACACCAAAGACTAAGGATGAAGATGGAGGAAGATGGACTGGCAAATATAGGTGGTTTAGATATTGACCTTTGAACCCGTAACATATTTCCCAGGTTCAAATTATCGTGTTGTCATATCTTTAATATTTTAAACTAATTTAATTTTATTATTTTTCCCTTGACCTCCAAAGTGACAAAGTCCCAATATTAAAATAATTTTTTTTCATTATTTTACCCAATTTAAAAAACTTCTTTGACCTTTAACCTTTATCAAATATTACCACAAAACATGGGTCAAAGTATTCTTAAGATTTTAACGATACAAAAGAACTCTGTAACTAATAGAAGAGCATTTGGCCATCGTAAAGGCTATCAGATTTGATGTTACGGTTCTTGGAGACTCGGATCGATATAGAAAGATGGCCTAGCTCGCAAACGGGTCCGTTGACTCCCTATCGCCATCTACCTAAGTATAGGCCTCTAATTCTATAGCCAATAGCTTCATCTTCTTTACAGGGATACCGAGTTCTTTCACCTTGGTCCCCTTAGCCAGGTCCTAGCTACGAACGCGTTGACACCCTTTCTACAAGAGTCGATCTATCTTTTCGCGCCAAAATGCGTCCGCCACCAACCAACCAACGACAATGTTTTAGTTTACGCCCATTTATCTTCTAACGTAAGGGCTGATTTAACGCAAAACAGAGATGTCTATCATATTTTAAATATTATAATAAATTATTGTTTAACCATATCCCAATCATATCCATCAATAAGCGTATCTAGGTCGAACAGTCGCTTCCATATTAATTAATTGTAAAATACTAAATGCAATTAAAGTTAATTAATGGGAGCAGATCTTTCACGACCTCCAAATTGAAATTGAGTTCTATTTTCGGGTTAATCGTTAAAAAACGATTCAAAATATATACACATACGTCATAGAACAAAACTACAACATATTTTATAATTATCCATTTTCGAAAATTTTAAAATAAAAATTCCCACGTTACGTCATCAGTAAGGTCACGTGATTTCGCTATCTTTAAGAACACAGTTCTGACATAAAGTCGATTTCGCGCAGTTTTTTTTTGTAAAAGTACTTAATCCAGATTAGGTAAACTACATTTTGGAGTAGGGCGCAATCACCTAGAGACTGAAGTTCCCGATATATTGTTTACAACGGACGTTTATAGGGACCTTATCGATGTAAACAAGTAAACAAGGAAAGATTCCCCAAGATATCTGGTAGCGTATTTATTTTTATTAGGTATTTCCTACGTAGTATAATGTCCCTAATCTCAATCTTTGAAAGTGCACTTTTCTCCTACATTGTAGTTATCATTCAATTACCAATAAGAAGAAGAGTGCAGCTGTAATAGCTATCGTAAAAACACTAATATATACATAACGCGTTATTTTTTATATATTCGTAAAAAGAATTCGCGTATAGACATAAACTAGCCGTGTTCGCGTTATCTTTGAAACCATTTTATTTTTAAATTTCGTATTCGAAAGGTCACATAGGGGTCAATTATACGGAATCTTCGTAAAATATTGGAATTATTTCTATTTATTAGCTTGAAATTTTGAAATTTGAATATAAAGGGTTGGTTTTGTTTTAAACGAGTCTGGTACGAACACAGCTCCGAATAAACTAGTTCCACCTAGCTGAACAAACCCCCTAGCGGATATAAAGAGAAATAACGGAATAAGGGCCGAAAAAAAGATATATAGAAAATGGTCGGTTCTTTATGTTTAATGCAAAGTACGAGCCGCTCAAGAAAAAATCTCACCGACCAAAATTGCATTTTTCTATTATTTACTTCTACTGAAAAACAAGTGGCTCTAAACCTCACTTTCCAAATAATAAGTAGGCTTAACAATAGCTTTAAATCTCGTATAGATTTAAAGACTCAAAAGCAAGAAGCTTTTAAAGATAAATAGTTTGAAATCGTCCCGATTGGTCGGAGACTCTTTGCCACTTTTTATTTTAAAATTTACGAAAATGATGTATGAATATATATTTTGAATCGTTTTTTAACGATCTTTCCGAAAATGCTACTCAATTTCTATTTGGAGTTCATCAAAAATCAGTAACAGCCTGACTTTAACCGTAATTTTTCCCTAATTGGAATTTTAGATTTTTATGTTTGTACAAACTTTGTTTTTTAATAGAGGTTTTTTAATTAATTATTAATAATAATCTGTTAAATATTTATATTACGCTGGATTTATTACGAACCTCCCGTGGGAAATTTTAAATTATGAATAAATAAATATAAAATTAGTCGAAAATAATAATCCCGAATCGTAAATCGTGACGCTTAACCTTTGAAATAAAAAAGTTGATATTGCCTGAAGTCGCAATAGCGCGGGCGCGCAACCTAGCTCTAGTATATCCGGTCTTTGGATAATGGCCGGCGGGGCAACCGCCCACGCTCCCGCTGAGAAAAGATCTCGCTGCGGGGCTAGGCGAGGAATATTGAGAGTTACGTGGGCCCCCGCCCACCCTTCTTCCTCGTACTCGTGATTCCTGACGATAAAAAGCACACTGATACTTTAAGCCCGATTTTTCGCTCTCTCTCATAGTCTCTCCCTCTTCTTTCTATCGGCCCCTCCCTCCCCCGCCAACCAAAATACAAAATCCAGCAAAGAATCCATTCGACACTGAAACACGTGGAGGATTTATACCTCCAAAAATACGCGGAGTTATTTTAATCCAGAAATATTAAGATTTTAAAACGGATTATGATTTTCGGATTAGTGGGGCGGATTAATAACTCCCAAGAAGGGTTTAAACTAGGCCTAAGAGTCGCCATTGAAATAGTTAAAACGAACTAGCATCGTACCGCTAAAAATCGCCGTATTTCCACTCCAGTATTTTTATTTTTTATTTATCCAAGTTATGACGTTGTCAAGGTAACGAAAAGAGTGGCTCTTCCTCTAAAAACAACAGATCCATCTCAGATTTTTAGCAACGAGGCTAATTCCCGGTAGAATCTCTATAGTGCTTCAGTTTTTGATCATGCCTAAGTAAAGAGATTCCAATTCCGTCCCACTACTCGTTTTAGGCTTTGTTTTAAGCCAATTTATCTACTCTACTTTCCCAGGGTTCGTACAAAATTTTGGAAGTTAATTTCCCAGACTTTTCCAGGTTTTCCCTGACCATTTGCAAATAATTTCCCTGACCAATTTTAATACTTTTTTCGCGAATATATTCTTACGAGCTTGAGCCGCTGGCAATTCCCGCATTTTATTTGACATCGGGGTCAGCCGATAGTTTACGAGGAATATGAGAAACAATTTGAATCTTTAGGCAAATATTTTCAGTTGATAATAATTACGTGACAACTGATTGGTCAACCAATCGTAAACAGTTCCTTGACACTGGTACCAAAATATTTATTTTCTCTGACCATTTGGGCTATTTTCAAATTCCCTGACTTTTCCCTGACCTTTGGGGCCACTTTCCAAATTCCCTGACTTTTTGGGCCAATTTCCAAATTCCCTGACTTTCCCAGGTCGTGTACGAACCCTGTTTCCCACGCACCAGGCTTATTTCATGGCCTTTTTCAATGAAACTGTCCTACTTCTAGTGATATTTAAGAATTAACTTATGTAATTAATAATTTCCTCAGGGCTGAGAAATAAAGGTAACCTATAGCTTTAAAGGTATTGTCAAATAAAGACGAAATAAATGAGGATTACAATTAATCCGGGGGTCTGCGCAAATAATAGCAGACGTCATCCCATCCCACGGAGATTCACCGACCTCAATAATATTAAATTAATTAATTCCACTAGACGGGAAAGAGCGAGCTAGGATTTTGACAAATTAGGAGCCGGAATTATATCGGGTTGGTCTTGTCGTTATATTATTAAATCTCCGGGCCGTTCGTATTTAAAAATTTATAATTTTCTAATTACGGAATTCGGTTGAGAATTTAAAGCGACAAATAAGTTAACTTCGATATTGAAGTTTGATTAGCGATACGCGGAAGGACAACCTTATATTCGTTGTAAATTCAAAGTAAAATTTCGCTTCAAGATCCCCTTTCGTAGATATACGTAGGCTTTTGTGTAAAATTTCGTTTTAATTGTTTGGCCCACCCGATGGTTACAACCTTACAATTAGAAATTATAATTTATTAATATTAACGGGTAAGATGAATATTACGACATAATATTTGGATATTGTCGAAATATAACGAGAATGTTTAATAATATTATTAATAAATAAAACTTTTCAGAAACAGGAATTTTGGATTTAATTAACAGGAGGGAGGGATTTCAAAATTTAATGATATTGGACTTAATAATTACTGAAAAAAGGGTTGATTCATTAACGAGATTAAAATCATTAAGTTCAATTTAAAGAGATACTGAAAGCCTTCAAACCGATGGAACTTTAAAATATCAAATCGATTGAATTTGTTTCACTAACTCGAATGGGAAAATATAATATCAGGGTTCAAATTCCCTGACTTTTCCAATGATTTTCCCTGACCGTTTCGGTTAATAACTACACAATTTTTAACCTTTTATTGTTTTATATAATCGCGTTGGCCAAACTGCAGCTGCGTATCTTTGTTCTAATCTATACAACTGACTGCAAGGTCAGCTGAGAATCTTAACAGCGGATAATGATCGCAATTTCCTGGCTTCTCGAAAGATCTTTAAATTCCCCGACTTTTTAAAATATCTTAAAATTCCCTGACCTTTTCTGGTTCATTTTCTAAATTCCCTGACCTTTTCTGGTTCATTTTCTAAATTCCCTGACCTTTTCTGGTTCATTTTCTAAATTCCCTGACCTTTTCTGGTTCATTTTCTAAATTCCCTGACCTTTTCTGGTTCATTTTCTAAATTCCCTGACCTTTTCTGGTTCATTTTCTAAATTCCCTGACCTTTTCTGGTTCATTTTCTAAATTCCCTGACCTTTTCTGGTTCATTTTCTAAATTCCCTGACCTTTTCTGGTTCATTTTCTAAATTCCCTGACCTTTTCTGGTTCATTTTCTAAATTCCCTGACCTTTTCTGGTTCATTTTCTAAATTCCCTGACCTTTTTTGGTTCATTTTAAAATTCCCTGACTTTTTCCCTGACCCGTGGCAACCCTGGATAATCTCAAATTTTCCAAATATATTAAAAAAAATCACATATTTCTTTATCTTTCAATTTCTACTTGTTTAGCGAATAAAATTTTAAATTAATATTGTATGATTTTTTTCCGAATTGCAAAAGCTTTAAGTCGCCCCTTCTTTTCGTCAATATCCGAATAGCGTTCGGGCTCCCGTTAATTTATTTATATTCTGAATTTATGATGAGAGTTCTAAATAAGGTTATAAGCTTTGAACAATATATATCAAAGGAGCTTTCTGGAAGCGAGGGGGGCGTGGTCTTTGTTTATTTAATTCGCTATGGCGCCCTATTGTTTATTAAAAGTCAATATTAGTACGTATATTTCCCTTAGCCGTTGTCAGTGCAATATTTGCATAACTTAGCGATCTTCGGTATGGCTAGAAGAGAGGGGAAACCTCCCTGGTAACTAGAGACATCCGGAGAATTCCAGAAAGCGAGCGGCTTTCGTCTTGGGTTTGTCTTTAAAGACCTTACGACACGTAAAATATAAGACACTTGCAAAATGAAACCAACTAAAATTAAAATGCGAGTTATTTTGCGCCAAAATAGACAAGAAAAACTATCCATAAAGCCGATTGGTTCCTACTGTTTTTGGCCGTTAATTTGTACTATTTTAGCCGTTAATTTCTACTGTTTTTGGCCGTTAGTTTCTAGTATTTTAGCCGTTAGTTCTTACTATTTTTGGCCGTCAGTTCCTACATGTTTTGGCCGTTAATTCCTACCATTTTGGGCCGTTAATTCCTACAATGTTCGGCCGTTAATTCCTACAATGTTCGGCCGTTAATTCCTACAATGTTCGGCCGTTAATTCCTACAATGTTCGGCCGTTAATTCCTACAATGTTCGGCCGTTAATTCCTACAATGTTCGGCCGTTAATTCCTACAATGTTCGGCCGTTAATTCCTACAATGTTCGGCCGTTAATTCCTACAATGTTCGGCCGTTAATTCCTACAATGTTCGGCCGTTAATTCCTACAATGTTCGGCCGTTAATTCCTACAATGTTCGGCCGTTAATTCCTACAATGTTCGGCCGTTAATTCCTACAATGTTCGGCCGTTAATTCCTACAATGTTCGGCCGTTAATTCCTACAATGTTCGGCCGTTAATTCCTACAATGTTCGGCCGTTAATTCCTACAATGTTCGGCCGTTAATTCCTACAATGTTCGGCCGTTAATTCCTACAATGTTCGGCCGTTAATTCCTACAATGTTCGGCCGTTAATTCCTACAATGTTCGGCCGTTAATTCCTACAATGTTCGGCCGTTAATTCCTACAATGTTCGGCCGTTAATTCCAACAATGTTTGGCCGTTAGTTCCTACAATATTTTAGCCGTTAGAGGATATTTATGAACGCAATCCATAGATTGATTATTCATCTATTTATCTATTAAGACTGTGGCCAATAGTTGATAGTCCTATAGGTTGGCGTATGGTCTTGGATTCGGACTTCTATACGTCATTGTATAAGTTTTAAGGTGGCATTTGGTTTCGCGATGATTACGGTACGCGAGACGCGCGTGCAAAGTCTGAAGAGGAAATAAAAGTGTGTTTTAGGGGGGTTTTAAGGGGCAAAGGCTAAACGGGAGAGGGATTGCTCGAAATCGCTTGGGAAATGAACCCGGATAAAAGCGGGAAATTGCCTCGAAAAAGCCATTTTTTAATCATTCTTCAAGCGGGAAAAAGAGCCGTCATCGCGATCCATACGTACACGAGAGAGTGAACCGAAACTCCCTTAATCTTTAGCACCCTTCCTAGCCACTCCTTCCTTACTACTTCATCCGCCTAGTTAATACTCCAAATATTACGCAAATTATTACTATTTAAAGGGAGGATGCAACCTAACAACAAGTGATTTTTATCGATTCCTTATTGTTTAAATAGGCCTAATCCACTATTTAAAAAATTTGCAAACAAATATTAAACTAGAAATAAATTTAAAACTTACCCTGAAAATAGGCTTAGTGGGATTCATGGAGCTCCTGATTTCCTCGCGTGTAAGGTCTAGCGACCAATCGCGCGCGACGTAAGTCTCGTGGAGATCTCGCGCGAACGACGGGCCTTCGCTCATTGGTCGCTAGACCTGACACGGACGCGATTCAGGATCTCCATCAATCCCGCTAAGCCTATTTTTAGGGTAAGTTTTAAATTTATTTCTAGTTTAATATTTGTATTGCAAACTTTTTATCGATGGATTAGGCCTATTTAAACGATAAGGAATCGATAAAAAAATCACTTGTAATTAGGTTGCATTCTCCCTTTAAATATGTTGTAATTTTAATCAAAGTGAGAATGCAGCTTCGTTTTTCTTAATTGTTGCCTCCATTCGACAATTTCAACACGCTCCCATAGAATAATCTAAGAATCGTCTTACCCAATTATAAAACAATCAAATTTGATCCAAAATGTTTCAAACTGGAAACATTCCAATCAAATATGTTAAAATAATTTTACTTGAAGATGAGCAAAATTTCAATGGATTATTTTTAAGCCTAATTATACTCCTAACATTAATTTCAAGGTTAGTTCAATGGACTAAACTACTTGGTATTTATTTCGTCTTTGTAATGGTTTATTTTGAACCGGAGTGAACTGGCTTATATAGGTTTTTGGAGAAAGCCACGTGAAAAATACACGTTATTATCACACTTCAATCAAATCTGGAGTTAATACGTATATTAACAAGTATTTTGAGAAAGAAAATCTGATTTTTTTTTAAATAAAAACCTTGTATAACTTAAATTGTCGTGCTTAGCCTGATTTCCTCCGTTTTCAATGTACAATTATTCGCGTTTTTCTATCTTAGCTATGTGAGTGGGAAGAACCCCCTTTTACCCCAGCTAGTCCGGGGCTACCAACAGAATGCCTGGAATTTCGTTGGAAGAAATTCCACATTGAAGTTGCCCCCCCCCCCTTTTTTTTTGATTACGAAGCGTTTATCAGAAGCGACCTCGCCACGTCTTTTTGTCTCTAAGCTTTTTTTCCTTAACTCTTTCTCGGCGTTTTAGAGTTTTTTTTTATTTAAGCCAATATCTTTAAAAATATTTACGGTTTCTCAATCTGATACGAATTGGCTGGGAGCAGTTTCATTAAAATTAAACGGAAATAAAATATCTCTAAGTATAATTTAAACTTAATATCGACTAATAAAATAATAGGCCTTATTATAAAATAACCTTGGAAACGGATAAATTCACACGTTTGTATTGGAAAGGTTGCGTTTTTCCAAGGTTGGTTCAAAGTATAGGTTTTATATATTTTTACCAGTCTTGAAAGTAACAAAAACAGTTGTTAAATAGAGCCCGTTTCTACCGAAGATGTTGCCTTTTTTTAATTAAAGGTTGGGGACGATGTCAGAATTTATGTTATCGTCTATTGGAAGGATCAAATTGGAAATTACGATTTTTTCCAATACAGTTTCTACCGTTTATTTTTAATTATAGCTTCGGATTAAAAACTACTGATTAAATGTTGTCTATCGCGTTTTAGATAAATATTATCTAATAAATATCTCATAATAATATATATTAACGTTAGAAATAAACCATTTTCCTTAATTATCACACAAAAAATTCAAAAGTTATCAGACAAAGCCAGCCTGACCAATTATAATTTTAATTAATTTAAATAATAATAGTTACTCCTAATCAAAATAAGTTTTACCGTTTTTCCCCTATTTATTTCACACAATTTTTTTTTCAAATCCCTTGACCTTATTCAAGTTTTCCAGCCTCTATAGAAGGGGTCAAAGGTTAAACTTCCAAGGGTATTAAATTATACGACTAAGTAGAATTAATATTTATAGGTTATAAAAACATTACGGGCGAGTGGATGGCTAAGATTGACCGTCCCCAACGAGAACGGGCGTTAATAGACTTTGAAATAATTTTATTCCGTATACCATGGACGAGGTTGTGGTCAAGCTTATCTTGTTTTATCCGTCGCTTTTTCGAGGGATTCATTGGTGGTAATAGGGGCTGGCTTAAAGTAGAATAGCGGGCGCCAACGCTTTAAGAACGAAGCCTTTTTCCCTTAAAGAGAAAAGAAAGCCATTAGACCCTTAAGCAAAAGCCATTAGCGCCGAGGAGTTCTAGCCTAGATGGCCTTGCCAATCTTTTCGACGCGAATCTATGTACCTAATATACGAATATAAAGCCGGGCCAAACGGAATTTCGGCTAACTTCTTACGAGAAGAATATATACGAAACGCGCGAGCGATAAATTATTCGAGGCGTTCGCGCGTTAGCCGAGGCTTACTGCCCTAACTTCAAACTAATTACCTATCAAGTAGCGCCATTATACGCGTTGCCCTATAGTCCTATCAGAGTACATCACCAAATAGGGACGTGAATTATACGATATGACACGGGGGAGAGAGAGAGAGAAAAATCAGGCCACTTTGAAATTCACCCCTTGGACGAACCTTAGGCTCGCGAACCTTACTCTAATTCGTAGCCTCGTAGCGGCTGAGGAAAATGTGTTATTCGTAAATTGAAGGAAAATGAAATTGTTTTGGAACGTTAAAAAGGGCTGGAATTCATAGCGACAGCGATTAAGGCTCTTAGCCACTAAATAGTAAACAAATATTACAACCTACGCCTAAATAAAATTAAGAAAACAATTTTGAATTTACTTAAAAGGGTTTGAACGAATTCAGTATATGTTTGCTGAATCCAAAGTTAATCGGGATTATATAATAATTTAATCAAAATATAATCAGGATAAACTAATTTAATTCTAATATAATCGGGTAATCTAATTTAATCCAGATATAATCGGGGTAATCTAATTTAATTCTAATATAATCGGGTAATCTAATTTAATCCAGATATAATCGGGGTAATCTAATTTAATCCAAAGATAATCGGGATAATCTAATTTAATCCAAAGATAATCGGGATAATCTTATAATTTAATCCAAAAATAATCAGGATAAACTAATTTAATCCAAAAATAATCAGGATAATCTTAATTTAATCCAAAAATAATCAGGATAATCTTAATTTAATCCAAAAATAATCAGGATAAACTAATATAATCCAAAAATAATCAGGATAATCTTAATTTAATCCAAAAATAATCAGGATAATCTTAATTTAATCCAAAAATAATCAGGATAATCTTAATTTAATCCCAAAATTAAAGGATTAAACAAGATTAGCCCGAGTTTATCTGGATAAGTAATAGGGGTAGATGTTTATTGGAGCTGTAAATCGAGATTTTTCCGTAGGTGAGAGTTCGAGTTGGCTTCCGTTTGCATTTCAACCGTCGTTATTTTGGGGTTTATCCTATAAGGTTGGTCTGGTGGGCTTATAATATTCTAACCTCTCTCGTATTTACAAACGTGACTAAACCGGGCCAAGAAAGATAAGGAAATTTTCTGTCGGGAGAATAAAGATATTCGTGCAAATCCCCGGTCTATACATGTACCTAAAGTTGGTTATACAATATACAGGGTGTTTCGAAAATGGTGGTAGGACCGAGCTCCAGTGGGTTCTATGGGTCATTTTAAGACGAAAATCTTCTATGACGTTTTGTCGTACGGGGCGCCGTTAAAGAGTTACGAAATGATTCATTTACGGATGACCCCTTATCGTACAATAATAAACGTATACTCAATGCTAAAATAAGCTTAATTTTATTTAAGCTTATTTGATCATTGAGTATGGCTGGTTTTTTTAAAACCAGGACTGAACCCAGGACTGAACCCAGGATTGAACCCAGGATTGAACCCAGGACTGAACCCAGGACTGAACCCAGGACTGAACCCAGGACTGAACCCAGGACTGAACCCAGGACTGAACCCAGGACTGAACCCAGGACTGAACCCAGGACTGAACCCAGGACTAAAGCTCAAGTTTCATAACTAAATATTAATATATTTATAAAAGCATTAATTTCAAATAAAATTTCTTTTAAATTTCAAAGTTACCTAATTTTGGAGTTCATATATTGTAAAGAAGGCGCTATCTTTAATAGTAATCCGACTCTATAAAGAAAGAAACCATCCCGAGTTTTCAATTAATACCAAATAGAAAGCTAGCTTCAATTTCTAATAAGTTAAAATATATATTATAAAGCTTAAACCTAATGACTATTCGAACTGAATTTCATTACAAAGTCCATCTCACCCAGATTATTCAACACGAATAAAAATATGATAGCCTTAAATCTATAAGAAATAAATAGGGTAGAGGCTTTATATTCGTTGGAAATTAAAAATGAAACGAACAATAAACCGTCGTTTTATTTGGTTCTTATTTCATTTTGAGTATTCAGTACGGGGGAAACTAACCTCCAATTGATTTTCAAGCTAAAACTAGTAGAAATAAGAGGGGAAACTTAACTTTATACGCGTTGTAAATTCGGGTTGAAATTTATCGTCTAAGAATGTGAATAACAGAAATAGAAAGTTTTAAAGTTCATTTCATTTTGTAAGTTCATATAGAGATAAGCCAGATTCGGATACTTTTAAGGGTTGTTAATATGGTACATTATAGTTGGAATAAACTATATACGTTTTATTTATTATAACTCCGCTTTGACCTTAATCTCTTTCGCAGCGTAACGTCTTCATTATTATCGCTTCAATAATTTCTATTTTTATATTTCGCGCTAGCCAGGCGTGCATTCCGAGCGCGGAGTCTGAGAGGCAAATTTCTCAGTTACAATTACGTGGCGCAAACACATAGAGATCTAAATTGTGTCTAAGATATAAAGATTTATACTGGAATCTTTCAACCAATCGAATCGTACTAAAAAATATATTTTATTGGCTAAGAAATAAAAAAAAAAAAAAAAAAAAATCAAATTTCATTCACTGTCCCTTTATATTTTAAGATAAACATAATATTTTTAGCTTATTCTCTATTATGTCTAAGATATAAAGATTTATACTGGAATCCTTCAACCAATCAAATCGTACTAAAAAATATATTTTATTGGCTAAGAAATTAAAAAAAAAAAAATCAAATTTCATTCAGTGTCCCTTTAAATTTAAATTTTAAGCTAAAAATAATATATTTTTTTAACTTATTCGGCGAAGAAGGTTAGAAGGAATTGCATTTTCACTATTCAAATGAATAGCCACGATTTCGCACCCGAAATTTTAAATTTAACAAAAATAAACCTACTTAAAATTTAAATTGGGAAAGTCGATATCTATGCTTAGATAATATACTTCACTTGAAGATTTTTTTTCCCTCCTTCTTCTTCTCCTAATGGAACTTCTTAAAAATCGAAAAAAGGTTTTAAAAGGTTTCGATAAAAAAAAAACCTTTCATTTCGTAATATTTTAGGCTTAGAGGGAAAAATAATACCAATCATAAAATAAATAAGATTATATAAAAAATATTAATGTTTGTCGTTAAATTTTAAAATGAAATTAATACGTGTACGTCTACGTATGTAATTAACGATAGAGCTCGGAATTCGTATAATTTTTATTAATTGGATAAAATCTAATAAATTCTGATGTTATATTATCCGTTTGATTAAAACATAGACTTCATTCGAGTTAAGTTATTCCAAGATAAAGTAAAAAAAAAACATAATCCATATCCGTTTTTATCCAAAAATGGCCGCCTTATCTTCGAATATTATCCATCGCGTTATAAGTTCGGATAAAAATTGAATTCAAAATTTATTTTCCCCGAAAAATAACGAATAAAAAGATGATTTAAAATCTTATCGTTTTATTTCTATTCTTCGAATTAAAAGTCAATTTGAAATATTGTTTCTTATATTTTAGACTAATTCTGGAAACGCCAATGTTTCTTATCCATCGTTATACGTTTGAATACGAGTAATTTGTAGATAGATAAAGCGGCCAAGGCTTATCTTCGGTATAAACCTTATACGTTAAATAATTAAACGAATATAGAAATTTCATTGTTTTAGAAACAATTTATAATAAAATAAGTTATGTTGATGGAAAAATTGTGGAGAGTTTGAGACACGTATATTTTTGACATCACTTAAACGGGGTTAACAATCTAAAAAAATGTTATTCGTGTAGCGAGGGATAAATGCTTTCAACGCAGCTCGGCGTCAATAGTTGTAAAACGTCTCGCGAAACAATTTTCAACTTGACAGTCCATTAGCCAAACAAGGTTTTCTTTTAACCCTAGCTGCTCGCGCGCTTGTCCTGCCATTGGCTAACGATAAATGTTGGATGCAAACCAAAAAGTACACGCACCACGTTCTAATAAATGAACGTATTTTACAACAATTTATTTACGTGACTCGTTAATTTTTTAGCCAATTCCATTTCCGCCCAATAATTATCTAACGAGTTTAAAATCAACCCCTGGAATATAATTGGTTCCCCGTTTCCTTATTGGATGTAGACGCTAGTGAAGGAAACATATTCAGAAATAATTCAGCCTATTATTTTTGCACACCAATCAATGGCGTTTCATTTGGACTTTAAAACCTAAGAGGGCGGCCAATATTGAGAAACTACGGGGTTGGGTAAAGAAAGGGTTAAGTTTGACGCAATGAAAGTAAAGCGGGGGAGAGAGAGAGAAAGAGGGAGGGGTTGGGATGTTGCCACTTAATCTAATTCCGAGAAAAGTTGGAGAAAAGTAGCGTGGCGTCGTAAAAGATGACCCCTTTTGACCCTCCAACGGGATCGTGAAATTCATCCCGAAGAATTATTCACGTAACTGCGCTGTCAGCTCTTTCACGCTAACGAAATTAATAGGATAATAAACTTAAGATTCATTTTATTCAAATTAAGCTTACTTTAATTTTATGGAAAATTAAAATTTAAATTAAACACATGGTTTGAATTTTCAAAATCTATAAATTAATTAAATATAAATAGACAAGAGTTAGGTAGAAAATAATTAAGCCTTATTTAGGCTAATTGACGTCATCTCGCGCGTTTTTTTATTTGTTTAGAGACGAATTTCAACGCCACCTAGGACTTTTTTTAATATGGCGTGTAGTTTGTTTTTAATAACAAATAAGGCCTATTTACTTTCGAAGACAGTTCATTCTCCCTTTAAATACGAATTTACAATTAAAATATGACGTACTAGTATTGACATCGGGAACTTTCAATAGAAGCCGCGCCATCTTTTTTCGAGTAAAAAATTTGGGATTTTTTTCACGAAATAAATTAGGTTACAACTTATATTAAGATTAATTTAAGTTAAATCTAATTTAATTTTAATTCGTTAATAGAAATTACGAGATACGGGAGAAAAGAACGAAACATTTCCGATCTATTTATTGATTTTTAAAAGCTCTGAATTTATATTGAACGAACATCGCGTCTCCAAACGAGGAACGAAATTTCGCGGTTAACGAAACTTAATAAAATTAGGCTAAATATTTATAATATTTATAATAGCAATACAATAATAATTAAATTAATTATTGTAATTTTAAAGCCACGTGATATTAAATATCTATAACAAGTTTGGTGTCTTTCTTCAAGGTGTCGCTACTAAAAACGGACATAAACTTAAAGGGGAAGTGTAATGTTTTGTAATTTGACAAAAAAAAATTAATTATAATTAATTATAAAATAGATTAACTAGTACATCAACATTCGTTAATTACTTCATTAATTGAAATTCGGACAAGACAGGGTTGGAACAGTTTTTTCAGATTGAAATTCCCTGACCTTTTCCAACGATTTTCCCTGACCGTTACGGTTAATAACTACACAATTTTTAAACTTTTATTGTTTATATAATCGCGTTGGCCAAATTGCAGGCGTATCTTTGTTCTAATCTATACAACTGACTGCAAGGTCAGCTGAGAATCTTAACAGCGGATAATGATCGCAATTTCCTGGCTGGCTTCTCGAAAGATCTTTAAATTCCCTGACTTTTCCCTGACCCGTGGCACGCGACCCTGAATTTGTAGGTTCGCTTATTACCCTGGAATATGATTTAGCGCGATTCAAAGATAATTCCATAACAGAATAAATAAAAAAAAAATTATCACTTCATTTTCATCATTTCATCATCCCTTTAGGATTAAGTTTAAATTAAAACTAAACATTGATCGAAAGAAAGAAAAAAATTGTCGATGGCTAGAATAAAGTATTGGTTGGATAGGGATTAAACCTCCAACCATGTAGTAGGAACTAAAATTGTGTAGGAGGAATAATTTCAAGGAATGATGGTCCGTATATATGTGGGGAAATATACCCCCTTACAAACTTGGAAATCTTGTAACTTTCCCTTAGAAAATGGGATTTTTAAGGGCAATTTAGGTATCTTATAAGATTGTGACTGTAAAACTGAATCATTCCTTCGTAGTTTCGACAGCATGGGCACGAGCGTGGGCGGGGAGGGGAACAAAACGCATTCCTTCCGCCTCGAATGTTTCCCGATCTCTCGCCCCATCCACCGCCCACCCAACATCCACCAGAGAGTCGCTAACGTTTACACGAACCAATAACTATACAAGATTACTTAAAGCCAAAACCACTTATACTTCCATTTTACTTGAACAAAAAAGCGAACTTGTAAGTTAAAAGGTTGGCTTGGATTAAGCCTAATTTCAAACGTGGATTAAGCCTAATTTCAAACGTGGATTAAGCCTAATTTCAAACGTGGATTAAGCCTAATTTCAAACGAGGATTAAGCCTAATTTCAAACGAGGATTAAGTCTAATTTCAAACGAGGATTAAGTCTAATTTCAAACGAGGATTAAGCCTAATTTCAAACGAGGATTAAGCCTAATTTCAAACGAGGATTAAGTCTAATTTCAAACGTGGATTAAGGCTTATTTAAAACGTCGATTAAGCCAGTAAAAGAAGTAACAGTAATTTTTAAGAGATCATAATAACAATACCAAGTAAATACCGTTAATCTTGTTGGAAAAAAGATACGTGGTTTACGCTTTAAACAAAAAATGTAACAAAAAAAATCGATGCGACTTCCCGATGCCTGGCGGCTAAGACATGGCAATTTTTTGGTTTTTTTTTCATATCCCAGCTAGGGTTTAACCAATATTAGCAAAAATAACGAGTAGGGTTTTTTTTTTTTTTTAGTTTTAAGAAAATAATTGGCTTTGTAGTCGCTAGTTGGGGGCTTTTCCAATTACGAAACTCTTTGGTTTCTTTCCATTAAAAACGGGTGGTCGTTAACCTCTCGGAAATATATTTTTACAGCCAGTTTGTTCGTCGAATTTGAAACAACTAATTAATACGGGGGGGGAGATGGAGAAAACTAAATAGACAAACATTAAGTATACGGGCTTAGTTTCGTGGCTTCAATGTTTGTAGGAAAAGTAACCGAGTGTACGTAGATTTTTACAACCATTCTTCAAACAAAAATCTTGGTTAATAACCGTCGTCCTTGTTAAGCTGGAGCTGAAGGGGGATTTTAAAATTTCGAAGATTTTTTTTAGGAAGGGTTTAATAAAAATGAGAATTTTTTAAGTTCGTGTCAGACTAGAATTACAGTGAGTAATAAAGCTGTACAATACAATACAGCCTTATTATTCCGTATCGTTTAAATAACCTTAATCCAACAGTAAAAAAATTAACAAATAAATATTAATCTAGAAATATATTTTACTTGATTCGTGACATCAGCTGAACTCCCCCTATAAGGATTAGCGACATTCTGATCATGGAGATCACGCATTCCTCGTATAAGAGCCATCAAACAAGTCCTTATACTCCCGGAAAGTTTACGAAGCTAAGCCAATTTTTCTGGGTAAGTTTTAAATTTGTTTACAGTTGGATTAGGTTTCATTATCCCTTTAAAATAATAAACACGATTGAAATTGGATTTGAGTAATTTTTCAGGAAGATTAAATATAATTTACCCTCAAATATGATGTTTTTTTTTAATGTTAATTAGTTACGTAGACTAATAGTTCCTTTCAAGGATGCAAAGACGTAGATTAATAGGTTTTAAAGTAAAGGTAAGTCATATCAACATAAATTGATAATTTTTTAAAAATTAATTTAACGGAATGAAAATTTCAAAGAGTTTGAAATTGAGATGTCAAGGACTCTATACGCGTACTCGCTCGTGATTGGCTACTAGTTATTAAGCGAATTTTTAAAAAAATACGGCTCGTGCTCGCCGATTTCACCGAGCTAGGCAGCCAAGGCTTAGCATCTTCAAGTTTCGGAACTTTGGAAATTGATTATAAAATAAGGAAATATTTTTGGTGATTTATATTATTGTTTTTCTCATTATTTTAGCATTCTTAATCGATTAAAAATAAGTTGTTTCGGCCTTTCATTTTCCCTTTAAGCCCAATTTTCACGGATTTGCGTCACGGTACATGGAAATATATTTTTTTTAAATATTTTACAGTGGTAGCGTCACTTCAAAGGGGGAAAGGGGGGCTAAGGTTTAAAAGTTGAACGAGGGAAAATTGATGAGTTGGCGTCAGGATCGAAAAAAGCGAATCTATCAATGTCAGGCATGAACCAAGATTTAGACGCCAAACGCGGGAGACTCGACAACACTCTTGGGCGATGACAACGTCACCCTTAATCTAATTTTTACGGATTAAAAAATCCCGCCACGAAAAGCGATCACGATTACGCCCGAGTTAACCCTCGCCTCTATTTGTTAAACGGTGTTAATGAAGATATTTAAAAAAGTGGCCTAAAATATTTTAAAGATACAGATTTAAGCGAGGTTTGTTGGATTTAAACATCGGATTAAATAAATTAGGATTAAATAAAGGGCCTAGCCGGATAAGATAGTGAAAATTGTCTTTGAACGAATCGAGACGAAAGTCCCATAATGATCGTGACAAATGGTGGTTATGTGTCAAATTTCGGCTCAAAAGATACGCCCAAAACCCCGCAAAAAATATTTTGGGTTTTTTGGGTTTTTGGCGATATCTTGGCCAAATTATCACCATATCTAATATAATTTTTTTTTTAATTAAAGCTCTCTCGAAGCCCTACAAGGTGGTATTTTAAAAAAAATCACTTTCAAAAGATAATTTTTTACAAGCGTTTTAAAATTTGAAAATTTATTTTCACTATAAATAGGCCTAATTTTCCAACTTCGCCAAATTTCAACATTATCACATTATAGTTAGTTTCATCTTATAGAAACATAAATTTACGAACAAGTGGCGTAAAAACCTAAGTATATCTTCAGTTTCAAAGGCGTGGTTAATTTTTTTTAGATAAAATTCAAATAAAAGTCTTACTCTGTCTACCTAGTGACTAAATTAGCCCGAAGGCGCACGCCACATAATATTTAACCAGCCGTATTTGAATAAGTTAAAACCTAGCTGACAGATTTTATAATGGAATTAGGAGTTACATTCAAAACGCGAATAAAAAAATAATCAAAGCTTTAAAGGGAAACTGTAATGTTATTTTTAGGCACATGATGAAAATAAATTAATTTTTAAATTAGTGTTTTAAAATACGAAAACTAATTTAACGCGATGACATTGATTAGTAATTGAACTTAAACGCGATTAAAATTAAAATCAGGTCGAAAACATTTAGTAAATAAACATATTATGGGCAAAAAATTAAATTCCAATTTATTCTCACGAACAGTTCAGTTTCCCTTTAAAATCTATACGGGTTTTTCCCACTCAATGTCTAGAATGAAAAAAATTTGGGTAGTTTGACGCGGGAGAGGGAAGGATCATGTAATCGCGTAGTTCTACAACCCCTCCTTGGATTGGAAAAATTTGAATGAAAAAGATTTGGGTAGGATACGGCCTTTCAAATATTAAGCGTAGACCCGTGGACGGAAGGTGTCAATACCTTAGAGAGGTTCGCCTATCATTTTTTTTTTTTTGGGGAAATATTTTCCTAATATATGTAAGAGACGTGGGAAAAAAAAAAAAAAAAAAAAAAAATATAATAATAAAATAAAATAAGATTTTAATTTTAATTTTAGCACATATAAACTGCGTGGATCCTTACTAAGCCTTCTTTTTGAATAAGTTAAGAATTTTCTATAGTTTAATATATGTTATTTTTATAGCGTTTATAGATAAATATAAAAAAAAAATCTGAAATCCAATGTTTTTCGGGGTTTATACTTCTTGTATTTACCCTTATACGAAAAGGTACCTTATAGAGTAGTAAGGTAGCTTATCTAGCCCCAATTAATCCTATATCTACAGTCGCAATCCCTTTATAAAGACTTAAAACGGGTCGAAATGATTTAAAATGAAAAAATCTCTTTGAAATCTTTCCGCTTTCGATAAGTTGATCCGGAAGAGATCAGGAGGGAGGGGATGAATCTTTTAGATTTCTTTTCTATCCCCAGAAGTAATCTGTCACTGATATCAACAATCTAGAGGCGATTTAAACCATCTACGGGTTTTTTCGGGGCCTTTCTCCTCATCCAGATTAAATACGAAAAAAAAAAAAAAAAAAACAGGAAAGATTCCAGGGTATATGAAAAAAAGAAAGACGGACCCGCAGACTGATGTCCAAAAGAAAGACTATCGCTAAAGACAGAATAAACGAGGTAGGCGGGAAAAAAAAATCAAGCCAGACATATCCCAGTTTGCAACGCTAATAAAACAGGCTCCCCAACTAAATCCCTTAAACGATAATATATTTAAAAGATACTCCTATGGATTAAGGTTAATGAAAACACGGACTGAATCGGACTAAATCACGCGCTGCTACGCGTGTTTTTCTTATACGATAAGAAACAGTTTCAGTTTACAGCGAGTACAAAGCTAAGAACCTTTATATTTTTATTTAAAGGGAATATGAAACATTTTTAATTTTAAACTTGGATCTAAAAATGCCTTTGGTTTTTATTTTCGGTAATATCGTTTAAAAACGTATTCGGATTTCTTTTTAGACACGTTTTTTGGTATTTTAAATACCTTCTAGAGTTTGTTAAAATATAAATTAGGACCAATCATATTATTTCAGAAAAATTATTAGAAAAGCCCGGCGTTTGAAGTCCAAGATCTTGGACGTCAAATTTAGACCAAAAAATTGTTTTAAATTTTGCAATACATTTGTTGGCATTCGATATAACCGAAAAAAATTTAAAAGCAATTTTTAGCTCCAAGTCTCCATTTAAAATGATTGAAATCGTAAATAATAATGATTATTTTAAATCGAATCGTGTAGGTTTACTTTCCCTTTAACCAAATCATATAGAGAAAAAGGCCTAAGTTTGCACGCGCTGAAAATATCAACTGATCTTTTTATTTAGAGTTTATCCAGGGTGATTTGTTGAATAGAGTGTAAGGCTTTAAAAAGGGAGATCTCGATGCTTTAACGAGTTTTGGCTATATTCGGCCATGATTATTGAACAATTGAACGTGTTCCCGGGAGGGGGAAAGGGGAGACGGAGAAAGTGTCTTTGTCATTAACGACTTTGACACGACATCTAGCTAGTGTCCCTGGCTTCTATCCTAGCCATCTCATTGGCTTAAAAAACGAAAAAGAACAAAAACTAGGGCCCAAGAATCTTCCAGTTACAAAAACTAAATTCAATTTAAAAAGCCTTTCGAAATTATTTCAAAGGAATAAAAAAAAAGATTTGACTTCTATATAGTTTTGAGTTTTATTCTTTTGAAATCAAAAGCACTAGTTTTACGGCTTAATGAATTGAACTAAGGATTAGGAATAGAGGTTATTTATTAGTTAATATACTTAAATTTTAATAATTATGATTAATTAAGTTATAACTAAACAATAATTTAATCTAATAAATTAAACGTAAACCAATTCATTAAAATTTAGGCTATCAGAATTTTTTTCAAAAATGACCCTATTATTTCAATTTTTAGTTTTGGCTTCCTGAAATTAGTACTTTCACGATAAAGCCCGCGTGAAAGCGACCTTATTACTGGTACGAGAAGACCCAATAATTAACCGTAATCTTTACAATCTGATGACGTAATAATGGCGAGAAATTTTAATTAAAAAATATGTATTTTTACTATCATTATAATTTTGTTCTATGACATACGTATACATATTTTAAATCATTTTTTAACGATCAACCCGAAAATATCACTCAATTTATATTTAGAGTTCGTAAAACATCCGTAACACCTTAATTAAAAAAACTCGAGATAAAGATTAATGAAAATCAACCGCTCCTACATGTAAGCTTTATATTGTACAAGTATGTACTGCTAGAACAACACTTTTACAGGGGCAGGTAGATTTAACCTTAAAATAACGGCGCCTGTAAAGTCGGCTTTTAATGCTTATATTTTTTTCTAATTTTTTTCGTAACAAATTTGCATTACGATTTTTAAATTAACCGATCATTTAACTATCTTAACTTTTAAAGGGGCAATGAAATATGGCGTTCAACCGTCTTGTTCGTAAATAGATTATTGCGAAAGACACGTTTTAACGAAGAGAAGAGATTCTTATATTTTTTTCTACCAATTTTTTTATTTTTTCTTTCTCTCAAGATCCGTTTGAACGAGGTAATAGAATAAAATAAAAATCTGGCTAGTTTTTTCTGGCCCCTCTTTTCACCCTTGGCCCACCAGGCAAACCGAGTCAGGCTATTTTTTAAAGTAATTCGTTTATTTAGGATTCCATTTCCGCAACCTCGCCTTAACCTAAACCCTACAATTTTATTACGTTTTTAGCTTTTATTTTTCAATCTTTTCTGACTTTATTTCGAAGTTAAAGAGGGAGGAAATTTTGGTCAATTTAATTATAATATTTACGTAAAATAAATCATTTTTAGAACAATACGTCACGGTTCATACAAAATTTTGGAAGATAATTTCCCTGACTTTTCAAGGTTTTCCCTGACAATTTCTAAATAATTTCCCTGACCAATTTTAATAGTTTTTTCACGAATATATTCTTACGAGCTTGAGCCGCTGGCAATTCCCGCATTTTATTTGACATCGGGGTCAGCCGATAGTTTACGAGGAATATGAGAAACAATTGGAATCTTTAGGCAAATATTTTCAGTTGATAATAATTACGTTACAACTGATTGGTCAACCAATCGTAAACAGTTCCTTGACACTGGTACCAAAATATTTATTTTCTCTGACCATTTGGGCTATTTCAAAATTCCCTGACTTTTCCCTGACCTTTTGGGCTAATTTCCAAATTCCCTGACTTTTCCAGGTCGTGTACGAACCCTGTTAGAAGTACTAATGCCTTTTAATTCGTTAAACATTACAAACTAAACTACGCAAATATTTGGTTTGGTTTCGCTATAAATAAATATAGCAATTTAAATGGTAAAAGATTATTATTATAAAGAGTGTATATCATTAACTATTCCGTCTTGAAAGTTAATAATTATAGTGTCAAATCGAGAGACCCTTGTTCCAAATTACTAGGTTTAACTTTCAGAAATAACGTCACGTTATCAGAGGTTTATAAGAGACACTGAAGTCGAGTAAAGGGAAAATGAAATGATGTGATTTAAATTGATGTTTTTCGATATTAGACGAAGGTAGGGTCGCGCTAGCATTCAAAATTTTAAACCTACACCTAGTGAATAAGAAATTAAAAAACATTTTGATTGATAGCGTAGATTGAATAGAGGTACAAAGCCAGGGTGGCCAGAGTTTTTTCAGATTCAAATTCCCCGACTTTTCCCCGTTTTCCCAGACCCGTGGCAACCCTGTCGCTAGAAAATTGTGTCACTGTCACTTTAAGATAAGCGCGCGAAACAGAGGCTGTAATTTGGGTTTAAATTCGGTCAGGCGTAACAACTCGGGCTAAATTAAGGGGGATCTTGGCCCGGAACAATAATAGGAACTTCTTGGACCCTGAAGAGCCATTCTTACCCCCCCCCCCCCTGGTACCATAAAATGAATAAATGAATGTTTCCAGTCTCTTTCCAAGTCGAGTTTGAGAGGAAGAACCTAGCCACGACTGAAATAAAGGCATCGCCACACGGTGCGGCATTTTGACGCGTAATTGTGGAAGGAGGAGCGCAATCGAAAGGAAAAAAGATCTTTGGCTAAATATCTTACAAGCAAAAACGTTGCAAATCAGGGTCCTTATAAGTTATAGCCTTTATCAGAAGCCGATGAAACCCTCCTTTGAAGTCTATTACTCCCGGGTCTTGTCTACCCCTCTCTGTATGGGTTATTATCTAAAGGCGCGATTCGTACGCCTCCTAACGGTAGATATTTTCGGAGCGGGAGTTCGTCGAGCGAATATCTCTAGCAGCCTCGGAGTTCGTCCAAAAAACGTCGTCGTTTGTGGAGAGAGAGAATTTCCAATTTTCCGTAGACAGGGGGGGATGAAGTAGGACCCCTTCTAACTCGTAAAATTGGGAATTTTACCCATACAGAGAGGAGCGCTATATCGAACATTGGAGTAGTAGACTTCAAAGGAGGGTTTCATCTACTTCTGCCTTTATCCTTTGAACTCTTTTTGGAAGACGAAATTCCCCCCACCACCACCAGGGGAAGAAAGCGTTAAAACAGTAGGCTCTTTTCTTAGGAAAGCATCGATGGGTATTAATCGGTACCTTAAGGGAATACGGGCTCGAAACCTTATAGAGCCTCGTATATAGCTAACAAAATAAAACCCTACACCGAACGGCTGTACACGAAACGAACAAAAAGAGGCCACCCAAATTACTCTACATAGAGAGGGCTAACGAATACCTCGGATCTAATTAGCAAAACTCGCTCGAGTCAACGAAGAGATCTTACTTTTTTACGGCTATTTTTAACGAGCGCTTCTTCCAAGTGACCCTACGACCATTTTTATAGGTTGGTTATAATATTGGGAGGATTTAAAACTGATATTTAAAACTTTTAAGAGGGTTGACTTTTGCAGGTTTTTCCCTGACCTTTTCCAATGATTTTCCCTGACCGAAAGGCTAATACTACACAATTTTTAACCTTTTATTGTTTATATAATCGTGTTGGCCAAACTGCAGCTGCGTATCTTTGTTCTAATCTATACAACTGACTGAAAGGTCAGCTGAGAATCTTAACAGCGGATAATGATCGCAATTTCCTGGCTGGCTTCTCGAAAGATCTTTAAATTCCCTGACTTTTTAAAATATCTTAAAATTCCCAGACTTTTTAAAATATCTTAAAATTCCCAGACTTTTTAAAATATCTTAAAATTCCCAGACTTTTTAAAATATCTTAAAATTCCCAGACTTTTTAAAATATCTTAAAATTCTCCGAATTTTTTGGTTCATTTACAAATTCCCTGACTTTTCCTCCGTTTCCCTGACCCGTGTCACGCAACCCTGACCATTTATTTCCCCTGACCTTATCGGATTTATTTTTAAATCCCAGGTTTTTGAGTGTCGGTGTCACTTTAACAGGAACGACTTTTGACCCAAACGAGAGAAAGTCGGGAAAAACGCTAATGGCGATGTAATTATCGCCTTTCATTTCGCTCGGAATATTTCCTGACCAATAAAAAATGCATTCCTCCTAACCTTCGACCCTTTCACGGGCAAATGAGCGCGAATATTAATACCCGAAAGCCTCTTCGCGCGATGAGAGCTCTCTTTAGCGTTCAAAAAAAATTAAAGATGATAAAAAAATTAAAAACCTTTAATTATAGTTCGGAATATTTTTCATACCCCTGGTTTTACTTCCTCAAATGGAAGGCTTTTACTTTTTCCAACACTATTACACGTTTAAAGGGACAGTGAAACAAATATTCAATTTGTCCGCAACTTGATTCAATTCGGGCTACATCAATTTTATCACCAGAAATTGGAACAAAATGCCTAAAGATGTTTTAACAAAAGTGTGACGTCATTTTTACTTTTAATTTTAACGCGCTCATAAACAAATTGGCTTAACCAATCAGGAAATATCATCTTACAATTTAGTCGAAAATAGTTAGAATTAGAAAATTTCAACCGGATTAAATTAACTTAAATGAAATAAACCTAAAATTCGAACCAAAATTTTACAATTTTGCTGATTTCGAGTTATGCCATTTGGTCTATTTGGTCAAGTTCTGTTTAAGTTTTACAATCTGGACCATTTACAACCAAATTGGGCGATTTTTCTCATCATTGCGAGATAGACGCGATAAATTTTAAAAATATATTTCGAGTCCGAAAATATACAAAATTGTCAGTGGAGTTTCACAATCCCTTTGAAAGTTCTTTGAGCCCCGATTAGAGCTTAAATCCATTGAGTTTCTTTTTCTAGCCGCTAGGAAATTAAGGTAGAACAGCCTGCTAATTTTTTCTTTTTATTTTTCCATTTGGCGTCAGACTCGGAAGGAGCAATTGGCTCTTCTCCTTGAAGGGACCCCGCCAAAGTTAAATCTATTTACGTAGTAATGGAAGGGTCTTCTTCTTCGGGAGCCAGCCTGTCCTTAGGGGTTTCCAATAGACGCCTCTCATCCATCCACCCACCTCCCACTAACATCTTAACGTTCCAAGTAATTACGGGAAACTAATTTACTTCATTTTCTAGTTCGGATTCCGTGATGAAAAATAATTTCTTTTAGACGACATATGACCAAAAGTAAACCAAATACGACCAAATAGAACAAAATTAATAAGCGGAATTCAATAAAGGTGGACATTTAAACTCGGTTCTGATTGGCCCGTTAGTAATGTTAGAGAAATTCAAACGCGTGTTTAGGATATAAAACTTTAAAAAATATTTTCTAATAGTATTTGAATCAGAAAAAATACTTCATTTCAGCTTATAGTATCCCTTTAAGTAAATAGAAATCAACACTGACATTTAAATTTTAAATAATCTGTCTTTTTGTTCGTCAAATTTAATGGAAAGTTCGTCCCGCCTTTAATGGAACTAATCTCGTCACGTAATCAAGAAACGTGTTGAAACTTTCATTTTCTAAATTGCCAATAAAAGAGCCGAATAATAATCTTTCTTCGCCACCGAAAAAAAAAAAAAATGAAACGCTAGCATTTGTGGGAATTTTATTTGAACTCCAGAGCCTATTAACTACTTACAATATAATATTATAGCGTTCTATGTTGGGAAATAAAGCCTGAACTAACAATTTTAGAAATTGGGTTACGCGCTGCCCATTTTAAACAGGGTTCGTACAAAATTTTGGAAGTTAATTTCCCTGACTTTTCCAGGTTTTCCCTGACCATTTCTAAATAATTTCCCTGACCAATTTTAATACTTTTTTTCACGAACATATTCTTACGAGCTTGAGCCGCTGGCAATTCCCACATTTTATTTGACATCGGGGTCAGCTGATAGTTTACTCGGAATATGAGAAACAATTTGAATCTTTAGGCAAATATTTTCAGTTGATAATAATTACGTTACAACTGATTGGTCAACCAATCATAACCAGTTCCTTGACACTGGTACCAAAATATTTATTTTCTCTGACCATTTGGGCCAATTAGCAAATTCCCTGACCTTTCCCTGACCTTTGGGGCCACTTTCCAAATTCCCTGACTTTTCCAGGTCGTGTACGAACCCTGTTTAAAAGCAGTTTCATCCTTTTCCTGTACGATTATTCCTAGATATATATCGTCCAATCAAAGAGAACGTAGCTTTACGAGTAACTATGATTTCTAGCTCTTAATTTTTAATTAAAATTTCATTTCACCCTCTCTTTAAAGGATAATGAAGCTATTCGTAGAGAAATTACATTCTCCCTTTAAAAACTTATTCTTTGAAACAAAATATTATTTTGATCGCGCCCACCACTTTCCAAAAACGTTTTTTGTTTTATTTTAAAGAATTGGGAGAAAAAAACGGAAATATTTTGTAATAATAGCTCGCTCTTTTACTTTGGCTTGGCGTGAAAATTGGGGGGCTCGTACCAGCTGTCTCGTCTTGTCTTAGAAACTCTACTATAAAGACAGTGTATTTTTATATTGGTTTTTTGCAAAACATACTTTAAACAAACCCTGGATGAAATGATTTGACATTTAAAAAAAAAATTGGATCGGTAGATAGAAAGGTTTTTTGAAAGTTTCGAAAAATAAATTTGTTTTTTTCTGGTTCCTTTTAGCTCCTAGTTTAAATATATTCAAAGATTCTTTAGAAATCAAAAACGAAGCTATTTTACACAGCAGAGAAATAAAGTGGCCTTTAAAAATTCTAATTCAATAGCATAGTTCTTAAGCCTACTTGATTTTGTTGGAAAACACGGATTTTATGATCTTAATTAGAGGCCAAAAGAAATAATTAGGCCTAATTTAGGCTTAATTTCGCCTACTACTCATCAGAGCTTAATTATAGCTCTGTTTTTTTTAGATTGAAATTCCCTGACTTTTGCAGGTTTATCCCTGACCTTTTCCACCGATTTTCCCTGACCGTTTCGGCTAATACTACACAATTTTTAACCTTTTATTGTTTATATAATCGTGTTGGCCAAACTGCAGCTGCGTATCTTTGTTCTAATCTATATACAACTGACACGACGTCAGCTGAGAATCTTAACAGCGGATAATGATTGTAATTTCCTGGCTTCTCGAAATAATCTTTAAATTCCCTGACTTTTTAAAATATCTTAAAATTCCCCGACTTTTCTGGTTCATTTCCAAATTCCCTGACTTTTCCCTGACCTTTCCCTGACCTGTGGCAACCCTGTTTAAGAGACGAGCTTCAACGCAATCTAAGTTTTTTTTTTTTTTTTGACAAATTACATATCCTATCTTTATTTCCTTCCAAGTGAGAGTTGCTGTTAGTATTATAAAATAATTCATTTCATTTAATTAATCTTAAATGCTAAAACAACGCTTATATGGCGGTCCACAATTGGTTTAAAAAAAAGTGTAAACTCAAACCCTCGTATTCAAAAAACCCCCGATCTGAATCTCTCGTTTTCAAACGCCTTGGGAAAGAAGTTTTTCTCAGAGTGTTCTATTTAACCTAGTTAATACAAGAAGCCTTGGAAAGGCCATTTAAAAGTTGTAAAGTAATCGTGGCTTTCAAAGCGTACAAGAAGAATTGTTAAGCCTAATACTCTTTGCGGCGAGAATAACTCGACAAAATCCTATTCCGAGGGAGGAAAAATAAAAAGAAATGGAGATGAGATGCTTGGAGGAATGAGCTTGGGGAATCACAGACACAAATTTATCCCACTATCTAACTTTAGTCAGCTGGTTGAATTATTCTCCTACATTTTGCCCTGGCACTGTTTTGGCCCTTAGAGGACTCTTATGAACTTGGTTTAATTATTCACCTTCGCTAGTTCTCCTACAGTTTGCCCTGGCACTGTTTTGTCCCTTAGAGGACTCTTCTGAACCTGGCCAAGTTTAATTATTCATCTTCGCTAGTTCTAAATTTTGCCCTGGCACTGTTTTGGCCTTTAGAGGACTCTTCTGAACCTGGCCAAGTTTAATTATTCATCTTCGCTAGTTCTACATTTTGCCCTGGCACTGTTTTGGCCTTTAGAGGACTCTTCTGAACCTGGCCAAGTTTAATTATTCATCTTCGCTAGTTCTACATTTTGCCCTGGCACTGTTTTGGCCTTTAGAGGACTCTTCTGAACCTGGCCAAGTTTAATTATTCATCTTCGCTAGTTCTACATTTTGCCCTGGCACTGTTTTGGCCTTTAGAGGACTCTTCTGAACCTGGCCAAGTTTAATTATTCATCTTCGCTAGTTCTACATTTTGCCCTGGCACTGTTTTGGTCTTTAGAGGACTCTTATGAACCTTGTTGAATTATTCACCTTCGCTAGTTCTACATTTTGCCCTGGCACTGTTTTGCCCTTTAGAGGACTCTTATGAACCTGGTTTAATTATTCACCTTCGCTAGTTCTCCTACAGTTTTCCCTGGCACTGTTTTGGCCCTTAGAGGACGCTTATGAATCTGGTTTAATTATTCATCTTCAGCCATTGAAACCTGTACCGTATTCCTCCAAGCTAAGGGGGTGTAGATCGTCGGGGGGGCGGATATAGGGATGGGATGAGACCCCGAAGCCAGGACGATGCGTGTCAGAAGCAGCAGCCCGCCAAGGCGCTATCGGATTCCCATTACCCGAAACTTTTCCCTAGAAATTGGCGTAGAGGGAGCTAGACTATCTACGCCATGGAAAATACCGTAATTTGAGATTCACAGGTGGCGCCCTTTTCCTAACTCTTTCTTCCTCAATGTTTACCCCCTATCACCTCCCCCCCTCCATAACACATCCAATCATTCTCGGAGCAAAACTATACTATCTTGTAAAATAAAAATAAAAGTTTGGGGGAGTTAGGGGGGTTGCTCCCCTGAACAATAAGGCTAATTGTTCACCAGTAAGTTTGAGTTCCCCATAGAGCCCTACTATAGGGGAGAGAAAGATAGAAATTTGAAGTCCAACGCCACCTAGCGGAAAAACCAACACTTCCTCCTTTGTCTCTGCTAAATTTGGCGCTACTTGTTATAAGGGCTTGTTATTCTTATAATGTCGACTGCTCTATTACTTTTAAATCGTGGAAAATATAATATCCTCGTTTACACCCTGGGAATAACTTCAATTTCGGTATTAAAACTAATATTTCTACGGGAATTTCTATTCGTTTCGAGGCTGCAAATTCGAAATTAAACTTTTTTGAATATACGAAGTTTTAATAAAGCTGATAGCGTAATGTTCTTAGCATTTTTATGGCCAATAACTAGGCATAGACTCCGAAAGAGAGCCAGACTTCATTCTAAGAGGGGGGTTTCCGCTGTCATATCGATTCTACATCAACGTAGAAGGGAAAACGAAAATTTATTTTAATGATACCATTTTCTGCAAACTTTTTTCTCATTTTAAAATAGCTTACAACATTTCCTTATAATATTGGGAAAGATAAAAAAAAAAACCTCACGTCATTTCGCCCCCCCTTTCCCCCTTGAGACATATTTTGGTGGTTTTCGCGGCTGGCTTTATCCTTCTTAATTTTGGGGGGGAATGGGGGTGAATAGGCGTAATCTTATCTCCCTCCAAAGAAGGGGGCTCTTCCCCCCATACTTTTTAAAAAGGGGACCCAGGGGGATAATTTATATACTGAATTATTAGGCAATTAAAAGTTCGATATGGTTTAAAATAAATAATTAAAAAAATTAATTATGAGAGTAACGTATGGTTGCAAAGAATTAAATATTTTTTACCTTAAATATTTACGTATAATTTACTTTATTTTTTATCGATGCGTGTTTTAGTTGATCGAAAGAAAATTAATCATTTTCAATAAAATATTTTAAATCCCAGGTTCGGTACAAACCCTAAGATCAAACTTTATCAAAGATCCCCCCAAGTTGTTTCGATGAGAACCAATTAATATTAATTGATTTTTACAGGAAATTTTGGATTAATATTCAAATTAATTGATTTTTACGGGAAATTTAGGCTTAATATTCAAATTAATTGATTTTTATGTGAAATATTGACTTCATATTCAAATTCCCTGATTTTTACCGTAAATTTTGGATTAATATACAAATTAATTGATTTTTACCGGAAATTGAGGCTTAATATTAAAATTCATTGATTTTTACCAGAAATTTAGGCTTCATACTCAAAATAGTTAATTTTTACCAGAAACTTAGGCTTAATATTCAAATTCATTGATTTTTACGGGAAATTTAGGCTTAATATTAAAATTAATTGATTTTTACCGTAAATTTAGGCTTAATATTAAAATTCATTGATTTTTACCGTAAATTTAGGCTTAATATTAAAATTCATTGATTTTTACCGGAAATTTTGGCTGAATTTTAAAATTCATTGATTTTTACCGTAAATTTTGGCTTAATATTAAAATTCCCCAATTATTCTCGATAGAATTTGAGGCTAGGTTAAGTTCTCAATGCAAATGAGAACTAAGAGTCGAAGAGAAAAGTAATATTTGCGTACGGCTGAAAATATCACCGAGTACAGTGATAGTGGCTATAAAATTGTCAAGTTCATTCAACTCCGTTTCCTGCCGGCTCTTATACACGAGCGCTTCATTTTGAATGAAATTTCTTGATTAGTCAGAAGTTCCTCCCTTTAGTCGAACCCTTTTCTCTAATCAAGGATCAGAGCTTTTGTTCGTAATCTCACCTACGTCGAAAAAAGACCTATTAATCAGCGGATCTCCTCGACCGACTTAATTCGCTTCCCGCTACGTTTAAAAGGGTGCGGGAGATCCTCCGACTAAACTGCGGGAGACCGCTAGGAACCATTTCCCTATCATACGTTATAAAAGCGACGGAAAAAGAAGCCAGACTTAACAAGACGGTTGAAACAATCGTGCGATGATTTAACGTATAGATATTCAAGATTTTCTTAAAATTTGGTTAAGTAACGTAGTAAGCCTCTTTTTGAAACCAAAACCAAGTTTCTTATAAGAGATAATTTATGAAACATAATCCTACCTTTTACACCGGCTACGCTTAATTGAGAAATCCAACTTCATTAAGATTACGGTAGATTCGGGACTTCGGGTAACGCATCTCGCTTAACAGATCCGGAATGAGGATACTACAAATCGAAATAAATTTGTTAGACACTATTAATAATTAACAATAATTATTCATAGGGGAAATTATGCCCCAAACTTACAACATTAACATATTTTTAGCAGTATTACATTCTGAGCCTGGTGGTTAGGGTTAACGCAATCTTACAAAACTTAGCAATTTAACTTCAAATAACTAGTATTTCAGTCTGATAATGAATAATACATAACTTAATTACTATTACACTATTGAATAATAGTTTCAAATCGTCTTGATTTAAATTAATTTAACACTGTAAAGAATTCAAATTCACAACGACTAAAGAACATTTCCCGTCATCCTCTGGGCTAGACGCGAGTTACGTCATCCTCTTGACTAGACGCAAGTTTCAGACGACGTCACTCTTTAGTAGGGGTCTAGGAATGGAAATAAGCCGCGTTTTGTTGCATTTCCTCGCTCGTTAGTTTAGTTGAAAGGGTATATAATATAGGGTATTTTAATATGAAAATTTTCGATCGAAATATATTTTTCGACTTCGAAATCAAGAATGTATTCTCTAAATCAATTTAGATCGAAAAGGAAAATCTAAAGATTTGTCGAAACATCGAGATCTACGTTTTAGTCGAAAGCTAAAAGTAAAAAAAGGCCCTGGCATGGAGTAATTTTTGGATCGACATGGCGGCAGTTTCAAACAAAGGCTTAAATGAAGCTATAGTAATATAGGACATCTTAGGGTGGTAAATTTTGTAAAGGCTTAGCTTTCGGAAACCTCAAAACACTTAAAGTTTACTTCTAGTGGGAGGGGGTTAGGCTTAAGGATCTATCAGCTGAATCAGCAGACGCGAGTTTATAGCTTGGTAACACCCCTACATTGAAACGCGGGGATAGAGGGGCTAGTAAATGCCTAGTTGATACCCATCGCGTAGACTGTCTATTCTCCCGGTGTTATAGGGAAGGGTAAAGACTCTAAAAGAGTTTTCCTAAGTCAGATCCCCAACTCCTTAGAGTTTTTTTTTTTTTTCTTCCGTCGCGAGGGGTAGCTGTACCGACGGAACCTATCACGTTTTCCACCGGATTGAAGGGGCATTAATCAGCTCCGTTCTCAACGAGAACTTGTCCTTTCGGATAGCCGACACCTCCAACAAGGGCTTGATCGATTATCGACGACCAAAACCCTATACATACGTACACTATTCCCACCCGTGGACATTTTCACGTGTCTGTTCGTTAGATTACAGCCAATACGTATAAAGACTGAGGATGCCAGTTCTATTAAGTAGGCCCGTTTTACTCCTTAGCTCAATACACGCCGAATGAGTCGATTTAAACTGTAGAGAATAAACCAAAGTCACTTGGCACTAGTACCAAAGACAATTAGACCAGACCCTTCAGTCAGGGTTCAATGCTGCCAGTTACAACAAACCTATTCTACCTTTTGACATCCATAGTAAACTCTGGACTACTTTTAACTCTTTAAGGTTAAAGCTTACGTATCAATGCGCCTCACCTTACGACGTGTTGAAAATTGCGATTAGACTCAATTTAAACCCATTCACGCGGAGTTTGCACCATGGTAAAAGCGTACGCGTATTGATACGTTGTGTTTAACTTCCCCGGGAAAAAAAGGGCTTCAACCCAAGCTATTGTTGGAGAGAGTTTTATGTTCTTGATGAAACCTAACTGTTTCTGAAAATGCGGGTAAAATATGTCTCTTAACCGTTATAAATTGTCACTACTATTTAAGCTATAGATGATAGGTTCGGGTCTCTTTCCTATAGGGACAAGTGAAAAACGTTCCTACGAGTTAGGGCGCAACAATTCCGCATCCCGTTCGACCGGATAAATTTCGGTAGGAGTCTAAGAGGTCTGAGAAGAAGAAGAAAGATGGTGTTGGGGGATTCGATTCGGTTTTCAGAGCTTACCACGTTCGATTCAAGGATTCGTTCCTAGCTGATGGGGGAATATTCTCGGGTTAGGTTAGTTTTGAAATCTTAGTTGGCGCGCTAGGTTTCGAGTCTCATCCGGAACTCGGGTGTGGAAACAATGGAAATATCGAGTGACTCCTGCCACTGATGAAAAACGGGTGACAAGCCACACCGAAAGGATATAATGATTTATTAAGCGACTTCTTTCCTTATTCAAGCGAGCAATTAACTTTTCGCGACTATTCGACCTTTTCATTTATAGCTTCGTTTCTGGAATTGCTCGTAAAGTGAGAATGAAACGTCTTAATTTTTCTGGCTTCATGAAAGATCTTTAAATTCCCTGACTTTTCCCTGACCCGTGGCAACCCTGTTTCTACGAATGATCTCTATATTTCACTCCAAAACCTTACAATTTCACCATTTTTAAATGGTTTTAAAATCGTTAATGTGAACGTGCAGGTTCTTAAGTCACGACTGTTTCCCGCCAAACGAGGTTTCCTGGGTTATAGTTAGAGCTATAGAAAGCGGACGAATTTCACCCATTCTCACGACAAAGATAATTACTTGTGTTAAACGTACGCTTCGCTTAACTTTCGAGTCCCTTTTCCTAGAAATCCCATTTTAAAATAAATTCATTAAATTTTAAAGGAATTTTGAGTTAGCGACGGCGATTTTTGAATTGGAAGTTGTTAAGGATAAATTCCAAGAAGCGCTCGTTCGAAAAATCCATTAGAATTTTGCCGTTTTTTCCTTAACTATATTATTTTTTCCTATTTTATTTCGTCGGATAATGCGTTTTTATAAGCTGACACTAGAATACGCGTCCAAAACTAAATCGACTCGTAAAAAATTTTCTCCAGCCTTAAGAAGATTATTTTACAAAGTTAATGGAAAGGAAAGTTTTCCTCTTTTCGGTAAAATTCCTTAAGCGAAACCCAAATTAGAATCGTAACGTATATAGGACCCATAGAGGGAACAACTCCTTCCTCCGTCCCCTTCCAAAAAAAAGGACTTCTTAGCAAAGACAAAAAAAATTGGGAAAGAATCTTATATAGCTCGTCGAGAAGAGTTTCAACTCTACGACTCAAAATGCCAAAATTCCACTGCTACGTTAAAAACAATCCTGGCTCAAAGACCCAGGGTTACTACACTACACTCCCGTAATAAATAAAACTGAATAACAAATCAAAAGCTATAGAAAAAAGCTGATTTTACGCTAAGCCTAATTTGGGCCTAATTCCGTTTGAAAGTTAAAAACTATAGAAGCGCGCGCAAACCTTTGGCGCGAGTTTTTGGCGCGAACCTTTGGCGCGAGCCTTGCCACTGTTAAACACAAATTTGCGCGAGAATTTTTAATTGGCTGCAAACTCGGGTCCTAATTGTGATTGGCCATTGAAATTGCTTTGAGATTTAAATAGTTTTTAGTTCCGTTATTATTGATTTTGACGAATAAATATTGATATTTGTAACTAAGATATATTTGGACATTTGTAACAAATGATCTGGTGAAACTAAATTAATAAGAATTAGTTTCCTCCGACTAACGTTATTCGTACGCAACCGAAATAGGAATACACCTCAAATAGAAAAATATCTTGGACAGGTAATTGGTAGGCGTTACTGTAAATGCTCGCGAGTGGGCTATCGATACTATCCGAGTGAGATGAAGATGGAACAAAATATCCATCCTTAAAGATAAAAACCGATAAAACCTTCCAGAATTTTGCAGAAGGTCCTCTTAGTTTTCCGCTCTGTCGATGCTTATCGAGAGCTTTTTTTTTATTTTCTAACCATCTTCCTAAAAAACCCTTCGCTCTCTCGTCTTTCGCCCAATAGATAAGTTCAAGGAGAAATTACGAATAAGGTGAAAACAAGAAGAAATTTACGTTACGCTGGTTACCCTTTCGTCGCGTCACTCGCTAGCTAGCTTCGCTTGTCAAGTTTCGCGCCCAATTTCACCCAAAAACTTAACGCTCGTTTCGTTCTGATAAAAACGGAAGAGTTATTTGAAACCTTTAAATTTCTTTTTCATACCGATAAGGAAATATAGAAAAGTTTCTTAGGGATAAACAGGGAGTCTAGGTTCATACGTGATGAGGTATTACGACTGGTTCAAACTACCCTATATGTATTATTTGAAGAAACCTATTTTTTTTTCTAGTAAAAGGATTTTGGGTCAAACTTAGCTAGCTGAATGGAACGTCTCAGATTTCTACATCTAAGTAGAGATACCTGATACCGATGAAGAAGCTCTAGGGTGCAAAACTAAGTTATATCATATATCTTAAAATGTTTTAAGTCCCTAAGCTCCAGGCTGGGAAATAAGGCGATTTTCACTGGGTCCAGTTTAAAAATTAGCTGGGCCAGTTTAAAAAATAAATGTTTGGGGGTCTACTGGCCACAAGGCCAGTTAATTAATTGTTTTGTTTCTTAGCCTACGCAGAAGCCGATGAAACCCTCCTTTGAAGTCTATTACTCCCGGGTCTTGTCTACCCCTCTCTGTATGGGTTATTCTGAAAAGGCGCGATTCGTACGCATCCTAACGGTAGATGTTTTCGGAGCGGGAGTTCGTCGAGCGAATATCTCTAGCAGCCTCGGAGTTCGTCCAAAAAACGTCGTCGTTTGTGGAGAGAGGGAATTTCCAATTTTCCGTAGACAGGGGGGATGAAGTAGGACCCCTCCGATCTCGTAAAATTGGGAATTTTACCCATACAGAGAGGAGCGCTATATTGAACATTGGAGTAGTAGACTTCAAAGGAGGGTTTCATCGGCGTCTGGCATACGTCATAGTCCAACGTCATAGTGACAGTTTGTCAAGCTCATGAAAATTGTAACTGGCCCATGTCCAGATTTTTAATTAAACTGCTTGGGCTCTACTGGCCACAAAAATAATCCTGTTAAGCTCAAAATTGTAAAACGCAGTTCAAACTAGATCAACTTATTGTTAAACTAAAATTTGTTGGCCCACCTATATAGCATTTGGGGGGTTAAATTTATCAGAGACGAACCCTAACGTTTCTGGACATCCCGACCATCGTTGCCTGTTATTGGTTGTAGACTCTTAAGTAGATTTCTACATACAAGAGCACTTTTTGGGGGTTAAGGGGTTAAATTATTTTTACGCCATAAAAATTGCGCAATGCGTACTCATCAAAAAAACCTTGATAATTAACGAGCTTAATTAAAAAGTAATCATTCCTCTAAACTTTAGGAAATTTATCCCTGGGAAGAAGTGGCAAATATTTTTATATCATAATCTATTCTAATTAGGCTCTAAGAACTAATTACAATTGACAGCGGAGACGAAAAATATAATTAATATATTCTTATAATGAAATGCTCGTTAGTTAACTTTGTTTTCGGCCGTCTATCAGTCTAATTATAACAGATCTAATTAACTGGGATTATGGAATCAATAATTAGCTAAATAATTATATAATTTAGAAAAACTAGTATAACTTAATCGTGTGATTACGTTAAAAACACGAACTATAATCTCGATAATTGATGAAAATTAGTTTTAGTTTCGTTATATTTCTGAAACTTAACGAACTTTATCACAAGGGGGCCAGAATTCTCGTTAATTAACTCTATACAATAGAGAAATCAAACGCGCGATGACGTAATAATGGCGGGAAATTAATTTTAAAAATTACTAAAAAGGTGATTATAAAAAATATATTTTTACCGTCGTTGTAATTTTGTTCTATGACGTATGCATATATATTTTAAATCGTTTTTTAACGATAAACCCGAAAATATGACTCAATTTCCATTAGGAGTTCGTGAAAACCGTGTAAAATAATAAAAATCTTAGCTCCAATGTTGAAAATGCCTTGGTTATGAAACATAAAATCTTTTGTAAGGTGAGGGAATCTAAAAATTGGGATTTACATTTTTCAGGAAGGGAAAATTGAAAGTTAAATCATTTTTAAACTAAATTACCTGATTTGTTTTTTTGCCTCAAAAATAAGCGAGTCATTCATTGTTTTTTTGTCCCACGGGTCAAAGAATATTTATTTCTATACAAGAAATTAAAACCAAATCTGAAAAATTAAATTTCAACAATACTGACGATGTTTTTTGGAATATGGCTGCAGTACGGATCAGAGAAAATTCAGATAATTTCAGATAATCCTCCTTCCAGACCTTATTGACTGATTTTAGGCTTAATCAGGGGCTCAGATTAAGTTGAAACGATAAATCCAGGACATGACTCTAACGTCTACTAAAAGAAACAGGTTACGTCATCACCGTATCGTCATGACGCGTTTTTTGGGGTCAAGTTTGTACAGTCAAAGCTATGGCGTTTTGGGAGCAAAGTGACGTCATATGACGTCACACGCTGTACGAAGGCTGTTTGTTTGGCCGACCCTCAAGCGGGGAAGAGTCATGTCCTGGATTTATCGTTTCTTGGCCCATGGGGGTCATTCGATTGATTGGATTATATCAGACGTGTCGTCTGCTAAAACCTTAATTAAGCCTAATTGCAGCCGATAAGATTAAAAGGTTTTAATCTGGCTGTCAAAATACTAAGAATTCTTCCTTCAAAGGAAGAATTCTCATTATTTTGACGTTAATATAAGTTAAAATTTGAATTTCTCAACCATATTCCATTTGGACTAGATTATTTCGATAATGACTGCAACTTTTGGTTATAATTATAGTTTTCAATCTCATAATTAACTTTTTCTTATTTACAACTTAATTACGAGCCCTTTCAATTCTTCCTTAAGTTACGAACCGGTTCTAACTAGTGGCAGTCATCTATGGTCAGTTTCGGACATAAATTTCAGCGTCTATTTCTTAGAATTTATTAAAATTTTCTGTTTTGGTTCATTTTTGAACAAATTAGAAAATATTTCCCGATTGGGTAAGTTAATTTCTATGGGGGCGTATTTAAATTAAAAGTAATTACTACGTCACACGTAAGTGAATGTAAAAACAGCCTAATGATTTTTGATTGGTTAAGAACTAAAAATTTTAAATATCATATAAAAATTAAAATTTAAATCAAATAGACGCTGAAAATAGGCCTTGAAATTTAACCATTATAATTAATTTTTTTTCCTAATTAAACCCTACTATACACATTATTATATGTCTTTTCATCATGTTTATAATTTTACACTTAAGCGATTAATAATTGGCTATTTTGGGTTTAGTTTTTGGCGTATTTTTTCTTTCCGCGAACAGTTACTTAAATTAATTAAATTAATTTAAACGCGCACATGACGCGAATTTTAATTAATATTTAATTAAATCAAGTTTTTTTAGTTAATGTTTCCACCACCAATTAATGTTTTTTTTTTTTTTTTTTTTTTTTTTTAAATTATCCCAACATACACTTCATCATACCTTTAATCGTTGACGCGTTTCATCTGTCCTTTGTTCGAATTATCACCACACGCGGGTTTTGTTTTGATTCCAGGGTTTTAGTTCTAGAGTTCACAACCCGGTTCATTTTTGAGGGTTCCTTGTTCACGATGAACCCGATTTTGGTCACAATTAGCGTTCAATAAGTTCGGGTTACCTGTGACGCCAGTATCTCGTCGTCACGAAAATGATAAGCAGTAGTAAGAAAGAGTTCCCGAACCAGTCGGGAACTGACGAGGAATTGGAGACGGAAAAGCTAGCTATTGTCACGTTGAGAAGAACGCTAGCGTCATCCAAACCTTTGGAGTTTTTTACCACGAATATGATTTCACCAGCGTCTTCCGGGCGAACGTCCCTAATTTCTAACGACGCTATGTAACATTGGTGACTAGCCCCGATCTGTGGAAAATAAAACCCATAGCCGAATTAATACCACATTTGTGACAGCAGAAGCCGATGAAACCCTCCTTTGAAGTCTACTACTCCAATGTTCCATATAGCGCGCCTCTCTGTATGGGTAAAATTCACAATTTTACGAGTTAGAAGGGGTCCTACTTCATCCCCCCCTGTCTACGGAAAATTGGAAATTCTCTCTCTCCACAAACGACGACGTTTTTTGGACGAACTCCGAGGCTGCTAGAGATATTCGCTCGACGAACTCCCGCTTCGAAAATATCTACCGTTAGGAGGCGTACGAATCGCGCCTTTTGAGAATAACCCATACAGAGAGGGGTAGACAAGACCCGGGAGTAATAGACTTCAAAGGAGGGTTTCATCGGCTTCTGGTGACAGTGAAAATATTACAATGTAAACTGTCTGTCCTCAACTTCATTCCGAGCTCCCTTTCTATATAGGAACCCACCAATCATATGATAGAAACCTCTAAACCCGACTAAATCTCAAATAAACTAAAGTTAGAGCCAGAATCTATATGACCAAGGCTTAAGAAGGGCCAAGGCTTAGCCTCGAATTAAATTATTATAGTTTCTCGTCCGTGGAAGACTCATTTTGGTTCAAATATTATCGGATAAAGGAAATATTGGGTCCAGGGATAAAGAGGATTTTACGCTTGACCGATATAGTTGATATGATACCCCCTCGAGCCCCTGACGGACAGTTTGCGAGCGATAATCTTCGAAATAATGCCATGGATGGTGGAGACGGCTGATCTTTTAGAAGAGGGATACCATGACCCCCCTGAGTTGTTAATAGGTGAAATCTAAGCCTATTAACATATATGGACACTAATCTCATCTAGTGGCAAATCTAATAATTAAACAAACCTCGCCCGAGTGTCTGCCAAGAGTTTAAAAGTAGCTCGGTCTTTAGAAGGGTTAATTAGTTCAATTTTGAGGTTAATTATATAAGTAGGTCATTAATTATTCCCAATATTTAAAAATTAGCTTCAAAAATTAATTAAAATTTTAATTAACGTCAAAACTAACCGTGTAATTGTGAGCCACGAATCGTTTGCTGACGTCACCCGCTTTGAGGGCCAGTCGATGAATGACCCAATGGGCTCGAATCGGACGAGGATGGGCGCAAAATCGAACCGAAACGTACGCCGTGTGACCCGCGATCGCCATTAAACTTTTGTTAACGGCTTCCGCTTCCGGTCTACCTGCGAATTAAAAATGGAAACGAGACAGAGGGAGATTAGGGTCAAAGGATTTCCGAATTAATTGTCCCGGGGAATAATAGATTTAGGTTTTACCGTTGGAATGGCAGTCGAGATGGGCTCCATCTCCTTGACTCGGGATCCCAATGTCAGCGGGAGGTTGTTCGACTAATGACGGTGGATCTGAAAAAAATGAAGACACTATAACAGAGAAGGGGGAAAAGAAAATGAAACATTAGTAATATATATTTAGCCAATTTATATCTATAATTAAAAGTCTAATTTTTCCCAATATAATCTTACAAAGGTCTTATTTATCCTACATAATCCTACAAAAACAAATTTTTAATTATTCTTAATAATTCTCCAGAAAATTCTAAAAAATATGATTATTTCATCGCGAGTTAATTATACTGTAATAATTTTTTACTGTTGTTTTATTAAAAAAGCGAGATGCTGAGTTGGAAAAGCAATTTTCGCAATTTTCATCCGGGTCCCATCGCTCTCGTGTCTCTTAACTTCTTCTATTTTTGGATTTTTACCATTTTATATGGAAGCCTAAAACTAATCCAGCATTACTGTTATAAATCCAACCTTAGAAACACTACATTTTCCACAGAAACTATAGTTTTTCGCGCGTTAAATTCTATGATTTTCAAGCTCGCTTTCTGGGTGCAAAGAGCTATTGATTTTGAGCTTCGATGACAGCTTCGATTTTTTTTGATTTTTTGTTTTTTCTTTCCCGGTATGGGTCTACCTTTGATATATGAGATTCGGGAATTTTCATTCGATATAAAGGGAAGATGTCATGTAAGAAACAAATTATAAAAGTTGTATACCAGGGTTCGTACAAAATTTTGGAAGTTAATTTTCCAGGTTTTCCCTGACCATTTCCAAATAATTTCCCTGACCAATTTTAATACTTTTTTCACGAATATATTCTTACGAGCTTGAGCCGCTGGCAATTCCCGCATTTTATTTGACATCGGGGTCAGCTGATAGTTTACTCGGAATATGAGAAACAATTTGAATCTTTAGGCAAATAAATTTTCAGTTGATAATAATTACGTTACAACTGATTGGTCAACCAATCGTAAACAGTTCCTTGATACTGGTACCAAAATATTTATTTTCTCTGACCATTTGGGCTATTTTCTAATTCCCCGACTTTTCCCTGACTTTTTGGGCTAATTTTCAAATTCCCTGACTTTTCCAGGTTTTCCAGGTCGTGTACGAACCCTGTACCAGCGTGTAGAGTAGGAGACTTGAAAAATTTCATACACAGCTGTTTAACAAAAGTTTTTTAAGTTAAAGATGTTATCCTACGGATTTTCCCGCGTTTTCATTTCACTCTCCCTTTAACCTTTCAACCCTTATTCAATATGTTAGATTGTTCGGGAATCAAAGCCGAATACGATAGAATGTACAACCCTTTACTACCTTTTCCTTTCTACATCTTTATTCAACTATTCACGTTTCGAGGGTGGACCAACTCCCAAAAGTTACTTAGAAGTAGGTGGATCGAAATTTAAAAAAAAAAAAAAAAAGAATGGCTTAGACTTTAGAGGAAGAAAATATAAAAACAATATTCGACAGATATCCTTTAGTTATAAAAGCTCTAATCTAAAAATGTCATAAATTTCGAGGCGAAAAAGCCGATTCTCTATTGGATATTTGAATCAAACAAAGGTTGATATTAAAATAAAAAAAATGGGATTTCCAAACTCGACGAAGGATAAATTTATGGGTGTCGATAAAAAGAAAAACTGCAGCCATATCCAGTGATATATATTGCTTTTAAATAATATATAGACCATTTCGAAGAAAATTTCAAGCTAAGTCTGTTTTATATTTAAACCCGTCGACTTTCTAAAAAATTTTAACAACTTTTTAACCACTTTTAAACCAAAATTTACGTTTCCAGATTAAACCGTAACTTATAATTACCATAATAATTTATCGAGCAAATTACCGATTTATAATTATACCTCTATCCTTTTCTTAATTGTTTACGAGCTATTGTTTTGACTATATAAACGTGTGTCCCAATTGCTCACGGAGCTGTCACTTCCCAATCACTAATCTAATTGGTTTAGATTGTCCAATAGCGAGGAAATTATAGATAAATTTACTTAGACCGGAAATGGATGGTAATAAAGGTGCTGGGGGTCTGGGTTGGGGTGGAAACTGACCTCTGACGTTGAGGAAATATCCGAAGGAAGCGAAGGAGCCAAAAGCGTGTTCCGTCTCGCATCTATACCATCCCGTGTCGTCTTTACTGATGGAAGTGAAGTTGAGGTAACCGCCTTTGACGGCGTTCGGGTCGCTGAGCAACGAAGGAGACCCGTTGGAGAGCGAAGATGGCGCCGTACCGTCGTCTCGCAACCAGACTGGTCTGCTCGGAGGATTGGCATCTACGTCACACTTCAGGGACACGCTAGAACCTTCTAGAATGGGGTAACCGAACCCAGGTTCACGACTGATGGAGAATGTTGGCGGATCTAACAAAGAGTTGGAGACGAACAATTACGTCTTTGAAATGTCTAATTACTTCGAGTAAAAATCATTTTTTAGTCGGAATAGAGGTCAGGGGTTAAAACAAGATAATACACAAATGTTTAATCAGTTAATTATTAATAATAATTAGTTAAATATTTAAAAATTGGATTAATCACAGATTTTCCATACGTGGAAATTTTCAAGATAAAATTAATCAGAAACGTCTTGTTTAAACCCGAACCTCTAACTCGGAATTAGTAGGCTTAACAGTGTTTGAAATATACGTTTTCATTGGTCGGAGACTCGTAAACGACGAGTACAGATATTAAACTCTCACCACGGATCCAACTTAAGCCTAATTTATTCACATTGAATATAAAAACGTATACGTCATCGTTTCCCAGCCGCTTAATAAGGGCCATATTCTTCCCGCGCCTCTGAAACACGTACCACGAATTATCTACGGATTAATGCTTATTTCATTCACCGGAAACTACGTCATATTTGGGTCGTTCTTATTTCGTCACGCGCGGTTATTTACCGGAAGTTGTTCGTATAAAAGATTTAACTTACAAAGAACGTTGATAGAGGCACTGACGGCGGCCGGATGTAGCCACGTCACGTGAAACAACTTGCAAATGAGCTCCTTCTTGTGAAGTTCGCGCGTCACGTTTAGAGTCACGACGCTTCGACTGACGTAGGCGTCGTCGTCCGACGAGAACTCCACGAAAAGTTGCGTCAAGTCCGTGATGTCCGAATCGCCGAGTAACCAATGGATTTTACGAACCGGCGGAACGGCTCCGGTCACCACGCAATGGACGCTGACCACGTTGTGTTCTTGTACCGTCAACGTCGCTTGGTGGGACACTTTACGACCTTCAACTTCTAGGAAAGGGTCTCGCGGTGGAGCTAATTAACCAATCAAAAACAAAAAACACCAGAAAACGCCAAGTTAAGTCGCTATGACGTGACAAGTTCTTGGGTTTATATCGAAGCATCGTCTGCTAAGATGTTTTTTCCCAAAAATGACATTCAAACTATAGATTATCTCAATCGATCTATTCATAAATCGATTTATTATAGTTGGAGCCAAATCGATAACTAAAAACCGAAGTAAAAGCTACAAATCGATTCGACAAAGGCTTATTTCCCAATGGCTGTTTTCTCACGCGAAACTAGAATAACATCTAAGCGGACGATGATTAAATTAAAAATCCACTTTAGAAAGGATTACAATAGCAGCGTTAAAACTAAGTTTTCAATGGGTATTTCGTCTCTTTCTAAGAAAGCGCGTCTAAGTGTCCCTATACCCTTTGAATATAATTGGGTTAATTTCGGATAAGTTTGTTTAAGTTTTATAAATTAAAATTGTGTCGTGGATGGAGGATGAGGATGGTATTATGACGAATGAAGACAATTCTCATCCGTTATTAGGAAGCGCGAAGATTAAGGCCTTTTATATTTAATATATAAACGCGGGCGCGAATTAGGCTTAGCGGCCCTTGTTTTAAATATACTTCGCTTTATTATTTAGATTAGGTAAGGAATTTAAATGAGCCGTATTAAACGACTTTTCCGCCGCAGCCACCGACTCTTAATGGAGTTTGCTTTGACGAAGAGAATCGGGGGAAACAGGAGGGGGGGGGAAGTCCCCAGGGCGTGATTGTGGTTAAAGGGAAGATGAACTGAAAATTAAAATATTTTAAATTTATTCAGAAATGAAGGGATAAATCTTTGTATTCGAATCCAAAATATAAACTTTAATTAAACTTAATTTAATTCAATTATTAAAGGGAAACGAATTAATTTCTTAATCGATTTCAAGCGTAGTTAAAATTCGTCAAAATATATCAAATAAACTGTCTAGATTAAGGGGAAGCTTCGGGCTAAAAATAAAACAGCTTTTGAATATTTTTATGGAATCATCGCGCTAATAAACGTATTTTAGACGATTTTTAGACATTTTTATTATTTAGACACGTTTATTTTTAGACCCGTTTATATTTTAGACACGTTTATATTTTAAACATGTTTATATTTTAGACAGATTTATTTTTAGACACGTTTATGTTTTAGACACGTTTATTTTTAGACGCCTTTATATTTTAGACACGTTTATTTTTAGACACCTTTATATTTTAAACACGTTTATATTTTAGACAGATTAAATTTTAGACATGTTTCTATTTTAGACACGTTTCTATTTTAGACACGTTTATTTTTAGATACGTTTATTTTTAGATACGTTTATTTTAAATTAATTTCTAAAGTTTGGTAAAATATATATTTTCAGTTCCAAGTTTCCCTTTAAAAATGAAATATTCAAATTTTTCCTTTTAGTGTCCCTTTAAAAAAGGTCGAAAACTAATTGTAGTAGAAAGGAACGTGCATGATCGTTAATATTCGGCTGGTAGAGCGTGTTTGAATCCAAAGGCGTCCGATGAATAACTAAACAGGCCACAGCTATAACGCCAAATCGTGCCAATAGGAAGGGGGTTGGGGGTTCAAAGGGGGGGGGCGTTAAAAGGGCATCGGGCTGGAATTAAAAGTAACTTCCTGACACGAAATCTGATTTGCTTCGCTACAATTCGCGGACAAACTTTCATATCTAAAGGGTTAGAGACACGACACAATATTTCATTAAAAATTACAAAATTCAAATTAAATTCAGCTACAAGAGAGAACCGCCAAAAAAATGGCGAAATTAAGTGTCTGCTGAGAATTAAAAAGTAGCCTGAAACTAAGTATGTCGCGATAAAAATTCAAATGTATCTATTAATTATTATTTCTCAATTAATAAGCCACTAAGCCTAAATTTATTTTTAACTAATGGTAGTTTTCTAGTTTATTTACTTACAGGTGACGGTCAATTTGAGAACCTTGGTCATTTTCCTAACTCGACCCTCTTCTCCGAGCTCCCAGCATTCCCAAGACCCTTCGTCCTTGCGGCTGACCCCGACGATGGTCAAAGCGGCCGTTCCGTCGGGCAGAATATTCCAAAATCGTCTCTGGGCGTCGGCCGGGTCTAAAGTGACCAACTGACCATTTTGCACCCACTGCACCGACCCGCCCGGGGTTTCTAAGGAGCAGGGGATGCTGATCTTGTCTCCCGGGTTCACCATTTTGTCCGGGAGACTTAAGATCGAAGTTGACGTCACGGAAGCCACGCATTCTATTGGATATAGAGAAAATAAAAAAAAATAAAAATAAATTAGAATAAATTTGTTTAAATATTATATTATTTAAAATAAAACTTCTAGAAATTATTCGCAATTTTTCATACGGTATCTGAAGAACTTGGTTCGTGTAATTTAATCTGGTCAGCTATTTCAGCTACGGATAAAGAAAATGCGCGATTACTCTTGTGGGCCGAAAAAAAATTGACCACCAAAAAGATTCGAAAATAATGCAGTCTTATTTTTCTTTCTCTTTTTGATTAAGAAACGGAAACCTTGGTGAAATCTGTTTCTTTTGTTTCTAACGACGATAGGAGAGCCATTTCGGCAAGACCAAATATATTCGGAAAAGAATTGCTTCAGAAGAAAAATAAAAAAACAGTCTGTCTCGAAGATAAGAAGATTCCAGCCAAGATCTTATACCGAAGGAATTGACTTAAAAAAGGAAAAACAAAGAAATATATATTCCACTGGATTCCGAATTTGGCCCCCCCTCACTACTGGACAGATACGGCCCCATGGAAGCCAAGAAGATAACTCACAAAGAGAGATTGACACGCGAATTAAAACTTTGTCAGGGAATTTTAAAATTATAATGTAGACCTCGTTAATTAATGACTAATTTAATTATAAAATATTGTGGGATAAAATGAGAATTTCTTGTATAATTATCACTATATTGTAAGCTTTTTTTATCACGTGATTCGCGTGATCAAAACAGCCAATCAGAAGATCAGTTTTGCACCAATTAAATATTTAGAAATTACACTTAAATGAAATACAAAAATATCTGAATTAAAATTAAATTAAAATGGTACAAATTATATATATATGAATAAAAGTGTTGAAATATTAACTTAGATTATTAAAAAAATAGTTTTAACTAGTTCAGGAAACGATTTGATTCTAATTTAAACCTTAAAACAGTCGTAAAAATCTTAAGCCTTGGTCTGTATAGACGTAACGTTATTATTATTATTATTATTTTTTAATTCTACAAAGTTCATGACCTCTCCGAGTCCGAAAATTTGAAAATGACTTTTTAAAGCATTTTAATATCATTTGTTCTTCACTTTAAAAAGAGCCAATGGCATTAGGGGAGGGGAGGGGGGAGGAGTGAAGGATAGGAGGAGGTTACTATAAAAAAGACGGATTGGAAAGACTTGGAAGTATATCATTTTCTTTTATTTTTGCAAGCTGACTAGGTTGGAATAAATAAAAGAAGAAAAACCGAACGTAAGGAATAAAAAACAAAGCAGAAAAAGAAATGGGGTGCCGCTGGGAGACTTCCTAAGACGAGCTCGTCGTCGTGTTTATCGGCGCGGAGAAATATATACCAGAAAAAAAAAAGAACTAAATTCAGAACGAATAAAATAAAAAAAAAAAGGCCGAAACCTCCTTTACGACTTAGTTATCCATTTTTAAATCGAACGTCTGCTAGGTCTTTAAAATCATACAGAGTTTTCATCGGTGATGAAACGAGGCTCTATACTATCTTTCAATTGGGTTTTAGAAAAGGAATAACTTCGCACGTGTTGCAAACTCGCGTGATTTATTTTATCACGAGGTTCGTACGATTGACTGTTCATCACGCGCTAAGCTAACCTCCGTTATAAAGCCTTAATAAGGTTTCAATCAAATTGAATTATCGTAGCATTAGCGCGCGCTGAAAACTGACATTGAATTTTATATTTCAAAAACAAAGCTCGCGCGAGATTTAAACCAGAAAGTAAGTTTTCATCACGCGCGAAGTTAACCTCCATTCTATATCATATTTTACCGTTTAATTCAGATTGAATGGATCTTAACTTCGCGCGTGCTGAAAATTAACGATGGTTTTTATCAAAAAGTACATTCGCGGGAAAATAATTAATGAAGTATAGCGCGGGGAATTTAGATCTATAGCTACCCGTATCTCTTTCTTCTTACTAAGTCACTGTATTAAATGGAATCATTTTCAAATATTCGCACCCTGCGTGGTAGCTTCGCCTCAGGCACCAAAGCGCGACGGTTGAAACACTTGTACAGGGGCTTCGTAGAAAATACCTTATATTATTTGACCCTAAATGTAGGCTTCAAGTTATACATTTACACCAAGGGTTAAGATTTTGGCCATTGTGTTACGACAACGTAGTTTAAATTCAAAGCGTCTGCTCGAAACTCCTTTAAATGGCGAAATTTAGACCTAAAGAGGCTACAGCGTCAAATCAGCGTACATTTTCGCTTTTTCCTAGAAACGTAGCAATTTTTTTTTTTGGACTCTATCAGCTAATACAGTGTCGTGTTCGATTTGAAGCTGTTAATACCTGTAAAGCTACAGATGGGGGTTTTTTTCACCTTCATTTCCGTCTACGGGTCGTTTCCGTTAGTTCTCTAACTCGGTTTAAAGATCTCAACTCCCAAAAGTTCCTTTTTTTTTTCCCTTATTCGCCTCAAAAACGTGGATTTTTGCCGCGCTAGCCATTCCGAGCGCCCCACAACGGAAATTCGCTTTTTTTCCACTTCTTTAGCTTTCCGTGTAATAAAGGGAAGATAGAAAAGACAATTTTGCTGATCAAATAATCCGCTAAGATGTAATTCTTAATAAACATGGAGTTAAACACTTTAGCAGACGATTCACAATTAAAGCTTTTTTATTTTTACAATTAAAGCCTTATTTGAAGATAAAAAGCGTAATTGTTTTTAGAAAAAGTCCAATTTAACGTAATATTTGGTCCTAATTTTACATCTAAATTATTTCCCTAAATAATTTCCTTAAAGGGAGGATGCAACCTAAAAACAAGTGATTTTTTTATCGATTCCTTGTTGTTTAAATAGGCCTAATCTACTATTTAAAAAATTTACAAACAAATATTAAACTAGAAATAAATTTAAAACTTACCCTGAAAATAGGCTTAGTGGGATTCATGGAGCTCCTGATTTCCTCGCGTGTAAGGTCTAGCGACCAATCGCGCGCGACGTAAGTCTCGTGGAGATCTCGCGTGAACGACGGGCCTTCGCTCATTGGTCGCTAGACCTGACACGGACGCGATTCAGGATCTCCATCAATCCCGCTAAGCCTATTTTCAGGGTAAGTTTTAAATTTATTTCTAGTTTAATATTTGTATTGTAAACTTTTTATCGGTGGATTAGGCCTATTTAAACGATAAGGAATCGATAAAAAATCACTTGTAATTAGGTTGCATTCTCCCTTTAATGTCTAGAATATCCTTATTTTTTTTTTTTTTTTTTGCTAAATAAACAATTAATTTAACTCAAAAAATAATTATTCTTTGTAAGTGGAAAAATAAAATATACATCATTTAAATAATAATATTTAAGTAAAAGTTAAATTTAATCTTAAATCTTTTTGAGCGCCTCTTTAAAAGGCGTGTAGATGGAAGTAGAAAAGGTTTCCTAAGTGGATTTGTTCCTATTTTTTGCGGGCTAAAGGCGAAGTTCCGTTCGGGCTATAAAAATTTTCAGGATCAATTTTGACCGAGGCTTAAGGCGAATAACGCGTTAAAAATCAAACGGCGTAAGATAAGTTCCCGTACCTTCGTTACTGTTACAAACTTAATACGAAAAAACATTTCAAACATAAAAAATAAGTTTCGACCTTGGCTTATCGAGATATTTTTCACACTAAGTTTTGACCAAGGCTTAAAGTTAACTCGACGAAATCTCGGTTACATTTACATTAGATCCGAACAGCCTTTCATTTCGCTCCAATCATAGGATGATAAATTCGATAAAGGGGATGAGATCGAAAATACGTTTTAGCAATCCTAATAATGTCTATCCACCGAAATGGAATTAATAGGGTTAGAGTCTGGTAAAGGTGGATTCGTTATTATCGACGTACTACGATTTCTCCCCTCTCTTCCCGTAATAACATCAATTTCTTCCATTACCTTAGATGTTTCAAAAGACCGCGCTATGAGATGTGATTGGATAGTACGCTTAGATTTGAAATAGCATCGGCTCTTAGACCTATAGCTAGATACTTTCCTAATTTGTTACGTTAATAACGCCGGCTACAGGGAGTCCAACCACGCGACAAGCCTAAATAACACTCGTAAAGGATAGTTCGCGCTACAGATTAGAGCTCGGAATCGGATTATCTTCTGGATATTTTCAGATATTTTATTTTCGGATAAATTTGTAACTAAAACAATGAAATTTCTATATTCGTACAATTGTTATAAGGTTTACCCGAAGATAAGCCTTGGCCGCTTTATCTATCTACAAATTACTCGTATTCAAACGTATAACGATGGATAAGAAACATTCGCGTTTCCAGAATTAGTCGAAAATATAAGAAACAATATTTCAAATTGACTTTTAATTCGAAGAATAGAAATAAAACGATAAGATTTTAAATCATCTTTTTTATTCGTTATTTTTCAGGGAAAATTAATTTTGAATTAAATTTTTATCCTCGCGTATAACGCGATGGATAATATTCGAAGATAAGGCGGCCATTTTTGGATAAAAACGGATATGGATTACGTTTTTTTTACTTTATCTTGGAATAAGTGAACTCGAATGAAAAATAGTCTATTTTTAATCAAACGGATAATATAAATCAGAATTTAGTAGATTTTATCCAAATAATAAAAATAATACGAATTCCGAGCTCTAAGGATAAGAACACCCCCAAAAAGGTTAAGCTGACTTCCGAAAATTGGCCCACCTATGGTAAAAATATTGTAGACATTTCCGCTTACAAGATTCCCTAATAAAACATATTTTATATTTGAATTGAACATGAAAGAGCCGAGTTTAAATTCAATTTTGATTTCAAAATAAAAATAAAATGAAAATATTCTTTGAAAGTTTTTTTTTTTTTAAGTTGGATCTTGTATTTTGGGCTTTTGAAGTCTGAAATCTTTTCAGTTCATTTCGGACATATTTTGGCCCGTCTTCTTTAGTGGGGCCTAAATCTACTATTCATACATTTCAAAGAAGCGAAATTTGGGAAATTCCCCGTGGAAGAAAATTCTCGACTTTCCAAACGGAAAGTTTCTTTAAAGTTCGACGCTAAAATAAAAATAAAATTTCCAACTAAGTTTTAAGGAAAAATCAGAATCAAACGGAAGTCAAAGCGAATGGAACGGAAGAAAATAACAAAGGGAGAGTGAAACGACATTTAAGAAATTCGCTTTTCGAGAGTGTTAAGCCTAAATACATTTAAATTTAATTTAATTGAAATAATCTAGAGAATAAACGGAAGAGTAGGATGCTGTGGTTGGTTCTCGCCTTTTTTTGTTTTATCTACTTCCGGTTTGAAATCTTCGACAAAATAAATTTATGTAAATAAATTAATCTTAATAATTCTCTAATTATTTAGCGAATCTAAAATTTTTTGACAAACTACCAAACCTTAAATTTCTCCCTTAAACCTTATTCTTCTATCGACTCCTAACACGGCGATTTCAAATTGGATTAAGAAGTGACATTCCAATTATAGAAAACCCCCTAAAAAAATGCCGAATCAGAAACCGTTTCTTTTTTTTTACAATCTCCCAGTATTTGAACTTTTCCTGGAGTCGGTGTTAATACTACGAACTACTTTCAGTACTTATGGGATTTATCATAGTGTATCAATCCGCCATTATATTTATATATTACAAATTTCGATTGTAAAGTCAAATCTAGAAATCAATGGCTGCTAGAATTAAACGTACGAAGGTTTAATAAGGGTAATTAGAGATACGTGGGTGATAAGAATTTGATTATATCTGGTATTCAACTCTATTAGCTCATTCTCAATAAACGAATTTAAGAAAAAGTTAAGGCATTTTTCTTTAATTATTTTATAGAAAGCTGAATCAGGTAGCGGTTGAATAATTTTAGGCAAATAAGGGATAGAAATGTTAATTGCTTTTATAATTAAAAAAAAAATAAATAAAAATTCGATTTTCGGGTATAAATTATATTTAAATTAAATTTAAATGATTATCATCCTTAATTGTGTTTAAATTTTAATTTATTATTAATTATTAATTATAATTAATGTAGTTGATGTTTTAAAGTATTTTTCTTAATATTATTAAAGTCAGAAATAAACGTAATTAACGCGTTAATTTTTGGACGAAAACTTAGGATTTTGTCCATAAATATTTAACTAAAATTTCCAGTTAAATAAAAATGACGTCATAACATTGTAAGACCCCCTATGTAGAGTAATTTTTAGTCTATTTGATGAAACAAATTATATATTTAGAGCAAATACTTGGACCCAAAAACCCCACGAAATTTTAAGCCCGAGATTTCCACGAAACTACATTGAAAACCTAACTTTGACGGAATTTGAAATGTTTTTTCAATGTAGATCAATGGAATAGGCAAATATATACATATAGGAATTTGGATATGGAGGAACGTGGGTCCTTTGAGATTTTAGGCGTAATTCGTGAAGCGTGAAGCGTGCTATATAGGGGAAGGTTTCTCATTGGCCCTAGACCGCGTCTACATCTATAATCAGTTTAACCACGTGACAGCCAAAAAAGCGTAAAAGTCCTCGGGGAAAGTCGCCCCGAAGAAATTTTTCTCCTCCTAACACCGAATATTCTTACGAAATGTATGCTAAATTCGATGGGGGGGCCAAACATAAAAGCTCGTTCGTATTAAGCCTTTTAATAAAGATAGGTTTCAAGCCAACTATCTGTCAAGCGAACCACGTGACTTTTTGGATTCTAAACCAAGGTTACGATGTAAAAAATAAGTTTCATTAATGTTTGTTTTATATTTTCATTATGGGTCAAAGATTGGTGGATTACGTCATTATATGGGACTTTAAAAAAACAACGCCAACCTATTTTCCGGAGTTAAAATCGCTGTTTTAAAAACAAAGGTCTATTTCTCTGACTATAAAAGCGGGTTTCCATACTTCCGTGGGTTCATTTTGACTGCGGATTTCAAGCTGTCTTCAATTTACTGAGCTCTATTTAGATTTAACACGAACGATTTTCAATATTTACGTTTTTACGAGTAAAGGTGTCAAATGGAACATTTTAATCTCAAAGATGGAGAAGTGATTATCAAATTGGACGAGATGTTGGTAACATGATTATGACATACGTTTAAAGCTGTCATTTTTCTAATTTTATTTCCTCCAAAAAATTAGGCAGGGCACCCTTGAATGGGCGAGTCGTACGCGGACGACATGGGGTATGTTATAACGAAAACCGCGTTTATCTACCTAGCGCCTATTCTTAAGTTTTCTTTATCTTTAGGATGGGAAAGACCGTCCAAATTATGCCGTTCTTATCCGGTCTTGTCGATTCCGGAAGAATTAATTAATTCAAAGAAATTGGTTAAGTAAGATTGCCTTTTATTATTTTTTAGTTTTTATTGTTGGTTAAAATTGTTTTTTAGGTGTCCAGGTACGAAGGTCAACCTGTTTCGTGGCGGTGTCTTGACGAGTTCAAGTCGCCTACTCGCGTACAATGTCTGAAGGTGCTCGAGAGCTACGATTTACGACAAAATGTCACGTTCCACTCCTCTCGTCCAATTTGATAATCAATGATACGAATTTAATTACCAAATTGGACGAGAAATGTGTAACGTCATCATGACGTCAGTTTCTGGTCGTTTCTTGTATTTAAAAATTGGTAACTTAACACTGCACGTTACGTATTGACTCGGGGCTCTATCTATAGATCTAGTTGGAAGAAGGTGCGTTGGTTTATCAAAATCCGAGAATGATCAAATTTGGCGGGAAATATCTCTATCGTATAAGGAAGCCCTTTGTTTTTTTTTTTGGCGCGACGAACTAACGACTCCCTAGACGAAAACCAAAACTGATATAGTCAATTGGTTCGCCGTGGACTTTTCTAAATGGAGCTAGGAGACGCTTAGTCTCAGGATCGTGGACAAGACAAACACGCCTAGAAGAAGAAAGTTCCCGAGTTATCCACGTAGGAATACAACGGCGGTGGAAATATAGCCTAGTATCTAAGAGAAATATCAAGTACCAGTGACAACGAGAGCCAATTTCAATTCAGTACGTTATAAAGAGTAAAATAAAAAAATTAAATCCGTACCTGTAATTTCAATAGTAATGGAAATAAAATTTGTTTTTTAATATTAATAAATATGCAAAGTTTTCTAACCTATTGAATCTGACTTTAATTCTTTAGAAGGTGGATAAGGCTTAGATCCTTAGCTTTAATTAATCGCATAGCTCCATCTTGGGTAGGAAAAGAAATTTAAGGATGGAACCGTAAGACTTTAATTATTAAGATAAATTCCAAGTGATACTACTTTTTTCGTTGTTATGTTGTTGTATTAAAGAAAGCTAGCTCCGTATATTTTTTGAAATTATTTATCTCGGGTCACCTTGACTTTAAATGAAATGAAAAAGTGTATCGGGTTTTTTCTCAAATTCCCAGCGGAGGAACACGAAAGAAGTTAAGTCCAACTTTGTTTTTTTTAGGAAGAAGAAGAAGAAATAAAAATCTTCCACAAATCAAACGATCCTAGAACAATTTTGCCACACTGCGTTAAGAACTCTATTGTTTTTTTTACAAGCTAGGCATAGACTTTATCTAGTAAAGGGGCCAAATATGTCTTCGCCACTCCGTAAGTCTTTTCTCTGGGAAACATTAAACCCTAAGGCTATTTCTGTTGCGCAAATATTGACCAGAAATATTTATGTTCGCTTCAGAACGAATTTAACGAAAGTCAGGGACTAATGACGTCATAACCCTTTAATCCGTCATACTTCTAATCCATATTAAACCATGTTTTAGGGATATGTAAGCGTATATTTTTTTCTTAACCTAATTGAACGTTTATAATCTAAATTCCTGGGAACAAATTAATATTATTGGGTAAAATTATTAATTTTTGGATTTTGGGTCGAAATAATCGACTTCAAATGATAAATTGGGTTAAAAAACTAACCCAAAATGTGTTTTTAATCTCTTAGAGTTGAAATAAAATTATTTTTGAATCCCAAACCAAAGTAAAAGTATTTAAATATAAAAATATAAACTCCTAAGAAAACTCTAAAATATACGAGCATAAATTGAGCAAAATTGCTTAGCTTTTGTATATCCAGCTTAGTAGCTTAATAGACGTACGCTTTTTTTTTTTTTAAGTTAATTTTTATTTCTTCTTCTAGCTCGAAGGATTAGCGTCGACTTAATCCGTTTTAGTCCCTTAATACACTTTTCGAGATATAGTTCTTACACAAGTTCCCGAAGCAGTCTCTAGACTACCCTTTATTTCATTTAGTGATTCATTGAGTGATAGATGAAGACCGGCTTTCTACACGATGCAAACTCAAACGTGGAAATTATTAGCGGATAAAAAAATGATAAAGATTTATTAAAGCCGAAAATACGTAGGTTCTTCTCTAGCTATGAACTAAAATTGAATAGGTTAGAAAAATATGAAAGTATTAAGTTTTCAAGAAGACGAAGGCCAACGTGCGAGAAAAAATAAGATCAAGGGATAGTTACGCGTCAATTTAAATAGAAATTAAATTACAGGCACTCGATTCGATTGGAATTATTGTTAAAATGAGTTGGATAAACCCTTGTAAGCGTGCCAATTTAATCAGGAGAATTTAAACAAATTACGCGTACGTGTGACGTCACTTTTACTTTTTTCAACGCGCTCCCATAGAATAATAACGATAAGAAATAGGTTTAACCAATCAGGAAAAATCTAATTGGGTCGAAATGATCCAAATTATGAAATACCAACACTATTTGGTCAAATAAACCGAAATAATAAGCAGACTTCAACAAAATGGGATTGGTCCACTTCAGAAGATTGGTGTATTTGGTCGAATTTGGTTGAAATTCCAATTTGAACTATTTTTAACGTAATTATACTAATTAATTATAATATATTTAAACGACAAGTAACCTAAGATTGAAAAATCAGTCGTTGGCTGCTGTATTTTCGCACTGAGAATTTAAACGCAACTATCTCTTTAAAATAAAATAATAAAAAAATAAAAATGGGGTTCATAAAAAATACATTTTTGGCGATTAAGGGAAGAATGAGTTTATCCTGGCCGGCTTTTAGTATTTCCCCCTATTTTGCTACCGTCTTTTTGGTATAGCTTAATATCTGGAGCGTGGGGAAAACATTTCTAGAGTCTCTATTTTGTAAATCGCGTTTATGAGACGCCTGGGACCTCGAAAGGAAAAAAATTCGAGACCCGAAAATAAACAAGATTGGAGAAGCCAACTTAATAAAAAAAAATACAAAATAAATTCAAATTATCTAAAGGCTACGGGAGTTTAACAAATAAATATATTCAGTTCAGTTTAAGATTTTTGTTTAAAGGGATAATGAATTGTAAAAAAAACTTCCAAATGATACGAAGTTAAAGGTAAAGTTAATTATTTTATAATTTGTCCAAAAAATATTCATTTTTGTTTCGTAGTTAAGTTGAGCGGGAAAAAATTAGTTTATTTTTATATTTCAACCCGTGTCACCTACCCTTTAACAAAGTTATTTGAGGAACTGCTAAACCTAGCTTAATATTCAAACAGAAAACCCGCATCCAATCAAAAAAGGTATTTAAAAACTAATTTTTCCACTACTAATTTTTAAACCATGTTTATTTTTTTTTAATTAATGAGTCTCTTCTCCTATTGGTTAATTTTGGTAGCACCCACGTATTCCATTCGCCTGAGATCAGAAGCCGATGAAACCCTCCTTTGAAGTCTACTACTCCAATGTTCCATATAGCGCTCCTCTCTGTATGGATAAAATTCCCAATTTTACGAGTTAGAAGGGGTCCTACTTCATCCCCCCCTGTCTACGGAAAATTGGAAATTCTCTCTCTCCACAAACGACGACGTTTTTTAGACGAACTCCGAGGCTGCTAGAGATATTCGCTCGACGAACTCCCGCTCCGAAAATATCTACCGTTAGGAGGCGTACGAATCGCGCCTTTTGAGAATAACCCATACAGAGAGGGGTAGACAAGACTTCAAAGGAGGGTTTCATCGGCTTCTGCTGAGATTAATAACCCTAAAAACCATACGAAACCCAGAGTTTTAGGAAAAGCACGGTTATATAGTGCTGCGTGTAGTGAAAAAATGTAATATTAAATTTGCTACTAGGGCCTAAATTTAAAGCGACGGAGAAGATGTGGAAGAGGAAAATGGATTTAATCCCGCTGTTATAATATACAATATATTAATGTAATAGAAGCCACCTAGCCGAGGCTTAAGGAACAACGCGACCATCGTAAAATAAAAAATAAAAAATGACTAAATGAGCAAAATGAGGAGGAGAGTGAAGAACTCCTCGACAAAATGCGACGCGGATGGGAGGAAAAAATCTTCAAGAAATTCATATGGAGGGAAAAAAAAAAAAAGAAAATGAGTTGTCAAAATCTCCGAGCTCTATTACCATCATTTTGCAGGCTAAGAATAGAAAGATTTTCCTATATAAATATATACATATATACATGATGAAAAATGGCTCGAGATGATATCCGCAAATTGAAGATTAAAGGGAAAATGAAACGCGTTAAATTTATAATTAAAATTATTAATTTCATTTTTTTAATTAGAGGTTATACATTTTAATAATTTAATACGTAGTTAAATATAATATTATTTAAATAATTATTAGTCGAATTAATACCGGATATAAACAAATATCGTTTTTTATTGAATTTAATTTTCCCTTTAACTATAAAAATATAATTATTATAAAAACCTGAACTATATTAACCAATCATTGACGTTTCACCCTAATTTATGATTTATTTGTATTTTTTTTTAAATATTGAATTATGTTTAATCGTAGAATAAATTTTAAATTAATTTCATCTAAAAATTATTATTAATATTAATATTATTTTATAATAATTATAATAAACCATATGAATTAGTAATAAAAAATGCAAATACTTTTCATAATTCCTTAGCTTAGCTTCTTTTTTTTTGTCTTTGACAGGAATATTAGTCCCTATAAGGACATAAATTGCGAGAAATCATTCCCCTGTCCCTTTGTCCCATCTTTTCTTTTCTCCTTTTACGATATAAAGACTAAGACGTGGTCGTAAAAGAATTTTCTTTACGCTAATTGGCTAGCTGGTACTATATAGCCTTCGTCTTTTCCGAGGATAGAGTTTCCCTAAAGCCAAACGCCAGTCTATATATATCGTGATGTCGAAAATATACTAGCTTTAGGCGCGAAACTACTAAAAGAAATAACCCCCCCCCCTTTTTTTTGGCCTTTCTCTTACGCTATTGGCTAAGGAAGATCCTTCTAGAGCGTGGGAAAGAAGCGGATGGCGGGAAAAGCGTCTTCTCCTCATCATCATCATCGAGACGAAGAAAGACTTTATCACGTTCGTCATATCGCGAGTAATAAGGCTATAAACGTCGGGTGATTGGTTGCCAGCCTTAAAAGGGATAATGAACTAATAATAATACTCATTATTATAATTATTGAACAATTAAAATTAAAATAAAGTCGTGTCATTATCACTTTAATAATATCAGTTTTATCCCTTACTATACTTCCCCTAATTCAGTTTCATTCACTAGGTGTACGCGAATATATTCTAATTTAGTACGTAGAAAGGCGAGCGCGCGCGAGTCAGTCATCAAAAGAGCTTTCCATTTCACCTCCGATTGTCAGCGCGTGGGAAGATAAGCTACCTTATAATTTATTTGATTTTATCCAGTAAAGATTTATGGAGACGTAACTTCGCACGCGCTGCAAACATTCGGTGAATCTTATTAATATAAAAATGAGCCAGCACGAGATTAGAGAAATCAGATTGAGTTTTCAATGCAATAAAAGGCTAATGGGGCGATATATAAAGGAATGGTTAGTAGGAGAAGGTTTAAACTTCGGTTTCGATGCAACCTTAGACTGGTACCGAACATACGCAGTGTTCGCGCGTTCTTCGTTAATTAAATATTAATAATAGCGGATTAATACGTAACGTTAAATGAATGAGTAAAAGCAGTTCTTAAATATAAAGAGGGAGCGAATATTTGGCTTTACCGAATGAAGAAGACTTTGTTTAGACGTAGTTATATTCCCGGAGTGTTAGGAGCTCGGGGATTGGCGGCTTGGCGAGGGAAGAAGCCCCCAAAACGTCAATTAGCGCTTTCTCTTTTAATTGACGGCTTGGATTACCGCGACTAATTCGCGTAATTCTCTTAAACGAACGAAATTAAGGAGGTTATTTTGGCAAAACTCGGACCATAAAAAACCTTACTCGAGAGAATTTTCCCTTTAGAGTTGATTTAGGCACTAATTACTAATGATATTAAGAAAATTCTATAATAAAAGTTAAGCCTTGGTCGAAATAAGTTGTTCAATATTGGAACGTGTTGAACATTACGTTTCATTTCAACGACTGGAAAATGAAAATATTCTAATTTGGAATTCTCTCGGACTCGGAGGCAAAACCAAAAGACACCGACACATTTAAATATTTAAAGTTAATTAATTTTAGCGGGAAAACTTTCCCCGAACTTAATATAATATTAAGATAAACATAACGTAATTAAATCGTTTAATATTAATGAAGAAAATACGCAAATATTAAAAAAAATTAATATTCAAATTAAATTTTCCTCCTTTTCGTTTTTAATTAATTAATATTAATTAATAATTGCAATTTTAATTAAATTATATACGGAAGTAATGAAAATGATGGTTAGAATTATTTTTCAACTACGAGGTTAGTGATAATTTAATTGTAAATTGCATCGTGGTTGTATTATTTAGCAGAGGAAAATATTTTCCCTTTTAATGTCCTTATCCATTTAATTTTAAAACAGGACCCCTAAAAAAATGAACCCGAATTTTTAAAGCAAAAACTTAAAAACAGGGAAAACATATTTTTATTTAAAAGGAGAAAAAAAAATATGAAAAGCATCCAATTAGCGTAAAACTTCTTAATGCCATTTTAATAATGGCAAGGCTTAACTTGAGGGCCTAAAACAGGCAGAGTCAAGTGAGGGGTGGTGTTTGGCCAAATTAGAAGGACCCGCTCTAAAAACAAGAGTTTTCTCCTGGTCTTATAATCTGTTTAGAGTCCCCAAATTGCAAAGAGACTAATCGGGTCAAAAAAGCTCTATGTCAACTTAAAATTATTTTCCCCTGCTACTCGAATTTGGTGTACACCCGAGGTCACTGAGTTCAGCTTTAACAGTGTCCGAACTCTTATGAGCTTTGATAGAGCAAAGAGTTCGTATGACCACGGTCAAAAATGCTCGTGTAAAGAATTTTTCATTCATTGTTCTTTCATAACAGTAAACTAAGTAGCTAAGCCTTGGCTACTATCTCGATAGTTATTTAACATCATTTCCCGCTAGGTTACGTCCTTAATATACAAACCCAGTTACAAAAATCAGGTCCATGAGAGCGTTTTCAACATTTAAACGCGTCTTTTCCGATATAATTTCAAGTTACGAGGTAATTACCCCGAACTGTAATTATCCCCCGGAGTGTCGTCAACAAGATGTGAAAAGTGATCCCAAACCAAAAAATTTACTATATTAGAGAGAATACGTTAAATTTCGAAGGTTCCCCGTTGAGGTCGCTTCGTTCGGTGTCCTTATAAAGGGGGCGACCTTCGCGCGTACTAAACAAAGGCCAAATTACACGGGGGTTTATTCGATTAATTAAGAGCGTGATGGGGGTTCAACCCCCTCTCCCGCGAGGATATCAAAACGAAGACCCGAACCAGTTGTTAATTAGAAATAAGCTAAGGTGTAATGATACTTAATGTTAATTCTAGTAGGAGTATAGTAGTTCCCTGGTGGCGAGAGTTATAATGAGTCGTCTGCTCGTTAACTTAACGCCTAGATGAGTAGAATATATGGGGCGAAACCTTTGACAATTTTGAGGGCGCTTATAATGTTGGGACCATTTTTCGCCTGTTTTTTCAGTTTCCCCCGAAGAATATAAAGACTGGGAAATTGGGCTAAACTAATGACAATTAACTCGGTATTCTTTGTCTAGGTAACAAACGCATTCAGCGGTTCCACCCACTTAATCCTAAAGAATTATAAACCTTTATCTAAATTAATTCTTAGAGAGCAGCCAAGGCTTAGCTACTTATTAGTGTTGGCGTTTGTAATTTGCCCAAAAAAAAAAAGGCGTTTCTTTGATTGAAAACTGGGCTTAATAATGACTCGTACGCGTTGCCTTTGAAAAATATATATTTAATATCAGCTCTAATAAGCTTATTATAAGCTTAGACCAACAGAATAAAACTACCAGCCAAAAATTATTCAAAAATGGAAATTAGTTTTCCGTTTCCTTTAAATATGCTCGTATTTATTACGGAACTTTTTTAAAGGGAGTGTGAAATAAATTAATTCGTAATTAAAATATTTTTAATGAATATTAAATTAGATACGTATAAAACCTAGTTTTTAATTTTTTAAATTAGTAATTCTATATTTTACGAATATTTCTAATATTTGGCGAATTTAATCTAAGAAAATTACCAACATTTCAATTTAATTTTGGATTAAATTTAAATTAGAGACAAATTTGTCAAATTTAATTTTTTAAATCATCTAAGATTCAATTTTTTTTAATATGTTATTCGTGTTTGACATCTTTGACGTTGTTTTTAAGGTACTAATTACTTTTCTCTATCGATACAACCTAAAATAGTCGAGCTTATCACGAATAACGTTGCAATTTTCAAGAATGTGTGGCTTAATAAATCAAAATTTAAGTTTTATAAAATAATTTATCAAAAGCGTATTATTATTCCTAAACAATTCATATTCCCTTTAAACCTGGCTTCGTTTCCAATTTTTGCCTTAGTTCGCCAAATTTTCTTGCCTCAAAGTTAAGTAATCTCGTACGAGTTGAACCGAATTAATAAAGAAATATTATTATTTATTAGAAATTCGGGATATCTGGATTAGGTTTCCATTTCATTAAATCTCTCGACGCGAACAAAAGTCGACTCGGAAAAGGGAAATAATTTCCATCTAAATGACTTTTGGGTTTTAAAACGTCAACTAAACTTATTTAATGGTCCACCACCGTAACCTACTCGCAAAAATAATGGCCGGCGAGGTAGAGGTATGACGCCGAGTTGGAAATAGTCCGGCCATGGAACTGGTCCGAAAGAGACCCTTCCGTTATTTTAACCCCTTTCCGTAGGAGGTTGGGTCCATTTTTAGCGTGGCGCGAAAGCTTGAGAGACCCATAAATTATGCTTGGGAAAATATTACGAGTTTTCCGGCAAATTTTCCGGAGTTGGTACGTAATGCGGTTGTACGCGGGTTAAGGGTTAATATATATTATTAGGGGGATTAAAAAAATGTCAAATTGAACAATTTAAGCCTCGAACAACTCCGTATATTGTCAGATATTTTATTTTCGGGTAAAATTGTTCGTAACTAAAACAATGAAATTTCTATATTCGTATAATTGTTATAAGGTTTACCCGAAGATAAGCCTTGGCCGCTTTATCTATCTACAAATTACTCGTATTCAAACGTATAACGACGGATAAGAAACATTGGCGTTTCCAGAATTAGTCTAAAATATAAGAAACAATATTTCAAATTGACTTTTAATTCGAAGAATAGAAATAAAACGATAAGATTTCAAATCATCTTTTTATTCGTTATTTTTCAGGGAAAATAAATTTTGAATTAAATTTTTATCCGAACTTATAACGCGATGGATAATATTCGAAGATAAGGCGGCCATTTTTTGGATAAAAACGGATATGGATTACGTTTTTTTTTTACTTTATCTTGGAATAACTTAACTCGAATTAAGTTTATGTTTAATCAAACGGATAATATAACATCAGAATTTATTAGATTTTATCCAATTAATAAAAATGATACGAATTCCGAGCTCTATCGTTAATTACAAAATATATTTGACGTTACCGGCCCAGTTCCCACAGAAGTTTAAAGCCAAATTAACACGCGTACGTCGAGATAATAAACAAATACTCCAAACTGGGAACGGAATTCTATAGAGATAGAAACCTAATATAAGGGACCAATGAAAAGCGAAGAAGAAAAATCCTCCTAAGCTTCCTTTTTTTACAGCCCTTCGTTTCCGCCGGCTCTTTTAAGGCCTAGACTATCCGCTAAGCCTTTGCCGCTGTATATATATCCCTAACTAAAAGACTTACATTTTATTTCTGCTTGTATTTTTTTTTTTTTTTTTTTTTTCCTTTTTAGGTTCTTTGTATTATATCCTTTTTGGAAACTCTACCGAGGAAAAACTAGCTAGGTTTATATAAAAAAAGACGAACCAGTGATAATGTTCGTATTAAATTAACCAATCAGGGCGTTGTTGGTATAGTTTTAGAAGAAAGAAATTCAACGCGGACAACGGGAAAAAATATTACGTAATATTTAAGACTAACGTCGTGGTGTTTTTACACTTTGTTTCACCTTTAATTTGATTAGCGAATAAAAATTTAAATAAAATTATTAATATTTTTTCACTAAATAAAACAATTTTCATTTTTTCGATTTAATCAACTTCTAGTAAAAATAACATTATCACTCTTTCAACGTGTCTCATATAGTATTTGGGTTTAAAAGAGGGTTTTTAGAGGGGAATGGTTTATTTTAGTCGCAATGGAGGGGTTTGTGGGGTTAAATATTCCTGTTTGTCCACCAGTTCAACTAGAAATTCAACTGGGCGCATTATACGACTCCCTGAAGAAACCAAATTTAAAAAAAAAAAAAAAAAAAAAAAAAAAAAAAAAAAAAAAAAAAGACCTCATTTACCCACTAATGTAGTCTACAGAGAATTGAATCTAAAAGACTGTAATATTTTAGATAAAACATAAATAACAATTCAATTGTATTAACCTATCGCGTTGCATTTTCAAGCCAATGACGCTTTCGCGCGGTATCTTTTGTGAAAGTACTTAACCCAGAAAGTCATCAATTTCATTCACGTAAAGTTACGGCCATTTTTGGATTTTTTTCTCGATTTGTATCAGTGGCGGAATAATCTTTAACGAGTGGCTCATGTCAATTTTATGATTTTATATTAACCTAGGGAATGTCTTCTTTCTAATGGCGCAATCGGTTTATGTCTAGGAGGTCATGGAGAAAAGTTACGGCCATTTTAAGATAGGGGTCATTTTTGGATTTTTGCTCGATTTGTATCAGTGGCGGAATAATCTTTAACGAGTGGCTCGTGTTAATTTTATGATTTTAAATTAATCTAGGGAATGTCTTCTTTCTAATGGCGTAATCGGTTTATGTCTAGGAGGTCATGGAGAAAAGTTACGGCCATTTGAATTTAAATAAATACATTGAAAATGTATGAAAAGTGTATGTTAATTTCTTACAAAACGAATTTTATAAGAAACTAAATTTTCCAACTCGAATTTCGGTTTAAAAGTTTGCGAAATTTAAAAAATAAAATAAATAACTAGGGAGTATGTCCTTCAAAAAGCTTCTAGCTACTTTCGGGTAATTTAAAAGGGCCAAATTTAAAACGTATACTTATTATACGAAGTCACTGGAAAGTGTCGAAATGGGTAGACGAAGGTTCTCCCCGCCTTCGATAGTAGTGTCGAGTAACGTCAATAAGCGTATCAAAGCTCTATATTTTAACTTCGATGAAAGATTCTTTGAAATTTATTTTTCGATACTTTTCATCTCGGTTCCTTTTCAGTCAAAAAATCAGCGTGAAAGTTCAACAAATATTAAAGTTAGACACTAAACAATCCTCGAAGGAAGATTTAACGGAGCCTAGCTTTCAGTGTAGTGTAAATTCCAAGTGATAAATCATACTATAGAGTGAAAGCGCCTTGCTGAAAAGCTTTAGAAATCTAGGAGCCCAAAAAACCTCTCTCCCTCTCTGGAGAGAGTCAAAGTTCCTGGGTTTCAACAAATACTGACGAAAAAAATATAAAATATCAAACGATTTCGACACCACTATCGATATAAGTTCATTCGCGGGAAAACATTTAACGAAGTGGAACCTTAAAGGTATTGCCAATCATAGTAAAAATATAATATCTAACAAGCCTGACTTCAGTTTTCGTCTCTAATAAATCGTACGGCACTTTTTTTTAAAGGTATGATGAAATATAAAAAAAGCGGTGTTCCTCATGGCGTAATAGCTGCAAATAAGAGTATTTTCGGGTGTTACACGAGGGTATAACTCAGTGACGTAACGATAAATAATTGACCCACACTATAATTTTATTTCTATTCCCAAATGTATTCGGAAAAATTAGAAAAACCCCTAGGACCTAGGGTTGCCTTAGACAGGCGACCCTTGCCTCGCGTCTGTATACGTTCAGTAGTATTCTAATCACGTGGCCTACCGAAAATACGGTGAACCCGGAACCCTAGTGAGTTAACTTTTCGCTCGATTATTATTATTTATTTCGAATTATAAATTGTTTCTATTAGTTTCATAATCCCTTTGTAAGGTTGTCGGAGTCAGGTGTCAAGAAGCGTGTATTGGGTCAATATTTAAGATCCCGCTCTCTCGCGACGTCACCCGTCTCGTGGAAGGGTGGAAGAGGAAGCCAAGAAATCGCGTCTCTGACGCCACTAACCGAGAGCTAGGATAACATATACCCCCGAAACAGTCTGCTAGTGAACTTATATAACGAAACTTCTCTTCCGACTCGAAAGGTTTACTATAAAGTTAGACGCTGAGATATACGGAGTTATCGCGTTACTCCGAGAAGTTTATATTTTTTATTTTTTTTTTTTTTCTTCTCCTTCGATGATGAGGGGTTGTATAAACTTCTTGGCGGGTTAAAGGTGGTTAGGTACTTGGCTTACAAGTATCAACTGATTTTAGTTCGTACCGTACGCGAAAATAATTGAATTTAGATTCACTAAGTTGGTGTTGATGTTTTAAATAATCTTTAAATAATGGATAGAAAGACCTCTTAGGTGTATGGATATTATCAGAAGCCGATGAAACCCTCCTTTGAAGTCTACTACTCCAATGTTCCATATGGCGCTCCTCTCTGTATGGGTAAAATTCACAATTTTACGAGTTAGAAGGGGTCCTACTTCATCCCCCCTGTCTACGGAAAATTGGAAATTCTATCTCTCCACAAACGACGACGTTTTTTGGACGAACTCCGAGGCTGCTAGAGATATTGGCTCGACGAACTCCCGCTCCGAAAATATCTACCGTTAGGAGGCGTACGAATCGCGCCTTTTGAGAATAACCCATACAGAGAGGGGTAGACAAGACCCGGGAGTAATAGACTTCAAAGGAGGGTTTCATCGGCTTCTGATATTATATTTATCTTTAAGAGATCTAATTACGTCATCTGATTAAAAAAATGAAAGCTATATTTATAGCTCAATTTGGCCCGCCCAAACAAACCCTACGTAAATGTTACTGTCGGAATAAATTGGGAGCCTCTCGCGTACGTGATTGGTTGGAGACTAGTTAACGATTATCCGCGTTAAGTCTACTAAGTATTGAAAGGAAATAGAAAATCCCGTATTTCGGGAAGTGAAACGGGTATTATATGGGCGCTACACCCATCTTGTTTGCCACTTTTGGTCGACTTCATTTCGACCCATCCATAATGCATCGATATCCAAGCTTTTTTAGTTACGTTGGTCTATTCATAAAGCGACGCGGGAGGAACCCGGGCCAATGGGGGTTTGGGGGTTGAGGATTGGGGGGCGAGGAAGGAAGGAAAAGAGGGCGAGCCCCGCGATAACCTTTCAAACCCTCGGATTTCCCCCGCGAACCCCCAAACCTTCCCCGTAATATTTTCTCCATCCTCCAAATATTTATGTCCTCAAATTCAAGCGGCATACCCTTCTCAAATTCGAAGGATTTAAAGATATTTTTATTCAAACAAGACGCGACAAAATGCTGAGAAAAATCGCCCAATATAAATAAAACTTCAACAAATATTAACATTTATATTTCAAGGAAGATCGAAAATACCTAAAACTTTTATTTCCATAAATTTAGCTTAAAGGTTCGTGAAATAAATTTATGATACTTGATCTTTAGTTTAAATTCTTCCGATTGGATAGCGTTTATCGCGAATGGAAGTGTTTCAAAGCGTTTAAACGAATCGCCACACTCGTATGTTTTAACAAACATTTTTACATAATCATATGTCTATTTTATTTTTCAAAAGATTGAAGGAAAATTTAAAATCAAATGTGTATAATTTGTATATTTTTCTAGTGTATTGTGAAAAAATTAACCATCCTTAGAAGGGACGGGTTTTCGCCAATTAAATACCGTTTTCCCAATACGATTTTAAGTCCTACCCAAGACTGTCAAATTCCGTAAAGAAAATATTTGAATTTTGGAATTATTATAATTTCGATATAAAGGGACTGTAAATACCCTTAGGTCGGGTTGCCGTTGTCTATATAGTCCCTTTAAAACTGAGAGTTCTTTAAAACAATGCTTTAAATATTTTTTTCCCTTTGAACCCCTTTCAAGATTACGACTAAATATTACAAGAGTGTATTTATACTTAAGCCTTTTTCATTAATAAATCGTTGTCTAAGTCTAGTCGAGATAACCTTAATTAGATTTCCAGGGTACGCTAGAAATCCCTAGAGATTCCGTACTGTACGACTATTAAAAGGGAATGAAGATTTATTAGGGGAAAGAGACAAACTAGGTAGCTATTCCCTTCACGTAACTATAGCTTTCCCATTTATTCCAACTACAAGAGCGTGATCTGCGGATATTTAGGGAGTAGGCCACCTTCAAAACGAATCAGGCGCGTAAGCCTAATTCGTTTCCTTATCCCGGTTCGATAATATTAGCGCTAATCTATATCGTCTAGAGGGGGTTTTACTTTGGGTGTGTCTTCGATACGAACCAAAAGATCATTACTCATTCTTAATAATAATAATTAAAAATTAAAAAAATTCGTTCTAGATTTAAATTTGCCCTAATTTAAACTATTATTTACGACGGACCAAAGGCCATACCCTCTCTACGTCGTCAACAAACCACGGGTTAATTGTATCTCCAATCTCATCTAAAAGTCCAAATAAAATATATAAAAAAAAGTTGCAGATATTTCATTATCCCTTTGCTGACTTGGAGGAAAATTTCATCTAAATCGGTCCAATGGGAAATTGGGAGTATAAAATAAAGGACAAAGTAGGGTAGAGTATGGAGAAGGGGGGGGGAGGGGCTAATGCCCCATACGGTTTACCAAACTAACTGCGAATCGCCGTAAGCGATTTTCCGCGACTATATTGAAATTACCCTGGGAACCATCTAGCTTCATTTAAAATTTTTCTTTCCATGGCATCGGTTCCTCATAAACAAAAAACAAAAGACGCTGTCCAAAGAAACTTACAATAATAATAATCAAAGCTGAGATGGTGGCATATTAACCAATATCAAAAGTGGATAATTTTTAAGCCTTGGCTTACAAAAATTATTTATTAATGATTTTCTTAGTAAATAGTTAAACCAGAAGCCGATGAAACCCTCCTTTGAAGTCTATTACTCCCTGGTCTTGTTTACCCCTCTCTATATGGGTTAGTTTCAAAAAGCGCGATCCGTACGCCTCCTAACGGTAGATATTTTCGGAGCGGGAGTTCGTCGAGCGAATATCTCTAGCAGCCTCGGAGTTCGTCCAAAAAACGTCGTCGTTTGTGGAGAGAGAGAATTTCCAATTTTCCGTAGACAGGGGGGATGAAGTAGGACCCCTTCTAACTCGTAAAATTGGGAATTTTACCCATAGAGAGAGGAACGCTATATGGAACATTGGAGTAGTAGACTTCAAAGGAGGGTTTCATCGGCTTCTGTATAATAAAAGGCTGTTGACGTAAGCAATGACGTCACGAAACAAGCCTAGCTAAGCCTTTTTATATATTTACAATTTTTTTTCTCTGAAACTAATTTCTATTTTTAACTATTTCTGATTCGAGTGAAGTTTCAAACGAGTTTCTGAACAACGTAATAGACTTTTAAAAATATCCTCCAGGCATCTTTGTTCGTTGCTTTCCCATTTTGTTGAAATAAAGGGGTGAAGGGTTGAAGGGGGGTTTGGATGTCCTCTCAGGGGTGCTCCCAAAGCGTGTGTTGGAAAGAGGAGGGAGAGATAACGGGATGTTAATCGGCCAATTAAACGGAAGTAAATGAAGCGCGTGCCTCCCTTTTCTCGATTAAATGATAACTCTTATAGTTCGGGCTTCCCCCCAACCTCCCCCCCCCCACACTCTCTCGGAGGCTCTCACTTTACCCCCGGTCCTTCGCTAAGCCTTGGCGCGACGAGATGCCGTCAAAGAGCGAATTGCTCGGGCCTTGGACTTTGATTATTAAAGGCAGAGTGATAGCGATTTTGAAAAATAAAGAAATTTTGCGTAGTAAAATATTGTCTAAATTGGAAGAAAATTCTGATTTTGGCTTCGACGAATCAAAAGACGTTCTTCACCACCTTTAACTTAATAAAGTCCCAGTGACACGCGCTACGCCAATCTTTCTTGCTAAAACCGGTTACATTATTTCAGTTTAGGTTATTTTACGAAGCCAACGGTAAGGGGAGTCTTTTGATTGGCCGGAGGTTCTTCTTTGTAATTCAATGAGTTTAAATTTGAATTTTGCGCAATAAAAAATGGCCAAATTTTTCTCTTCCAGCCTCCCTTGAGGGGCGCTCGCTGATTTAGGGTCTAAATGGATTTCTATTAGGTTTAAATAACTTTTGGGCCCTGAAGAGCGGATAGCGCGACCCTGATCGCCAATACCGAACCTCTCTCTCTCTCTCGCTTTGAAATGAGGGCGTAATGCCCAACTATCTTTAAATGGGGACAAAATTGATAGTTTCCAACTTATTGCCTTCATTTAGGCTTTTTCCTTTTTTGTCTCTGGCTAACTCCGTAATGGACGAATGAATTTATGGGTTTCTTATCAAGCCTATTTAGGATCTAACGCCAACTATCAAGTGCAGGGGTGCAGCTCCAAGAGTTAATAAAAATAAATTGCTTAAATATACGTATTACGTCAGTTACTGACTAAGACTTAAACCGGCCATTTGGTTACGTTATCCGATGAAGCAACAGCCAAGGACATTTATACAAACTAAAAATGGGTAGAAATATAGACCAATTTTCAATTATGTTGAAGTAATTAGACAAATTTTTAATTTCTTTAAAGTAATTGGATCAATTTTTTAAATTACTTGTAGTAATTACACCAATTTTTAAATTAAATTGAAGTAATTAGACCACTTTAAAATTAACAGAATTAAACTAATCTAATAATTAAAAATCCCCCAATTTAAATAAATTAAATTATTTGAATTTTAGCATCCCTTAATATTAAGTTATCCACATATAAATCTATACTTTTCCAGCTTCTAACCCGATATTTTTTAAGCCTGGATAAAAATAAGATTTTACAAAACAAAGATGCTATCCGTTTTTTCGATCAACCAAACAAAATTAATCTCAGCGGGCCGAACTGGGGGTTGTACCCCTCCCACGAAAAATAAGTTTTTCTAGGGATTTCCCTTCCCTTCCCCCTTTCATTTGCCGATATGGTTCGTAATCGATACTAATTTGATTGGTCCATCCGTCGGAGCGAATATCCCCCTTTCCCGTTTCGCGCTTATTTTACTCTTATTGATGTTTCCGGGAGGGTTTTGTCCGCGGGGGGGGCGGGGGGCGGGGGGCGGGGGGCGGGGGGGGGGCGGAAGAGGGTTTTTGATGATCTCGAAAGCGTGCCGCGCCATGTTTATTAACATAATTGCTTGGTAAGAGAGTTTTCAAAGCAAAATCAATAGCTAATAGCCGGAGGAGATTATTTAGATAGGAGATGAATAAACCCCTTTGCCCCCCCAAGCCCCCCCAAGAGATACAGAGAGAGAGAGAGATGAATTTTTATCGAAGATTAAGCGCCCTATATACTGTATTGGAAATAAAAACCAAATACCAAAAATTATTGGAGAAAATTTAGGTTAATGAGAAGAGCCGCGTGTTGTTCTTATCAAAGAATTCATTTTTTTATAATAATATATTATTTTATAATATCGGTCGAGGGATTTGAAACATAATAACTTCTAAGATTGAAATTCGGATTAATTTCCATATTTTTTAAAGAGGAACTAACACGAATCTTTGCGTATTTATTAAAAAATATCGTTTGTAACTTCATTATACCTTTAATTAGTAAGAATTAAAATTCATTCGCTTTTGGTTACGGTAAGTCGCGCGTAGGTTGAAACGTATTTACAGGCGTTAGATTGAAAATGCATTATTTTCTCTCATCCTAAATGTCAGCTTCGCCATCGACACCGAAGCGCGAGGGTGAAAACATTTCTACAGGGGTAGAAATAATTCAAATTTTAAAATTAATTTTAAATTAATTTGCCGAGTTTCTATTGGTTCATCCATCTACTCCACTATTTGTATTAGCTTTGTATTTTTACGTACAAGTACTAATGCTTCAATCTCGTCAGTTTAAAGGAGAAAAAATAAGTCTTAAGTTAAATATATCTTATCCGACCTAAAATTATAAATAAATAAATTTCAAAAAATAATACCGTGAAAGATAATGGACCGTAACGTAACGATAAATCACTTTGAAAATAAAAATAAAAAGGGGGGGGGGGGTATTGGAGAATCAATACTCGTTAGGCTTAACGCCGAAGGAATCACGCGGGAAAATGGAAACAACTTGACTGGTGGATAGTGTTAGGCCCGACGATTAAGTTTCGCGAGTATTCGTGACAAGAAGTCGTAAATATAACCATTTGGGCTCGAGGTAAAAATACATCAATCTCAAAGCAAAAAAGGAGAATCATTTCCTATACATACTTATATATTTCCATATAGAAATTACACCCTTTCTCTCCATTTTAAAGGGATACTCTCACTATTCTTGCCAAGGCTTAGAAATTATATTTTAACTTTTGTTTATAATATTAAATATAACTATTCAAACTTTTTACGCGAATAAATTTGTAAAATTAAAATGACAATTTGTTTTTCCAATTTGGACCTTATTATATAGTTGATTTTGATTGGATAACGAAATGACTCGGATCGTTATACACCCTGGTTACGAATTTTTTAATTTTTTTCATTTTAATACTAAATAAATTCTAAACACGCGTCTAAATATTTAATATTATTATAAAAAAAACATAATCCACAGACTTAAACCTTCCAAACTTTTGCCATTTTCCTTCTTCAAGCCCCAATTTTATTATTTTTTCTCTTTACACCATTGGCTTAATACTGTTCTTAAGAATATAGGAAACCATTGTACGTTCTGTATTACAGACTCGGTCCTCGAACAACCGAAAAAGTGGACCATATTGACCATGTAACACCTTTATTTAAAGAGAGACGGTAGCGTTCGTAAAACAAAAGACCCTCTAACCCTCTCCCCTTGGGCGGACATAGATGGAGGAGGGGGGGGGGGGGGCTATTACCGAAATGGGCCGGGCCTCGAGCTAGTGGTCCGAAGATGTCGAAAGCGCTTAGGCCGAGGCTTAACCTCTCGCGTCTTATAAAAGATAGTCCTACGAATCAGAAACGCGGTTTAGACTAACCTAACCGGGCTATCTCTCCTTAAGAAATCATTAGGATAAGAACGGGCCCTAACTTTGCTAGCGTTGAAGACCGAAATTGATACGGATTGGTAGAAAGAAGGGCTAATAGAGTGTAAGAGTCGAATGGAATGTTTCAACGAGGCAGCCGAGGCTTAGCGGTTTTCCTCCCTTCTACCGAAATAGCCAAGGCTGTAAGAGGGGTTGGGTCGGGTGTCGCTAGTAAAGTTCATTTAGCCGTGGAAGAGTTAAGGTAAGTTAAGCGAAAGCGTTAACGGCAGTCCGAAGAAGGACTCGCTTGACCGCCCTCGACACGCTTCAAAGGGAAGATAAAACACATTTTAAGACCAGGATTTTATTTTACAAGATATTGTATTATCAGAAGGAAATAATTTAGGAAAAGTGAGACGATATCTAAAGCTTTAGTTACGTAATAAAATTTTGATTGACTAGTTGCCCCGTGGACTAGTTTTAGTATCATCTTTGTAAGCCCTATGGCACGCGATTAAGGAAAACAATTAAACTAATTGGGCTACAATTTATTACAATAATATAATTATATTATTATAACAATTGCCTAAGATTAGCTATAGCGTATTACTTATAATTACACCATCATACTTTAATATCTCAATTAAATAAAATAATATTAGATTTAATTTCATTTCAGTTTAACGCTCAATAGATTTGAAATCTTTGTCGAAATCTTTCAGCTTCCCTTTAAGATTTAGGAAGCGGAAGTTACGTAGTTTTGTTACAACAGAATATAGAAGTCGTGTCTAGAAATAATGGAAATGGCTGGAGCGCCAGCTGACATGTGGTGTGTTTTTTCAATTGTAAAAAGTGTAGGCAATCTTCCCCAAAAACGCCATAAAGTCTATGATTTTTATATCTTTGTCTTTAAACGACCCAATTTAAAATAAAGCCACAAATGTAGGAAGTTTAAGCGAAAAAGATTTAAAATCTTAGTTTTATAAATAAATATTCTAGAAAAATTTATACACAAATTTTTGTATTTAAATAAATATTGCTATTTGATAAAATTCTACCCCAACTTTGAGATAAAAATTGCGCCAAATCTTCCAGGGGAAACGCTCAAGCAAGGAGGATCAGAGAAGGAGAGGAAATGTGGGGCTGCGTTGAGTTAGAGAGAGAAGAGCCAACCTCCCACTCGGGTGGAAAGGGGGGATAGGAAATTCTCGAGGTAAACTGTTGTCACGTGGTCGCTAGCTAGCGCGTCTCATAAAGGATTCGTTTTACCCACGCGACAACATTTTACCACGAAACGTCTCTACCCCCGTTCTCCCAGAGTGGGAGTTTAGGCCGACGCAGTAGGAACCGCGCCGTCCCTACATTTCCTCTCCTTCTCTGATCCTCCTTGGCTCAAGTAAAAGTAAACTTTAAAATTGGATAAAAAATAAAATAAACTGTAGCCATAAAGTAGCCGAAGCGAGCGAATTTTGCGAGTTTTGTAAATGGCTTCTTACAAGCTTCCACATAAATTTAGACTTCCCAAAAAAAAAAAAAAAACATTTTGGGGAAAATCTAGCCGATTCCTATTTATCCCCAGTAAAAAGTATATAGCCAAGAAAATGCCGATAAAACATGACGAATGCCATAAAATTTGCATGGAAAGTTTCAATATAGTTCGTTCCCTATCTTGGAAACAAATTTTTTCCTACAGAGAATACGGCTTCTTTACCTTAGAAAAAAAAATGCCTTCCTAGATTGAAAAATAAATACTTTTACGGGCCAAATATTCTCACCTTTAGATCCTAACTATACTTGACAGTAAAGGTAATACTATATTTATGGTTCCCAATTCATCGTATTTTATGTCAAGAGACATTGACCGCGAGAGGACAGCGAAAGTTTGGACTTTAGTCGGAGAGGGTTTAGTTATTAAGCAAATTACTTTCGGACTATTGTCCATTTCGTCCGGAGACTGCAACGCTCTTATAAAACTTAATATTGTTGGCCCAAATTAAAGGGAATATGACGCTGAACCTTATTTTTATTAATTAATAAATTAATTCTCGAAAAAAACTACAAATAAAATAAATAATATTTATTTATTTGGTGAAATAATTGTTTTAGCTTTAAATTATGAAAATAATTTGTTTACGAAATTTAAACCAATGAGAAATGGACCACTCGCTAGCGATACTAGCGGAGAAAATAGATAGGGGTTTTCTCCAAATTAACTAAATAAATAACTCGCTTAATTTTGGTCCAATTTAGACGAAATTTGTTTTATTTTGAAGCTTACATTTAATTTTATCTGAATCTTCATTTTATTAAGATTTAGAAATTATAGTAGTTTCGTAAAATGAAGTCTTATCTTCCTAGAACTCTAACGCATTGCTTAATAAAATTGAAACGAACTTGTATAGGAAATAGCTCGTTAAGGAGGACCGGACTGCGCTAGTGACGTCCGAAGCGCCGAGTCCGGAGGATTTCCCCCCTTTCCCCCTTTAGAACCCCACGCTTCAGGAACCCCTTAAAGGTACTTGGACGCCGGGAAACGAAATCAACGCGCGCACGCCGTGACGGGGTTAAAGAGGCCAGTTTCATTAGCGGTCGCCAACCCCCCTTGGATATCCCCCCACACACAACCCCCCCTGGCTAAATAAAAGTTATAAAACAACCAATGAAAGGACCCCATTTATATTAATGGCCGGAGAACAGAAATTTAAAGTTTTAATAAAATTATTATTTTAAATAAAACGAAATTAATCAGCTCTAGGCCTAATTAAGATTAAAAAAAGTTTTCACTACTATTTTTAAAATAAAGTTAAATATATTTTAAAAAGATAAATTAAATAAATTAGTTTACGCTGGTGTAATTCAGATTTTTTAATTTAATATTCAGGCCATTTTCCACTTTCAAAATGCCTCATTTTTTCACATTTCGGGAAACATAGCGAACAAAATTCGTTTTAAAAAAGCGAATATTTTGAATTTAATTAAACAAGCTTCCAAACTACAGTCACCCAAAAACTCTAATGAAACTCTTTTTAATCTTAGAAAGTATGGAAGCCGGAAATATAAACGTTGGATTAGTTTAATCTATATTAACGTCAAAATCAGATTAGAAACGGATACAATATTTGCCAGTTGCAGTGGCGACGTCGTATCAGATGCTGATGACAAGACATCGGAAGAAAAAAAAACAAATAAACAAGATAAAATTTGACATATTTTCTTTCCCAGCTAGCTAGGATTATACTTAGGTCTTTTATCTTCGAGGAAAAGTTCAAGGAAGTAAAAATGATTGAGTCGGAAACAAAATTAGAACCCCCCCCCCCCCCTAAAATATTTCTTTTTCCCGCCAAAAACCAAGAATGGCGGGAAAAAAAAACTTAGTTGGGAAAAGAATAAAGAGATTTGGAGATCCGCTAATATTTTATCTTTGGTCAGTAAATGTCACGCGGAACTAATCCGAATGATGTCACGCGAGATCGAATCAAAAAAACACCAAACAATATAAAGGGATTGTGAAATACGTTTCTTATCGATTTTATTCGATGAAATCAAATCGCGAAGAATGATTTTAAGCATCCGTAAATTGTTGAAAATACCTATTAATGACAATGTGACTTTAAAAATTGAATATTAACGTAAAAAATGGTTTCACACTCCCTTTATGTTCACGCACGTGACTTAGGGTGGAAGATTCATACTTATTTAGACAGTAGTAGCGTTATATCTAAATATAAAACAATTTAATAGAAATATCCTACGGCCTAGCTTCGAGCGCGTTGAAAACTAAAATAGGTTAAAAAGTTATAATCATTATTGTAAGGTATCTCAGTCCGGGCATCGCTGGACTCAAAATGAAAAGAATGGCGGGAGAATTTGGCGGGAAGGTTTGGCGGGAAACGGGGTGTCTCCGGGATGGAGGGGAAAAAATACAGTATTGTGGTTATCCGCGGTTTTTCTCGGCTTATTGTCGTTGGTCAGTGACCCGCCTGCGAAGGACAGTGTAGAAGAGTGGGGTGGAAGATTCCGTACAATAGTCCATCCACACATCGCTGCTCTTTTTATATCTACTGTCCATCCTGATTCGTTCCTCTACCCTCCACCCCTTCGTCGATCCTGGACATTTTTCTCCATCCACCACATTTTTTTCGTTATTTTTTCGTTGGAAGCTTTTATTCTGGTTTCGTATTCGCCGGAATTCTCGGAATACAGTCCGAGTTATTTGAACCAACGTTATTCGAGCCCAAATGAGGCCGGGCGTTAGATAAAGGGAACGTTTCTAGATATCGAATGACCCCGCTATTAATGGACCCAATTTTAGTCTATAATCTATATAATATCTGACCTTTAGTTACAGTTTCTTAAGTCTAATGAAGTCAGCTTGGTTGTTGTACAATTTAATTGGGTCGCTAAGAACCGTGTCTATCGTCATAAATAGAGTTGAAAAACAAAATTTAAAATTAAACTTGTATGTTTTCGAAACGTAATTAAAGTGTAAATTATAATTTAATCGCCAGTATTTGTAAAATTAACTACCATCGTGACGTCATCAACATCCATTTACGAGTTCAGGGTTGGCACAGTTTTTTCAGATTCAAATTCCCTGACCTTTTCCAATGATTTCCCCTGACCGTTTCGGCTAATACTACCCAATTTTTAACCTTTTATTGTTTTATATAATCGCGTTGGCCAAACTGCAGCTGCGTATCTTTGTTCTAATCTATACAACTGACTGCAAGGTCAGCTGAGAATCTTAACAGCCGATAATGATCGCAATTTCCTGGCTGGCTTCTCGAAAGATCTTTATTAATTCCCTGACTTTTTAAAATATCTTAAAATTCCCTGATTTTTTTGGTTCATTTTCAAATTTTCTGTTTTCCCTGACCCGTGGCAACCCTGGAGTTGGAACTCGGTCTATTTCTCCTTCCCCCTTTATCATAACGTTGCTTGGAAGAAGTCGAACAGAATGAGAAAAACAAGGCGAATGTCTTTCGGGATGGAGAAGAATATTTCTTTTCATTTCTCGTTATTTTCTTTGTTCTTCGGATGGTCTTTCTTTGTTTGCGGATGGCGTCAACGCTCCCTGTCGGCCATTTTTCAAAGCTCTTTCGCCATCCGAGTCTATCTAGCTTCTAGGCATCTTAGCTCTTTCAATCTTCGATTCCATTTCGATATCGCTACTAGGCTACATCCCAAATTAAATCTTTCTCTAGCGCGACTGTATTTATTCAGGAATGATGAAGAAGAAACCCGGGCGTTGACAGCTCCGACAATAAAAGCCACCGAAGAAATTAATAAGTTGGAAAGGAGGTTACGCTTAAATAAATAGATCCGATTCTTCCGAGAGAGAGAGAGAGACCTTAAGAAGTGACCACCGTATTCTGGTCATTCTTATAGTGACGTCATCACCGAATTCACGTACAAATACAATATGAGAAGTATTCGAAGACATACGGTTAAAAACGATTCAAATATTTAGTAAAAATAAATATTATATTTCAGCTTTGAATTGTTTTAAAAGAAAAATTTTAAGCATTGATTTTTAACAGAAGCCGATGAAACCCTCCTTTGAAGTCTATTACTCCCGGGTCTTGTCTACCCCTCTCTGTACGGGTTATTCTCAAAAGGCGCGATTCGTACGCCTCCTAACGGTAGATGTTTTCGGAGCGGGAGTTCGTCGAGCGAATATCTCTAGCAGCCTAGGAGTTCGTCCAAAAAACGTCGTCGTTTGTGGAGAGAGATAATTTCCAATTTTCCGTAGACAGGGGGGATGAAGTAGGACCCCTTCTAACTCGTAAAATTGGGAATTTTACCCATACAGAGAGGAGCGCTATATCGAACATTGGAGTAGTAGACTTCAAAGGAGGGTTTCATCGGCTTCTGTTTTTAATAATATGAAAAAAGCTAAAATATCATTCATAAAACCTTTAAACAAATCGTGACAGTATCACTTTAAAATCAAGATTTAAGCGTGATCTAATCATATTTAAGATCTATACCATAAAAAGAATGAAATCGTCTCGGGAATACGTGACCTATATTTTATCCCGCAATTAATTTGAAATATAAAAATATATTTTTTTATATAAAAATGAGGATGAATGGAGCTCATTTTTTGTTTCCAAACTTCTAAGAAATTTCGAACAAAGTTTCTTAGATTTATTTTTGGAAGAATCACTCTTTTTCTGATATTCTCTCCGAGTAAAACTCTTATTGGATCCGATTACTCGGAAGCGCGTAATCTTAACCCACCATTCCTATCTTTCTTACTCGTAACCCTTTCGACAAACTAAAACTACGTTTTTTTATTTTATTTCAAGTCAGACTTAAATTTTAAAGACCAATTCACATGATCGTAGAAATTAAGTGGAAAATTAGAAGTTAATTAAAAAAAACATGATGTTTTTACGAACTTGTTATTGATAGAGCTCGGAATCGGATCGATCCATTATCTTCTGTTATTCGTATATTTTCAGATATTTTATTTTTGGATAAATTTGTAACTAAAACAATGAAATTTCTATATTCGTATAATTGTTATAAGGTTTACCCGAAGATAAGCCTTGGCCGCTTTATCTATCTACAAATTACTCGTATTCAAACGTATAACGATGGATAAGAAACATTGGCGTTTCCAGAATTAGTCTAAAATATAAGAAACAATATTTCAAATTGACTTTTAATTCGAAGAATAGAAATAAAACGATAAGATTTTAAATCATATTTTTATTCCTTATTTTTCAGGGAAAATAAATTTTGAATTAAATTTTTATCCTCGCGTATAACGCGATGGATAATATTCGAAGATAAGGCGGCCATTTTTGGATGAAAACGGATTACGTTTTTCACTTTATCTTGGAATAAAAAATAACTCGAATGAAAAAGTCTATTTTTAACCAAACGGATCAGAATTTGGTAGATTTTATCCAATTGATAAGAATTATCCGAATTCCGAGCTGTACCCTTTATGATCTAAAAAAAGGAGTGTGACTTTAAAATAGATTTAAATCGTGTAAATGTGCCTTTAAATCCGCCCCTTCGATAGTTTGAAATGTCCTTCCACTATTTTTTATCTCAAGCTTCTTTCCCAACTTTGCTTTTCTACTTTTCTTTAAACCGACCCCTTTTTTTTAAAAAAGAGTTTGGATAATTCTTTAGAGTTCATCGAAGTGCGAAAAGAAACGTCACCAACGTCTCTTTCTTTCCCTCCGATAATTCTTTTCTCTCTTTTAAGGACTTTTGGTCGGCGTTTGGAACTCGATGGAGTCTTTTTCGAGTTAGCCTCTTATTTATCAAACGTAATTGTTTATCGGGCGAGTTACCAGCTCTCCCTAGACCCCGCTATAGTTCCCATCGGACTGTAACATCTCTAGGGGTTTCACTATCGCGACGGTAGAGTTACGAACAGCGACGAATTACCCGAAACAAGAAATCTAAAATAATCAACTCAGTTGGGAATATTCAAAGTAGAGTGTACCTTTAAATATAGGAGTAATGTATGTCAGAAATACGAAGACTTTTAGGCTAAAATAAGTAAAGGATAAAGAAAGATTCGAATTATTTTTGATAGGAACCGCGTGATATCAAATATCACGTTTTGTTCGCCTTTATCGTCGCGTATTTTAGCGTTTAGAGAGAGGCCCGAAATGAGTCAGCAGTTTCGCGTGTATTTTAATTAAGGCTTAACTCGCGTCTGATTGCGCCGCTCCGTATTAGGGCGGGCTTTTGAAAGCAACTAAGTTTCGACGCAATTTGACAAGGCCAAGTTTTCTTTTTATCTTGAGATAGAGCGAGAGAGAGAGAGAGAGAGAGAGAGAGAGAGAGAGAGAGAGAGAGAGAGAGAGAGAGAGAGAGAGAGAGAGAGAGAGAGAGAGAGAGAGAGAGAGAGAGAGAGAGAGAGAGAGAGAGAGAGAGAGAGAGCGAGAGAGAGAGGGAGAGAGAGAGGGAGAGAGAGACAGCGGAGAACTTCATTAAAGAAAAGAATTTCTTTTTTTTTTTCGGGGGGAGGGGGGTCCTTTTTAAATTAAAAGGGTAATTTTCGGATCGCCGAACTTTTGGGATCCCCGGCCACGCAGTTTCTGAAACTTTTTGTTTTAATTTCAGCCCTTGGGTCATCGAAGTTTCTCGAGTTGATATAAATGTCTAGTCACGCGCGGAATTGCGTGGTTCGTGAAGTATTCTTAAAGGGAGACAATCTTAATAGAATATTAAAGTCCAAAAACTGATAACGCGAATAATAAGGTCAAAATATAGATTTTTCTATAAAGATCCGAAGCCTAATGATGTTTTGATATTTGAAAATATTTTACTTTCTTAACATCAAAGAGATTTTATTTTAAGATGAAAGAAATCCGCGTTTCCTTTGAAATTATATTCAAACTTTAAAGGGAAGATGGAATAACAAAAATTAAATGATAATTTCGTGTCGGGTAATCGGTAGCTTTGACTGTACTAAAGGAGTGACGTAACTGATCGCGATTAAGGCCATAATTTTTGTTTCAATGAAACTTGAAAATTTCAACATTCAAACTTTGTTTTTTCATTTAAAATTAGTTTAAACACTAATTATTATTATTATTTTAATTTTGCGGCGATATTTCAATGCAAAAATGGAGCAATATGATTGGCTTAAGCTTCGTAACAGTACGAAGCTAGGCTTCAACTAAATTTGAGTAATAATTGATAAATTTAAAGGTTGAGAAGAAATAGTTCGTTCGCTAAATTAAAAGCAATTTAGATGAAAGCGAGAGAGAAAGAGATAGATGGTAATGACGTCATTAGGAGTATTTCTATCTTTTTTCCTTTCAACTCTATTATATTAAAGCTGGTCTATCGGACAAATAGCGGACAATCCTTTTTCTTGGGATATTTTTTCGTCATTCGTAGATAACTGTGAAATCTATCGGGGACCTTTGGACTTCTAGCTGGCGTCGACACGTTGCGCTGAACTTCTTTTTAGGAAACTTTTGTTACATTCTGACTCTAGGCAACGAATAAGCCAAAGAAAAACGAACAAAAAGTCGAGTGATGACAACGCGGAGTTATAATGTAAAGGAGACGACGATTTTGGAAAATATAGCTACGATTTTTGATAAAATGTCAAATGAAACTTTGCGGGAAAAACAATTGCTGACGTCATTAGGATGAGCTTTTTTTACATCTCTAACTCTTTTCTTCACTCCTCAAATTCGATAAACTATTAAAGCTGACATGAAAGGAAATGCCCAAAACACTCGCTTATGTCCAACAGTATTTCTCGCAAACTAATGATGACCCGATTGGATTTAAACTTTCCAACAGTAAAACGCGAATGTTTGAAGCCCTAGACATTCGCCACTTCCCCTATTTCATTCCTCCAAGTTGCCCGAAAAGTATAGAAGACAAGCGCTGATGGCCCGCTCGTAAAAATTTGCGTCCGCTAGCTGGGACCTCGGAGTTCTCGGCGACGGGTGTCGCGATGACGCGTTGCTGAACATCTAGGTCACTACAATTTTTTTTCCGTTTTTCTATTTCCTTTTTTGACAGTCTTCGGTTCTTTACCGCTCGCCCCAACAGCCTCACCACTAGCTTAAAGCGCCAGTGACCGGGAAAATAATGACCCCTTTGAATCTCAACCACTAATCCAGTTGCCACTCTCGTTAATGTAAATCCCGATTAAAAATGGATTAAAAAAATCCCTTTCACAATGCTTAAGTGATTATTATTTGATTGGATTAAATTTGATTAACTCGTTAATATTCTAAACTTAAAATTTTAAAGTTTTTATTAATTTGAATTATTTCTACCCCTGTAGAAATGTTTTCACCCTCGCGCTTCGGTGTCGATGGCGAAGCTGACATTTAGGATGAGAAAAAATAATGCATTTTCAATCTAACGCCTGTAAATACGTTTTAACCTGTGTTCGATAAAAAGAGCTCTTATAGGGGAATTTCATTTCGGATTATAAATACGTTTTTTTAAATTAATTAATCGTATTTAAATACATAATTAACTATTTGTAAAGTCCAATTAAATCAAAATTACTCAAGTTAACTTTAATCTACAAAGAAATGTAGAAAACCTTACAAAACATTTAATAATTTAATTAGGCTTAACCGACGTTTGAAATAACTTTACTAAATAGTGTCATCTTCCCTTGAACCCATCTTCCGATACCGCGGGGCCTTTAAAGCGTTTTGGTCGTTTTCCAAAAAGGCCCACTCGCGTCAAGAAGAATTTTTTTTTGTCATTTTTTTGGTCGCGGTTCCTTTTTTGGTCGTAGGTTCGCTCGTTTAGCCTTTGTCAATGGGATAAACTTCACTTTTCGCTCTCGAGACTCTGCACCATCGATTTTTAGGCGATTTAGGTGGACAAACACGACTAGGTCTGTATATATATATATATATATATATATTCCAGGGTTTACAACACTATAGTTGGCATAATGGTTTAAAGCTAACGCGGATTTATATCCAATGTTAAAAGTCGTAGGAATAAAATAAGTCTTGGTCAACTATAATCTTGAAATATACCATACACAGGCGTTTCCGGTTCTATAGCCTCAGATTTCTCCCCCCCCCCTCCAAACCATAAGAATGACGTCACGTTTATACCTAAAACTAAACTGAAACAGAACCTAAGAGTTTAATACCACTCTTGTTTTGGGTTAATTATATCCCAAAAATAAATTACTTCAATTATCGACCAAAAAAATACATTTTTTGATATAAAATTAAAAATATAATAAAAAATGGTGTCAGTATCACTTTAACTAAAGGTAATTTTGGTAACTTCTAAGGTTGTAAGCGAATATAAGATAAGACACCGCTTCGAGAGAAAAAAAAATTCCTCTAAGTATCGTTTGAGACGCAGTTTCAGGATAGAGTTTCGAAAACGATCTCTAAGCCTTGGTCTATTTTTTCGCTCTATTTAATTTGGACAAAAGGTCGATTTGGAAAATGGTCTGGAAGGAATTTGGGATCTTAAGCGCGTGTTTTACGTTCGGATGAAAAACTTATCTCGAAACTCGACTAAATAAATCATTGAGAAAAATAAAATTAGATATTTAGTCTAGCGTGGGAAAGAAATAGGGTTAAGTTATTTAGCGTTTTTTCGGTAACTTTTAGTTTAGATTTAAGTCTTTAAAATGTCATAGAAAATTACGAGCTTGTAAGGAGAACAATTAGTGCTAAAATACTACGAATTTTACAGACTCTTTATCATCTTTTAATAATATTAAAATAATTAACTTGATTAATATATATTTTTATCTAAATTTAGATTTTAAGTGATAGAAATAAAATAGGTTATTTTTATTTATTGTAGGGAAATATTTGCTACCTTGCAAAGTAATATTCATTTTAAAATTGCAATTACTCGAGTTTGATACGAAATAAAGAAGATAAAGGCTTGAAAGAAATAGAAAATAATAAATAATGTCGCCTTGAACCATAATTTGTTAAAGATAATTTTCGTCCTTTGGGAAATTCCATAAAAATATCTAGCTACGAAACAGACTCCGCTATAGCTTTATTAATTCCTATTAAATTTGCATATTATGGTAGGTAACCGAGTTAGGCTCGAGTTGTCGTAAAAAGCCGGGTTGGTTCGCGAGCCCGCAATTAAGAAAGGGGCTAAAAACGCTATTTCAAAAAGGATATTCCCGCCAACGAATCGTTAGCAGCCTTGTTCGTTTTTATTACGTATAGTTTGTACGAAAGCGCCTAGCGTGTGGGGTGGCGCGAAGAAATTGCCCAGGAGGAGAGAGAGAGATTAGAATTAGGCCCAGCTCCAACGAGCCTTCGACGCGATTAGATTTTATCAAGGAATTCAAGGTGCCTTATCGCGAGCGGCTCTAGAGAGACAGAAATTGGACTTTATTTTTACCGAAACGCTCGACAAATCTTCGAAAAATTAGATTAATTATTTAAAAGAGTGGGATGGGTTTTAATTTGGGATAAAATGAATAAACGTGGCAGTCAAAGATTTCACGTGGATCGTGACTATTTTCTAGGTAAATAAAGTTTGAAATTAAACCATTTTTGGCGCGAAACGCAAACAATGCGCCGTACGTTTATTAATTAGTCTCCTGAGATAAGGATTACGCTAAAACAGGGTTTGTTTGGCGTTTCTCAAAGGTTACATTTATAAGTAATTAATAAGAAATGGAATCCTCCATAGATAAATTAATTCAATTAAAATTTATTAAAGGTTAATATTCAGTCCTATATTTAAGGCTAGTCAATTAAGTGATCTTGTAAGAGCACCCCTTAAGAGCTTGGCTGGAAAATCCACGAAATCGATCTTACTGGCAGAAAAAAAAGTCTAGGGGGGAAATGATTTTTACACGCTTAGTTGTTAGCGATATAGTTAAGAAGTATATATTGTTATCCCGGTTGGATTAAGTTCAGCTCGTGTAAATGAACAGCCCGCTTTTATATTGATTTCTCTCACTCAACCCCACGCAAGTATTTATTTATATAATACACGACACAGTGTATATATAAACATTAAGGATTACATTTTATATTATTATACAATATATAGAAAGCTAGACCGTATACTTAAAATGGTTTGGCGGGAAAATTAACGAGGCAAGATTTCTGCCTAAAAAACGGAGTGTTTTCTAGAATAGAACCAATATACGTTTCTCTACAAGAACCCGTAGAAAGTCGTGAGAATATTGAAGGCGATATTCGTAAAATTATTTGAATTTAATATTTATTATTTTAAACGCGGGATTCAAACCCGAAAATTATTATTTCTGACTAAACAAGTCTTTTTACACGCGTGTGAACAAGTTCGTGTTTTCGTGATATCAAGAAGGATCAGATAAGGAGAGGAAAAGTGGGGCTGCGTTGAGTTAGAGAGAGAAGAGCCAACCTCCCACTCGGGTGAAAAGGGGGGATAGGAAATTCTCGAGGTAAACTGTTGTCACGTGGTCGCTAGCGTCGTCGGCTACTACGCGTCTCATAAAGGATCCGTTTTAGCCACGTGACAACAATTTACCACGAAGAATCTCTACCCCCGTCTGGCCCCCGTTCTCCCAGAGTGGGAGTTTTAGGCTCAATTTGTCCATAGACTTAGTATTTTTAAAAAACCTTGGATTACTGTACTCCTATGGATTAAACGAAACGATTTCGGAGATTATCCTGACTAAGGAAAGACCCTGGAGCTAAGCCTCGGTCTTTAAATCGAATTATATTTTAATCATCTTCAAAGAGTTTCCGTTCTTTCTATCGCGTGACATTATCCGAGGAGCCCAAATCCTAGCAACCCCTTAGAAAACTCAATTTTGTATTGGAAAGGCAGCGAGCTAGGCCTTGGCCTCCTCTCTCCACCGAACTCTTTGACACTTCCAACGGAATTAAGCGTCAAAACTAAAATCCGAGGAAATAAACGAGCTGAAAAATTTGTAAAGAAAATCTCGAGTGCGGGGAAATTAAACTGACGGCTTAAGATTCCCGCGAAAAATGACCCCTTCGTCCAATAGCTTCCGCTTATTCTAATAGAACCACCCCCACGCCACAAATCACTGCCAAACCTATACTCCTACCCGCTTTCAACAATTTGAATAATAGACTTTAGAATGAGAAATTAAGTCAATACGAGTACCACCCTATTAATGAACTAAGACGGATCATTAAGAAACGATTGAAAAAGCTTAAAAACACGCCATTTTTGAAAAAAAAAAATTAAATAAAAATTCCCCGCAATAAGGTCTTAATACGTCATATCATGATGGTCGCGTTAATTCTGTCACTTTCGCGCCGTCACTTTCGTGAAAGTTATCCATAGCTTAATCCGGAAGCAGTCTAATCAGAACTAGGCGAGTTATTTAAGCGGGAACTAACATTAATTAATTTTTAATTTAATAATTTGTTAATAAATTTTGCGTAAATGAATATAATTTTTGGTTGATTTAATTTTGAATTAATTTATTTTTACGTGTCCAACCGAAGGGTGTAAAATTATAAATATATGCCTAGATTATTAAGTACGAAAAAACAAAAATATTTTTCATAGCTGCATGGTGAAAGTTTTAAGAATTTCGATCTGGATTCATTTTAAAAAAATTGAAATATCTCTACGTACATTGTACTCGGCTATTATTGGTCAAACAAATTTTCGTGGTTTTGAATTTTGTTTTTCCTCGTTTGTTGGAGTAAAAATAGCTAGTAAGCCGCTAAATGAGCAGTCGCCGATAAAAGCTAAAAGGTCTTAACGATCCTTTCCAGCCAAGAGGGTTTTTCCCTACCTCGTTTACCGAATAAATGACTTTTACATACTTAGCCCGCTTTTAGTCTCTACATCAGTACATCGACATTCGTGGCAGAAGCGTTAATAGAGTAGGAAGGCGTCGCTACCTTCCATTCCCATTGGTTAAATCCAACACCCAATCATATCTTAATTAATTAAATCTAGTCGAATAGAAATACAATCATCAGAACGAAATACGAATAAAATCATTATATTTCGTCGTAACTATCTTGGAAGGTAGACAAATTCCCATTGAAAAATAAATCAGCTTTTACAATCTAGATACCTTCTAAGGGTGTAATCGAATATTGGCTTAACCCTAACCCCTTATTTTTTTTTTTTTCGTAAAATTTGTAGAATACGTAATAATTTTAATATCCAGTCAAAGTTAGGCTACATTATAGTTCTAGAAATGTCGGAAATCCCTCGACACGGAGGCCTCCCACTTTTAGCCCGGGGTCTGTTCTTCTAAATAGCGTCGTTAGTGGATGTCAGACAAGGCCGAGAAGGGAATAGGGGTCATAGGGGTCAGCAGCCATAACAGCGTAGTGTCGTCCGAGCGAGATAGTTACGTCATTATACCCAGCCGAGTCTGTCTAGAACTCCGTATCCATTATATCTCGGGGAACATTTTAAGAATGTGACCCCGCGGGCGAGATCTGAACTTATACAACTTTATTAATGCCTGTCTGTCTCGTAAAGACTAGGTACGGGCGAAGGAATGATGCTTAAATATATTTAGTTTCGTTTATGGGTGTATAGAAATTGGAGAAATATTTTGCCTTTAGAGGACGCTTATGAATCAGGAAATATTTTGATATACGCTTTAGATGTCTAGTTATTAATACTCTATAGAACTAATCCAAGTTTCGGCTTCATAGCGATTTAGATAATAACAGGGTTCGTACAAAATTTTGGAAGTTAATTTCCCTGACTTTTCCAGGTTTTCCCTGACCATTTCTAAATAATTTCCCTGACCAATTTTAATACTTTTTTCACGAATATATTCTTACGAGCTTGAGCCGCTGGCAATTCCCGCATTTTATTTGACATCGGGGTCAGCCGATAGTTTACTCGGAATATGAGAAACAATTTGAATCTTTGGGCAAATATTTTCAGTTGATAATAATTACGTTACAACTGATTGGTCAACCAATCGTAAACAGTTCCTTGACACTGGTACCAAAATATTGATTTTCTCTGACCATTTGGGCCACTTTACAAATTCCCTGACCTTTGGGGACGGGGTACACCGTCTCTTTAATAAAATAATCTGAAAATTTCCATTTTTAATCAATCTGTCTAATGAGGACGCGATGTTTGAGGCGCCAAATATTTATACTTAGAGAATATTTACCTTCGTGATGACTGCTTAAATGATGTATATTTTATAAGGGTTATTTATCGAGCTAGTTTTAATCAAGTTCCTCTCGCGTTTCCTCCAACTCTCCTACGATTAATTTATTTAATCCCGGGATTAATGATAGCGCGTTTTCCCGGATTACAATCTCTCGTTTATCACGCACCTATCTTTCTATGTCGAGAGCGGAGAACACTTTTTGAATTGAATTTTATTTCACCTACAAACGTTTAAAGGTTTCAGGCGTAAGAAATGAAGGACAATTTAATATTAAACTTGTCGGGTTTAGTTTGGTTTAAAAGACCCGAGTATAAATGTCCTAATTCGAATAAATTGACCAATCACGTGGAAGCAGACTTATCCACCTATGAGAAGCGAACCGTAAAGAGATATAGAAATTCAAACAAAAATGTTATGACACTATTGGGGGGGGGGAGTATCTAAGAGTCTGGTAGATACGTAGTCTGGTTGGGCGTGTGGGTGGGCTGGGATCCGCCCCTATCGTTCATCTTCCCCACTTGTCACCTAAAAGGGTGGGGGGGAAAACCCCCGCCCGACTCGTAATCAAGCGATAAGCGAATAAACTTCGGAAGATCGATCGCCTATTTGTCCCCGGGTGGCCATAATACTTATTTTACCTCAGTCTCGGAGGAAAGACCCACACCCCCCAAAACAAGACCCTTTCAACCTACTCGTATTTTTCATTAATATTATTAAGATTTTTAAGTATTTTCTAAATTTCCATATAAAACTTTCGTTATCCCTATGGGAATATGAGGAATTCTAAGACTGCAACTGATAACGGTAACTAATACGAAGAAAAATATTAATTATTCACAGCTGGGGGAAATAATAAAATAATTAAATTTCGAAGAAAAAACCCAGATTAGTGATATAGGGTTGGTACCAATCCGAATTTACTGTAATAACAAAGTTAGCTTCCTCATTTATCTCTATATGTTTTTAATCTTTAAAAAGATTCAATTAACCGTGACCTTTCGTCGTGATATTTCAAATGATTATAGGGACGGAAAAGATAAAGTCAAGAGAGAGAGAGGCGATTCTATTGGGCGGTTTTTTTTTTTTTTTTTGGAACGATGGTCAGCGATAGAGCGGTCGAACGTGATTGGGGAGGCTGTGACACTCGTTTTTCTTAATTATAGACCACGGGACAATTTCATTCTCTATAGCTTCGAAGGATAGATTAATATATATTGATATAGATAGAAGTAGAAAAGGTAACCCCGCATTTATATATTATACTGAATTTCTATTACATTGGATTACCAAGGAGTCGTAAGATATACTGACCAAAAAGAATTTAAATATCTATTATTAATTTTCATTTATAGTTTGCATAGAGGGTGCGTCAAAATAATAAGAATTCTTTATTTTTTGTGACAAGATTAATTGCTACAGATACTCGTAAGAATTCTTATTATCTCGACAAAAAACCGAAGATAAAAATTAAGCATATATAATTATTCCCAGAAATTATTGAAAATATGGAATTTTAGGGACCAAATTCCCATTTTTTTGGGGGATTTTAGGAGCCTAGAAATTAAATGGGGCTTATCATTAAAGATTGTAGGGAAACCTAAGCTTAATCTCCATAATTAATACGGATTATCTTCGGATATATAATTAAATAAATTAAGAAAGATTTATTAAAAATAATCGAAGAATTAAAAAAAAGGGTGATTTCATCTCCAGGTATTATAATATTAACCCTCCTTGTTTTTACATCACTAAACAATTGCAAAGGATGATGGGAATGTTTAGAATGACGCAAGAGAAATATTAATAATAAAAAAAAAATAATCAAAATGATAAAATCGATGGAAGTGTTGTTAAGCCTCGTTTCTGTTGTAATACTCGAAACGGGAACGAACCTCATTTAGGGAGAGAAATCAGCTCGTAATATTCGTAATAAGCCTCGGGGAAGCGATGGAGAAAGCCTAGCTATAGTTTATACAATACATACATCCGTACAAAGAATGGGCTTTTAAATAGGTTCGCCGAAAAGAGAACCGCTCGTTATTATTTTTCTAATAACAATGGCGGAATCCCATTAATACAAAAACAATGGAAAAACATCCATATTGGCTTCGAGTTCAATTAAATAATTATTTTTAGAGGTTTAGGAAACGAAGAACGTGTATTACGAGGTATGAAGGAATTATTAAAATTAATATTTTTGTTTGAATTTCGTGAAAAAAATTATCTTTAGTAAATAATTATACCAGAAGCCGATGAAACCCTCCTTTGAAGTCTATTACTTCAGAGTCTTGTTTACCCCTCTCTGTATGGGTTAGTTTCAAAAAGCGCGATTCGTACGCCTCCTAACGGTAGATATTTTCGGAGCGGGAGTTCGTCGAGCGAATATCTCTAGCAGCCTCGGAGTTCGTCCAAAAAACGTCGTCGTTTGTGGAGAGAGAGAATTTCCAATTTTGCGTAGACAGGGGGGATGAAGTAGGACCCCTCTGATCTCGTAAAATTGTGAATTTTACCCATACAGAGAGGCGCGCTATATATGGAACATTAGAGTAGTAGACTTCAAAGGAGGGTTTCATCGGCTTCTGATTATAGGTATTTTTGCAATGGATGTCAAGTATGGTAGGGCAAATAATTGCTTATAAACTTGCCTTATCTTGTATCTCATCATTAGAGCGAGTCAATTAAAACTGATTTTTCCCCAAATTGAATTTGAATTTATGTTTTCAGCTTCTAAGAGTCTCGCGGAGGGATACTTTAACGACTGACGTCACGAGGAAAGTAGTTACTGTGAAGAAAACCCGCATTTTAGATTTCTCAATTATCCAACAAACGGAAAAGTTGAGCCTAAGGCGACCCATTTTCAGCTTCAATGAATAATTTAGCAAAAATATAATTAGTGGTTTTAAAAAAAATCATCGACTCATTAAGGCGGATAAAGTAAATTTCAAGCCCGAGGCTTATTATTATTTCCGGAAAATTCGCTACAGGGATACGAGTTTTTTTCCAAGGAAAACGAAAAAATGGGAAAAATACTTCGGGCGTTTTGTTTTAAATGGAAAAAAAATGAATGCCTAAATTGGGTCAATTTCTTAATGAGCGTGCTTCGCGGGATGTAATACGGTGGAAGGCTGGAGATCCCCGTTAAGCCTACTTTACTCCTAGCTTCAATAACTGATTTCTAACTCAATATAAGTACTAGTGGATTAGGTTTATTCATTTAAATGATAAGATATGACTATTTTTTGGATGTTACACTATCCCTTTAAGAATTTTTCAGCAAAAATATTTTTTGCCTCGAAGGAAATAAATTATAGATATTCTAGGTTTCCTCGAGATCAAACACTTTGGAAGGACGAAACTAAGAAGGATTATATTTTATAGAAATTATATAAAAATAATCCGGGCATGATTTAATTAATTAATTTTAATTAAAATATTATCTCGATACTTTCAAAGCCTAAGGTTAGGTAAGTAATATTAAATATCTTCTTGAAATAAAGATGAGATTACTTTGAAAATGATTTAAATCAAAGTCTTCAATTTTTGGATACGGGTCACGGAAAAATAAATATTTTATAATTAACATTTTCGAAAATTTAAAATTAAAAATCACTATGGTCACGTGATAAGTTTCGCGCGGTCGTTTTAGTAAAAGTACTTAATCAAAAACAATTAAACTACCTTACGTATGATTTAAAACAGGCTACGTCATTGAGCGGAGAAAATAAAACTAGGTATAAATTTTTGATATTTGCATAGCCTATATTTAATCGTATTTAATTTTAATTTTAATTTAAAACTAAACTTAATTATAGTTTCAATATCCGCGAAACATTCTTAACCGAATCCAATTTAATAATAAATAATAAAACGGGTCGAGAATTTTAAATTATTTCCCTCGAAAATTTAACATTTATCAGTTTAAGCGTAGAGCGCTATGGTAGATAAAGTTAGCGTTCATTTACCATTATTATATCTATATAATATTAGAGTTTCGTACCCGCTATAAAGTTTAATTGATAACGGCGCAATAACTATTAAAATAAAACGGATCTATAATAAGGGTGAGGGGAGCTTCGCCGCAATATGCCAAGGCTGAAATATTGCCTGGTGCGGTCTATTTCGACCCTTTGCCGCCTATCTTTGTAATAGTAATAGCCCTATATTCGCGCGTTCGCACCTCACAAAGGAATTTATCCTACAGACTAAAAGGAATTTGGAAACCGCGCGGAGAATTTATATTTATAAACCACAATTAAGAAGATTGGACCACAAATTAAATATAAGGCGGTAAAATAACTTTAAAAGACTGAGGGAACGTCATTTCCTGGTAAAATTAGCGACTAAAGGAAATTTGAAAGTATTTTAAAGGAAATAATTTATCGAATATTTACGAGAAATTAATTTAGGATAGGAGAAGACGCACTCTAAAACTTTTTAGGATTTTTTTTTCGGGTATTTTTTTTTGAAATAAGATTCAGTGTTTTTTAGTTTCATCGAGACGGGAGGTTTTCTACTACTATTAATACTACAATAATATCCTCCATGGTCAATATAATAGCCTACACCCACTCTGGAATTGAAATAAAGGAAATTATAAGAATTATTAATGAAATATAAGAAAAATTAATTGGGAAATAAATTGTAAAAAAATCTAAAAATTTACTGCCTTAAATATATTATTTTTTTCGAGACGGGAGGATTTCTACTACTATTACTACTACAATAATATCCTCCATGGACAATATAAAAGCTTGCACCCATAATCGAATTGAATTAAAGGAAATTATAGGAATTATTAATGAAATATAGGAAAAATTAATTGGGAAATAGGATGTAAAAAAAATCTAAAAATTATATTAATTGCACCAATAATTCACCATAATCATTGGATCTTAGACGCTCCAGGGAATTGGAAGCCCTGCCATATCGATTCAATCCGTTACACCTGATTTACATACGGGGAATTTCTCTAGAGACTTCCAGCCAGTCACACGCGGAGTAAGAAAAAATGATTTAAATCTCGTTAAAAAAATGTAGGAAAGCCTTATTGAACTGCGCCTCGAATAAAGAAATACACAAATGTGTGAATAAAACCAGATTAGGTGTTTTATAGTTAAGGGAACTGGGAGAGTCGGATTAAGACCCCCATTGGGGCGAGCGCACGTGCGTCAGACAACCCCAGCCAGCCAGCAGTCGAGTCATAATGAGCCCCCCAACCCCCCATCATCAACCCCCGTAAAGAGAAACTAACCTGTATAATAATTAAATTCGCTGATAATGATAAAGCAATTAGTTTCACCAACTGGTTAAATTGGCGTCACGTAAAGACCGTGACGTCAGAGCCATTTTAAATATTTTTCTATTAAGTAATAAAAATAAAGTGTTTTTTCTTTCGTTTAATTATTTCACTGTCCCTTTGAAAAAAAATGTCAGGGGTAGGGGGTTGGGGGAATAAAATGCAGGGGCGGCTAGCCCATCAGCCATACAGGGGGGAGAGATATAGGGTCTACTGTCAAAATTCAAGTCCGCTCTTTTGAATCCGGGATAAATGCGCGCGGTATAAGCGTGGGGTCGTGACCCCTAAATCCTCCTATACTCCCTATCACTGTCGCCTAAGACCACTAACGAAATATAACGAATACTCCTATATAACACTACTCACACTTGATTAGAGTAAAAAAAAACGTTGCAATTTAACACTGATAAAGGTAGGAGCTCAGAATTTTTATTTTAATACTCAAAGCTAGGATTGCTTTTTTGGGTGCGGTTTATCTTCCCTTTAATTTCTAATTCAGGCTGACTTGGTGGTGTCTTTTAAATCTATGACCGTAACTACGAAGTTAACCCAAATTCGCTTGGTTCTACGATTCGAACGCGGGCTAGATTTGAATTCGAAAAAATAGAAAACAAAAATTCTAATTATAGTTAAAAACGATGCTAAAAAATATTAGAAAATTTAAATATTAATTTAAATATATTAATAATGATTAAATAAATTTAATTAAAGGGATTAATATTGTTTATAATTCTCCCTTCCCTCCACACCACGTGATCAAAATATCTTTAGCTGAGGGGACAAAAGAACCAATGAGGAACCGAAGCGAATCGCCACCAGGAATCTTCAAGAAATCAGTTAAGTTTTAGCCAGCGTGAGCTCAATCGCATCTTCTAAAAGCTAGACATATCCCGCTAGGTTCGTTACTGGACACGTTGAGGAATTGGTCTAGGGGTTAGGCGCGAACTATACGAGTAATTCAATACTATTTTCTGGGATATTTTTGGAGGTTAAAAGGTCGTCATGGATGGGAAATTTATTTTATATCAAAATCCATTAGAGTAGCGTACGAATTTTCTACCTAAAATTCGTTTTCATAAAGACCTATTTGTCAAAGTTAAATTATATTTTTTCAAGGAATAACTCGAGTCCATTCGCCATAAATTCGAAATGACGTCGGCGTACGCGTCTTTCTTTTAGGCTTAACGAACTTTGTAACTCAATATTATCTTTGGCTAAAGGAGATTTTACGGCTGGATTATTTTTCCTTCTACCTCAAGCGTGAAGAATTTAATTTTAAATTATCCACTTAACCCAGGGCTGATATCTAAAAGATTTTACACGTTTATTTAGCAATTAATCGACACTGTAGAGTCTATGGAGGTCGTGACCTATCGAACCTTAAATAAAAGGGAAGGTAAAAGTCTAGTTTTTTTTTTTTTTTTTTAATTAATCAAAATATAATAATTATATTCAAATCTTGAAAAGCAGAGTTTCCGAAAACAAAAACCAAGTTTTCTAAAGGGAATTTAGACCCATTTTAAGATTGAAAAATAATAAGGTACTAACAGAAGCCGATGAAACCCTCCTTTGAAGTCTATTACTCCCGGGTCTTGTCTACCCCTCTCTGTATGGGTTATTCTCAAAAGGCGCGATTCGTACGCCTCCTAACGGTAGATATTTTCGGAGCGGGAGTTCGTCGAGCCAATATCTCTAGCAGCCTCGGAGTTCGTCAAAAAAAAAACGTCGTCGTTTGTGGAGAGAGAGAATTTCCAATTTTCCGTAGACAGGGGGGATGAAGTAGGACCCCTCCGATCTCGTAAAATTGTGAATTTTACCCATACAGATAGGAGCGCTATATGGAACATTGGAGTAGTCGACTTCAAAGGAGAGTTTCATCGGCTTCTGGTACTAATAAAAATAAAAATGTCTTAACATTCATCATTGAAAATTGTAATAATTTCAAAAGAATAAATAAGCGTGAATTGCCAAAAATATATACGGGTGAAAAAGCCATTCAAACTTCTCTTTCAATAAGGACTCGTGGCTTAGTTGAAGGAAGGAGTTAGCCAGACCACGAAAGTAGTCATTTCCCTATATACATACGACCCTACAGGGAAACAAACTCGAGTTAGGGAAATACGCGTTACTCGGCCATTTACAACTCAACAGCGAATATAAAAATAATAACAAGACTGGATAGCGAAGGGTTTTTTTTTTATATCCCAAATACAGAGATAGCTTTGAAATATCGTTATTGAAATCAAGCATTATATCCTAACCCAAAAAGCCCCAAAAACCATACAAAAGGTTCTTTCCCACGTTTCATTTCAGACGATTCGGGCGTGGGAGACATCAGGGGGGAAAATAAAAAGCAAACAAGATCAACCGGCCGTTTTATCACGAAATATTTCAACTCCCAGGGTTACGAAACTACGATTAGTTCTAGACTGAGCAAACAAAAGCTGTTCTACAAACAGAGCGACGTCTGTTCTTATAAATAAACACAATTACACTTATAATAAAATAAAATTCAAACTTGAATATTTTTCTAAGAACGCGTCAATATGAGAAAAAACTAAATATTATTAGTTTAAAATATTAATTATTATAATTAAAATTTAATAGATGATAATATAAATTCTGACTACGTCCCAACCTTGAAATAAGGCAACATCTTCGGTAGAAATGGGTTCTATTTAACGACTCTTTTTGTTAGTTTCAAGGTTGGAAAAAGTATAGAAAATCCTATACTTTGAACCAGCCTTGAAAAAACGCTACATCTTCCAAACAAACGGGTGCTCTTTAACGGCTATTTTATCCGTTTCCAAGATTATTTTATAGAAAGGTCTATTGACCCTTAATGAAATTATTTCCCTGACCTTTTGGGGGTCATTTTAAAATTAATCGGATTTTTAAGTAGATTTAAATTTCCAGGTTTAAATTATAAATTTGCATCGAATCTATCAAAGAAATAAAGCTTAAAACCCAAAATAATCGCGACGGAGTTTAAAAAATTGTTTTGCTCTATCTTTTTTGATCTTGGCAACCACCTCTTAGTCCCTGAAGAGGATATACGTACAGAATTCATTCTTACTAAGGGTAAAAAGTTCCATACGGAACCAGTTCTTTTCGCTAGCAATTTTTGTCCATTTCAAGGTTGTATTTCTATAGTTAGGGTGATACGTGGGAGTGTACGGCTGTTTGATAGATGGACGCTGTTCCCGCGAAAGAAAAAGAACGCGGCCACACGCCACTGAGAATTATTGATAGTTTCGCGGCTCGCGAAGCGCCAAAAAGGGACAAAAGTCAAAAGCTAAAATAGCGAGCGCTAAATCCAGGATAGCCCGCTTATTAAGTGACCACCGCTTACGAGATAGCCTTTATAACGCTATTCAATCTCCTTACTTGGACCAACGGTCAAATCGTACGGATCAAATGGTGTAAAAGTAACACCACAAAAATCAGAGTTATATTCTACTATACGAACCCAATCCTAAATTAACCGAAATTATTTATAAATCTATAGGGTAGGAACGAAGATTAAACGTATTGCAAATTCAGACTGATACGGACTAGAAATATTAGATCAGAAGTTGATTTTAATGTCGAAGTAATTAAGGTAATGATTGTAGCGAATCCGCGCGGATTTAATTCAAATTTTAACTCAATAACGTGTTAGGCTTAATTGACGGTTAAAGTTATATATTTTAAATTTGTATTTAATCTTAACTTCGCGTATAATCAACTTCTGATACGAAAAGAACTGGTATAAGGTAGGATATAGATAGGGATTCGCGCCGCGGGCTCCGATCGGAAAGAAAAATAATGATGAAAAGTCCATTTATCGTTTTCGGTTGGCGTCTCGTTAATGAAGGTTCAACCTCGCGGAGCGGTTATATAAGATAGATGGAAGGCTAAGGCCCATTGGACACGGCGGCCAATGAATGACCGCCTCGATCTACGACGGACGGACGGACAAAAGCATCGATAGATGGGTGGATTGGGAGAGATGTAGCTTTTCGATTAGGTAGAATTTATTAAACACTTTCAGCGAAACGCGACCTACGATTAACAAAGGTTTCCAAATCCGACAAAAACACTCGATAAAATTTTCAAATAATGGAGTTTTTTTTTGTTTTTTTCTTAATCAATAAAGGTCATTTTTGTCAAAATTGTAGTTCAAAAGGTCACGCTTTTTGTCCCGATTAAGAAGTCAAAGATTCAATATTCTTCGGTATAATTATTGTTAAAATCAAATTTCACCAATAAATTTTTGTTAAATATTCATATACCTAAAATGTTAGGGTCAAGTGTCACGGAACCCACTAATAAATATGCCCCAACTATTCGTAAACAAATTGCCCCCACTTAGAGTATCCGTAGACCCGATTTCTACGCCTCTTCTGATCCCCTAAAAATGTAGGCTTATAACTTCTATTCTAAAAGGTATATAGACTATTCTACACGAAAATTTAGGAGAGGAAAGATTGAAAGATTGAAAGATAGATTGATAGATAGATAATGGATAAGATTCTCGAGACGAATATTACGCTTGGATTCTCCCATGTCTGTTGTTGAGGCCCAAGCGCGTTGGCGTTCTAACCTATAAGTATCCAACATGTCTTATTTGACGCGTGATGCGTGGATAAGACATCGACGAATGGCTTGCCATTTCGAGTCATCTTTGACGCGTCACGTCACGTGGCGCGAGTCGACATGGACAAACTATACTCGAGAAATTAAAACTTTGGGCCACGTTAATATCCCATATAGAAAGATAAGAGACTGAGATTTAGGCTTAAAGGTCAAGGATTTCTTCCGGCTGTTTCGCTGGAAGGTGGGTTCATCCATCCGAGCTTCCCCTTAGGGTAGCGAGGCAATTAAGAAAAAGCCTGGAGGGTCAGTTTGTTTCCATGGTAACAGGCGGAAGTTACTAACTATAATTGAAGGTTTTCATTTAACCCACGCTTTAACGGGTACAAGCTTCGAGTCAAGCGCTGAAGCTGATATATAAATAAATACAGAAGCCGATGAAACCCTCCTTTGAAGTCTACTACTCTAATGTTCGATATAGCGCTCCTCTCTGTATGGGTAAAATTCACAATTTTACGAGATCGGAGGGGTCCTACTTCACACCCCCTGTCTACGCAAAATTGGAAATTCTCTCTCTCCACAAACGACGACGTTTTTTGGACGAACTCCTAGGCTGCTAGAGATATTCGCTCGACGAACTCCCGCTCCGAAAACATCTACCGTTAGGAGGCGTACGAATCGCGCCTTTTGAGAATAACCCATACAGAGAGGGGTAGACAAGACCAGGGAGTAATAGACTTCAAAGGAGGGTTTCATCGGCTTCTGATAAATATGATAAGTAAAAACAAATGCTTGATTAAAACCGGGGCTTCAGATTGAAGTGGCCCGAATTTCGGGTCTCTCTATAATATAATTCCGCCATGGTTACGACTGTAAAGAACTTGTTTTGGCAGCTTCGACTTATCTTTAAGAATAACGAGCGATTAAGGGAGGGTAAAAAGGTAAACTCGAGTACTCTGAGCTAAGTCCGTGTCGTGTCTAAGTTCGCCCTCGCTATAAACTTGGTTTGATCGTGAGATTCGTGGTTGACTAAAGAAGGAAGCACCCCCTAAAATATAAATCTATTTCATCTCGAATTAGCAGCGCGAACGAAGCTATTTCCTAGCACTTTTCTTTACGAATATTTATATAGAGATCCTAGTAAGCTAAGGTTTGTAGGCGCTGTCAATTTAAAACTGAAATAGATAGTTTTTTTTTTTCATCTTGATCCGGAGGAAATGTTTTTCCCTCGGCAGGAAGTCGTTCTGAATCACGAATCCGTCTCCGCTAGCCTCTTTTTTCCTTCTTTCGAGTGTTTTGATGGAAATGCGAAGGAGGGATGAGGGGTGCCGGCCTCCCCTGACACTCTATACTCTTGTTTTACATTCCCAGAATGATATTATACTAGCTCGGTGATTATACTAGACGTAGACAGGGTGTGCTAGGTTTACGTTGGACTAACTCTGAACATGATTTAGCGCACCATATTCTAAATATGGATAGGGTTGGCAAAAGTGTTATTTTTCTTCTTAAAAATAATTCAGGGTTGCCACATTTTTATCAGATACAAATTCCCTGACTTTTCCAGGTTTTTCCCTGACCTTTTCCACCGATTTTCCCTGACCGTTTGAACTAACACTACCCAATTTTTAACCTTTTATCTTTTATATTACTTAAAAATAAATATTTTAAATAACATGGTAATCATTTAGGTTGTTTTAAGCCTTTGCTTCAAATCAAGATAATGATTGTAATATCCTGGCTTCTTGACAGATCTTTAAATTCCCTGACTTTTCCTTGACCTTTTTGGTTCATTTTCAAATTCCCTGACTTTTCCCTGTTTTCCCTGACCTGTGGCAACCCTGTTTAAATTTAAAACCAGTAACTGGTTTAAACCGGTCTTGCCAATCCTGACTAGGTTATTTAGTCCCAATTGAATTAGAGTTTTCACTAGGATAGAATATATATATATAGGGTATTTTTCTCAAGGAACCCGGTATGGGTGGAGCCTAAATCTTTCCTCTAACGTCACTCCAAAGGCTTCAATTTACTTTGCATTTTGAATATAAACTAGGCGTACTTTCTATTATATGGAATTTTGATTGATTTTTTTTTTTTTTTTCGATTTTTGGGCGTTGTCCATTACGCGTGGTCAAAACTAAGGGATAGCGGTCAACTTGGTATTAAATTTTATATATTGTACACTCGTTTTAGTCTCAATAAAGAGCCGTCAAAGTGTACGTGAGCTTATCAAAGTGGATGAGAAAAAAAAATTGCTTTTTCTAGAGGGTTGAGCTATGTTCCAAGTAAGCGACTTTGACAGTTGAGTCGCGTCATCCCCGAGAATAAATTTAACCTGGGGAAATAAACTGACCAAAAAAGTGACAAGGAGTTGAGTATGAAAGGACGGACGTGTTTCCAAACTCTTTTCATATCGTCATGATAAAAAAAATTGGGTTTTAAAATTGTAATGATATTTTACGACTTGTCCCATCTTTATCAAAAAAAATAATTAAAAATAAAATAAAATTGGTGTACTAAGCAAAGGTATAAAGTAATTACTCCATATTTAGTTAAATTTAAAATTATATCAATTAATTATATGCCCAATTTAATTCAAATTATTTCGATAATTATATTATAAACGTTTTTTCAGATTGAAATTCCCTGACCTTTTCCACCAATTTTCCCTGACCGTTTCGGCTAATACTACCCAATTTTTAACCTTTTATTGTTTATATAATACAGTTGGCCAAACTGCAGACGTATCCTTGTTCTAATCTATACAACTGACACGCCGTCAGCTGAGAATCTTAACAGCGGATAATGATCGAAATTTCCTGGCTGGCTTCTTGAAAGATCTTTAAATTCCCTGACTTTTTAAAATATCTTAAAATTCCCGGACTATTTTGGTTCATTATCAAATTCCCTGACTTTTCCCTGTTTTCCCTGACCCGTGGCAACCCTTTCGCAATCGACCGACTTAAAGAATAGTCGTAAATTTGCGATTCAATAGGAAAGAAACTTCTCGATAAATTCGTTAGATTTCTCTCCTCGAGAATAAAAACCAATTTTTAAATTAAATTGGAAAGGACCCAAAATGTCTCGAACATTGATTAATTGTCCCAGGGCGCCTCGTGGCCAAACCATCCAAACACTTACACTTTCGAGAATTCGAGTTAAAATATATTTAGGGTTAAGCGTAACATTAACCCTGGAAGAACTCGATTCGACATTTTATTAATTAATCATCACCCCCTTCGCTGGGCCTTAAACCTACTCGGTGATTGGACCGATAATAAAGCTACAGTTGATCCAAAAACCGTATTGAATTTAAATTTAATAATAAATTAATCTTAATTTAGATTCAAAGTACTAAAGTGCCTTTAGTTTATCCACCTTCTTTAGAGTGTGGACAAAAATATTTTGGGGTAAAATTATTTTTCGAGTTTGTACGTTTGGTTTCGTAATTAGCGTCACGTCGACGTCATACGTGTGGGAGGGGAAGGAACCAATGAAATACTAAGATCATTTTTAATGCAGAATACGTAATTATAAAGGTATTCAATAATTAGGATGAAAATTAATGACCCTAATGACATATTTTGTTAAATTTCTCTACACTGAGCTCCGTAAAACTACGTTTACCAGATATTACTGCAAAATTTGCACGGGAAAAACTAACAGGGTTTCCTGTAAATTTTTAATACCGCATGTTTCTGTAGAAAATACGGTTGAATTGGGTAAAAATAATTTTATATTAAAACCTTCCTAGGGTCTTTATAAAAATATTTCACGTTTTCCCTGTTTGGTTAAGAACACTATAGATAATTTGACCCCATTTCTGAGTGTTTGAAGTTGTCTTAATAAAGGTATACTTTAACGATGACGAGACATTATCGGCTATAATGTATTTACACGGTTTACCCCCATTTCGCCCAAAACATTTGACCCAATTCCCATTTCGCCCAATCTCAAATAATCTAACCTAACCCTACCTAACCTAACAATTGGGCGAAATGGGAATAGATAATTTTGGGCGAAATATTTGGGCGAAATGGGAACACACCATTTACACGCGTGGGAATTAGAAGAACAAAAAAATAGAAACGATTATAGGTTCATATTCCCTTTATACTTTCCGTTACTTCAGTTGCGATCTTAAAAGGAACTAGAATTTGTATCGGTAAAGTCGTTTTTCAACGTAATTTTGTTTCTTTTACCAAGATTGTTACTTAATATACTCTTTGTTCGTATAAATCGTGTTTGCCGCGCGGTGTAACGAGGCTCCCAATAACAATCCATTAATCACACGGACGTGATGGGATTGGCTCTAGGATATCCAACCATCCCTCTTTCTCTCCTCTCTCTCTCTCGGGAGGAAAGCCAAGCTCACCACCACCGCTATCACTATCACCCTTCGCCGCTTCTCCCAACAGTTATGCCCAGTTAAAAGCCTCATTTTTCAACGCCAAACAACCAAGCTATACTTTTCTAGTTTTAGAAATCAACAAGATGGTCCAATCCCATCAATAACTACACCTTTAAAGATTGCAAACGCCGTAATCAATGGACTTCATCACATTCAACGTTTATCATATTCCCTTATTAAAATTCGTTACTTTTCCAACGACAACTTCAACGCCGCGAACAATCTAAGACCTACATCCCCACCCCTGGGGGGGAGGTGTAAAAAAAGATAAAAAGACTCCAATAAGCCAAAAAGAATCGGGCCATTTTTCTCAGTCATCTAAGTTCGTATCAAATTTTCGGTAGAGAATCCAAATGAAAGAAATATCTCTATTTTTCGCCAGGTTCATTGCCAGCATATTCATAATATCGATTATTTTAAATATATTAAAATATATGATCTAAATTAAAACGTCGAGTTCTAGTCACGAAGGAAACGAAATAATTTTGTCACATAAATCAATAAAGATTCGTTTAAATATTTAACGTAAAAGAGCCAATGAAATCATAAATGGGGAAAGCTGAAAAAACAGGTTGATTTCGTATATCATTTTCTTATTATCGTATTGGCTCGGTTAGAGTGAACGCTATTATAAATAAAACCATCTCGTGGCGGCGAATACGTCCCCGTGTTAAAAAATAAATTGACGTGAAAATTTGCATACAATAGAGAGAAATATTATCATCATCAATTGAGATTGAGCTTCCTTTGCCTCGAATAAGCAACTGTCTACGATTGGTTATATAATTTATGAGTTTAAAAGGGAGGCCAAGCTTTTATAAAAAGAAAGAGGGTCCAAGGCCTTACACCAAATTATACGAGTTGCTTTTTCGTAATTTATAACCGCGCCAGTCTTCGAAGTAAAATATTTAATCATTTAATTAATAAATTAATTAAATTCCCAGAATACCGCGTGAATTTTAAATGTTACTATTTAAATGAGAATGTAAAAATTAATTATGGTTTAAATTCAACATTAAAAATATATTAAGTTAGAAAACTTCCTCCTGAATGAAGGCTTAACGAGGATCTGATATTCTCCCGTTAAGCCTTTTTAAATATATTTGTAAAAATAATAGCTTCATTTAAAAATCAATTTTACACTCTTTATCGTTCAATTTCATTTTCCCTTTAAATAAAAAAGTTTCAAATCTTATCACGTGACCATTGAATCTTAGTTCTAAGGTAACTAGTACGCGTAAGATACGTACAATTTCTCTATAGCGTTGGTATGATCAAAATCAGAAGCTAGCGCGGATTAATACGTCTATAATACGTATCATAGATAGAAAAGTAGTTCCGGAAAACTCATTTTTCGGGTATAAAGCGGGCCGGGTACTCGAATAAATAAGTAAAAAGCATCTCGAAAGCTAGTCACGACGTTGACAATGGCCTCGCATCTCGGATTTCTAGCCGGGGAGGAAAGGGAGAGGAGGGATGAGGATGAACCAAACTCGAGAGCTAAAGTAGAGACAGCCAGGAAAAGAATAAGGACTCGAAAGGACTCGAAGAAATGATGAGTCCAACTATAATCAGCGAAAGTACAAACCAATGGACGACCAAAAATGGAAAAGAGGGACCCGGAGAAGATTCATCTTAAGCCGCGTTCACACTAGAGACTTTGAAACCGTTTTGAACCGCTTTGGAAAGGTCAAATTATAATATTTTGGGGTCACGCGTGTAGATCTTTCATCAAAAAATACAATTAAGATCTCGAAGAGTCGATTTGAACATTCGAAACGGTTTGAAAGAGTCAAGTGTGAACGAAGCTTAAGTACTCCAAAAGTAACAACTTACAATCGAGATTAAATTGAATAAAAAAATGATATTCTAATATATCAATGAACAATTGGGATTAATTAGGACCCGAACTATACTTTACTGAAATAGGGGTGGATGGAATATTTTGGGGGTCAATAAAATTGAAAATGGCCCTCTATATATCAAATAAGTATTATTTTCATCGAATTCAATATATGGTGTAACTAATTCCGAATGTTTCGTAAAACCAATGCCATGTTTTGGTTAATTATATATTCAAAGATTGTCCATTGTTAATAACATCCTAGTTCTAACAAACAAGCGAATAAAACGATTAAAAATAATTTCTGGAAAATTCTTTCGAGGTTTCCTTTACGTTTATAGCGAAGTAGCCAAGGGTTAGGGGGTGTTTGGGGGAGGGGGCGGGTAAACTAGGCTATAAATTTGCCTTCTGACTTTCCCTGGGTTCCGAGTTGAGCTTGGTCTTTCGTCTTTCTGTAAAGCGAGAGCCAGCATCGCAACGATAAGGATGAGATAAAAATGGAGATTTAGGATATATATATAAAGGAGTTAGTTCCGTGAAATATTGAAGAATAACAAAGAGGCTACGCTTCTTCCGTCCGTCCGTCCGTCCGTCCACGGAGGAGCTAGAAGGAATACGAAGGAAGATCTCAAAATAAAACAAGATGGAACGTATTTCAAAGGATTTCGGCTGGATTAGAAATTATTCCCGTAATTTTTTGCCAATGTTCGACCATTGAATCTTTATAATCAGCTAATAATCTGGTAAATAAACTAATTAATTAGTTTTATGGCTAATTTTAACTATAGTAGTGGAACACAAATCCCCATTCCATAATTGATGGTCGAGTTATTCCGTTTCTCATTTTTAAAACTCACATCGGGCCTAGGTCTGTTTTCAACTGACAATTTTAAATACAACAGCGCATAAGACGGCTAAATTCTTCGACAGACGAAATAAAAATTTTCCCCTCTAGCTGAAAATACTCTATTTTTCGAGAGAGAGAGGGGGGGGGGAGACGAAGGGAGGGTATGGTTCGGCTAACTAGGTTTGAATATTTTCATCTTGAAGGATACGCGAAGCTAGGATAGATTAAAAAAATTGCGAGTGCCATCCGAAAGGAAAGAGAGACGACCTCCAACAAAATTCCAAGTCATAACGAGCGATAGAAGACGAGGGGATGTGAAAACTCAAACCCATATGACTCGGATAAAAAGAAAGGCTAATTTTCAGCCAGTTTCTCAGGAAAAAAATAAATTGATAAAGGATGGGTTATAGCAACTGGAAAAATAATGTTTTTCTTAAGGATTCTCATTCGATTCTTAAAATTAAAAAAATAATAATATTCGATTCAAAATACAAATTTACAAAACAATAGGGGTAAACGTTAAGGCGGAATGATACTCCGTATTAAACCCGGTAGGAATAAAAGTAGTTTTATAACTAAACCCAGCGTAGATTGGATACGAGAATAAATAGAAAAGTTTCCTTTGAAAACGTATACAAAGTCATGGTGGAAAAAAACAAAAAAGGGAAATGTTAAAAAAATGGAAATGTGGAAAGTAATATTTCACTGGCGGCCATGTATTCGAATCCCTTCAGAGCTCGCGGGGCCTAACGCCCTCCGCTAGCCAGCAAATAAGCTTATAGTATAAACAAAAGGCCCCAACCCCCCCCCCCCCGAACGCCCCAACTGACAAACGAAAAGGAAGAGAGATGCCTTAAATCTCCGTAAATATGAAAAAAGTCTGGCTCGAAAAACGTGCTCGTATTTTATACGCTTACAAATAAGATACAAAGTTTAAGGAAAAAAATGCAGGATTTCGATGGAACGTGGTTAGGAAGTTAACCTAAGTTGGGGCCTTATGGTTAAATATAGTTAAAAAAAACAAACGAATTACAAATTACGAATTAACGGATAAATAATAGCTCGAAAGATGGAAATATAATTATAAGGATGTCTTTAAATTCTCTTTACGAGAAAACGGTAGAAAATATTTGTCCGAGTGCAATTTTGTAAAAACGCTGTTTCAATGCAACCCTGGTTTGGACCTAACTTATTTATTTAGATTAATTTTTCAGGGTTCGTACATTAAATTTTGGAAGTTAATTTCCCTGACTTTTCCAATTTTCCCTGACCATTTCCAAATAATTTCCCTGACCAATTTTAATACTTTTTTCACGAATATATTCTTAGGAGCTTGAGCCGCTGGCAATTCCCGCATTTTATTTGACATCGGGGTCAGCTGATAGTTTACTCGGAATATGAGAAACAATTTGAATCTTTAGGCAAATATTTTCAGTTGATAATAATTACGTTACAACTGATTGGTCAACCAATCGTTAACAGTTCCTTGACACTGGTACCAAAATATTTATTTTCTCTGACCATTTGGGCCACTTTACAAATTCCCTGACCTTTCCCTGACCTTAGGGACCACTTTCCAAATTCCCTGACTTTTTGGGCAAATTTCCAAATTCCCTGATTTTCCAGGTTTTCCAGGTCGTGTACAAACCCTGTTTTTCTAACCATATTACGAATTATCTATGAAGATAATTCAAACTTATTTTAATTTCTCTTTAAAATAGACGAAAAAAATGAAAATAAAACAAGTGTAAGGAAAATGGTTAGGGAATTTTATAAGGGGAACTCAAAAATAGCTTTCTTAATCTCATCTCGATGACAAGTTAAGAAGAAGAAGAAGAAAAAAAATCATAAGAACAAAATAAAATAAAAAAAAATTGGGAAAAAGCTAATCTGTCTTAGGAGAAAGGAGAGGCCACTCTTTTAATTAAATGGCCCAGAAATTGAATTCCACCAAAAACTTCTCCGTCGTTAAACACCAGAGGGACAACGAAGAAAACTCCAGTCGCGACAACGGAGACTCAACTTATAATAACGAGGATTCCCAAAATGATATCAAAAAAATGACAAATTAATTTCATGGCCCTTAGTTTTATATAAGCTCGTTATGAATTGCTCGTATTCTTACATTATAGAATAAAACTTGGCTTAGGAGGAATAATTCCATATAGTAGTTTTTCTACGTTCATAGTGACCGCGACAAAAACACCCAAAAACTTTTATAGTCTGACTATTGTTTAAGTATAAAACTGCTTGGTCAATTCTTGACTTTACCTTCAAAAAAGTGTCAAATTTAGAATAAATAGGAGGTGGGCTAAACTAATAAAAGAATCTAATTATAATTCATACATTTTAAAGCAAATTATAACGAAGGAAATCTCAAGGAGGATCAGAAATTAAGGCCATTAAAAAATATTCGAATTAAAAGGGAGAAAGTCCGCCTAGAAACTTGAAATTTAGTTTGTTTAAAGGGTTAGTAACACTCGCTTTTATTTTCCATCCAAAAATGATGTTTTTAATTGTAAAATATCAATTATTTGATTAAAATCATACGCGAATTCCGATCAATTAAAAGAAACAAAACGTATAATTTTTTTAATTGGGATTAAGGAAATCTACGCCTACATTTTGACGTTTAATCGAACGACTAGGCCTAGACGAGTTTAAAACATTCCTAATGATGGCGAGCGCTAAGCCTAATATAGCTACGAAACACGCGGCTTGATTTCCAAAAATAATTTAAAAAAAGATTAATATACTTTAATAAATATATAAATAATTTGAATTAAATCGTGATTAATTAATTAGTTTAAAAATATTTAAAATTAAATTTAAATTCCGTAACCCTTTAAATGACGATGGAGTTGGTAGACATCGTTTGAATCTCATCGTCCAATCAGAATTTAGCGAATTAAAGTCTAGAACAATCGAAATCTAACGCGGTTCGAGATTTTAAACCTTAAAATTATTCGCATTCCTATTTATTAGGATCAGTCTTAGATTTCAACGCGAATGAAGGTACGTTTCCTTTTAATTCCTTACTAATTATATAGGAGAGATAGAGAGGGGTTGAAACATTTAGGCGATGAAGATTCGAGCAAAAGCGATCGTAATTATCTGGACCGGAACGTGTCTAAAGTTGGAAACTTCCGAAGGAAATTTTAAATCCTCCCTAAAGTAGTTTTCAATAAAATTCCTAATAACTTACGGCTATATAATTATATTAACCTATACTTAAAAGGGACATACATTAACGTTACAAATCTAGGTTTTTCGAGAGAAATTTAACTCATTTTAAAGTTGGAAATCAATATCTTTACCGCGTTTCATTATCGAATAATATCAGAAGCGGATAATGGTGGAAGTGAGACGCTAATATAGGAAACAAATTCTTAATTGAAGTATTGGCTTCATAAGGGTCCTCTAACGGACAAAACCACAAGCGTGGCTCCTATGGATAAAGAATAGGCAGACATGGTTTTGTTTAGTTCTTCTACTTTTGCCCTGGTTTCGTTTGCCGTTAGAGGAAGCTTAGGAACTATAGGTCTATTATACATCATTCTCTAGTATCCATTGTTAATATTAGGTGGTTTCGGTTACATTTTGAGCTCTAAAACTATAACAACGAGATCCTTAAGTAGCTAGTACAGGGTTCGTTCAAAATTTTGGAAGTTAATTTCCCTGACTTTTCCAGGTTTTCCCTAACCATTTCCAAATAATTTCCCTGACCAATTTTACTACTTTTTTCACGAATATATTCTTACGAGCTTGAGCCGCTGGCAATTCCCACATTTTATTTGACATCGGGGTCAGCCGATAGTTTACTCGGAATATGAGAAACAATTTGAATCTTTAGGCAAATAAATTTTCAGTTGATAATAATTACGTTACAACTGATTGGTCAACCAATCGTTAACAGTTCCTTGACACTGGTACCAAAATATTTATTTCCTCTGACCTTTGAGGCCAATTTAAAAAACTCCCTGACTTTTCCCAGACCTTTTGGGCCAATTTCCAAATTCCCTGACTTTTCTAGGTTTTCCAGGTCGTGTACGAACCCTGTTAATCATCATTCTCTAGTATCCATTGTTAATATTAGGTGGTTTCGGTTACATTTTGAGCTCTAAAACTATAACAACGAGATCATTAAGTAGCTAGTAGTTGTCGCGTCTCTTTTATCTCCTTATACAAACGTAATTTCTAAACAATGATTAATAAATTCTTGTCGAACTATGGAAACCAAAAGGCGTTTCAATCCTTCGAAGTGAATTGTGGGAATCTTGGGTTTATTGTAATATAATTTCCATAGTTATCCCTGGTAGCGCGTCGTCGGCTCTTCGAGAGGAAATACCACGTAGAATATAATCTCCAGGGCGGTTCCGACTTAGAATAACGCGATGGATTTCAATACGGGTTGGGGGCGGGTGATGGCCAAGATTCGACTGATATTATAAGCTAAAATGGAAGGGGGGGAACTAACTGGCATCGTCCTATTTCGCGGGGTCATTAATTCAACACGTGCTAACCTTAATAGGTGGGCCTAAATCTATGGCTACTTTACGATCTCTCCTAATACAGAAACACCGTGAGAATATCAAGGCGAAGTACCCATTCGTGGGATACGTCTTATATTTGTAACACGTGACTACCGACTAGTAGACGCCGCTAAGAGAGTCCGTCCATCTTACAGGGTGGAAAATTCAATACGTTACAAGGATACGGAGGCTAAACGAGCTGGGAAATAATAGAAAACCAATGACGCAATAGTCCTGGTCGATTTCCAAAACCGGAAGTCTAGAGAACCTCGCGAAAATTTTGGCGGGGAAAACTTTTTGTCACGTGATCGTCCGCCATCTTTTTGTAGCGTGAAAATAGCTACAGACTAACCAACGCCTCCTATACTTTATCATATAGGAAGCGTTGGACTAACAACTTGAATTTGGTTTGTGGGAAATAAAATTAGAAATAGTCTGGCAACCTGTTACTACAAAAAGATGGCGGCGCGGCTATGAGACAAGGGCCCATTTCCGGCAAATCAACCAGGACTATAAGGAAAATATCTTATAATTTTGGCCAAATATATCAAATGAAAGAAAGTTTCAAATTCAAGCTGAGGTCGAACCAAAATGTTTCAAATTTTGGTCCACTTCAGACAGGTTAAATTAATTTTATTTGGTCAATTCTGTCACAATTTTGACCATTTTGGGCGAAATTCGTTCATTTTCCATTTTCCCTCAAGGTTAGGTCGCGTTTCTACTTTTAGAAACCTTGTACGTATACTCGTACGTGAAGAAATAAAATATTGGAAATGTATTGTTTTTATATTTTAAAAATAAAAGTAGGCGTTTTGGTAAAAGTGGGCGGGTCCTGCGCCTGGCTTCTAAAATCTAAATAAGGGAGGGTCTAATATAAAATTAGTAATCCGCTCGTTAATACGCGATGGTTAAGGCTTAAATCGTGTACGGAGCTAAGCCTCGTTTGACCGCGACCGAGCAAATTCCATAATGAAGGAGGGTATTAGAGGGGGCCAGCAAATGGGGTGCTCTATCTATTATTATATTGGAACCGAGATTTATCGAGCTGAAACCGTATATCGTACTCAATTAGCGCGGCCCTAGACAACTCTATACTTATACGAATCAAAGTTAGACGGAGGGGGCTTTTCAACTGGGCTCGCTATAGCTAGCTAGAAGGGAAAGTCAACCAACGTCGAAAAGCCTAATCGCTACGAGTGGCAAAATGGCGTCAAATGTCCTTTCATTATACGCGGTCGATTGTTAAATAGATGAGCCGATACAATAATTACTCGTTACGTTCAATTGCGGCTACAAAACTTGAAGAATTATCTAATAATGGGAACTTAATTACGAAATTACCATATTTTGGCGTCAACTTGTTACAGGGTTGGCACAGATTTTTTTTTTCAGTTTGAAATTCCCTGACTTTCCCAGGTTTTTCCCTGACCTTTTCCAGCAATTTTCCCTGACCCTTTCCAACAATTTTCCCTGACCTTTTACAACAATTTTCCCTGCCCTTTTCCAACAATTTTCCCAGACCTTTTCCAACAATTTTCCCTGACCCTTTCCAACAATTTTCCCTGACCTTTTCCAACAATTTTCCCTGACCGAGACGTCTCGGCTTACACAATTTTCAACCTTTTAATATTTAAAATCTCGAAAAATTGAATATTATTAAGCAACTATATCTACGACTAAAAAATCATATCCAGCTTACTATTTTAGCTAAGTCGCTTAACAAATCAAAATGAAATAGGCATGGACCAATACGCCCTTATTATGGTACTAATATATTAGCTACAGACACTATATTAAATATTTGCTAGCGCAAGAAACCTCATGGGAATAAAGCCCCGTTCACATTAGAGACTAAACCCGTTCTGGAAAAGTTTAAATTTTAAAATAAGATTATTTGTCAAAATATAAAATTATTAACGGTAAAATTTGATTTGAAATTTGAAAACGTGTTGAAAAGGGTGAACGTATCTTTAGACGAGCATATTTAACGGGTAACGTGACGATGGCAGCGTCGGAAATTGGAAATATGACATTGGGGCGTGTACGGACCCGTGTACACTCTCTCTCTATTATACGTAGACCCCCGTGTTATCGGAAGAGCGTATCTTGAATTTCGATATTACAAAGCACGACGCGCTCCCAATGCGAGCCCGCGTATAGGATAATACGCGCCAAGGCCTAAATAAGTTTGTTTCCGAATTCCGAAGCCGAGCAAACTCTATTTTGGAGACGTGACTTTCCAACGAATTGCCTTCGAGCAGCGTCGAGAAAACTTTCTAGCCATATCACTGAACTCACTACCCTAGTACAACATCTGATTCCAAAAATGAACAAAACAAGATGCTAAAGACGTTTCAAATCTTACACCCCAACATAAATCCAATTATCTTCGTAATGGCGCCTTTTTTCAAATATTTTAATAAATGAAAATGCAAATGGAATAGCAGGATTGGCACAGTTTTTTGCAGTTTCAAATTCCATGACTTTTGCGGGTTTTTCCCTGACCTTTTCCCTGACCTTTAAAAATATCTTAAAAATCCCTGACTTTTCCCTGACCATTTTGGTTCATTTTTAAATTCCCTGACTTTTCCTTGTTTTCCCTGACCCGAGGCAACCCTGATTGATATCAAATTAATAAATTATATAACCGTAACGATTCCCAAGGAGTTAAAAAAAAATCTTTTGAAAAAAACAAAATTTGAAAATGGAAATTTTTTAGTTTGGCGTCACTTAAAGTCTATAGGCGAATGAAATATATTAAGTAACCCGACCACGTCTTTCAACCCAGTCGGTAAAGACTTCATTTTTGGGAAATCTAGCGTCCAATGGAACCAAAAAGGAAGTTAAGTAGTAATACGATTGTAGAAACAAACTTATACGACACAGATTTTTCATATCCATTTTATTTTATTTTTTTCGCCGCAGCCCGCCAGGAAATGAATGGTTTATTATCGGAATAAATTCGCTCTGAGCTCGCCAATTTTATTATAAGGTTAATTTATCTTAATTCTATTAGTTGAGAAGCTCAATCTAAGGGAGGGAGATGAATCAAAGGGATAGTGTAACGCGTCATTTTACAAACATAGTTTCGTAGAAAAAACAAAAATAAAAAAATTAAAAAATAAGTAGATTTATATTGAAATTAAAATTGAATTAATTAATTTTTTGAATTGATTAAAACTTGAAGTTTGTTTAAAAGCCCAATTCACGGAGCAAAAAACCTTGATTATTATCAGAAGCCGATGAAACCCTCCTTTGAAGTCTATTACTCCCTGGTCTTGTCTACCCCTCTCTGTATGGGTTATTCTCAAAAGGAGCGATTCGTACGCCTCCTAACGGTAGATATTTTCGGAGCGGGAGTTCGTCGAGCGAATATCTCTAGCAGCCTCGGAGTTCGTCCAAAAAACGTCGTCGTTTGTGGAGAGAGAGAATTTCCAATTTTCCGTAGACAGGGGGGATGAAGTAGGACCCCTTCTAACTCGTAAAATTGTGAATTTTACCCATACAGAGAGGAGCGCTATAAGGAACATTGGAGTAGTAGACTTCAAAGGAGGGTTTCATCGGCTTCGGGTATTATTTATGGGCCATTTTAAAGGGAGTATGAAACTATTTTCGACATTAAATATTTTTAAAAACAGATGTGAATTTCTTTTTGGTGTTATACTCTCTTTAAGGCTAGTAAATCTTTCGCGTTTACCCCTATCCCTTTAGAGGTATAGGGCTATATATTTGGGTAGGTAGATGTTCGTATATGTCTTCTCGAAATCATTAACGATCAATTTTGCGCGTGTATATAATATACGGCTAACTAAAGTTAATGATCTTTGCCGTTATTAATAGTGACGCTTGTTTTCCCTTATACGTTCATCGACGTGATTCCGTTTCAGCCGCGATTGACAACGCGGATAAAGGTATAGCTTACCACCTTCTCCCTATAATCTTCGAGTAAGCCGATTACTAGGCTGAAAACTAAAACTTAATCAAACTTAATATATTATAGTTACAAGAGTCAACAAGAAGGCTTACAATATTAACTCATTTTTCTGTTTATGCAGAAGCCGATGAAACCCTCCTTTGAAGTCTATTACTCCCTGGTCTTGTCTACCCCTCTCTGTATGGGTTAGTTTCAAAAAGCGCGATTCGTACGCCTCCTAACGGTAGATTCGGAGTGGGAGCTCGTCGAGCGAATATCTCTAGCAGCCTCGGAGTTCGTCAAAAAAACGTCGTCGTTTGTGGAGAGAGAGAATTTCCAATTTTCCGTAGACAGGGGGGATGAAATAGGACCCCTTCTAACTCGTAAAATTGGGAATTTTACCCGTACAGAGAGGAGCGCCTTATGGAACATTAGAGTAGTAGACTTCAAAGGAGGGTTTCATCTACTTCTGGTTTATGTCTATATAGCAACTGATCAGAGATGAAATTACAGTAACGGTAGCTATGCTCTATGTTTTCGGTACGGGGTACTAAAATAGGAACCTGTTTTTTCTAAATCGATTTGAAACGGTAAAAATCAAAGCTACGTTCACACTATAGACTTTGAAACCGTTTTGAACCGTTTTGAAAAGGTCAAATGATAAAATTTTGGGGTCACCCTTGTAGATCTTTGATCAAGAAACAAAATTAAAATCTTTAAAAAGTCGATTTGAACGGATTCGAAACGGTTTGAAAACGGTTCCAAAGTGTCAAGTGTGAACGTATCTTTAGAATCGCCCGCCAGGAATCGATTTTAAGCGTCACGCGTTCACGCATTATCATTATAAATCGATTTATCGTAGCTTCATCTATCGGTTATTGAAACCAGCCGAATCGGTACGAAACTGGTTCCCGAAGCAGTTTCGTAGAAATCGAACAAATCGATTCTATAAAAGACTTATCTCACGTTCACGCGACTCTATTAGGACGTTATGAAACAGGTTTCAATCGATTCCAAGCTGCCTAGTACGAACGCGGCGTACGATTTCGATAGTTCACCGCGCGAATTCCTGTCGAGGGGCGAATCCAAAAACATGAAATAGGTATAATTTCAACGGTCCCCTTTTCAGTAATATATCCTTTGAACGAAGAGTCGTTAAAAATTTAATATTATCGTGGAGCGTGGTGATGGGGCCTTTCCCCGCAAATAACAGATATATAAAATATTTTTATTAATGAATTATTTAAGCGAGTAAAAAGGGGGGTATATTTATAGTACGGGCTTAATAATACAGCGAGGGTCGACTATGGTCAATAACATATTACTGGCCTCTCCCATCTTTTCTAATAAATATTTTCCAACAATAAACCCAATAACCCTTTCATAAAATATAATAACCTATGTACGAAAGAGCGCCGTTTAAAGATAGGATGAAACGCATTTCGTCTTACAACAATGTAACAGGGTTGGCGCAGTTTTTTCAGATTCAAATTCCCCGACTTTTGCAGCTTTTTCTCTGACCTTTTCCAACGATTTTCCCTGACCGTTTCGGCTAATACTACACTATTTTTAACCTTTTATTGTTTTATATAATCGCGTTGGCCAAACTGCGGGCGTATCTTTGTTCTAATCTATACAACTGACACGCCGTCAAGGTCTACCCCCATTTCGCCCAATTTATTTTCGCCCAATTTCATTTCGCCCAATTCCCATTTCGCCCAGTTTCTTTTCGCACAATTGCATTTCGCCCAATTCCCATTTCGCCCAATTTCTTTTCGCCCAAATCCCATTTGGCCCAATTTCTTTTCGCCCAATTTCTTTTCGCCCAATTCCCGTTGGCCCAATTCCCATTTGGCCCAATTCCCATTTGGCCTAATGTCTTCTCGCCCAATCTCGTTTCGCCCAATTGTGATTTTGCCCAAGTCACATTTTTCCACTTTTTTCCCCCCAACCTAACCTAACCTAACCTAACCTAACCTAAATTAACCTAAATTAAATAAAAGTCACTTTTTTGGCCTACTAAGACTTTAAATTTTAAAAGATTTAAGCTTTAATCGTTTTAGGCGAAAAGGGAAGAGAAATTTTTGGGTTGGGCGAAATGGGAATAGATAATTCTAGGCTAACTGATAAAACGATTGGGCAAATTGGGATTGGGCGAATTGAGAAAAGGAATTTTTAGTTTGGGCAAAATGGGAAGAGATAATTTAGGGCCTAATGATAAAGCGATTGGGCAAAGTAGGATTGGGCGAAATGGGAATAGATAATTTTGGGCAAAAAATGCCTTGGGCGAAATGGGAATAGATCATTTTGGGCGAAATATTTTGGGCGAAATGGGGACATACCGCCGTCAACTGAGAATCTTAACAGCGGATAATGATCGCAATTTCGTGGCTGGCTTCTCGAAAGATCTTTAAATTCCCTGACTTTTTAAAATATCTTAAAATTCCCCGACTATTTTGGTTCATTTTCAAATTTCCTGACTTTTCCCTGTTTTCCCTGACCCGTGGGAACCCTGATTACAATAAATTAATCTTACTCCCATAATTTCCCTTATTTCCCTTAATTATGTTCAAGGGTTTCCCTGAAATTGGCAACATTCAAATTCCCCGCTATTTCAAGTTTGTATCAAATATATTTAATATAGATTGTATTTTAAATTAATTTTTTGAATCATTTCATCTTCCCTTTAATAAGCTCCGGGTCGCCCGGTCAAGATTCAAAATTGATGAAGTGTTTTTAATACTAAAACACGTGGGTGGCCGAATTTATTCACGGATAGAGACTGAATACGAAGGAAGCCGAAGCTAGTATTTTTTTTTTTACACAGATATACGCTAAGCCTCGGTTCCTCGCGTGCAGAAAACAGCGGTCCGATAATTTTTCATCATCTCTCCCGACACGAGGGACCCGTAATTTCAAAGATATATTTTATTTTCAACCGACCTTCGGGTCACTTTTAGTTTTCATAGCCTAAAAAACTAAGGTGTGTCGAGGGTTTCTTCGAGACTTGGAAGAATAAGAATACAAAGTCTCCCTTTTTACAAGCTGATAAGTCAAATTGACCCAAAATATACAATTTTTTGTTCGCCTTTATTGGAATAAAGCCAATTTAAAAGTTCGTTTTACGAGTTAAGCCGATTGCTGGTTAGAATGTAATGTAAACAATATTTGAGTACAAATACTACACCTAGATTTATAGCGTGAAATATATAATTTAATATTATATTATTTAATTATTATAATAGTTTAAATTAAATGGAATTCGTATATTAGGATAAACACGTTCGTGTTTATCCCTTTATCTGAACTCGAATTTCATCAGAAACCGTAATGTCTTTTCCAATGGACCCGCGGCGCTTGATAACTGAAAGCGTCGTCGTCGTCGTCGTCGTCGTTTCCCTCTTCCCACCGTCCACTGAATTCGAATTAATACAGACAAAGGTACTTTTGAAAAAATTTGATAAGACTTCGATCAGGTACAAGAGTATCTCTAGTTAAACACAGATTTCAATAATGAAATGTTGATTAAGTATACGAAGTAATAGAAAGTAAGGTACCTGAATGGGTTACAAAAGGGTGAAATCTTAAGCTTAGCCGAGCTTTACTAATTGCTTCAAAATGAATAAACAAAAATTTTATTTCTTAAACAGTAGAATGATAATGAATATCCATCGAATTCGAGTTAATAGAGAGACAGATGCCTGTATGGGTGACGAAAAGGGTAAAACATATAACTAGCCGAGCTTTATTAATTGGCTTTAAATTGATAAACAAAAATTGATTTTATTAAACAGTTGATAAGTTTTTTTTAATGGCATTTTTTATCGTTAACGGAAAATTACATTTATTGGGTTCTTTTACTAGGGTAGCCCTCTTCAGCCGTCTAATTTTGACTATTATGTCATATCATGAGTATCCCATTATATTCACCCTAATTCACCGTAATTAAAAAGTTGGAATAATTTTCTTATCATTTGATTTTTTAACTTTAATAATATATCTCTTCTCGGCCTATATAAACGAGATTTGCATTTTCAGTACTCACAGATGCACTGTACCAATGCGTGGTTTACGTTAGCGTTTAAAATTGTGGCGAGCCCTCTCGTTTGTGCAATGGTGACGTCTTCGATTGTTTAGGCAATCGTTTCTCACCTATATTTCGGTGATAAGAGACCTATTTCTCACGATCTTTTGGGTAGAGTACTCGAATAAACCGAAGCGATTGAATGTAAATCGCCTTACCTAGAAATGTGGCCAATATAATATAGTAAGTCACTGTAAAAACATTTCTCAATGAGAGTTCTAGGGATTAAATATCACTCGAGTTGGACTTCATATCCTGCCAAGTGCTCGATTACACATGAAATTTATAGTTTAACGTTTTCAATCTCTACTTTATTTTTTAAAATACTTGAGTTTTGCGACTAGGATGTGCTTTAGATCCACATTACAACTACGTAATAACGTTGCTATTAAGTAGTTGACCAATTATTGAAGTCTGTATCTAAATCACGTCTAACTCAATTATAATAAAAAATAAAGATTTAGAATTTTAAATAGGATATACGAAACGGAAATTGATGTCGGCGAGTTAAATAAACGGCCACATACTTCTGGTCTCCAGAATTATATTCTCATGCTGCTTTAAAGAATTGTTTCGCTTTCCATGCTCATTTTTTGTCGATGCGATTCAATATTATAAATTTAATCTCTAGCTCGGTCTAGCCCGTCCCTCTTGTAATATTTTAGGTAAGGCTAGGTTAGTTAATCCCTCGACCTCCCCCGTCCATCTGGTAATCTTTAAGGTGAGGTTAGGTTAGTTAATCCCTCTAATTAGCCAATCCTTCCAACTAGTTAATCCTTAGCTCGGGCTATTTGTAATATTTTAGGTAAGGCTAGGTTAGGTTAGTTAATTCCTCGAATTAGCCCATCGTTCCAACTAGTTAATCCCTCGGGTTACCCATTCCATCAAGTAATCTTTAAGGTTAAATTAGGTTAATTAAACACTGGAAATAGCCCATCCCTCCAACTAGGTAATCCCTATAACTCGGGCTAACCCGTTCCTCTTGTAGTATTTTAGGTAAGATTAGTTTAGGTTAGTTAATCAATTGAACTAGCCCATCCCTGTTTTACAACTTAGGTAAGGTTAGGTTAGTTAATCTCTGCCTTTCGAGATTTGTACCAGGGTCTCAATTACGAATAGATTGAAGCCTCAATTAAACGCTTTAATTTTTATTCAGCATTAGTAAGAATTAAAGTTCAATAAACCTATAAAGCAAAATAGTGAAATGTGGAAAAGGTGTATATTTTTGGAGAAAAAAGGACAGAAATTATACAAAAAAGAGGTTGCTTCGCACCCTTAAAAAAACTCTTTATCTAACTCGAATCAAACCCGTGAAGGGACAGAAATTATTTGTTAGAGAAAGAGCAATTTCATATCTTTAAAATTATAGTTAGTAGATTTAGTCTACTACTTCAAAGATTTTATTACTATTATATATTTTCCAAAAAACGGATAAAGACGACCTAGTTAACCATCCTCTCCCATTGATGTTTATTTTAAATTCTATCAGTATCACTAATAAAATTAGCTAAAGATGGAGTTCCTTTAATGTATATATATTTATCATTAGTCCTAGGTCGTCTTTATCCGTTTTTTGGAAAATATATAATAGTAATAAAATCTTTGAAGTAGTAGACTAAATCTACTAACTATAATTTTAAAGATATGAAATTGCTCTTTCTCTAACAAATAATTTCTGTCCCTTCACGGGTTTGATTCGAGTTAGATAAAGAGTTTTTTTAAGGGTGCGAAGCAACCTCTTTTTTGTATAATTTAATTAACGTTTGACTTATTTTCTTAATCCCTAAACGACAAACAATTTTATAAATTGGCTTTCTTCCACTGATGGGAATGGTACAAAAAATATACCATGGTTGCCGCGGTACCACCCGGTTTGGCCTAAATTAAATAATGCCCGCCTTTTCTTTCCCGCCTAAATATGTAATTAAATTTGAATTCCTTATATATAATTTAACGTGATTTAATAAATTTTAAAATAACTTAAATTAAATTTGAATTATTATATTTAATTTTAATAATAATATATTATAGTTATAATTAATATAATTTTAATTAGTATTATAATAATTAGTTAAAAGTATTAAATTTAAATTAATTTATAATAATTTTGAATGAATATCCTAGAGAGTGAGCTGAACTTCCAGGGGAAATATACGCCATAGATTTTTCATTATGCCCCTGTAGAAGTGTTTCACTAGCAATGCAACCGTGTGACGGGAAAAGCGACGAAGCAGGAGCTATTTATTTAATAATATTTCGCCTAAAATTATTTTATTTTCTAATACAAGAAAAATGTCATAATTTTCTTTACCGTCCAATTAAAATTCAGTTATTCTTGCTTTAAACGAATCAGTTTTTAAGTAAACGATATATATCTGAAACGAATTCCCTACAAACAAAACGTAAAATAAGTTTTTCGCGACTATTTTGTTTCCCCAAATTTATTCCGACTTCAGTTTCAATCGCGAAAGGCGATAAGGTGGATAGAAAGGAGGGATAAGGCTTAACTTCTTTAAGATATCTATCCTTTAGATTCCAAGATTTAGTTCTAAACAACGTTGTATTTTACGATTTCAACGGATATTCCAAGAAATGTATTATTCAAAAGAACGCTTTCTCAGACTCGCTAAGATTTAGGGCTCGGAGGAATCAGGGAGAGGAGTGACTGACTAGAATTGCGGGTGGTATAACCTTGGATAAAGGTCAACTGGCAGCCCTGCATAATTGAGGCAAAATCTTTACAACCCTATTTAATAAAAATTGTTATTTTAAAAATGCCAACATCTTTGATAGAAATAGTTTTTTTTTGTTGATTTCAAGATTGGTTAAAGTATACTTAATCCCAACCTTGAAAAATGCCAACATCTTCGATAGAAATAGGTTCTATTTAAAGGTTGTTTTTACTGGTTTCAAGGTTGGTTAAAATATATAATCCAATACTTAATCCCAATCTTGAAAAGGGCTAAAATCTTGGATAGAAACGCGTTCTTTTCGTGGCTCCAAGGTTATTTTAAAATATCAAAGGGTATGTGTTGTAGAGGCATGTTTTACGGTAAACATTATAGCCCACGTTGCGCGTAATTTGACATAGGAGATCAAGACTGTACCGTCTAACTTTTTCTAAATACTAAACAACCAGCCACTCCTCCACCATATTCCTACAAGTATATGGTTTAAACATATCGCTCTGTATTTGATATATATTTTTTTTCTCCCTTATATTATAGTCGAAATTCTCCGCCCACAAAACAGAACTCGGACAAATCTTTGAGTTTCGGCAAAAAGATTAAATAAATATAAGTTCTAAAGGTTCGATTGCCTAAATTGCTACGTTTGGTTACAAAAAAAAACCTGTCATCACTATTCAAAATGAGTTAAGAATTATTTATTAGCCGAGTTGCCTCCCAAACAAAATACGCGTCGAGAAAAACGCCCGCAAAATCGGGTTGATGCTATTTGGGTTAAAATAGTCCGTGGAATAACTATTCAAATGGACCGTACAAATTTAGGCTAAATAGTTAATTGACTTTATCGTGAATTCATTTGTGGAACAGAAATTTCCTCCCCCAATAAAAAAAAGAGGTTTTTAAATAAAATTTATACCAAATTAAAATTAAATTTTTAACGGGACGTTTGGGTTGTTCTTTAACTAATTTTTTTAAAGGGATAATGAAGATGAAATATTTCGCGTTTTCTTACGATATCAAAGAATAATTTTAAATATACATTATTTAATAATTAAATATAAATTAACTGCAATTGTTTGCTGAATATTAACCTCATTTAAAGCCTGATTTAGGACAATTTAAATTATCCGAGCAATTTTATTTTAAAAATTAATTCAGAACAAAATAAATATATATTCTAGATATAAAAAAAAATTCTAATTTCAAGTATGCGAGTTCACCAAAATATCAACCTATTTAGCCGCTGCCCAAATTGAGGCGAGAAGACATTACGTCATTTTGTTTGACGCGATAACTCCTAATAAAAGAGACACTAGGGGTCACTATAGACCTAACACCAGGGAGGGGGAGGGGCTTAACCGAAAAAATACTAGGCCTTAGTGACGCTACCAAATCCCGAGCTCACCATTTTGCGAATTTTCCGTTTCTCGTATGACAACGGCGTCAAATACGTTTATCCCCTGATTTTTCTGGGTTTATTTATTTTTTTTTCCTACGACTTTCGAGGGAAAGTGAAAGAAATAAGAAAATAAAAAAGATGTGCAGAACTAAAAGCGAAGAATTCTGGTCAAAACTGAGTATGTTCCGTTTCCGGTATATACCTTTGACGTCATTGTCGTTTTGAAATGACGTCATTGTCGGTTATTAGTCAACTATCTGTTAGTTTTGATATTTTAGAATAAATAGAAATATAATTTTGCGTTTCACATTCACTTTATTTTCTTCCCAAAGAAAGACGACGGAAAAGAAAAAAAACACCAGATTTTTTTGTGGGTGGGATCAGAGCGGGTGACAAGTCCCCCCCCCCCACCTCGCGTCTTAAAGAAAAGCTTATAATACAAGGTTGATTGACGCCATTTTCCAACGCCAACTTGCCATGGGTTAAATACTTAGATCTGGCTTCGTTCCTAACACCAGTTTATTTTAAAAGTTATAATAATAATTTTTTTTTAGGAATTAGTTGTTGACTTAAAATTATTATTTACCCATTTTTTAATATTTGTTTTTAATTATTTGTTTTAAATTTATTAAACTTAGATTAATTTGTTTATTAAACTTAAAATTAATTTGTTTATTAAACTTAAATTAATTTGTTTATTAAACTTAAATTAATTTGTTTATTAAACTTAAATTAATTTGTTTATTAAACTTAAATTAATTTGTTTATTAAACTTAAATTAATTTGTTTATTAAACTTAAATTAATTTGTTTATTAAACTTAAATTAATTTGTTTATTAAACTTAAATTAATTTGTTTATTAAACTTAAATTAATTTGTTTATTAAACTTAAATTAATTTGTTTATTAAACTTAAATTAATTTGTTTATTAAACTTAAATTAATTTGTTTATTAAACTTAAATTAATTTGTTTATTAAACTTAAATTAATTTGTTTATTAAACTTAAATTAATTTGTTTATTAAACTTAAATTAATTTGTTTATTAAACTTAAATTAATTTGTTTATTAAACTTAAATTAATTTGTTTATTAAACTTAAATTAATTTGTTTATTAAACTTAAATTAATTTGTTTATTAAACCTAAATTAATTTGTTTATTAAACTTAAATTAATTTATTTATTAAACTTAAATTAATTTGTTTATTAAACTTAAATTAATTTGTTTATTAAACTTAAATTAATTTGTTTATTAAACTTAAATTAATTTGTTTATTAAACTTAAATTAATTTGTTTATTAAACTTAAATTAATTTGTTTATTAAACCTAAATTAATTTGTTTATTAAACTTAAATTAATTTATTTATTAAACTTAAATTAATTTGTTTATTAAACTTAAATTAATTTGTTTATTAAACTTAAATTAATTTCTTTATTAAACTTAAATTAATGTTTAATTTGAATTTGAATATTATTATTATTTCTAAATTGAATTTGAATCTTATCCAATTTTTTAATTTCATTTCTATATTTAATTAATAGAAGTTTAATTAATTATTAAATTATTTAAATTAATTTAATTATCAAAAATATATATTTAAATTATATTTATATTAGAATACAGCGTATTCTTGAATTAGAATATTTTCGAAAATAAATTAGACTTGGTTAACGCTGCATTTTTTTACGAAACGAACTTTCGTTTTAAGAAAGATTTTGTGTATGGAGGCGTTAGTTTTGAGATGTCGAGATTCTTGGGACATTGATGTGGCTCGACAAGGGGATTTATTAGAGACCTCCCCCTACCGCTCTTAGTCCAGGATGTGTGTGTGGGGCTTCCCCCCCGGGAGCCGCGCCAATAAGCCCAAATGTTAGGGCCCCTAAGCTCCACTTTAGTAGCTTTTAAACGCCATAAAAAATCGATGGACAACGCGCGTTTTTTACAAAAAGCCCTTTTCTTCCAAACTTTTTTCCCCAGTTTCCAGAGAGATAAAGTCACCCACCGCGTAATACCTCGGGTATTAGGTTAACAAAAGGGTCAAACCGAGATTTAACGGATCCCAGAAATGGATTTACCAATATCTATATTGACACGCGATTATCCAGTTTCAACGTTAAATGGCAACGCGTACGCGTATACTTATAAAAATAAGGCTTAAAGTAGAAACCAGACTGCCATTACTCGATTCTTGACCATTATCAAATGTAAACTCGCCAATTAAATAAAGAGAGATTGAAACCAAATTCCCAAAGCTCGTGACCTTTAACCTTTCATTTCAACAAGCTCCCGTGAGAATAAAACTGAGGGGAAAATTGCGTAATTTGGTCAAAAATGGTCCTAATTGTTCAAATAAAAAAAACACGCAAAATTAAGCAAAGATATTTTTAATTTTTGTTCAACTTTTAGGTTGAATTTTGTTTATTTCATTTGGTTTATCGGTTCCAATTTGGTTCATTTTTAACCAAATTAGAAGATAGTGCGGGCCAATTTCTTTGGGAGCGTATTTAATTTAAATTAAAAGTTAAACCAACGTCACGCGTATCTAAAAACCACCTACAAATTGGCCAAAGGGGGCGGATATATATTTGGGCATAAAGCGAATAAAGGAATAGAGTGACCGGAAAAGAAACCAATCCTTTTCACAGTTTTTCTCCCAATAACTTTTCGATCTAGAGAATGAAAGAGTGGAGCGGAAACTGGCTTCTTTTTTTAATATACTTAACCCTCGGAAGACTTCGAGCCGGCGCTTCCTATTGGGTAACGCGAAACAAAAAAATATGCTCCAAAATATTCGTATTTCTATTACTATTTTTTAGCCGTTTTTAGCATTACGTATTCCTACGCCGCGGTTACGACTGCATTACCACTTTATTGGCGAACTTTTACTATAAGGTGTATTATATTTGGGGAATGGGGCTCTTTTTTACTTTATTTTGGTTCCAACGGGGTGTGTGGGTGGCTGCGTGCCTTTTTCCATCAACAGCTCCTCAATATCCGATTCCTTACACGAGGAGAACTTATACGCAGACCCCCCCCCCCCACAACACACAAAAATTCGATCCTCCTTACTTCCTTACTGGCTCGCTATACTTCCTCTCAATACTATTTTTCGGGGTTTATATAAAAACAACAGGGTGTTTAAAAGGGTAATATTAAGAAAGGTTTGAAGACAAATTAGGTAGGATTACCCCAAATGGCTATTCTGCTATTTTTAAAATTTCTTAAAAATGTCTAAGAATAATTAATATTTTATAATTATAATTGAAGTTTTCTAATAATTTCTAAACCATATTAATCATTTATATTCATTTCTTAAGTTATATCTATTAATTTATTATAATTTATATTAATTTCTAATAATTTATATTAATTTCTAATAATTTCTGTTAATTTCTATTAATTTCTAATAATTTCTATTAATTTCTAATAATTTATATTAATTTCTAATAATTTTTATTAATTTCAAATAATTTCTGTTAATTTCTATTAATTTCTAATAATTTCATATTATTTCTATTAATTTCTAATAATTTCTGTTAATTTCTAATAATTTCTGTTAATTTCTAATAATTTCTATTAATTTCTAATAATTTCTATTAATTTCTAATAATTTCTATTAATTTCTAATAATTTCTATTAATTTCTAATAATTTCTATTAATTTCTAATAATTTCTATTAATTTCTAATAATTTTTTTATTATTTGTAATAATTTCTATACATTTTAAATAAAGATACGTGATTAAATTTTCACATTATTTCTAATAATTTCGGATTATCACAAATAAATCCGGATAATCTTTAATAATTCCGTATTACCTCAGTAATAACTTACGAATAATAAATAATTACTTCCAAAAATATTAAATAATAATAATGAAATAAAAATGAATATTTCTAATATGGTTAAATATTTTAAAACAAAAATGCCCAATTCTTTATTTTTTTAAATAATGGAATTCAATCTTTTGAAATAGCTTTAGAAAGAGCAGCTGGAGCAGCTGGAGCAGCTGGAGCAGCTGGAGCAAGTACACCCTGTACGACAGGAAAGCAAACAAAAAAATGTAGTTGCGTGTGGGACCCAATATCGAATGTTGCCTTTCTTTTTATTTTGTTTCGAAAGTGGGAAGCGTCCATTTTATTATTGCCGCTATGGGAAAAAAAAAATCAGCTCGGATATTTGTTTTTTATCCTCGTTGGATGACCAGTTATACTGGGCAACAAGGAGGGGCCCCGAAGCCAAATATACCACTCAGGACCATTCGAGTATTCTACCCCTATCGGCGAGATACGACAAAGAAAGCCTAGCTATAATACACTAATAATAGTTTCCTATATAATAGCCAAACTAATACCAAGGAGGATCAGAGAAGGAGAGGAAATGTGGGGACGGCGCGGTTCCTACTGCGTCGGCCTAAACTCCCACTCTGGGAGAACGGGGGTAGAGACGTTTCGTGGTAAAATGTTGTCGCGTGGGTAAAACGAATCCTTTATGAGACGCGCTAGCTAGCGACCACGTGACAACAGTTTACCTCGAGAATTTCCTATCCCCCTTTCCACCCGAGTGGGAGGTTGGCTCTTCTCTCTCTAACTCAACGCAGCCCCACATTTCCTCTCCTTCTCTGATCCTCCTTGCTACTACCCAACCCGGTTACTATCGTTAGTTTACATTTTCAACCAAATGTGGGGACGATTCTTGACCAAAATTGGTTGCCTTTGCCTGGTCAGACTATTTTTACAGCGTCATAGGAATGTCCCAGTCGTTTTGAGACACGGATTGAATCGTGGGAAATTAATAATAACGTTTAAAAAAAATAAAATATATTTATTTTCGTGATAATATTATTTAACTTTAGGGTTAATTTATGTTAGGTTAGGTTCGAAGCTTCGTATCAAAAAAATTAATTTAATCAATTTTGATAATTAACATAAAACGTTGAAGAGAAACTTTACTAAATTTTTTCGAAGATGTGGATTTAATGGGAACGCCCAAAAGCGATTGACACCGCGACTGTGGTGGGTCCAAAATGGGCCTCCCCAGCACGCAACCCCTGTATTAATAGGCGCCCATTCAGTTTGACAGACGATTTAAAACTTTTGAACCGCGTCTATATTTAACCACTGCTGGAGTAAATTTGTACGTGCCGTAGGATACGCTAGACTGACCATTCGGAACCGAAAGACGATGAAAGGTTCGCCCCCCCCCCCCCTTCAACTAAACTGCAACTCCCCAAAATCGGGACTCGCCCCTATAATATCGCCTTTGACCCCTAATTAACCCATGATTATAATCGCGTTTAATAAACTATATGGTTATATTCATTTGCATCCTTTAAAAGGACCAAAATTCGTATAAGAAAACTGCTTAATTTAGATCAATACTTAGGTCACAATTTTGGGCCCCTCTCAAAATCAGAAAATTTCATTTTTAAAGAGGGACATCTTTTAAAAAATACTCATTGGAGGATGTAAGTATCCCTTTATGGGTGGTAGCGGTAATGACGTAATCTGTTGGTCAGTATAGCGTAGCGATTGGCTAGTGGATTCGTGTTTATCATTTATCATTGGAGCTTGTTTTGCACGAGGGACTTGGCGCTCAAAAATGCAACCGCGATGCTTTTACCCAGGGATAGCTCGCGATATATCACGTATATTGTTTTAGGTGTGGCGCTGTCGGGTAATCGTGGGCCACGTGACCAGTAAGATACTTATTTTTTTAATTAATTAATTTAAATCAGTATTTTCGCGTCATACAAGTAGTGGTCAGTAACATTCCAAAATAAATATTATTATTATTATTATAAGTTATTAGCGAAAAAATGATTAAAATTATTAAATTAAAGGGGAAGTGAAAGATATTATAATTTGTCAATAAAATCGTTAAACAAATATTATATAAAGTGTAAAGATAAAATCTACTAAATGTAAGTGATCCTAATCTTATTGTATTTGATTTTATGTCGAAGCTACCCCTTAAAACGAAACCTTTAAGCCAAAAAGGGGCTTGAGAAGGGCGACTAGGAGAGGGTAGGTGGAAACACATTCGCTAACAAGGCGTAATTATTGTTAATATCTGTGGTTTTAATCCCACAAAGGGGTCGAACTATAGGAGAGCTCTTTTAATATCATCAACGCTCTCGACCGACCAAAGGCCGCTTAAAATACTCTAGGGAGAAGTCAAAATATATTCCAAACACGCGTTGATATCACGAAGCCGGGAGACAAGAAAGAAAACAAAGGGAAAGTGAAACGCCGAATCAAGTATTTAATTGATTGTTGAAACTGGTTCCTGAAAGAGTTTATAGATATCGATTCAAATCGATCGGAGAAAATCGGTTTGAATGGCGACTCCGAGGTCTAGTACGAACGGGCCTACGTAAATTTTCTTGGATAATTTCGTTTCACAATCCCTTTCATTTTTTTTTTTTACTTTTTTGAAGAGATAGTCCCACAGCACCCCTTCATTTTTTGTATCCCCCGTCCACTGGGGGTTTCGCCCCTTTACCCCCTCCTCCCGTGTCTTGTTTTATATCAAATATTGATCGCGAATGTTGATAGGTTGAAGATATCCGGGCTAACCCCCACTATTCCCAGTATTCCCAGGCACGCGCTCGGGTGGACCATCTTGCCAAACCGAATTAACAGCTTACGTCTATTCGTAGACTTTATTTCGTAGCCCCTTAAGATATTAGTATTCGCTTTCGATCGGTGGTCAAATGGACGAGCGGGGGGAATTGTCAAAGCTATACTATACTCGTCCGCTCGCGCGTTGGCGCGTGAGCGCGGGAGACCACTTGACAAAATGGCTCGAACCCGAGGCGTAACGTTACCTAATGTTAAATCGTCGTAAGGAAAAAAGTAGTACGTTCTAACTCCCATTGGATAACGGAGAATAGAAGGAAATGAAAAATAATAAGACTGATATCTCCTCCGTTTTTTTTTTTTTTTTTTTCTTTCTAAAAATTGGATTTTGATGGTTTTTCTAGAAATTGAAACAAAAGATTCTTAAAGGAAGACGGTCCCAAATAAATAACGTCGTTGAATTCGGGTTATTTGCTTTGAATTTTCAAATTTGGATAATTTTGGACGAAATTAAGCCATTGGTTAAGACAATTTCTTTCATTATTCTATGGGAGCAAATTAAAAGTAAAACTGACGTCACGCCTTGAGTTTCTCTCGCTTCAATTAATTTAACAAGCACGCTTATTTTAAAATATTTTTTTTTTAAATAAGTTGCTTACAGTGTCCCTTTAAAATAGAAAAAATAAGGATTGAAAGCGAGCTGGGACATCGAAAAATGTTTCGAGTTAAAGCGGCTTTTTTTTCTGTTTAATCTCAAGGGGGAAAAGAGCTAGAAAAATGTATTATCTGGTCACAAAACACGCTCGTCAAAAACAAGGATTAGATTTATGGCCGGAAATGAATCGATTCGGTTTTACAAAAGAAAAAAAAAAGTCAAAATGTGTCTGAAAAAGTGGATAAAATCATTTCGTGGCCCAGACTGAAATTGAATCTCGAGCGAAAGACAACAGGGTATCATTTCATAGAATTTGGAAATGACCGATCATCGTGGTCAAATAGTCGCGTTCACACCAGTTTTTTCAGATTCAAATTCCCTGACTTTTGCAGGTTTTTTCCCTGACCTTTTCCACCGATTTTCCCTGACCGTTTAGGCTAATAACTACACAATATTTAACCTTTTATTGTTTTATATATCGCGTTGGCCAAACTGCAGCTGCGTATCTTTGTTCTAATCTATACAACTGACACGCCGTCAGCTGAGAATCTTAACAGCGGATAATGATTGCAATTTCCTGGCTGGCTTCTTGAAAGATCTTTAAATTCCCTGACTTTTTTTGGTTCATTTTCAAATTCCCTGACTTTTCCCAGACCTGTGGCAACCATAGCAATATAATTCAACACGTATTGTAAAATACATTACAATATCTAAACATTTTTTTGGCAAAGGACTGAGACATTTCTCGGGCCCACCCAAGATCTTCTCGAAAGATCTTTAAATTCCCTGACTTTTCCCCGCTTTCCCTGACCGGTGGCAACCCTTTTCAAATATATCCCAGACATTATATGTCCTAGTTTTCCCATTGGCTAACTTTTCCATCTGACCTTTTAACCCCCCTCCCACGATTAATATATATATATATATTATAGATATCCTATATAGTTTGAATTTCATAATGTTTACGCTTCCACTTATCCGTATATATATTTGAATAGCGTAGAGAATTACTACTCGAAGCGTAGCCGATATTGGGCCGCCCACTGCGGAAGAGAGAGCCCCGATAGATCGCGGCCCAATTAATTATTCAACGATATAGATATATGGATTTAGTTTAATAATAATATACGCGATCCTCATTCCGTGGAAAGTTTTCAAATAGTTTAATTCAGCTAAATTATAAACGAACTATTTTAAATACGCTTAATTGAAATTCAAATTATCTAATTTTACGAAGCTTTCAACTCGAACAATCTCCTAGAATTTAAAGGGAAACTGAAAGCTAACAATGGATCATTTTTAATTTATTTTCGGACTAATATACCAACCAAAAAAATATTTTTTTTTACTAATTTTAGACCGGTTTTTGTGTTTAAAATAATTTGTAAAGTTTGGTATAATTTCTATAAAGCAGATTTGCACCAATCATGTTATTTCAGCCTTCAACAGCGCTTGTAATGTCTTAATATTAAAATAATAGGTCGGCTTATGTTGTTCAAGGTCAAGGCATGAAATACCGGCCTTTCATTTAATATTAGAAGCGCGTTACAAGCGCTGTTGAAGGCTGAAATAACATAATTCGTCCAATTTTATATTTACTTTTAATAGAAATTCGACCAAACTTCAGAAAAACGCGTCTAAAATTATGAAAAAAAAAAACTTTTTATCATCCGGTGATTTTGAAAATAAATTTAGCTTCCACTTTCCCTTTACGATTTAATCAGGCAATAAGAATCGAGCTAGGAGAAATACGGGTAAAACTTTAGTTTCGTCATTTGAAATAATGATGTAAATAATGCCCTTAATTCTAAGCGTATTTTTCGTCATTGCGATGACGTCACGCGTGGGAATTACCCAATAAGATAGGGGTATTATTTCCCCAACGATAAGAATAAAATTACCAAGCTAAAAAGCTTTTCTAAACGAATAAGAAGATTTAAAATTAATTATGTATTAATCTGGTAAACATATTTTAAATCCAATTAAATGGAATTTTCATAAAATATTCAGTTGTAATAAAAGCGAATAAAGATAAGAAACGGGGAAGGAGAAATACACGGTAATGAGGCGGATAGAATTACTAGTTACCACCCCCTTTTAAAAGCATCTATTAATACCTGAACTAGTAGAGATAATTATCTTTGAATCTAGGAGCTATAATAATATAATGTTTATTTTTCAACCCTATAGTTTTAATAGGTAATTAAAACGCGGATGTATACGTCGTGTTAAAGCCGATAGCGATAAAAGTAGTCCGGTATAAATCCTAGCTCCATTAACATTATAGGAAATTAATATTTGTCCACTAATTAGATTTTAAGGTCGCTAATATACGGGGGGGGTCAATATTAAGAATTTTATCTATATTTTCAAAGGATTAAATGGGACAGAATGACTCTTATGACGTCATATAATTGCTTCAAAAATATTTCTACGATTATATTCAGTTTCATGTTAGTATTAACATTAATAAATGTATTTAAAGGGATAATGTAAGCTAATAAGTTTTTTTTTTATCAATTTCTTAAAGCTTAAAGACCTATGATTTCTTCCGCCTGTTTCACTGGAAGTGGGTTCACCTTTCCCTTTGGGTAGAGACGCGAAATAAAGCGTGGAGGGTGAGTTTGTTTCCAGGGTGACAGGCGGAAGTAATAAATAGACCTTAAAATAGGCCAAATCCGCAATAAAAAATTATTTAAAACTTAATATCATGGAGATCAGATGAATATCTTCCCAATTGAAAGGGTCATGAACCAATGAGCGTTTAGGAGAGACTTTGATTGACCGTTGACCCTTAAATGCGAAGAAATTCATCTGATCTTAATGAATAGCTAAGCCTATTTGCAATTTAATATTTATTTGCAATTTTTATTTACCGTTGAATTCGGCTGCAATTTAAACGAAAAGGAATTCATTTTAAAAGATGCCTTTTTAGGTTTCATTTTCCCTTTAAAGAAAGCTAATTTCGCTAGCGTCGCTTTCCGCGATTGATTCTTTGGCGTGGTCATTCGGTCATCGATCCGCGATCATTATCCGTCTCTTATTTCAAGTTATTTCGATACAAAGGACGCTACACGCTTGAATAACTAATGACGTCATAGATACGCTCGCCTTTCAACTACCCCAATTTAGTACGTATATAATTTTGACCAAGGGTCAAAGGTTGCCGTGAAATACGAGCAAATTCAAATTAAATTCTATACACGGGATTTGAGCTAAGGTGGATTACCGCAAGCTGACATTGATTACGATAAGGATCTGACCAGAAAAACTACAATTTAGAATTGCAACCCAAACACGAAAATTAAATCCACTCTTCAAGTACTTGTACGAAAGCGACGGAATTAGAGCTTAATTTAGCCCTCAATCCTGACATAATCGCTCCCGAGAGCGAGATCTCAGGGATAATTGACCACTTGAAAGGTTTCTTTGAAGATTTTACCCCGGTTACGAAATATACGAATTTAAAAGGGGGCCATTCCTAAAATATACTCGTGACACGCGTTAAATTAATTTGTTAATTGAATAAAAATTAATTTGTTAAATTGAATAAAAATTAATTTGTTAAATTGAATAAAAATTAATTTGTTAAATTGAAAAATTTATTTGTTAATTGAATAAAAATTAATTTGTTAAATTGAATAAAAATTAATTTGTTAAATTGAAAAATGAATTTGTTAAATTGAATAAAAATTAATTTGTTAATAGAATAAAAATTAATTTGTTAAATTGAATAAAAATTAATTTGTTAAATTGAATAAAAATTAATCTGTTAAATTGAAAAAAAAATTAATTTGTTAATTGAATAAAATTAATTTCTTAAATTGAATAAAAATTAATTTCTTAAATTGAATAAAAATTAATTTGTTAATTGAATAAAAATTAATTTCTTAAATTGAATAAAAATTAATTTGTTAATTGAATAAAAATTAATTTGTTAATTGAATAAAAATTAATTTTCTATTTATTTTTTAGTGAAATTTAAAATTATACTTAAAATTAAAAGTGTGAATATTTTCCCTTAATTTTATATCCATTACGGATTCGACCGTAATCAGATAAAGAGTCTTTTTCAAGAGTACAAAGCAACCTTAATTTTGATAAATATAAAACTTCATTAACTATATTCTAATATTTACTTCGTCGGATAATATGAAACGCATTTTGGTATCCTAACTTAAAGATTAAAAAAGTCAGCGAATTATTAAGCCGTGCCTTAATTATTAGAAATCCAATCTAAGACTCGTGAAACTTTCGTTTGTTTTGACCCAAATCTTTTGAATTAGCCTGATTGAAACTTAAAGTCTACAAAGATTAACCCCATTCTTGACCAAAGTGATTGAAATAAGGGCATCTAATGATGCAATTACATATTCCCGTTGTAATTACTTAAGCCTAAAATATCCCCGTAAAGGGTTAAATTTCATCAAACGCGATTTTATCAACAACCCCTTACCCTTACATTACAAAATACGAGCGAATAATTAAAATTAAGATATAAAACGTAACCGGAAATGGTCTTACCGTGAAGCCACGATGTCAAGCTGGCCAATATCAAGAAACGTGAGACGAAAGCGTGGTTTCCATCAAGCGGAACATTCCTGGATGTGGCCTGGTAAATCGCGTCACCAAATGCAAATCTCATGGTGTCGGTGGTGGTTTAACTCTCCCACCAGGTTCCATCGGTGCACCCGCTAACACGCGGATCAACGTTGCCAAACTTCGCACTTTCACCTCGATGACCTCAAATACCGGCTGGTCAGTTAGAATAAAATTGTAGGTTCCAATAAAATCCAGCGAACTTTCTAGAATTCCATTTCAATCGTAAGTTCCGGTTTAATTCGCGCCAAAACTGTTACTACGGGAACTAGTTTTAACCGGTCAAATGTTGATGAAAAGTTATTTCCAAGTTTCCAGTACCGAAAAAGTTACTTGGTCGCAGTCCGGACGAGATCTTTGTAGAAACACTAGGCGTAGATTAAAATCCTCTGAGAATAAGGCCGATTTCAACTTTAAGATCTATTCCTGGATCCGTAGCGAATTCGGTTTTTTCTTCAAAAACGCTAAGCCTAACTTACGACTTATCCTTTATAGAATACAAATTCTCTGACACTAAAAGCGTCGGTTAGGAAAGAAATTAAGCGTGAAACCTTCTTCGTACTTTGCCAAAAAATCTTCGCGCTATTCTTGAACTCTCGAAGGCGAAAAACTGTCACAAACTCCTGTCGCGTCTTTAAAAGAATCCTCCTCCTCGACGCACGCAACTGGGGCTTAAGAGCGAAGGGATAGAATGTTTCTCCTCGGCGACGCGCTCGAGCGCGAATGGCGTACGAAAGGGGGAACGGATTCGACGGAAAACGCGACTCTCCAGAGTCTCGGCCAGTCGGATACTCTCCCGCCTTTTGTACGGCGTGACGTCACGGACGCGAGTTTTAAAAGCGCGAGGGAGAGTCCAATAACGAGACGAGGGAGACGTTGGAATTTAAGAAAGCGCGCGCGCGCGCTAACCGAGACACGATGAATGGGAGAGGGTGGAGAGGCGTTAGGCCTAACTTTTACGTTAAACTTTAGCGTCTGACGGGGGATTTTGACTCGAATTTATGACGAATTTTTGAACAATTTCGCTGACAAGCTGACACCACCCCCAAAGTCGAGGAATTTCAACGGAGGGAGATGGGAGTTTGGGCTAGACATTTTAAAAGATACTATTTCAGAGACGGGTTTAAAATAAAAACTAATTAAACGAATGAATTAAGAAATATAATGCTTTTAATTGATAAAGGTTTAACAGAGAAACTTCGCGAACTAGACATACATCTTAGTTGGTTCCTATTTAACTTTCCAATTTGCGTTGCCAGTCTATATTTTTATAGTAAAAATGAATTATTTTCAGATAAATAGGATTAATTATCTACTTTGATATTTCCTAGCATCATCTCCGATACAAAATTGGAATCTTGGGCCTAATTCAATAATGTTATGAAATTCGAATAGAGTACCTTCTTTAAAGGGAGAGTGACACGAATAATTTTTATTTCCAATCTTATTTAATTACGCTACAAAATTACACCCCAAAAATTAAGGTAACTAACAAAATTTGTAATAGTATAAATTACGTACGTTTTTCGGAGAAAACTACGTCGAAAACTTTATTTTAAACCAAAGATGTTGGCTCGAAATAGAGTTTTCTATAAATATGACGTCATTTTCTACGTAAAAAATGTATCATTTCTACCGTACCTTCACCATGGTAATAATAAATATCAATTATAAAATCAGCGATATTTGTAATAATTCGTATCACTCATCCTTTAATTTAATTTATACATTTCATCATCCCTTGAAGGCTCTAAATCTATCTATCCTGATGGTGTATGAAGGAGAAGTTGCTCGCAGGGGTGGGGTTATGTTTTAAGCCTAAGGGATCCTTCGGGAGCCTTAAGGCACGTTAGACCGCGTGGGAGCTGGTCTATTCGATATACACTAAAACCAGTCTCAATTTGCAACGATATAAATCGTATTTAACCTCTTTTACCAATGTTTCGATTTCATTTGGAACACGTGACTGTATAGATCGTGTCTGATACGCGAACTCGAGTTGATATTGATACTATAGGGCTATAGGTATCTATAGGAGGGAGGGGGGGTTAGTATAGGACCACCTCATCGTTTCCAATATTGAACAGTGCTGGTGGAAATTGGATCATCTTCTCCCAGGCACCGTGGATGTTGAATCTCACGATGGCGATTTCGACGAGCTTGGAGTAATAACGCGTGGAGGAGAAATAGAGACCAGAGATCTTGCTATCCCACATTTTCTTTTCATATCATTTCCTTCTGTCCGCGCCAATTCTACTCCTTGTATTATTACTCCAAGCTCGTACTATCCCCCCCTATATCCCCTTGTTGGGTAAAATATATATATATCTCAATAGAATGGCCAAAAACGATAGTGGAGAAGACCCCGAGGGAAGCTAGGACTTGGCCTACAGTCTATGGTATAGACGGACGGACGTGTGGCTGGCGATTGAATTGAAATAAGAGGGTTCCCAATATCGAGAGCCCACGCCATGGAATATTCTAGGCGTTCGCCTCGCCTGGTCACTATAACATCAATAGGAATGAATCTCTCCAGGAATGGAAACCCAGCTAGGGTTCCAACTTAGGAAAAAGATGGACCAGTATATCTCGGGGTTTCTTTTATATCTAACGATAATCAATAAGGTTCAAGGGGGACGGGGGAAGGGGGACGGGGGAAGGGGGACGGGGGGGTTGCCTCTCTTCAAGCTACGGTCAGAATAACAAAACGACTTTGAGGACAATCAAATGAAATATCACGCCGAGCCAAAGAGTGAAGACTTATTCCCAATTCTTCGATGGCCAATAGGAGAAGGGTAGACACGTGACTGATGCCGCAAGATTCTGGCCAATGGTTTAAATTAATCTCGATTGGCATCCAAGCTCGCCAATTAAATCGCGAAATCTGAACAAATTCCTGAGGCTGTATTTACATACGCGTGACGTCAGTTTTACTGTTAATTTCAACACGCTCCCGTGAAATAATGAAAGAAATTGGGTTATCCAATCATGAAATAACAACTAATTTGGTCAAAAATGATCCAAAATTGTACAATTCAAACAAAATTCGGCCAAATAAACCAAATGAAATAAAAAATTTTAATTCGAATGGTTAGGCGAGCTTGGATATTGAAGCTTCAAACTTGGATGTACATTTCGCACCCTGAGCCGAGATGGACCAATTGAATTCCCCGAAGATTGTACCGTGACGTGAGGAGAGGCGCCAATCGTAGTGAGGTCCCCTTTTTATTCGGCCAAATATTATTTCTTCCAAGTTCTTCGTATTAAGTTTATATTGGGAGCGTCTCACGTCCGAAGAATCCCTAAATCCAAGTTTCTTCTTCTTATTCGAGGCAGATATCCCGAGGGGTCCGCATTCTTCCAAGAATAGTCATTTTTTTAGTATAAGCGAGCTCTGTATGAAATTACGATTTCCAACCCAAAAATAGCCACGTTCAACAACGCGGTAGGTACCGGTTTAGATATTTTTTTAAAGGTGATATCTGTCGCTGAACGCAACCATTATCGGCAAAACCACTATAGAAATATTTCTCGTGATTCTGAATTGATTCTCGTGATTCCGAATCAATTCTCGTGATTCCGAGTCGATTCTCGTGACTCCGAATCGATTCTCGTGACTCCGAATTGATTCTCGTGATTCCGAATCGATTCTCGTGACTCCGAATCGATTCACGTGACTCCGAATCGATTCTCGTGACTCCGAATCGATTCACGTGACTCCGAATCGATTCACGCGACACCGAATCGATTCGCGTGATTCCGAATCAACTCTCGTGATTCCAAATCGACTCTCGTGACTCCAAATCGATTCTCGTGACTCCGAATCGATTCCATTTCGTTTAATTATCCACCTAAGTGTGGTTTGTCCCTCGCACGGTGTCCCCATTAAAATGGGTTTTGATTTTAAAAGGAAATTTTCTGATTCGAGTTTCTTTTGGGGTTATTTGTCGAGCAAGGGGTGGGGGGTTAGATTAATATTATTCGTGTTTCTTAATCGTGTAAGCCGAATTAGCTTGGAGCTCCCCCGCACGCAGCCCGCGTTACAGCAACACACCCAAGCAGGCTACGGCAATTTTCTTTCTTCGCCCGTGTATTAGAATCTGCGTACAAGATAAAGGTGTATTCTTTCATATCCAGCGTGAACGGAATTTTTATTACAAAATTCTTCTTTTTTTTTATTTTCTTCCCGAGCTGGGAGCGGAAGCCGAAAATATTCATTGGCATTTGATTTTACAACCCTAAATCGTATTAGTGTCGAACTTACGGCGTAAGGATACTTTCGTGTTGAATTACGTATAGAAAAAGTAGTACCGAGGAATTTAACGATAAATTGATACGATAGATTTTTCTTAAAATAAAGGGTTAGTTACTATTTTATTTCAATTCGTAATAAACGTCGTGTCTCGAACTTCTTTAAGGATGTTATTATCCCTTTAAAGGAGGCTTAACTCTAGAAGTTATAGAGCTATAAGTTATAGCCCTTTAGCGATATTGGAAAATATCGAATGATGTATTAGTCGAATTTATCAGATATAACGAATTTACTAAAGTATCCGATATTAAAGCCTGACGCGCCTTTAACCAAATTAATTTTATTCAATATTAAAGGGATACTGAAACTGAAAAAATCCCCAAAAAAAAAAACAATTAATTTAAAATATAAAATCAGAATTATTTTTTTTTTTATTCCACGCATTTTGTTGACCCCAATATCTGAGGTCAGATTAAAATGAAAATAACTATTTCGTGTCGTGTACAAATTTATATTTAAAGAAAGGTCATTAGGGTTATATCCTACGCGTGAAAAGAGGGGGGGGGGGACCAAATTCACGAATGTGTTCGCTCCCGCGTACGTAACGAGGAGTAAAATTTGCGAGGCCAGGGAATTTTCGTATTAAAATCTGACATTGATTTTGATTGCATCTCGCGTTCGTTCGTGAAGGGCAATTTGATTCGCGGAGAGGAGAGGGGCCAATAATTAAAGGCCACGCTTCCCTCAACCCCCTGGCTCGAACCCCTTTTGATTTCCTCCTTATTTAACCCCCCACCCCAACCCCCATCCCCAAAAGCGTCCCAGACTCGAATATCCTCTTATTATTATTAATATCCATAACCTTATGACTGCCATCAAGGGAGGATGAAACGCGAAGATTAAAAGTTTTGGGTTAGATAAAATTATCGGGCAAAGTTGTTTAAGGAAGATGAACACGAAGTGGGCTCACCTTCTAAGCTTCCCCGTGAGTAGTAGTCTGTTTCCAGGGTGACAGGCGGAAGTAAGAACTAGACCTTTAATTATTTTTCCCTTTCATCCTACCTTCGTTTAAGTAAGGGTGGGTCGCGTCTTAGGCGAATCAAAATCAACGGGAAATTCGGAGAATGTCTTCTCCCATCACTATGATTTTAATTAGAAAATAATTTTTTCTCAAATAAATATCAACACGAATTCCGAATGAATTTTCAGTTTGGGGGGCTAAGCTAGCTTTCGCTCGACTCCAGATATAACGGCGGGAATCTAACCTCATCAGGTCTGAAAACTCGCGCCTGTTAAGATCATTTACTGATTGATTAAAAGGAAAGCGAGCTTCACTTTTAATTAATTTCAAAATACAAAAATTAAAACTTAATATTAATTAATTTCTTTGTAATGATTTGGTTTTCAAGTAATCTCATTATGCAAGCTCTTAATGAGTTTTCAAAACTGATCGCTTAACTTCTATTATCTATTATCTACTTTTGGTAAAACTGACCCTTCAGTCCGAAGCTAGGCTATTGAAGTTTTAAAGAAACTTCAGTAATTGCTGGTACAATTACCCCGACCCCACTTTATCTCCATATATATCTATCGGGGCTTTATTTTCCCTCCAAATCTACTATTTCCATTGTCTTTGTTAAAACACCACCGTAAGACGGCACTAAGCCCCGATAAAGGGGAATCTTCAAATCTTGTTTTAATCCCGTATTAATCCCACGTAGTGTAGAAAGAAAATCAAACGGGATTATATGGAAAACCAAATATATATTAAAAATAAAATATAGACTTGAAAAGTTATTTTAAAAATTAATTAATTTTATATTAAATTATTCCTACACTTATTCGAATCATATCTAGGGATTAATCGCCACGAGTACAAATTAAACAAAAGCTTTGAAGCTAATTCTTTCAAACTAATTTGGGAAAATATCTTCGTGTGGATATTGTAGAGCCAACAGTTATTTACAGTGTATTATGACACTCATAATTAATTCATTAATTCATTAATTAATTAGTAGCGGGAAAAAATTGAATTTTGGTCATTTTAATTTTGAAATTAAAGACCTAGGATTATTTTTACCTGTCACCCTGGAAACAGCGCCTTCATTGGCCTCGCTACCCTACAGGGGAAGCTGAGAAGGTGAGCCCACTTACAGTGAAAGCTTTTTTGGGCCAAAAAAGTAAATTATGATTGGTAACCCAAAATATTCATTTATGGCCCAAAAAATGATTTGAAAACACGCTTTAACTCCCAGAGGTATTAAATTTGAAATTAGTGAAACTAAAAATATATTCCGTAAGCCTTGGTTAAAAAAATTATGGTGTTAGTGTTACTTTAAAAAACAATTTTAAATCTGTAGGAAATTCGCTAAGCCTTTGCCTTCGGTACGAAGATAAGGCGAAACTAGGGGTTAGTTTAGGATAGAGGGAGAGGTCAGGGGGGGTCAGTTACTTGAAGGGATTTGGAGGAAATCGCTTCTACATTCTTAATTGAAGATGTTAGTTAGAAAACTCTCTCGTCTCGTGTTCCTAGGCTTCGTTCTATCCTCCGTTTCAGCCAAAAGAAATAGTATTAAGTGTATAGGGAAAAGGCGCGTTTAGCTAAGGAGATGGTCGATATAGGGACCAGGCTGTTAGGCCTTCCGCGCTCATTGTTTCTAATTGGATGAACGATTTATCTTAGCGGCTCGAGGTATCTTGTCCGAAGCTAGAAACATTTCTATCACGTAAGAGGAAACCAAATAAGATCTCGCCCAACCCGAAGCCACGCCGAAAGGAGAACACCGGGCTCGGATAAACTCGCCTGAGAGGCTAGCTAGGAAATGGCCACGGCAACCCCTCTTCGACAAATACAATACCGACAATGTAAGAAAGAACTCCAACCACGAATTAAAGGGAAAATAAACTAACTTAGAATGACATTAAATTAATTAACGAGCATTAAATCAGGTATTTAATAAGTATGATTCAAAATCATAGAGTTGTAAAGAAAATTTCATTTACCATTTTTTTTTTTAGATTTTCTATATGACCTTTACAGGTTTTAGATGACCTTCCCAGAATATCCCTGACCTTTAAAAATTTTCAATAAAATATCCAGGTTTTTAAAGGATCTTTCCAAGATTTGTTTTTCAGAGAAACAAATTGGTACACCCACTAATTAAGTTTAATTTTAAATTTTCCAAATTAAGTTCCATCAGGCGGACAGGGTCAAAGGGTTAAAATACAGTCGATTCCCATCTACGCGAATTTAATTTGATTTTCCAGCAGAATTGTAACTAAATAAACTTAGGAGATTCGAGTAAACAAATACGTTTCATTCAGTACCCCTTTAATCCGGGGTTCTTCTTGAAGAATACGTTTTCCTTGGTATACGCGTAGGTTTAGCGAAAGGGGGGGATGAAGCGAACTTGGTTCTTAGCGTGGCGAGGTTCGTGGTACGTCCACTTGGATTGGGGGGTTGGGGGTTTGGGGAAGACAGTCATAATTGCAATAACCAACATCCCTCAATTCATTAGAGAAGAGAGATCTCGTCTCTAACGTCATCTCCCTTTTCTCCGTAGCAGGAACGCTCCTTCAACTCTGGCTTAGAAGTTCCCATCCTAGTTCCTCTCCTCGTCTAATCGAACTAACTATAGGTCGAACCGACTCCCCCCATCCACCCTCTCCACCTCGCAACCCCTTCTCCAAATCAGTAAGTAATTGCTCGGCTTGAGATGCTACCATGAGACAAATATACACGTATGTATATAGAGACTGTGGCAAATGATGCCTTCAATGAGTGGTAGAGGGACATGGTCAATAAGAATTGACCTCTGGATACGGTTTATCCAGAAGGATGACCTTACATTCGATTTTCTATCGAAATTTCTTCGTATTTCTCAACTTCCACCAATTTTTAATAGGGTTTGACTATTTAAGGAAAGTTTTCAACTCCGTGGGTCAATTAAGACTAATTATTAAACACCCCTAATTAAATTTAAACCCAGATTTTTCTGGAAATTAATTATTATTTCCATTGTTTTTCATTTCGGTACCAAAATTTTGAGACCTAATATCGGGATAACTATTGTATTTGAAGCAACGAGCCTTAAAGGCACGCTTGCAGTTATTATAACACCTTTCGATGGACAGTTCGCGCCTATTATACTTATATGTTCAATGGATGGACGATATTAGCGAATAAATTGTATTATAATCCGAGAAAAACGACAGCTTGGGGGTCATTTGGGTTAATTGGGGTCAAAACCTTTGATCAGTTAGTTCGTATCAATTCGTAGACTGATTTAGAGAAGGGAAGACATGCCGAGGTTAAACGAGGAAAGTGTATATAAAAGGAAGCCTGTTTACTCTCCGATTTTTTGGGGGTTGTAACTTTAGCCCTCTTCCTAAGAAAACTTCAGCTCCCTTATCTTAAAGATTGCTTCTCTAAGTCCTAACTCCTCGGAGATTAGTTCCTCTCATTCTGGTACTACTTCTCAATAAATCAGGATACTGTGGCGGAGTGATACGACGCGTTAAAACACCGTAGAGTTAAAATTAGTCTCGCAAATATTGCGGAAACGAACTATTTTTATCTGTACGAGGTTTTAATCTAAAGTAACACTACGCCTCTAAGTAATACAGGGATTGAAACGTAATATAGAGTGTGGGATGGATTCGCGATGTTGAAAAAGGTTAAAGTACCTTACGTCCAAAGTGCGTAAGATGTTAAGCGACTTAACGCGTTTCTGGTAAACAAGGAGGTCCATTCCCCAACACCAGCGGATTCTCGCCTTCCTTCATATAGTTCAACTGATAGACTCGAGTGGGTTTTACAAACAAGAGAAGTAAGACCCAATTTGAAACCCGCTTAAATATTATAAATATATTTAATGATTTAGGCGCGTTGTATCCACCGAGGGTTATAAGAAGTCAGGTTAAGTGCAGGGTTAATCACTTTCTTTTAAAGGGATCCAATTTGGGGGTTCGAAATCTACAGAGCTGGTCCGGGTCACGCCCCGCTAATTTACAAAATATCACCTTCATAATGTTCATTTTAACAGCTTATTATCAAGTTGAAAATCCCGCCTCTAACCTAACAAGTACCCCAATAATTTGGTTGACTAATTCTTCGTAAAGATTGAATCCCTTCAAGACGAGAACTCGAGGTTGAAATTAAAACGCCACGAAACTAAAAACTTGCGAGGTTTAAAAATAAAATGTTGAGTGTTCTTTGTTTTCAGCGTATATATTTCTTTCTTAGCCCCCCCTTTTTTTTTATCAGACACCAGGGAATTCGAAAGATAAGACCTTCTAAACAGTGTACTGGTAACTCGCCTTTCACCACCCGTATGTCAGTAAGCAAAAATCTCATAGCCATCAACAACATCAAGCAACAACCAGTCAAAAACAAAACAACCAGCTGAGAAGAAAAATTTTACTTAAAATGGACTCTTTCAGTCAGTTTCTTCGCCATCGTAGAACTGAACTGAACTGAGAATTTAATCCCTAGCTTACATCAAGCGTCGATGTACCGAAAAATAACGAAACTAAGCCTAACCTAATATCTGATCGTAATAAGAAGCTTATAGCGAAAACTCTTTGTTTTTTCAATAGGTTATCACGGATTAAGTTCAAAGGGAGAATGAAACCTCAATTTGCGATTAAAATATAACCAATCACGCTTTATTACTCCCGCCTAAAAGCATTATTCCTAAATTAGGCTCGAAGAAAAATCACATCCCAATGAAAGTTGGCGATTTTGGTTAAAAATACATTCGTGTTTTTCAGTTAAATTGGTTTACGCCCCTTTTTCAATGACATCGAATAATTTTTCGCTAGAATTACGTTCGAATTAGACTAACTAAAACTAAATAACCTCTCTCAAAATCTAAAGGGAGTTGAACCGAGTTTTTACCCAATTTTTAACAAAATAAAATTGTTTAAAATTATTCGTTTCTGGAGTTTAGTATCCCTTTAAACCCTTCGTCTTTATTAGGATATATTTTCATATTTCGTTTTTTTTATTTTATATTATATTTACGTAAGCGAGCTGGCTTAGTGAGGGGACAGGCAGCGAACGCCTCATCATTCATATTTTTAAATAAAACTGTCAATGTTATGACGAAAGAGGCTTAAAATAAGCTTAGAAGAAAATATAGTCGAGAGATAGGTATAGAATAAATTCGCTTTAACAGCGAAGACGACCTGGTTCGGGCTATATGCTAATAATAAAAAGTCCCCCATCAATTATTGACTGATTTATATCGGAGAATAATTAAAATTTGCGTAAGAAACCAATATTTAGTGAATTAATTTAAATGGGGTTTAATTATTTAATTAAAGTCTATAATTAGTTAACCGAAATAAAATACTAAAAACTACCGGGTCAGAATCATTCAAATTCTTAAAATAATACACTAAAAAGTTAATTTTTCATTGGAACTATAGAAATTTATCTTATTTATGAAGAAAAAGTTACTTTTTAGGACCAAAAAAACATTTTGATTGAAAACGCGCCTTTACGAACGACCCCTATAAGAAAATACACACTCCTTAGGTATGTACCTAGAGAGTAACTTCGCCTCCCCGACTTCACTTTAGTTCAGGAGGAAGTTTAACATTAGCCCTCCATTGAAAACGCGCTTTTACGAACGACCCCTATAAGAAAATATAAACTCCTTAGGCTTGTACCTTAGGAGCAACTTTTTTTCATCTCCCCCGACTTAACTCTATTTAAGGGGGAGGTTTTATACTGGTTGTCCCTGTGGATCTGTGCGCGTGTGTGTCTGTGCGCGTCTGTATGTCACTTTCGGTGCAGGGTTGCAAGTTTTTTAAGATTCAAATTCCCTGACTTTTCCAGGTTTTTCCCTGACCGTTTTAGCTAATACTATCCAATTGTTAACCTTTTATTTTTTATAATACTTAAAAATAAATATTTTCAATTACATAGTAATCCTGGCTTCTTGAAAGATTTTTAAATTCCCTGACTTTTCCTTGACTTTTTAAAATATATTAAAATTCCCCGACTTTTCCCTGACCTTTTTGATTTATTTTCAAATTCCCTGACTTTTCCCTGACACCCTAAAGTCTCTAGTACCATACGAGATGGGATGGACGCGACCAACTTAGAGGTCTGGGTTTAAACAAGATTATCCACAAATATTTGGTTATTCAGTTGATAATAAAAATTAATCGGTTAATTATTCGCGATTACATGGCATTTATCATAGACTTCCCGTGAATAATTTCAAAATATGAATAAAGATAAAACAAACAGAAATTATCTTTTCCAAACCCCGACCTCTAAAGCAACTTGGCCAAGATTGATCAGTTCACTCCCCCCTTTCGGCTGCCAGCTCTACATATCCCTAAGTGTCCGTCTTAATCAAATCAGCGTCTTTATCAAAGATAATCGCGGGGTACAATCTAACGATTCGTACGTAGTTATTTATATCGCGAGAATTTATGATCGGGGAGGTAACATTTTTCTTGACCAACTTGTTCGTCTCTCTATGAGAAAATACGCTACACTAACAGGACAGTGGCGCCATCCTGTACTCGGAAAATAAACTACCCCCTTTCGGCTGCCAGCTTTACATATCCCTAATGATAATGATTGGAATTTCCTGACTTCTGGAAAGATCTTTAAATTCCCTTTTTAAAATATCTTAAAATCCCCGAACTTCTTTGGTTCATTTTCAAATTCCCTGACTTTAGCCTGTTTTCCCTGACCCGTGGCAACTCTGTATAAGGATTTAACAAAAGCCATTTGAATGGCAAGATTATTAAACTTTCTGTCCGTATCATCCTTTATATAAAAAGGGGTATTACTGATGATAATCTAGGGTTGCTAGGATACGAAAGGTCGGGCCTTTGTTATAATAAAATGAAATGTCTGTTCCATACGTTGAACTTTCTTTGTAGAAGACTAGAAGACCCCCTAAACCCAAAATCCGCCTTCTACGAATATCAGCTCTCTTATTATAGAGCTTTTAAATAACATTAAACGTAGCAGGGTGCTATACGACTTATTGTATCGGGTACAATTCTACGAAGAATTAAAGTTTTCGCGGTGATTAATTAATTGGTGATTAATTAAAACAAGCCCAGGTTCTAACGCGGGTATTTAATCCCAATTCCCAAACACCTTAAAGTATATCGTAGTCATTATCGTACTAAGTTCGTTGGTTTAAGTACAAATCGCACTTATAAAATTGTAAAATTGTAAACACTTACACTTTTCGAGTCAGTTTGAATGGAGAAATGGAATTCCTTTCTAGCCGCTTTTTCTGTAAATAAATAAATGCAAAATTATAGGTTATATATTTGAAAATAAGCGCCTATTATTGCAAACGTTTCAATATGACATAATTAACTTTACGCTGAAGTAAAATAAAACGAAGAAATTTCGGGAAATCGAACTTGGGTCTCCGCTATCACCAAGCTAGCGCGTTACCAACTTGGCAACTCTTTTAATATTAAGTTATTTAGTTTAATTAGGATTTCAGTTTCCTGACCAAAAAAAAAAGGTATGGAAAATCCCAGACCCAACTACGAGTGTCCAAACTTTAACCATTATGATGCGCGTTAATTGTTCTAACTACATATCCATTGAGAAAAGGGTACAGATTTATTTTTCTCAATTTCTGGCACCGACCTCGAGTGGGGGGTCGCGAATCAAAATCAATTAACACGTTGCGTTAATTGCTTTAATATTAAAACAAACGCGTGCTATTACGTCACGAATCAAATAAAATGATAAACATTTCAGATAGGCGGGAAATGGGGCTACGTTTCGGATTTAAATCTGGGTGGCGATAAAATAGGACGAAGCTTTCTATCGCTGTTTGATCTTGGAAATGGTTACACCATTCGTAGTTATGGCGTCGCCTTCGATAACGATCGCGTCTAATGGAGGAGAAATCCTCGAATTGTAACAGCTTTCCAACGTATTAACTCATTCTTCGCGAACGTATTACGTCGATGGCGGAGAAATATTTAACTTTGGGGAGACACGCGCCTTGTTATTTCTCTATCGGAGTTAATACCAAGTTCGAACAACGCTAAGCCTTTGTTACAAAGCGAGGCTATCCCCGTGACGAATCAAAAGGGACTTTATATATATATATATCTTTCCGGTCGTATAACTTTACCCCTTTTGTCTAAATCAAGGGGTTCCTTCGCCAAGGCCTAGCTCCGTTTCCAAGTAGGGAGAACAAAGGCTGGGAGGAATAAAGATGGAATTGGAAGCGTGGTAGGAGTGCGTTGAATGGGTACCGAGTCCTAGAGGCTAATATTTCCTATACCTCAAAATCTAGCCATTCGGAGATCTAGTACGGAATCCCTAGCGAGAACTCCTCTCGATCATTCCTCCAATGGTATAGTGATCCCTACCTCTTATCGTCGAAGGCCTCTTTAAACTAATTTAAATATTTAAACTACGATTAATAAGGAGCCATTTTGGACAGCCATATAAATAGTAAAGATGCCAGGGAGAATTAGACGACGTAATCAACGTAAGTTTGCGGCGTTGTCAAAGCTATATACGAAATTAAATTTGGAATGAGAGATTCAGGCTTCGTACGCGCTCCAGACTTAAATTGGTACAAACTTAGAAGAGCCAATTATAGAGGAGATATCTACTGGACAAAATCAGTTTGGGTTGACATCGCTTACGAAAGCTATACGCGCTTCCCAAAGATTTAAAGGGAGAATGAAATAATCTTATCATTTAAATTGTTGTTTAATTCAATAATTAAATTAATATTAAGCTATAAAATAATTAATTTACACGGAAGGCTTAACGAGGATGTAAATAAAGTGTAATATCTAATCGTTATAACGAAGGCTTCAGGTTTGTAAAATTTAATATCAAAAATGAATTTTCCTGATTATTTTGGGCTCTAGAATTTGCCCCTTTAAAATAATCTTCCCTTATTCACACATCCTAGCTTTGACTGATTTGGAGTTTTTTGATATTTTTTCTGGTTTCCCGCGTTTCTACAAACGAACCGTGAACGTCGCGTGGAGGTTTTAGTTCCTCACAAGCTGCAAACTCAATCTGATTGGACGATTGGGCACGGTCGTTCCGTTTTGTCCAATCGTGGGGGGGTTCTGGTTTCGTGACTGTACAAGAATACAATCAACCTTAACTGGCGTTGGTTTTACGTGAATCACAACTTGGAAAGTTATAAAGCGGTGGCGAGGGAGGCCCGGGAGGAAGAGATCTAGGCATAGGAGCTGAAATGACACGAGATTGGATTCGATTCTAAACACTCCCGCACTCCTGGTCATAATACTCCTAGCGTTTAAGTATAAGCGTGCGGAATATGGCCACAATGACTCGGGTTCAATTTAGCTATAGGAGGGCGGATAAGACGAGGTTTGAATTGGAAAAAGAAACCCTATAGCTTCTTCGCACCCCTCTCCTAGCTGACGCGCGGTTACGCTATTTAGTAAATACGAACGGAATCAAATGTTACGACGTTAAAGATTCCGTCTTTTCTAGTTTCCCGAATAAACCCCTTTTTAAACCCTTTCCCGGTTAGATATCTTCGTTGCTTCCATTAGGTTAACTATTATTCGAGTCAGAGGGGGATTGTTAATTGAACGTGTGGCCAGACTACGATAAGCCAGACTCCGATAGCTATTGCCCTTATAACAAACGGGCTGACTTATATAAAGGGGAATGGAAACTCAGTGTCTTTGGCTCTATTAAAGGAAGACGGACGTGGTAGAAATCGGGGAGAGAAGAGCCTCGAACAAAAGCTAACAGACGAGGGGAAAAAAATTACGTATTTTTTGATAAAGGGTCGAAAGAAAAGCTTACGGTTACCCCTTTTTGTTAGCTTTCCCTTCATTGCGTGGTTGCAATTATTTTTTCCGTCCATCCACCTTTAAAACTTGGATGTGGAAATAACATCGCTTGCCAAACTCCTATACGGTTCCCCAATTTTACGGGGGTTAAACCTATACTTTTAATCAAAATAAGTTTACATAACCTACAACTCTGTCGCGGAATAACTCGTAATGTTAAAACCAGGTAGATAAAAAGTAGTTCCTATCCAACTAACTTGCGTGATAAACTCGGAAAAAGTGCGGTAATATATAAAATTGCGCGAAGAGTTCCTTCTATTTTCATTCCGTTTAAAGACCTTTTCGGCAAAAACGCGAAAACCCACTATTCAGCGAGTAGAAAACAAGTGGCGGAGGGTTATATAATATTCGGTATATGGAGGAAAAAGTAGATTACTGAAAGGTACAGGGTGGTTTTGATGACGCCACGATGAAAGCGTAATACCGAGCGCGAATTACGGATCATTTTCCAACACAATCGACTCGAGGTTCGCGCCGTCCAACTACTGGACGAATAATCAAAGGGAAAGTGAAATGCTAACCACCAAAATAAAATAAAAACAATTTTTATGGTTATACCAAGGAGATCTGGACTAATTATTCAATCATTCCCCATTGCCTATTCACCACCATTAAAATAAATCGGAGTGCGCGCGGAGAGAAGATGGATAAATTGTCATCATTTTGCCTATAATTAGGCCCTGAGCCTTCAGACTCGAGATATTCCCAGTGAGACCTCGGCTCTGTGACGTTTCCCCTTGCCTTATTTAAAACCGCGTTTTCTACGCGTGTCTCTGCGGGTGTCCCAGGACTACCATCGTCTAGGCTTTAAACATATGTTGATATTTTCAAATAATTTTAAACATTCAAATCAAATTTGTAATTTGTTTAATAATTAGGTTAATTGGGAAAATAAGACTACGGGTGACCCCAAAATTTCGTGGTTTGACCTTTTCAAAGTTAAGCCATCGTAAAGGATCTTGGGAGAGATGTTTAAAATAACCCCGAATGAACTCCGGTGGGCAGTAAGTCGCCAATTTCCTTCCGCGCGTTCGGATTCGGAGGCCGGTATGTAATTAACGCGAAAATTAGTATACTTTGTTTTTATATATATATTATTATTATCATTATTATCATTATAGGAAAGACAAAGATTATAAATGCTTTCATTTGTTGTTTAAGACTCCCGCGACTCGCTTCCTAATTAAAGTCGACTTATTACAATTTCGAATTGGCGCCCGGGGAGAATTAGGGAAGCTCATTGTTAGGAGCTCGACCACCAGAAACTTGGTCGTCCAACCCACCCATGCCTTACACCCTATTGACCTCGTCACCGGGGCCTCCACCCATCCTAAAGGAATAGTGCCACCTCATTCCCTGACTTTCATTTTCAATTTCCCTGACTTTTCCCTGACCCGTGGCAACCCTGTTAAAGGTAGTTACGTGGTTCTGTCTCTTAAATTGTAAGGGGTCTAAGTTTCCATTATAATTTCATATGATGAGATCGAGATACAAGCTGTTAAGGGAAGCGATAGGTTGCCAGGGGTTGGGGTTGGGGTTGGGGGGCACGAAGCGACATTTAAGCGTTTCGCTTTTATTGAATACAAAATTCACTCTTTAATGGGCTTTTCATTTGGAAAGGCAAGCGACGGCGTAATTGGATGCCTGCCATTCGAGATCTTTCCAGTATTGCTCGAACTATCCAGCAACGAAGGACCAAAGAGAGATAGGTTCCATTGAAAAGCATTTTCAATTCAAAAAGCTTTTTCCATTAAATTTTTCGCTTCTTATTTCCCTAGCTAAGGCCGCTATTGACAACGGATGAATGTAAAATACCTTTGACCTTGTAAAAAATTACTAAAACATCCGTAATAGAAGATGATATTGGGGAGAAACAAAGGGAGGATGTCACGGTGTACAATTTCTTTAAAGGGAAAGTGAAACATATTTTTTTATAGATTCCTTCGAGTTTAAATAAAACAATTTTTAAACTAGAAATAAAATTAAAACAATCTGGAAATTAGGCTTAGCTGGATTCGCGTTGATTGGTTGATGATTGACCAACCGAATTCCAGTGGAATTGGCTCATTTGTCGAGAATAAATTCAGCTGATCCAGCTAAAACCAAATCTCTTCGAGCATTTTTGAGCATTTTGCTCAAATTAGACTCAATTTTTCATCCCAATTCTGTTAATTTAAGGTTTAACCACCATTATATACGTTACAAAGAAAGCGCTAAACGCGTATCTGTCAACAAACTACGCGTAAAAAGGCGGGAGGAGAGAGAAAAAACTTTGGAGAAGCTCCAAAAGACATCACTCAAGAATAGCAATCCCGAAATCGAGACGGTAAGCTCGCTGACAATTGGCCAAAAGCCACAACCACCAACTAAGAACAACAACGCTCCAAATTAATAACTCTTTCCCCTAAGAAGTAATTAAAACCATTTAATTAAAGGGATAATGAACCGACAACAATTAAAGATAAAAATTATTATGAAGTTAATACGACCAGTTTCGGTAAAATTATCACCCCCCCCCCCCCATAATGTCTACAGCCTTTAGTAACGTTAAATACGTACTCGTTTACGTAATAATTTTAGTACAGTCAAAGCTACACGCGGAGTAATTCAGATTCGTGATTTAAATCTTTATAGAGTTCAAAATTAATTAGGATCTACTTTTATCTTTTTAAGATTTAACATTGAGTATCAATCCGCCCTACTCGTTACCATTACGCGAATTAATTTTGAAATTAAAGTAGTTTAATATTTAAATTTAATTTCAATTCGTGGCGAAAAAGCCCAGTATTTGATTCAAAAAAATCTTCTTCATCTAGATGTTGGTAATGTTTCGTTTTTTTTAATCATCTTTTTAAGGTAATGGATTTTTGGAGTTAATTGAAATTCCGACCCAAGAAAATTGCGCCTCCAATCTCATTCCTAGTTTTATAATTTCCGGTTTAAAGATTTTTTAAAAACCAAAAAAGGTTATTATGAAAATAAATTGAAAAACAAAATAGCTTTTTTTTTTCTTAAAGCTTTTTCACTTAAAGTCACGATGTCACTATTTATTTCCTACAATGTCTATTGAATAGATATTTAGTTTAATCGTATAACTCGTATCCCTCTGGCGGTTGACGCGTGAAATAAAACTCAAAATGAAAAGCAACAAAATATAAAGGTCCTTTTTGTTACGATGTATGAAGTAGCAGGGTTCGTACAAAATTTTGGAAGTTAATTTCCCTGAATTTTCCAGGTTTTCCCTGACCATTTCCAAATAATTTCCCTGACCAATTTCAATACTTTTTTTCACGAATATATTCTTACGAGCTTGAGCCGCTGGCAATTCCCACATTTTATTTGACATCGGGGTCAGCTGATAGTTTATTCGGAATACGAGAAACAATTTGAATCTTTAGGCAAATATTTTCAGTTGATAATAATTACGTGACAACTGATTGGTCAACCAATCGTAAACAGTTCCTTGACACTGGTACCAAAATATTTATTTTCTCTGGCCATTTGGGCTATTTTCAAATTCTTTGACCTTTGGGGTCACTTTCCAAATTCCCTGACTTTTCCCTGACTTTTTGGGCCAATTTCCAAATTCCCTGACTTCTCCAGGTTTTCCAGGTCGTGTACGAACCCTGTGTTATATCCCCCCGCTTTAAAAACAAGCAAATTATGTTTAGTGATCCAAAATTGTCTTTTATAACTCCGACGACAGAAATACGAGTGTCAAACATTGCCGTTACAACGCGACTGTCTCCTAAATAATTCCATTACAAAACATCTTGGGTGAAATACGAAAATTCCCAAGAAAATCGAGTAGGAGTCGCGGCAAACACGCTCATCACTCTTTTCGAAATATTTTCACACTCCTAAATGCTGCCCTATTCTATCCCGAGCCCAAAAACACGTAAAAACAAGCATAAAAATAAAACTAAAAATAGACAGTCACTTTGCCATTAAAAGAAGTAGGTCTTAGAACACTTTATGTCGGGCGACGGGATAAGGAAAAAGATTCGTTCGCGCCTTATTCCAACCGTTTCGGCTTCAACAACCGAAAGAATTAAGCCATAAGGACCAATTGATACGCTATAGCGGATCAAAATCGATATTACAATCAATCAAACCGATATTACAATCAATTGGAATTGTTTTAAGGGCGCCATCTTCGATAAATAAATCCAGTATGAACGGGACTTAAGTTTCGTTCACACTCGAACACTTTTAAACAATTTTCAAATATTAAAATTAATTTTCAAATCAATTATTCCAAAACCAGTACAATTGACCCTAAAATATCTATTTTGACCTTTTCAAAACGGTTAAAAATGCTTTCCGAGTCTCTAGCGTGAAGGCGGCTTTTATTAAACCATAATAAATCACTTTACGAAGATGACACGTTAAACATACGGTACTTAAATCGAATTAAATATGGGATATAAGTTGGTGCGAACGTAGCTTATGAGACTAATATGGACGGGTTAGTTGGATAATCTAATGGAGCTAATCCGAACCCGTATTAATATGGCTACTTTCTTCTATACATGTATATGGAAATTCCTTCCTATGAGATATTCACTTTAAATTAACCATTAAATTTAACTAATCAAAAATTTAATGTACACCTATATAAATATTGGTGAGCAACAAGGATGAGGGGAATAATTTCTGCCCCCCCCCCCATGGGGGAAGGTCAGGGGGGAAAAGAAAAAAACGGAAATGAGGAAAAACAGCGGGAGCTATAATAATATAACGAAGGAAGCTCAAGAGCAGAGATGGAAAAGGAGATAAAATATTTTTTACAGATAGGTATAACTTTCCTAGCTAACTCCGCATTGAGGCCCCAACCTGAGATGGTCATACCTCTATCTCTAGCTTGGTTGAAATCGTATACGCGTATTCAGTTTGTTCGATAAGAATGAAGCAACGAAACGATGTTAGGAGAAGGGTAGATAAGCCTGATTATATTTTTAGCATCCCCCTAGCCTTTCTCAGCGATTCCTCGCCTCTGGTTGGATGAAAAACTCGTTACGCGCGGTTACTTAACGGGTTTAAGTCCCGCCTTGTACAATAGGAGTATTATTCGCTCGAATGGCTTCCTAAAACCAACGAGAACGTCGCGACATTCGTGGTTCTTGGACCTAAATTGACCCCAGTGACGAGTTAGACCATTTCCCAAAACCAAAAAAAAACGATATTTAGATGATAATTAAGGATATATTACAATTAATCACGCGTAGGGAAACGAGGTAGGTGTATTTTAATCGCGACCCGTGAAAGAATTGGACAAAATTGGAAGAAATCTTCAAAATTAGAGCAATATGTAAAAACCATTCGAAATGGTATCGAGAAAAATGGCGGGAAAAAACTAAAAATTGGATAAAAAAAAAATCGCGCAAAATTTGCGCCAAATTCCCGTTGTTAAAGGCGGGAAGGAATTGGACCACCCCAGTCTTTGGGAAGGTTAATCTAAGTACATGTAGCTAAGTAGCGAGCTATCAAACTCGACACTTGACGAATTGGAAAACTGCTCTAAAAATGCGATAAATTCCAAAAAAAAAAAAAAAAAAAAAAAAAAAAAAAAGATAATTAAAGGTGTAGTGAATCTATTTCAGTTTCGGTTTCGGATTAACTAGCCTCTGGTCCTATATGCCTTTTCCATCTAAACTCAAGACCCCCGTAACGTTTTCTGAACCTGTTTAAGTTTGCAACGCTTACAGACTTCCGACGGTTACAAAGAGAGAGATATTTATAGAAGCCTACATTATATAAATATAAAAAAAATAAGCTCGGCTGTTCACGGTTGACTCAAGGGGTTTCACCCCCCATTACCCCTAGCGGGGCTCGCGGTTATAAGAAGTGTGAGGCGTTTTATGGACTAGAAACTTACGATAAGAGCCCGTTTTCCTTTTTTGGATCTATTTATGAGGGGAAGCCGTATATGTTCCGACGTTTTTAGATTGGAAATATTATACAGTTTCCGCTCTAATCTTTCGACGAAAAAGGCCTAGAGTTCCCGAAATGTCACGTGACAGTCTAGCTAGACAAATTTTTGGGGGAAACTCCAAATTCGACCAACTAGACCAAAAAGAACATGATGGGCAAGTACGTAAGAAAGCCACACCCTGAGAGCCCCCGATACACCAAATATTTCGAGTCTATTAGGGTCTATTTACATTTATATTACATTTAACATCCGGTGACAGTAAAAATCTATGGTCATATTCACTTCGTCTTTTTCACATACAACTACTACATCCAAGTACATTATAAGAGCCTCACGTCCTTAGGGGGGAGGTGTGGCTAAAAACGAATTTAAACAAATATAAAGGCATTTTAAATTATTGTTGTCCACTTCAAGATGAATTTGGGTTACTTAGGGTCTATTTACGGGTCGAATTATGTTGGAATTATTCAATAGGAACCATTTTTGACCTAATTAGGCAATTTTCCTGATTAAAATGAAAAGTAACTATGACTTTATTAATAATACAAGTGGATGGATAGCGTGTCTACTTCGAGTAAGTACTTTTGAAGTCTAAAAAGGCAAAGGCCAGAGAGGTTTTTTGGGAGTTTTTTTTGGGGTTGGCGAATTTGGCGAAGGTACTTAAATAGCGCGAGTCAACACGTTTTTTCTATTACTTCTTCGGAAGTTTGTATCGTCATTGGATGAATAGAGTCGTATATAGATCTCTGATTGGCTAATAAAAGAGGGAAAAAAAGCAAGCCCGCTCGCTTCCTTTTACGCCAAATAGCTTTGTTTATTTTCTACGCTCTGCTAACTAGATTTAAAAGAGGGTTCTTTTCTACGGGGTATAACCCCCCCGACCCCCAGACCCTTAGCGGATAAAGAGAGGGAAAAAAAGTGACCCTCTCTTCGGCTTCCCGAGAAATAATGAGCCTTGGGATACTCCTAAAAAGGACTCTTATTGCGTTACCTTCTATTAAATTACTATACTAGGGTTTGCCTGACCAAAGGGAGTTGGCAGTATGATTCGCAGCCTGGGCGGATTGATACGTCACGTTAAAACCAAATAGAGAATAATGTAGTACGTGTCAACATACCACGAACCTTAAATTACTATATATTATATTCAAACTCCATTTGACAGCGAGCGCGAAGCTACGACACCCGCGTTTAACTCTATCATCCGATTACTCAGGTATAAGGCGAGTCCTAGCTTTTTCCCACGCTGACAAATCAAAAGTGTACGGATGAAGAAAAATTTCAGTTTCACTTTCGTTTTAAAGCAAATTTATCTAATCTTTTGGGCCCAATTTTGAAATTCCCTGACCTATGAAGTCCAATTTTGAAATTCCCTGACCTGTTTGGGTTTAATTATGAAATTACCTGACCTTTCGGGCCCAATTTTGAAATTCCCTGACCTTTCGGGCTCAATTTTGAAATTCCCCGACCATTTTTGGGCTTAATTTTGAAATTACCCTAACTTTCCCTGATCTTTGGGGTCAAATTCGAGGGGGCAATCACTTTTTTAAACTCAAGGAGTTAAAATTCGATGCACTGTCGAAGTTGAACTCGAAGTACAGCTAATTCAGGAGTGACTGACACCTCGGTCAAATGTTTTCTCTTTCATTAACTGAGTTTAAAATCTTACGTATTTTTTCCTACTTAAGTTTATATTTTAAGCGTGTTATCAACCCTTTAAAATAGTTTGAAAATTTTATTTAATCCTCTACAACTGAAATTGCGATACGAGTGAGTTAAAGTATCCCTACGCGTTGTCTTTACTAGTTGTAATTTCGTTAACAACAATTTCCCGCAATATTTTACATTTTATTATCAAATCGAAACTTTACGAATGACCCCCTTTTTCCCACCCTTAATAAAGCTTCCTAATATTGAAAAGCGGAAAAATAAGTATTTATTTTTCCATGATAGAACCCCATTGAAACTAAATAAATTCTTATCTTTATGAACGACCCCTTAGTAAAAAAAACATTTTTAAAGATAGTGTCGCCACCTGGTATTGAGATTATAAACTAAAACTCCAAAAAGTTTCAGGTTTGTGTTTTTATAGAGAACGTGTCGCCGTCTGGTAGTGAGAAAATAAACTAAAATCCCAAAAAACTTTCAAGTTTGTTTTCATAGAGAGCGTATCGCCGTCTGGTGGTGAGAAAATAAACTAAAGCTCCAAAAAGGATTCAGGCTGGTTTTCATAACGGGAAAAGCTGACGCGGAGGGATAAATCGTGCTAAGTCATTGGAATGAAGAAATAGTCTCTTAACTATTCCGAATGAACGCCAGTTTTTTTTTAACTAAAACAATGCATATTTCTGTACGTTTTCACTAGTTTAAATTTGTAAACTGAATCGTTTTAATTTGCCCAGAATATATTCATATTTTAATGACTAATTATTTGAAATTAAATACGTTATTTCAGCCAAGAATTACTAAATAACTTTACACTTAATTGGATGGGGCATAAGATTGTCAAACGTCTCTCGCTTGGTCTACCTCCTAGGTTTATCTAGCTATAAAACAATCTTAATAGAAAATATCGCTGCTACCTAGTTAATTTTCTTTCCATACTTAAAAAAGCTCACTGCGTCTCTCTCCCACACAATTCCTCAGCTAGGTTTATCACAGTAGGGCATGCTAAGAAAAAACGCTCGAACACTTACGGGTTTGTTCTCAAAGATTTGTAATCCATAAGTAGGTCTAGTTGTTTGATCACAACACAAGTAGATGTTCCGCAGTTTAACAATATCAGTTGAATTTGCCCGTATTTAGATGTATCACAGATCAAGTTTCGGAGCTAGAGTGCGTTGCTTTTTTAACTAAATTAGGTAGACGCGCACAGAATGTTTGGGAAACCTCTCACGGTTATCTGATCACAAGTAGATGTTCCGTAGTTTAACAATATCGGTTGAATTTGCCCTTATTTAGATATATATCACCGATCAAGCTTCAGCGCTAGAATTTGTTGCTTTTTTAATTAAATTAGGTACACGCACAGAATGTTGGGAAACCTCTCGTAGTTATGTAGTTTTACAGCCTAAAAAGATACAAAGGAAAATAGATTCAGATTAAAGTTGTTAACGTAATAATAATTTTTAAACAAAGACCAAATGAGAGCCAAAATTCCCATCCCAGAACATTATTTTACCTTTTAAAACTTAATTAAACCGTGTAATGATCCAAAAATGCGTTAATTATCTTTTAAAAACAATTATAAACTTAATTAGCACTAATTTATTACGCTATTAAAACAATTATAAACATTGACACTCATTTATTACGCTATTAAAATTTTCCCGCGCTCACGTCTCAACTTAAACCGCCAAATGAGTTTGAATTTTTAATAGAGCAGACGACATTTTAAAAACGCAATAAAATGACCGTCAGTCCGTCACTACTTCACTGTTAAAAGATCCCAATCGTCTGCTCAATGTCATTTCAAACTTGAAATATCATAGTGAATCTAGACTTATAATTTCATAAATTGGTTTTAAGCCCCGCCTTTTTTGCAATGGCCGACATTTTTATTGATTGAGCAGGCAATGTTTATAGTTTTAGAGCACACTATTGGCTAAAAGCGTTAGGAAAATGAGTGACGTTTACAGTTTTTACACGGTGGAGAGCCTAATGGTTTCTAGCCTCACCATTGGCTGAAATCTTTGGACTCGCTCTCCCGAAATCTGATGGCGAATTTGGCGTAATTGTTTTAAATTTAATTAAATTTTAATAATTAAACTTTAATTTTAATTGGAGCTACTAAAAATATAATTTAATAACTGGTTTTTAATTTAATTACTAAATTTAATTTAAATCCGTTTCAGTAGGTAGCGACATCTATAATTCAAACTTATTCTATAGATTGAAGAAAATATTTAATCAACCTAAGATTAGAGCGGGCGGAAGCTTGTACATTTAATGATTTTTTGATATTTAATATCGTTGAACTAATTCAGTGGGTTTCTACACGCTATATTCTTAGGCTGATCATTAAATAAAATATCAATATGATATGTCAGAGATAGTGTTCTCCACATCTAATCTAAGAACCGTTAATAAGTTACAAAATTTGCATAAAATTTTACAAAAGGGATTAAATGGGATTTTAATTAAATTTTTAGGGACCAAAAAACCAAAAAGAAAATTTGTAATACATATTTTTAATAATTTCAGTTAATTTTAAATCAATATTCATGAAATTTAATTTCAAAACGTAATAAAATATTAGAAATATTAGTTCTATTTTATAAATCTCGACTTATTTTGCATTAATAATACGTAGAATTTATAATTGTCCATAATTAAAACGATAATTCGTGTTTAATTGCGCCAAATTAATAGGTTTTGACGCAAAATGGTGTAAATTTTTACCAAAATTGATTTATAAATGTTTTTAAGCGTAAATTATATCTTAATATCTTTATAATTAAAGTTAATTGACATAATTAAGTTAATTAAAAAATTTTTTTTCGCATTTTGAGGCTAAAAATGGCTAATTTCGCTATATAAAAGCGCGAGGAGTGTTTTTAAGCGGTTATATACTCCTAATTAAGTTTAATCGCGATTAAAATTAATCTAAATTAAAATTAAATTTGCTCGTACGTTCTCAAAAATATTTTTATCGGATAGCCCGTGTCCTAAAACCTAAGAATACGTATTTCTCTTCTTAATTTATCTTAATTAGGGCCTGTAATTAAATTAAAACTAAATTTAAATCGCGTTTAAAAATAAGATCTATGAAAATTCTATGGGAGGGTATCCCATCTTGAAAATTTCGTTTTGAGAAAAAAGTTTTCGAACGAGTCGCTTCGCTAAAACTTAAATAGTGGACTTAATTTTAACTAATTTCAAATCCAAAACTATGTCATCTGATAGATTAGAATACGAGGAACCCGCTCGTGTTATTAAAATTAACGTCAGACAAATAGTTAATTAGTTATTCGATTAGAAAGTTAAGCCTAACTCATTTTTCAGTTCGAAAAATTGAATTAACGCTTATAATTCGATTAAAACTCGATTATATTTAAACAAACCATACTTAATCTAGTCAATTAACACGCGAGAAGCTCAAAAAAGCTAATTTCATTATCCTAGGATAAGCGGTTAATTAGTTACGTAATTAAGTTCCACGATTTTAACCAATTTTTTTTGTTTCGAAGTTTTTAAATAATTTTCCCGCCTTGAAATTAAGTCTCGTTTAAAAATGATATATGTAAAAATGTCAATTAAGATACGGAGAATAAAATGAAGTTAGTCTCATTATCATACGACGATCCGTTAATTAGTTATCTAAGAAAGTTTGGGACTAATTAAGCAATTTTCTTGATTTTAAAATGTTTATGACGTCACTACGGCTTTAAAATAAATTATAATTAAGAAAATTAAACGTGTTTTGATAGATTAGCACGCGAGGATTTCAAAAATGTTAGTTTCAATGTTCAAAAATAATTATTTAATTTAATATTTAATTTAAATCAAACCCCCTCCATATTTTGTCTCCATTTTTCGTTCAGGGAGCTCGTTGTAATAGAGCGGAGCCTATAACCGGGCGGAATATAATTTCTTTTCTCCATAGCCGCATTCGCTTTCTTCCATGAACGAGAGAAATTATTGGTGTTTATGCTAAAGAACGAACGGAGAAAGAACCTAAAAAAGGGGAAATCTTAACCTCATTTTTTTCCTCTAGTTTAAGTAAAACTTCATTCGGTTTTATTGGCTGAACGCCTTGGACGGAGGAAAACCAAAGACAAGGGGGGCTGAAAAAAAGAGGGAGAAGAAATTCCCGGGGAATCTGGGCGCGCGCCGAGTCAGCTTTCGTTTTTAGCGGGAGTATAATAAACCGTAGCCTTTTTCAATAGGAAACACTCTGCAAATTACGGCTGATCTTAGCTCCAAAATGATTTACATTAGAAGGCGCAAAACACTGGCCAAAAAATGTGCCTGGATTATTCCATTTTAGAAAATGGGGGTTTCGGTTTTTCCATATATAATTGTACAGCCCGAATACGCTACGGATATAACTCAACTTCCAATGGAAGATTAGTATAATTGGTAGGAAAACTCCGACTGGTATATATTACAATTTAAATAATTAGACTAAATTAATGGATTTAATTATATTTAAACGAATGAATATTATTCTATGTATTATTAAGCGTCGGTTAGGCGTTCAAATGTTTTATTACGGCTTGGATTAATGTTATAAAAATTAAATAAATAATTAAATTAATGTAAATTAAGTGCAATTAAGACTCCATTATTTAATTCTATTTAAATCGGTTTTAAAGTTAATTACAACTGTAACAAAACTCAATTTTTTAAGAGTTCCGTTCTATAGTAATATATTTTGTTCCAAATGGTTCAAAATGTGGCGGGAAATTTCCTTGGCCCGTGATTGGTTATCACTAGTTTCTGTTGAAATATAATTAAATTCACCTTGATTTTTGTCCAAAATGTCTAGTTTTAAAAGTAATTGTGACTATTTAATCGTATCGTATCAAGTATTTTATGTTTTAAAGTTAATTTATACCAAAATTATTCGAAATTAAAAAGTGGCATAGATTTTTTGAAGTTGCATCTGTATTCTTATTGGACGCTTCCTATGCCTGCAAAATCATTATGCCCCGGACGCCGGGGACGGAAATAAGCGTACGATTATGATACTGGATAAAGTCCGATAAATTTCCTAAATGTCCCGGAATTATCCATTTTCGAGGATTAAGAAGGTTTTGTTGGAATTGTAGAGAGATAAAATACTAAATACATGGTTCCACGAAAATGTCTATACGAATCCTCAAAAATGTCTCGTACTAATATTTCTGTCCCTGAACGAAATCAGTCTCCCGTCATTTTTTAAATCAGTCCGATTAATTATCTTAAAACGCGATTTAACTTGAATACCAAATAAAGGCTAAGTGAAAAACTGAATTACAACAACGAATTGGATAAAGTGTTCGTATTTTTGAAGAATTTGTGCCTTTTATATCGGAATTATTGGAAAGTTTATTTTGGAACCAAGGCTTAGCGTTCAGCTTTTCCCGCCACAGAATTGGCAACTTGAATCCCCTGGCGCCAAATCCGCCAATCAGCGCTCTAGTCTTCCGTAACAGCGTCAGTTAGGTGATTTTTTAAATAGTCCGACTAATTATCTTAAAACGCTATTTAACTTGAATACCAAATGAAAGATAAGTGAAAAACTGAATTACAACAACGAATTGGATAAAATGTTCGTATTTTTGAGGAATTTGTGCCTTTGATATCGGAATTATTGGAAAGTTTATTTCGGAACCAAGGCTTAGCGTTCAACTTTTCCCGCCACTGAATTCTTGTATTGTTTTGTTTGTGCGGTTTTCGCGTATTGTTTGTGCCGATTTCGCGTCTTAATCATCGCCTCCTAAATTTTCGAGCCCATAATAATCAGTGCCGATCAAATTGGGATAATCTAAAACTACATCTTAATACTATGGTGAAACTGGGTATTTGTATCATCTTTGCTTGTCCAATAACGATGTGGAAGAAATAAAGTAATCAAAAATCTACAACTTAGAAGAAAAGTACAAAAGGAAATTCCCACAATCTTCGCCAGTTTTCAGTCCGTAATAAGCGAATGAAAAATAATTGGAATTAAACGTAACTGTGGCGGTTATAGTGCTTCGTTCTTACGGATAATTTGTGGATCTTTTTCATCTCTTCGAGTCATCGAAATACCAAAGGAATTTGGAGCTCTATTTGGCCTCGTTCGTACACGGATATTTTTGGGTGAGTTTGAAACTTTTTTTACACCCCTTTCAATCCATGTTTGTATCATTTTGGAGGGTTTGAAATGTAGTTAACTTTACCTTTAGTTCGTTGAATAGAAAGCGTTGAGGGGGAGAAATGTCAGTAGCGATAATTGTACCACTATTTCAACCAATAATTTTCTACGATCATCTGCGTATCGATCTTTATTGTTGTAGAGAGCAGTTAACTCCTTGTAGCGCAAGTTATAAATCCCTTTACAGCTACAGTCTATCTAGGCCCAGTTTTTCCCTCGTAAAGATGCGAAAGCCACTCGCAGGCAGCCCAGTGGTCCTATAATTCTTATAAAATCCTATATTTTCAAACAAATTCAACTGCGAAATAAAATATCATTTTTTAAAAGGTATTTTTTGCTAAAGTTTGCCGTATAAAATCCGCTATTTGAGATAATTTTCGTGTCCTGTATAATCCTATATTTTGGGAAAAATAATCCTATATTTCCTATAAGGAATTGAAATTTATAGCTGGGCTCCCTGTACAGCTCGATAAGAGTAAAATTTCCCTCTTCCCCTTTAGCAGAAACTATTAGATGGGAAAGATTTGGCACTAATTGACCCCATAGGTGATATTTAAATTTGAAAAATGGTTACAAAAACATATTTAATAGGCGTTTAATTGACTCCACACATTTTATCCATAAATTTCCAATCAAATAAGTGGAAATAAATATAATTTCGGAGCACGAGGCAATGTTTTTCTATTCTTCACGTGTTTTGGAGTTTATTTTCCGAGTACAGGAGGGCGCTGTTAGTTTAGCTTATTTTCTCATAGAGAGACGAACAAGTTGGGTAAGAAAAATGTTATCTCCCCGATCACAAATTCTCGCGATATAAATAACTACGTACGAATCGGAAGATTGTAACCCCGCGATTATCTTTGAGGGGATATTTCCGTTAACCGACCCCCCACTAAATAACGATGCTTATAGACTATTTAGGACCTATGGGGATTTACATGGTGAATCAGGATTTTAAATATTTTATTTTGATAAAACTGATGAACTGATTGGTCTCATCTCGCTTTAATGGAAATAGGACCCCAAAAGCGATCGAAAGCCACCAAAAAAGGTTCAAGATTCGAAACTTTATTTTTGACATTTTTGAAATCCGCGAAAACTTCAAAACTTCATTTTCCCTTTTTTGGTTTTTTCGAAAATGAGCAAAAATAAAGTTTCGAATCTGGAACTTTTTTTGATGGATTTCGATCGCTTTTGGGGTCCTATTTCCATTAAAGCGAGTTGAGACCAATCCGTTTATCGGTTTTGTCAAAATAAAATATTTAAAATCCAGATTCCCCATTATAAAAACCCATAGGGCGCGGATAATGTATTATTTTGAGTATCTAATTCATTCTGACCGGGTTTTTTTCCTAGTAATTAGTTAGGCAAATTATAATTACGTCGTTTAAGTGTCTTTTAACGAGAAAAAACCCGGTTAAAATCAACCAAATAATTCAAATAAAACATTAATTGATGCCCTATGGAGAATAACATGGCGAAATCTGATTTTAAATATTTTATTTTGACAAAACTAATGAACTGATCGGTCTCAACTCGCTTTAATGGAAATAGGACCCCAAAATCAACCGAAATCCATCAAAAAAAGTTCCAGATTCGAAACTTTATTTTTGGCCATTTTCAACAAAACGAAAAAGCGAAAAAAAGGAAGAATGAAATTTTGTGATTTTCGCCGAGTTCGAAAATGTCAAAAATAAAGTTTCGAATCTGGAACTTTTTTTGATGGATTTCGATCGCTTTTGGGGTCCTATTTCCATTAAAGCGAGTTGAGACCAATCAGTTCATCAGTTTTATCAAAATAAAATATTTAAAAAGGTCTGGGAATAGTCGGGGAATTTAAAGATCTTTCAAGAAGCCAGGATTAATTGAGAATATTTATTTTTTTAGTATTATAAAAAATAAAAGGTTAAGAATTGGGTAGTATTAGCTAAAACGGTCAGGGAAAAAAATGCAAAAGTCAGGGAATTTGAATCTTAAAAACTGAGTTAACCCTGCACCCGAAAGTGACATACAGACGCACACGCTCCCAGATCCGCAGGGTTAACCAGTATAAAATCTCCCCCTTAAATATAGTTAAGTCGGGGGAGATGAAAAAAAGTTGCTCCTAAGGTACAAGCCTAAGGAGTTTATATTTTCTTATAGGGGTCGTTCCTAAAAGCGCGTTTTCAATGGAGAACTAATGTAAAACTTCCTCCTGAACAAAAGTTAAGTCGAGGAGGCGAATTTACTATCTAGGTACATACCTAAGGAGTGTGCATTTTCTTATAGGGGTCGTTCGTAAAGGCGCGTTTTCAACCAAGATTATTTTTGAAATATGAAAAAATCTGTGTCAACCCTGTATAAGAAACATCTCTAGCAACCTTGGAATTTACTCTCTAGGTACATACCTAAGGAGTGTGCATTTTGTTCTAGGGGTCGTTCGTAAAGGCGCGTTTTCAATGAAAATGTTTTTTGGTCCTAAAAAGTAACTTTTTCCTCATAACTAAGATAAATTTCTATAGTTCCAATGAAAAAGTTACTTTTTAGCGTATTATTTTAAGAATTTGACTGATTCTGACCCGGTATTTTCCCCGTAATGATAATTATATTGTTTAAAGTGCTTTTAACCAGAAAAAAACCTGGTTAAAATCAAGCAAATGCTTTAAATAATACCTTATTGCTGCCCTATGGAATTTTACATATTCAGGGAATTTGAATCTGAAAAAACTATGGCAACCAAGTCCTAATTAGTCCATTTTTATCTGGCCCAAAATTTCAATTAAATTTAAATGATCGACACGGTTCATTTTGATTCATTTTAATTTATTTAATCTCAATCAAAAGCCATTTTAAACTTGATCCAGTCAATCCTCAATCCACTCAGTCTTAATTCGTATTTTTCCCGAGGATAAGCTAAACCTAGAGGATTCGTAGCTAATTCTTTAATCTAGATTAGGGTTTAATTGGTTATATTTTCGTTGTTTTTGTCGTTGTCGTCGTTTTTCGAGGTGAAAGGCGATAATCGGGACATAAATCGACTCAAAGTAGCTATATTGGTCTTGGGTCTTTTCAAAACTCTCTTCTTCTTATCCATTCCCAATTCCGCGTTGAAAATTTCTTTGGCTTTCAATTGATCTTCCATTTCGTTTAGATTTTCCGACGAATAACTTAACTTTAACGTACTTAAATTAGTTTTTCCCGTGTAACGTTTCCTGGAAATTAAAAATTAGTTTTTTGAGGCAATTAGTCTATCGAAAAACCAATATGGAGCTAGAAATTTATCGTTTAACGTATTCCGAAAGTAGGCTTAACGAGGATCCACGTCGTTAACGAGTCTCCGACCGATCACTAATTGGTTGGAGACTCGTTAAAGGGACGATCCGCGATTTATAGAGTCGCCTTTTCTAGCTTATATAGCGAACGAGTCTCCGGCCAATCAGTTGAGATTGAGAAGCGCCCGCTTTCGCTAATTGGTTTAAACGATTGTTAGGTGGAATTATCACTTTAACGGTATTTAACCTGGTTTTCTGTCGAATTTCGCTGTCTATGAAGTTATCGGCCGTTTCCTGCCATTGACTGAGGGGCCCCGCGTAGAATCCTTGGCTTCCTCTCTCCACGGTGACGTCATCGTGGCCGAAATATTGGTCGTGATGACGGTGTAGTCGGTAGCCAATAAGGGGTAGTTTCCGTTCGCGCGGTTTCCGGTCGCTCGGTCGATCCGAAACGGGCAAGGGCATCAAACTAAGAGAATCGCCGGTCCCATTGTCCGATTCCAAGGACACGATCTCTTCATCTTCCGCGTTGCTCCAAAATAAGGGAACTTTCTAAGGATTTCGCCTTAGGGTTAGTGACGTAACAAATATAGTTAAAGGGAGGATGAAACTCGACGAGTTTATTTTCTAAGCAGTCGGGTTAAAAAAATATTAATTTACGATAGTTCATTCTCCCTTTAAGAATACAAAGTCGAGTTCGCACTGGTTTTTTATTCCTGAGAATGGCGAATTCTTTCCTGCTGTGAAAATCTTCTTCTTCGCCGATCGCGTCAAGGAACGTTTGACTCTGAAAAACGAATACTTTTAAAGGCCTTGGATTACTTCGGCCTGTCACCCTGGAAACAAACTGACCCTCCAGGCTTTCTCTTAATTGCCTCGCTACGCAATTTAGGGGAAGCTCGGAAGGTGAGCCCACTTCCAGTCAAACAGGGAGAAGAAATTCATGGCCTTTCACAAATTTTAAACTGCTAGCGTATTTAATTTTTGCGATATATCTAGACGAATGGATAACTAATTTAGTTCTATTTTATTGGTTATTTTTCAGCCAATGGAGTGGAGTCAACCAATCATCGTCTTAATAGAAATGACCAAGTATGTCAAATCATTTTTAATTTTCTTTCCTATTCGTGTTTGTTTCGTGTTTGTATCGTCTTTGAGTGATTTTGGTCTCACGCCACCCCTTTTTATTAATTAGATACCATATTTAATTAGTTAATTAATCTAAATTAACTAAATTAGCGTAGAATATAATCCCTACGACCACTAACTTTTGGCGTTTCGTTTTCTATCAATGTTTTCTATATGTTTTTTGGGGTTTTGTTTCTTCTTAGAGATTTTAGCTCTTAGAGAGGATACGAGTGGTCTCCTTTCTAAGAAAAATAGATTTTGGGGAAAATTGTTGGGTCGTAATGATTTAGAAAATATAAGTATTTGAAATCGCGAAACGTTTGGGAGAAATATACTTTAAGGGAAATAATGAATCAGGGAAACATTATTTGGGAAAATCTTTAGGAAAATATACTCTTTAAAGGGATAATGAAGCCTAATTAATTCCGTTTAAATAACAGCTTAATGGCTCGTATAATTCCTATTAATCTATATCATCCAATTAATTACGCTATTTTGTAAATTTTCACCCAACCCAAACTTAAACTAACGTACACCAATTAATTAAACAAATCAGAATATAATAACAAAAATTAATCAAATCCAAAGTCAAATCGATTTAAGCGTCACGCGTTATCTAAAGTTATAAATCGATTTATCGTAGCTTTATCTATCGGTTGTTGAAACCAGCCGAATCGGTACGAAACTGGTTCCCGAAGCAGTTTCTAATCTCAAATCGATTCGAGGAAAGACGGTGTCCCATTCGCGCGACTCTAGGGAAACGTTTTCATGGTTTAAATCGATTCCAAGCTGCCCGAATTGAAATCGGTCGAGCGTACTTTTGATTTATTTCTTTCGAAGAAAGGGTCGTAATTGTAGATTTTTCGTTGCCGTCGCGATTTATTGAAATTCCTCGGCGAATTGGGGTCATTCGTGTAGAATGGCAAGGCGCGTGGAAAACCAATGGGCGGAGCTGGGGGCTCGTAATCAGCGTGACGTGACCATCTGGGCGTCAACAATAAATTCTGAAATTAACAAATACGTAATATCTGAAAATTCGTTTTTAAAGGATGCCACGACCACACTCTGAAAACGAGTTATATTTCATGGATTTTCAATTTTAGATTGGCAAAGGTCTCCTAAGCTACGTTCACACTAAAGCCTATCTACAATCTATTTTAAAATGTCAGGGAATTTTTAGATATTTTAAAAACTCAGGGAATTTAAAGATTTTTCGAGAAGCCAGCCAGGAAATAGCGATCATTATCCGCTGTTAAGATTCTCAGGTGACGGCGTGTCAGTTGTATAGATTAGAACAAAGATACGCCCGCAGTTTGGCCAACGCGATTATATAAAACAATAAAAGGTTAAAAATTGTGTAGTATTATCCGAAACGATCAGGGAAAATCGGTGGAAAAGGTCAGGGAAAAACCTGCAAAAGTCAGGGAATATTAATCTGAAAAAATTTGTGGCAACCCTGTCAATTTATTTGACCCCCAAAATTTCCCAATTTGAACTTTCCATAACGGTTAATTATTAAAATTACGTAATTAGGTTAGAATTAATTTTGCATTTAATTCTAAAGGACTCTGTCGCTGATTCCAATGAAAGTTCGTCTTTCAAAGGATTTAGGCTTAGCGAAACATTTGTACAGAGTTTTGATAGGTGTTTTTAGGCGCGCTTTATCGATATATATCGATTAAAAATAACTCGTTATCGTAGGCTAGTCTCCAAATTCTAGTCGATTATAGTTTAAGCCTTGGCTATATAATATTATTAACCTTTCTGATCTTATCCTCCATCAACGATTGTTGAAGCAATGGCAAATGATATTTCATTCCATCGATGGCCTTTAGTATAGTTAAACAATTCAACGTAAAGGAAATGGCAAACTTTCTACGGATTTCCTTTAAATTGAGATATATTGTTCAAATTAGTTAAAGGAGGAAAGATTGTCCACGAGCACTTTTCCCTGGCTCCAACGGATTGTCCATTATCGATGCTTAAAGTTTGGACACTCGTAGTTGGGTCTGGAATTTTCCATACCATTTTTTGGTCATGAAATAAAAATAACAATTAAGCTAGTACGCTCATTAATAAATTAGGCAAGTTGGTAACGCGCTAGCCTGGTGATTGTCGGGACCCGAGTTCGAATCCCCGAGCAACCTTTGTTTTATTATTTTATTTTACTGTTAATTACTTAATGATTTATTTTAATTATTATTTCAAACGTTTCAATATGACATAATTAAGTACTTTACGCTAAAATAAAATTATAAAACAAAGGCTGCTCTGGGAATCGAACTCGGGTCTCCGCGATTACCGAGCTAGCTCTTTACCAACTTGGCTATCTTTAATCGCGTGATTAAGCGTAATTAGGATTTTAGTTTCGTGGTATGGAAAATCCCAGACCCAACTACGAGTAAATAATAATTAAAATAAATCATTAAGTACTTGACACGGAAATAATAAAACAAAGGTTGCTCGGGGAATCGAACTCGGGTCCCTACAATCACCAGGCTAGCGCGTTGCTAACTTGGCTACTTTATTAAAGAGCTTACTAGCTTAATTAATATTTTAGTTTCATGACCAAAAAATGGTATGGAAAATTCCAGACCCAACTACGAGTGTCCAAACTTTAAGCATCGATACTGGACAATCCGTTGGAGCGAGGGAAAAGGGTCCGTGGTTAATTTTGCTCCTTTAACTAATTTTAAAAACATAGTTCAATTTAAAGTAAATCCGTAGAAAGGCAAAACCCATAGAAAGAGCGCCGTCTCTTTTAGACGTAATATAAATCTTACTAACTACGAAATAGTACTACATCGAGGGACTAGCCACTTAGAAATTTCGGTGTACGCAATCAGCCAAAAAAAAAAAAAAAAAAAATAACGAAATTACTAAGAAATCGAGGAAATATTAACCGAAATCAGTTAAAATATCGGAAAACGGGTGTACATTTTTTTGAGGAAGTGGCTAACCCCTGGCTAACGATCTTAAAATGATTAGGTTTTTTATTTAATCGTATTAATGACTCGATTCCTTATCGTTTAAGTGGGCCTTAACCACTAGTTAACAAAAATAACTAACATATATTAAACTTGAAAATCAATTTTTAACATAATTATAAAGTAGGCTTAACGAGAATTCCTTGAAACCAGTTAATCTCTCGCCGTTAAACAGTCACGGACAAACCAGGCGTTTTAAACTAGGCTTAAAACTATACGTGGATCCTTGTTAAGCCTATAATACTTTTTGAGTAAAAATATTTCTTGCTTTGTATTTTTTATATAGAAACTTTCTATATTATCGTTGTTTGTTGCTGCATTTTAATCGTAATAATTTACAATAAGGAGGCTTTACGCTTTGATTATAAAAGTTCCAAGTGTCTCCTTGTTGAATTTTGCCCGCAATAAGAATAGGAAGCTCCAATATAATCCCTAGTTAAAATTTAATCCCCGAATTTGTATTCATATTTACCTTGAGTGTCTCGAATTTTTCCGTGGGGTCAAGATTATTCCATTGGACATGAAGGGCGTTGAAGGGTAGAAAAATATTATCACCTCGCGTTACGGTTCTCATTCCACTCGTCAATAAAACCGGACCCCACTTTAAACCGCCAAAAATAATTCTCAATTAAATTAATTAAGAAATTCCGGTTAAATTCCCTGGTAATTTTTTAAACTCAATTAGGATTAGTTTTACGCATTAGGGTTTATTTCAACCGCCCGAATTCGCGTCAACAATTAAATTTAATTTAAATATCTTTAAAGTTTAACGCTGTCCGTGTTCGAGTTAGTTGCCAACCGCGAATCGCCCGAGACTGACCCAAAGCCAAAAGCCTAGAAGTTCCATTAACCACCGGCCAATTACTCTAAAAGATATTTTAGGGGGTCATCTTGTTCGTCAGGGCGTAGAGGTCACGCTTAGATGACTCGTTTAATTATTTAAGAGGTCAATAGACATTCACACGAACCACTTTGATTCAACGGCTAAAAATTGATATCGGGGTTTCATGTACACGACCCTGGGAAAGTCTGGGGATTTGGAAGTTGACCCAAATGGTCACGGAAGAGTCGGGGAATTTGGAATATGACCCGAAAGGTCAGGGAAAAGTCTGGGAATTTGGAAAATTGGCCCTAAAAAGTCAGGGAAAAGTCTGGAAAATGGAAAATGACTCCTAAAGGTCAGGGTAAAATCGAAGAATTTGAAAACTGACCCAAAGGTCAGGGAGAAGTCTGGGAATTTGAAAATTGGCCCCCAAAAGGTCAGGGAAAAGTCTGGAAATAATGTAGAAAGTGGTGGATTACTTATTCGCGTAAGTTTTACTTATGATACGTGTTGGTCAAGTTGGTTTCCATGGAGAAGAGATAAATCTGTTTCGCTCGGTCAATCAAGGTCAAATAATGAAGGAAATAAGGTCGATTAGAACCAACCAAATATAAGACAATTAGTATATGTTAATATAGTTATATAGCTCGGCTACATAAATTAACCAATCAAATTTGTATTCGTTTACCAACCTCGCTACGAAGTTAATTAGCGCTTAAAAACCCCCTTTAAACCAAGGAAAGATTATAATTTTCAAGCTTTTAACGTTTAGTTTTAATTATAAGTCTAATAATAATTAAATTAAATCTTTATTTTGAAAAGTATTTATTTATCGGTCCAATTTTTCCGATACTGGGTTTTAACATTTCTCCCAAGCTGGGCAACTGCATTTGCAGTTAGCGGGTGGATTGCCACAATTTCTTAAGTCTCCGTTTCTAACAGCCATGACTCGACAACCGTTCCATATGGCGCAACTCGCGGTGCAACCCCAACTGATTTGGGATTCAACCGTGTCGACGAACACCGTGCACACCAGAATGGCGACCAAAGCGTAACAAATAGCGGCCTGAAATTAAAATAACGCGTAAGAATTAGTTTTTTCGCGTCTGGTCTTGACCAAAACCCAGTATTTAAGCTAATAAAGGTCACTCGGGTCATCTTTATCCTAATTGGTTGGGAGGTAATGATTCCCTACAGAATATACCAGAGTTTCTACCAGGAAATAAATGATAAATTATATTTAAGGGACATATAAAATTGTTAGTGGATTTCGTAGAGTTGAGGGAAATTTGAGGGAATTTTAAGATATTTTAAAAAGTCAGGGAATTTAAAGATCTTTCAAGAAGCCAGGATTACCGTGTTATTGAAAATATTTATTTTTAAGTATTAGAAAATATAAAAGGTTAACAATTGGGTAGTATTAGCTAAAACGGTCAGGGAAAATCGGTGGAAAAGTCAGGGAATTTCAATCTGAAAAAACTGTGACAACTCTGCACCCAAAAGTGACATACAGACGCGCACAGATCCACAAGTATAACCAGTATAAAACCTCCCCCATAAATAGAGTTAAGTCGGAGGAGAGGAAAAAAAGTTGCTCCTAAGGTACAAGCCTAAGGAGTTTATATTTTCTTATAGGGGTCGTTCGTAAAAGCGCGTTTTCAATGGAGGGCTAATGTTAAACTTCCTCCTGAACTAAAGTTAAGTCAGAGATGCGAAGTTTCTCTCTAGGTATATACCTACGGAGTGTGCATTTTCTTATAGGGGTCGTTCGTAAAGGCGCGTTTTCAACCAAGATTATTTTTGAAATATGAAAAATCTGTGTCAACCCTGTATTTAACGTCGAAACTATAGAAATTTATCTTAGTTATGACGAAAAAGTTGGTTAAAAGTTAGGAACTGCGCAAACCAGCGGACGTAAAGATTAAAAACATTCGATAAATGAATAAATTTACCTTCATTTTGATTTCCTTCGTTAACGACGTGTTTGTGGAGCTACGGAAAGACTTTAAATGTAATTTATTTTATCGGCAACCCTTTATATATCCACACGATTTCAATTAGAGATCTAGATCCATCAGAATGTTGCAATATTTGGTGAAAATCAAAAAAGCCACGATTGTCTATTGAATTGTCATTAAGATGATTTTTAACGGGCGACAGTATAAGCGTTGTCATTCAAACTATTCCCAGTCAAGTTGCGCAACGTATAATAACGTAAGCGTACGCAATCTGGGAAAAACCGTAGCGTTACATCCTCAACTATATCACCCTGGGGAACCCAATTTAAAGGGACAATGAAACCTAATAATTTCTTTCGAGTTTAAATAGACATAATTCGCCGATAAAAAGATTACGAAACAAATATTAAAACTTAGGCTTAGCTAGATTTTCCACGGAAATCACAAGAATTGCCTCCGTGTAAGGTTTACGGACCAATCAGCGAAGGCCCGAGAGATCTCCACGATCGCCTTCGATTGGTTGATAGACCTTATAACGCTTATATCAGCTGATCTCCGTGAAATCCAGCTAAGCCTATATATATTTAAAAATATATTTGCATTTCAATTTTAGTTCGTTTAACAAATAGAAAGGCAAAGATTGAGACTAGAAAAACGCTTGGAATGACGTCAGTTAGCCTAAATAAGGCCTAATTCGGAATTGGGTGTTACTATTTCCACTACAAGTTACTATTTTCATAATTTGGTTACTGAAAATTCCTATTTTTCTTAATTAGGCGAGTAAACTATATTATTTATGTAAAATATAATAATTTTCGTGGTTTTTCAACGAAACTTGAGCTAAGAAGTATAATTTTTAAGTCTGTCCAAAAAAAAATTATTTTGCACTCGAAACAATTCCGTAATTAAACCTGTAGATTAAAGTTATTTGGTTAAATTTTATCAAAAATGCTAATTTTTAGTTTATATTTAACTAATTTAACTATTTTCACTAAAAATGAAGTCCAATTTTGATGATCAGCCCGAATTCTTTAATTTTCCCGTTGACCCCCATTCCGATTCCACACGCGATTTTAAACTTTTTAATTATTTCTTAATTAACCAATCAGTTCAGCCTTAAAGCCCGTATCTGCTCTACAATTTGCCCCTGTAAAATTCTCTTCCCATATGGACGCGGCTTAGTTTTGACTGTCGAATTTGTGACGGTCAATGTCGTCCGCTAAGTTAGAAAAGAAGGCGACTTTAAATGGGGTTTTAAAAATCGTGGAGTCCCAGTAACAAAATTATAATAATTGCGTCTAAGACTCGTAATTCAGAGTCGTGTAAAGTAGGAGTTACGTCCAAGAACTTATAAACTGGATGAAGTATAGGAGTAAATTTTCGCTTTATTTAAATTTAATTAAAATCGTAATTAAGACGAGACAACAATGATTCAATTTCGAATAATTCTTTTATTTATTTTCGTGAAATTATTTTATTTCGTGAAATTATTTTATTTTCGTGAAATTATTTTCTTTTCGTCCAATTATTTCCTTCCATAGAAGCAAGGTGGCCAAGAAGGTGGTCTGGGAGGGCAATAAATCGCCACCCTCCTCGGTTGAGGCCTCGAGCCAAACTTTTCGCACTGTCCATCGTAGCATTGACCCTACAATAAAATCAATCACTTTTAATTCGAATTAAACGCGGCAATAAATCCATTAATTAATTAATCCAATTAAGTTTAACGAAGATTGCGTATTGAAATAAGTAATTAAGACAACAAGATTGATCGGTAATTGAATAGGGCCATTATTTTATTGAAATTAATTATTTTAATTGAAATTATTTATTTGGAGAAATCAGTTTCAGTTGCGGTGATAGCAACCAAAATTTCCCCAAGCGCAAATTCTCCATTTACGCGGTTGAGGTCTGGAGCCGTATTTCTCGCACTGACCCTCGTAGCATTGACCCTAAGCGTTAATAATCTTGTTTAGTAATTAAATTAGACTTAAATTTCGAGTTGCCACGACAAGTTTTAACTTTGATCAACATTTCGGGACCAAATTTTAATTAATATTATTAAATAAATTTTAAAAATTTCAAAAAACCTCGTAAAAATAAATTTTCTCTTGATTTTTTGTACGGGCCAATCATCATTTCTATTTTCTTAAGAATTTGTACCTTTAGCCAATCAAAACGCTCCATTTTCCCAATATTTTAAAATTCTTAACGAGAAGGCGTAATACTGAGAATTATAACTTAAAAATAAAATTTGTCGTGGCACCCTCGAACCATTACCTTCAATGGCTCGTTTTCGGTCATCGTGCAAGGGGCGAAATTCGGCAGGTTGTTACTTTCAACTACCGTGGTTCCTGTAGCGTCCACGCACGAAAACTCGCAAGAATTATCTTCGCTCTAAAAGAGTTTCTTTCAAAATTAAGTTTAATCTCGTAAAATGAATGAAATTTCTTAGAAGGATGGATACGGACCATTTTACCGGTGGTATTAGGTTGCTTGACGGCGCACGCTTCATCGATAGCTCCTTGTCGGGCCACAATTGGGTCAAGAATAGGTTTCAAGGTTGGCTCGCCTATAAATAAATTTAAAAACTTAAAATACATTTATTCTGGTTGGCTGATCTCCCCTTTCTACACGGAACAAGATCTGTTGGACGATTAAACGGGGTCAGGGAAAACAGGGAAAGGTCAGGGAATTTGAAAATGAACCAAAAAAGTCGGGCAATTTTAAGATATTTTAAAATGTCAGGGAATTTAAAGCCAGGAAATTAGAATGATTATCCGCTGTTAAGATTCTCAGCTGACCTTGCAGTCAGTTGTATAGATTAGAACAAAGATACGCCCGCAGTTTGGCCAACGCGATTATATAAACAATAAAAGGTTAAAAATTGGGTAGTTATTAACCGAAACGGTCAGGGAAAATCGGTGGAAAAGGTCAGGGAAAAACCTGCAGGGAATTTGAATCTGAAAAAACTGACCCAACCCTGTTTAAATAAGTCGGGGGTTAAAATGCTTTATACCTTAATTTTGTAGCGGATTAGGGCATTCGATTTAATCTATTACCTTTAAAACCAAATCCTCCTAAAAATGAACGATATTTGAATATTACCTTGGGAAAGGACCAAGATTGAGGCGACCAAAGTGACCAGAATGAATTGCATGGCTGCTTTATCGTTGAAAATAATCGGAATTAAAGTTGAGGATTAGACGCTTTGCTGATCAGAGGATCAAGAAGTGCTTTCTATTCGAGCCAGAATCCTTTTTATATCATCCGAATTTTAAAGACAACCCGAGAGAACGTGGCGAATTTTTGATAGAAAAATCACAATTCTCTATTGAGATGTCAAACTTGATTTAAAAAAATGACATCCTGTCCTTCAAAATATTTCGCGTCAAAAATTAAATTTAACAAAAATAATAATAATGTGTCAAAATCATTTTGATTGTTTTAGAACACGTAGGAATTAATTCCGCGTCAACTTAGCTTCTCAGGAACTATTTTTTATCTTAGGGTAAATACTAATACGTATTCCTCCGCCGAAACTATAATCTTTACTACCTAAATAATTTGGTTAAAAAATAATCTTTCTTATTCGGTTGAAATTAATTAACGAAGATTTTTAATTTAACTTAATTAAAATGGTTATAAAGACGAGACAAAGGCGATTCAATCTCGAATAATTATTTTATTATTCAAAATTATTTCTTTCGGAAGTAGCAAGGCCAGTAACGATATCTCGAAGAGCAGTACGTTCCTCCTAGCTTCCTCGGTTGCGGTCTCAAGCCGGACCTCTCGCACTGTCCATCGTAGCATTGACCCTATAATAAAATCAATCGTATTTAGCGCTAAATTAATTAAACTTAAGTCTCATTTTAGTCAGTTTACCACTTATCCTCCTTAGAAAAATAACAATTAAAATCTTAGTGAACTATTTAAGTAGAAACCAATTAAATTCAAAATATACCTTTTTTTATTTCTTTTTACCGCATCGAGTCGTCCTTCGTCTAATAATTAACAATTATTTATCATCTCCTACGCCTTTAATTTTTGTTTCGCGGCGTTTCTTCGGGGGGTCGTGGGGGTTACGCGGTGGCGGGGGCTGTATGGACTACGCGCGCGGATGGCCATTAACCCCCTTGAAAGTCCCCCCCAATTAATTAAGAAAAACAAATCAATGATTGAATTGTCCATTCTTTTATTTCCTTTCAAATGATTTATTTCTTGCCCCAACAAACCCAATTGCCATAAAGGCAGAGTGCTCTCGGTTGAGGTCTCGATCCGTACTTCTCACATTGACCCTCGTAGCATTGACCCTACGAGAAACGAGCGCAATTTTAACTTAAAGGGAGAATGCAACCTAATTACGAGTGATTTTTTATCGATTCCTTATCGTTTAAATAGGCCTAATCCATCGAGAAAAAGTTTACAGTACAAATATTAAACTAGAAATAAATTTAAAACTTACCCTGAAAATAGGCTTAGCGGGATTCGTGGAGGTCCTGAATCGCGTCCGTGTCAGGTCTAGCGACCAATGAGCGAAGGCCCGTCGTTCACGCGAGATCTCCACGATACTTACGTCGCGCGCGATTGGTCGCTAGACCTGACACGCGAGGAAATCAGGAGCTCCATGAATCCCACCATGGGCCAAGAAACGTGATACCAGGACATAACAGCCGCAGCTTCGTACGTACAAACCCAGACGGACACTAGTTGTAACGGGCGACGCTCGTGATGGGGGTGAAATGGTAGGGGGAGGGAAGGAAATTGGGTACAAAAATCTGACGGAATTTCCGTTTTTGCAGACGACGGTTTAAAATTTATAAAATATACCCTATCACGTGACCTTTATATTTGTACCTAAAGTGACGTAGTTCCGAAGTTTCGTGCTTTTGTCAAAAGGCGGCGATAGTAGACGCGTGTTACAGATAGGAGACGGGTTTTTTAGGAAAAGTCATGTCCTGGTATCACGTTTCTTGGCCCATGATCCCACTAAGCCTATTTTCAGGGTAAGTTTTAAATTTATTTCTAGTTTAATATTTGTTTGTAAATTTTTTAAATAGTGAATTAGGCGTATTTAAACAATAAGGAATCGATAAAAAATCACTCGTTGTTAGGTTGCATCCTCCCTTTAAAAACATTCTTAATTTCGATCAAACAAAATTCTCGCGTTTTTTCCCAAATCATTTCAATTAACAATCGTATTTGAATTAATTTCTCTTACTAAACAATCTGGAGCTTGACCTCGTCAACTAATTTTCTTATTTCCCCGATCTCCACTGACCTCCCGAATTTTATAATTTCTCTGACCACTCGTTTTAAAAATCCCCGACCATTTTAACTTTTTAAAATCAAATCAAATCGGTCGCTCGGTTGGTTCGAACCAATACCTTCAATGGTTCCTCTTCGGTCAGCGTACACGGAGCGAAATTCGGTAGAAAGTTATTGGCAATGACCGCGTTTCCGGTCGCGTCCACGCACGAAAATTGACAAGAATTATCTCCGCTCTAAAAGAGTTTTTTTTTTTCCAAAATTAAGTTTACTCTCCCAAAACGAATGGAGATGGTTACTGACCATCTGACCCTTGGTTTTAGATTGCAGGGCGTCGCAAGAATGATCAATAGCTTCCTGACGGGCCGTGATTGGGTCATCGTGCGGTTTCTCGGAAGTAGCCACCGGCTCGCCTAAAATTCGAGTAAAAAAAAATTAATAACCAACCACGACCAAAAACAATTTGGTTGAATGGTCCTTACCTCGGGATAGAACCAAGATTGAGGCGACTAGAGTGACCAGAAAGAATCGCATGGTTTTCTTTATCGATAGAAACTAATCGAAATCGATTGAAGAATCGTCTCAAACTCTGGACTATTTATACCCGAAAAAATAATTGGTTTAACCTAATTTAAAAATTCATTATTTTTGAAATATTTTGAAATTCAATTACTTTGAATATTTAATTGACACGTCGTAATAATTGACAGATTATTATTTTAAAATTTAGACAAGGAACCAGGTCCTGTCTATAGAGTGAAATTCTGACACTTAGAATAACGAGCGATTTCAAAATTGAAAAAAAAAAAAAAAAATAATAATTGAATATTTAAATAAGCGTCCAATTAAATTTAAAATTCAGAATCCAATTATTATTTTTTTATTAATCCTGAAATATTTCCTCGTTATTTTAACCCGTCTTCATTTTAAATATTTTAATTAATCATCTGTCAATTAAATATTTCGAGAAATTGAATATTTTAATAATTGGTTCGGGTATAAATAGTCTCGGGTTTGAGACGATTCCAGTATCAATTATCGATTACTTTGATCGATAAAGCAGCCATGCAATTCTTTGTGGTCACTCTAGTCGCCTCAATCTTGGTTCTTTCCCAAGGTAAATATCACTCAAATATTACTTAAGTATTTAGGCTTTTTTTTTATATTATTATTACTCGGGTTTTAGGCGAGAAACCAATTGATCGAGTTATCGCCCGTCAGAAAGCTATTGACCAATCATGCAACGCCTTGCAACCTAATACCACTGGTCAGATGGTCAGTATACGGATAGACCCGTATCCCATTTATTTTATTTTTCGACGTTAAACTAATTATTTGCTAAATAAAAAACCTCTTTTAGTCCCCGGACAATTCTTGTAAATTTTCGTGCGTGGACGCTACTGGAACCACAGTAATTGCTAATAACACCGTTCCAAATTTCGCCAAATGCACACTGACTGAAGACGAACCAATGAAGGTATTCGTTCATGTATTTGCCACGTGACAAACGCCAAATTTGATTTTATTTAAAGGTTAAAAGGTTAGGGTGATTAGTTAGGGATTTTTACAATTAATTGAAAAGGTCAGGGTAGGTTCGGGAATTATTTAGGTCATGGAAAATTTAGAACCCATACTTTACGAGGTTTGTAAGAAAGTTAAAGAAAATTAATTAACGAAATAATTAATATTAATCCGTGACGTCATGGTAATTTAAAATTTAATTCGCCAGTTTATGGAAATGATTAAAATATTAAAATTTCGCGAATGGCAAACTGAAATTAATTAAAAATTAATTGCTAAATATTAAATTAACGTATGGCTCTCTCAAAGGGCCAATGCTTCGATGGTCAATGTGAAGAAATTGGATCGAGACCTCAACCTAGAGGTGGAATCTGCCTTGGCTATGGAGATTGGAAGGGTTGTTACAATTGGTGAAATAATTCATTTCAATAAAATAAAATAATGAACCGCAAAGCAATCACCGTTTCTTTGTCTTTTAATTAAGTTAATTAACAATAAATAAAGCTGGAATTTCTCCCGCAACTGACTGTCCCTAAGAAAGTTAAAAAAAATTTCAAAATTAATTCGCAAAATAAGGCAAGAGTTTCTGGAATTAATTAATATTTTAAATGTTAGAGACTTTTTGCAAATGATATTCGGTGTTAAAATGACGCGAATGGCAAACTGAAATTAATTATATTAAATTAATACGTTCGGCTCTCTTAGGGCCAATGCTTCGACGGTCAATGTGAAAAAATTGGTTTTGAGACCTCAACCTAGAGGTGACTTCTGCATTCTTTGTATCCACTGGTAAAATAATTAATTCAAATATAATAAAATAATTGAACGTTATTCAACCACGATTTGGGTCGAAATGATCGAATTTCATATGATCGATTGAGTTAAAAAACTAACCTAACCTAACCTAACCTAACCTAAATATTTCGATCATTTAATCCAAAAAACTGGTTTCGATCACTTAAAAGTCGATCAATTGGGACGATACCTTCAACCACCGTGTCTTTAAATCGATTTTAATGAAGTTAATTAACGCTAGAATTAATAGAGTTATTAAATTATAAAGATGGTATTTCTCCCGCAACTGCAGGCTAATTTCCCATCGATTTGATGCGTAATCGGTGGGAAACGAAACATCAGCGCCAAAAACAAAAAACATATCCTTATGGTATTTACGCATAAATTTTGATCTAATTAGCCGGCAAGATAAAACCTTATTCTTAGATAACGGCACTACTATAAATTGCTGGATATTGAGCCCAGCCAATTAAGTTAGCTCATTTAACTCGCGATAAAAACATTCCAACCGAATCAATATGAAGGTAAGCCGCTTCGTTTCTATTCGAAATGAAATTGCGCCTCGCTTTATTATAGAAATTATTTAATTTAATTTAATTGAAATTAATTTAATCAGGGAGACCAAATTTTTTAAATGTAATTTCAAAAGTTTATCTTGACCGTGCGGACCGCGTTCAGCGGTAACTTACCATTCGCTTCGGTATGTTAGACTGAACCCGGGCCTTAATCCGCAAATTTAAATTAAATTAGCCCGTAAATTAACTAACCCATAAATTAATTAACCAATAAATTAATTAATTCATAAATTAATTAACCCATAAATTAATTAACCCGCAAGTTAATTAACCCATAAAATAATTAACCCGTAAATTAATCAGCCCGCAAATTAATCAACCCGTAAATTAATTTACCCGCAAATTAATCAATCCGTAAATTAATTTACCCGCTAATTAATTTACCCGCAAATCAATTAACACGCAAATTAATTAACCCATAAATTAATTAACCCGCAAATTAATTAACCCGTAAATTAACCCGTAAATTAACCCGCAAATTAATTAACCCGTAAATTAACCCGCAAATTAATTAAGCCGCAAATTAATTAACACATAAATTAATTAACCCAAAAATTAATTATCCCGCAAATCAATTAACCCGCAAATTAATTAACCCGCAAATGATTAAAATTTAATTATATTTTAATAACAATTAAATATTAGAACGTCAAAGAAGAATTAGGAAATTTAATTTCAGGCCGCTATTTGTTACGCTCTCGCCGCCCTTTTGGTGTGCACGATGTTGGTGGGCATGGTTGAATCCCAAATCAGTTGGGGTTGCACTTTGAGTTGCGGCGTCTGGAACGCTTGCAGAGTGTCCGCGGTTCGCAACGGAGACTTGAGCAAGTGCGGTTCGCAGCCCAGCGGTTGCCGATGCAATTGTTTCGCTTGGGAGAATTGTTAAGTCCAAAAACCAACTCGGCCGACAACGAAATAATACATTTTATACGCCGTTGTAAAAAAATAAAAATAAAAAGAATTTAAAGATATGATTTAAAAATAAACGTCAAACGACATTCGCCTTTCGAAGCGATTTATTCTTAATAAAATTTCGGTTCCATAAAACTACAAAAAAATGATTGACGTTGGTTTTCTTTTGTTTCTTCGTTTCATTGTTTTAACCCAAACATTTCTGAAATGGATAAATTAAGAATTAACATATTTAAGGATAATAATAATCATTCATTTTTAATTGAACGAGTCACCAGTGACCTTTGACCACTTAATTCAGCGCGATATTATCAAAGGGGGATTTAATTACGTAGACATAGTGGACAAACTTGACCACTTATAATATTATAAAATTAATTACACAGCATTAAATTAATGTTTCTATAATTACTCTTACTGTTATTAATATTATACAGGGTGTGGTCTAAAATGGTGTTAGGACCGAGCTCCAGCGGGTTCTATGGGTCATTTTAAGACGAAAATCTTCTATGACGTTTTGTCGTACGGGGCGCCGTTTAAGAGTTACGAAATGAATCGTGTATGGATGACCCCTTAACATAAGCTACGTTCACACTAGACACTTTGGAACCGTTTTGTATTTTCAAATCGATTTTCCAAGATATTAATTTTGTTTCTTGATCAAAGGTCTACACTCGTGACCCCAAAATTTTAATTTGACCTTTTCAAAACGGTTTAAAACCCTTTCAAGTGTGAACGCGTCAATTCATTAATGATAAAATACGCTTAATTATTTAGCTGGTTTTTTAAAAAATTGATTTTAGCATTAGTTTATTAATGTAGGTTAAGGGGTCATCCGTAAATGATTCATTTCGTAACTCTTAAACGGCGCCCCGTACGACAAAACGTCGTAGAAAATTTTCGTCTTAAAATGACCCATAGAACCCATTGGAGCTCGGTCCTAACATCATTTTCGAACACACCCTGTATATTAAAATTATAATATTTAAGATAGGTTAAGTAGGAAATTGAGGCCATTTCCCTGGGTGTTATAATTAATGTTATATAATTTACCATAAACAATTCCAATTCTGTTTTCATATTGGGATTTTTCTGAAACGAAATAACAATTTTATTTTTTTATGAAAATCGGGTATGACCCCGTAATATGTTAAATACCTTTCCTTCTTCTTCCATGGCCGCCTTCTTGCACTTTCCAATCTGTGAATCGAAGATTACATTTTAATTGATACTATAGAGTTTCTAATAATTTAAATTTCATTTACATTTGTGGCCAATTCTTTATTATCCTCGCTACAGATTTTAACGATTAGATCTTCGATCTTCGTGTCACCTTCTTTGAATTCTGCCTTACACTTATTCGTGATGTCCCGAAACTAATTAGTTTGAACAATTAATTTTATTATCATTACTTACGTAAATTTAAAGGATAGAACGCGATTGGTCGGAAACCAATCATTATCAGGGGCGTTAGTAGGCTTAACGGGGATCCGAAGAGAGTTTGATATCGTCTACGTTTAACAGTCTTCAGCCAATCACGTCGCGATAAGCGATTGGCTGGAGACTCGTTCCAGATGAGATATTAAATTCTTCGTGGATCCCCGTTAAGCCCATTTTCTCAGTAAGTTAATCGATTAATTTCTAGCTTAATAGGTCAACGAAAGTCGGCCAATCGCATTCTATCTTTAAGAAATTTCAATATTTACGTAAACTGGAGCTGATGACTCGAAACACGTTTTAAATTTCATTTTACCAGCGTCGTCTTTAGCCAAAGCTAAAATAAACCAAAACCATTAAATCATATAGATCTGCCAGTTAATTTTAATGGGAAACGTAGGAGCTAAAACACGAAGAGCTTTTTAATTTATTTTGGGATACACCGGATGGTCAATCGTATTAAAATTAACATTAAAAGAACAGGCCGGCGTTTGACGTACAAGTTCTTGGCTTATTCTCTTAGTCTTAAGACATTAGAAGCGCTATTCAAGAGGGTCAATAATATAATATTTATTAATTTACACACTCTCTACGGGTTTCTTTTAAATCGAGATACATCGTTAAGCTAAGTTGAAGGAGCAAAATTGTCCACGAGTACTTTTCCCTGGCTCCAACGGATTGTCCATTATCGATGCTTAAAGTTTGGACACTCGTAGTTGGGTCTGGAATTTTCCATACCATTTTTTGGTCATGAAATAAAAATAACAATTAAGCTAATACGCTCATTAATAAATTAGCTAAGTTGGTAACGCGCTACCCTGGTGATTGTCGGGACCCGAGTTCGAATCCCCGAGCAACCTTTGTTTTATTATTTTATTTTACTGTTAATTACTTAATGATTTATTTTAATTATTATTTCAAACGTTTCAATATGACATAATTAAGTTCTTTACGCTAGAATAAAATAATAAAACAACGGTTGTTCGGGGAATCGAACTCGGGTCTCCGTGATCACCGAGCTAGCTCTTTACCAACTTGACTATTTTTAATCGTGAGATTAAGCGTAATTAGGATTTTAGTTTCGTGGTATGGAAAATCCCAGACCCAACTACGGACAATCCTTTGGAGCGTACGTGTTTTTGTCATTCAGTGATTAGGGAAAATGAATTCAAAAAAGCTGTTTTCATTTTCAGCTCCAAGATTCCCATTAAGTTTACCGCATATTTTTTCGTGCATGTCGCACTTCTTCTCTTGAGCCTCTAGGATTGAAACGAGACTGAAAAGGCATAGCGCCATTAATACGAATAATTTCAGCATGTTTTTCCTTTATCAACTTCTACTTTTAACAAAACGCGAGCTTATTCTTCTTCTGAAATTAACGAATAACTCGACTCTGAGTCAAATTGTTCGAGCTTTTAAAGCTTAATGTTTTTGAATTGGCGATTAATAAAGTAATTAAACGCGATCACTCTTTAATCAGCTTCGGTAAACATTCGTGCGCAACAATTTCGATGCTTAATTATTCTGTTTACTCTCAAGTTTCCATTTCTCCCAAGGTTAGCAGTTAAGTTCTCCAAAAAACCACGTAGTAAAGTTTAACCCAATCTCTAGGTTAGGTTAGAATGGGCGAAATTAGGGCAAACAATTTAAACACACCTTTACATCCGTGTTAAGTATTTCCCTCATAATGATTTGTGACGTCATCGCGTGATTTCGCTACTATATAGAGCCTAGGGTTGATTTTCGCGCGTATTTCTGTACTAAGTACTTAGTTCGGATCAGTTCAACTACTTTTCGTAGTTCTATTAGTATCGGAACAAAAATGACCTTTATTTTTGACCTTTTCATTTTAAAGATTATTACGAAGGCATCAACCGGTAGAGGAAATTTCCACCCAATATCTTTGATTTCCCATTTCCGTATAAACTAATTAATTAATTAATCCTTTAATGAACTAGATTGGTAACGGGTGATATCTTAGCCGTACACGTTAGACGTCGTATTTACATTTATTTTATTTGATCCTAATTTTTATATTTATTTTAAAAGCAGATGTTGAGGAAAGTTTTACTCGTAATCAATAAACTAAGAGACTAATTATTATTACAATTATACTAAGGTAATATTTAATTGTGGATTCAGTCGACAGTAATAACGTATATTAAATACAAAAGTAGCTAAAATTTAGATAAATATTTAATATTACCATCAAAACTATTTAAAAATTAGAAATAAATTAAAGAATGAAATTACTCGCGAGGTAATTGTAATTATTCCACCAAGACCAAAAATTAACCTATATAATTAAATTTAAATCAAAATGAAATATACTTACTTAAACGTCATCAATATTCGTTAATGAAATGTGTCAGGTTGTTCGGACGTACCCTAACTACCCCCAACCAATTAGTTAAAAACCTAGTTGCCTGTTGCCAGGCCACTAGAAGGAACGGGTTATTCCTAACGTAAGTACTACTTTCACAGTTGTAATTACAACTTTGAATGGGCAGATATGATTATCATTCCGAGAACACCCATCACAACTTTCAATGGACATATATTATCATTTTAAGTGGGAGTGCCATTGATCCAAACCTTTCACGAATAACTCAGCGAAAATTTCTACTTGGTCTATTACGCTGTACCCAAGACTTCCCAATCGCTTAGTTTTGGAAATAGTGATGCTTGTTACATTCTATAACACAAATTTTCGCAGAGTTATTCGTGAAAGGTTTGGATCAATGGCACTCCCACTTAAAATGATAATATATGTCCATTGAAAGTTGTGATGGGTGTTCTCGGAATGATAATCATATCTGCCCATTCAAAGTTGTAATTACAACTGCGAAAGTAGTACTTACGTTAGGAATAACCTGTTCCTTCTAGTGGCCTGGCAACAGGCAACTAGGTTTTTAACTAATATTTGTCCCTTTGTAAAAAGTAGTCTGGGTGAACTGGTGAGTTAGTTTGTCAATAAACAAAATAGTTGCATTAGAAAATTTATTTTAATGTTGAAAAAAAAAAAAAAATATATTAAAACGTTTTCGTGCAAAGTGTGAAAGTATCATTGTAAGCTGGGAAACCAAACAATTTCCTCTCCGAGAAACTTAACCTAACCTAACCCCGTGGGCAGCGTCAGAGGCGTAGCCTATTCTGGGTGGTTGCCAGAAGAAATACACTGAACTTTAACGTGCATCAAAAAAAGCGTCATGGGTAATCCTATGATTTTTGAGCTTCCCTAATGTATAAGAATCTCGGATCTTGGCAGTCCATGTTATTTCCCCATTGGAGTTAATACAGCCCAAACAAAGGAGCTGCTAGCCGTCTACGGAAAACTAGAGCTAGGAATAACAGATGCTGGCGACCGCCAGCATCTAATATTACTGGGGTGACACGGTAGGGGTGACACGGAGGTTTGGCTATACTTATGGGCTTGCCCATCTTGTTAGCACCTTAAATTGTGATTTTATTATTATTATTGATAATGTATTTCTAATATTAATAATACTGGGGTGACACGGTAGGGGTGACACGGTAGGGGTGACACGGAGGTTTGGCTATACTTATGGGCTTGACCATCTTGTTAGCACCTTAAATTGTGATATTACTGGGGTGACACGGTAGGGGTGACAAGGTAGGGGTGACACGGTAGGGGTGACACGGAGGTTTGGCTATACATAATATTAATATTACTGGGGTGACAAGGTAGGAGTGACACGGTAGGGGTGACACGGAGGTTTGGCTATACCTAATATTAATATTACTGGGGTGACACGGTAGGGGTGACACGGAGGTTTGGCTATACATAATATTAATATTACTGGGGTGACAAGGTAGGGGTGACAAGGTAGGGGTGACAAGGTAGGGGTGACACGGTAGGGGTGACAAGGTAGGGGTGACACGGTAGGGGTGACACGGAGGTTTGGCTATACATAATATTAATATTACTGGGGTGACAAGGTAGGGGTGACACAGTAGGGGTGACAAGGTAGGGGTGACACGGTAGGGGTGACACGGAGGTTTGGCTATACATAATATTAATATTACTGGGGTGACACGGTAGGGGTGACAAGGTAGGGGTGACACGGTAGGGGTGACACGGAGGTTTGGCTATACTTATGGGCTTGACCATCTTGTTATCATCCTAAATTGTGATTTTATTATTATTATTGATAATGTATTTCTAATATTAATAATACTGGGGTGACACGGTAGGGGTGACAAGGTAGGGGTGACACGGTAGGGGTGACAAGGTAGGGGTGACACGGTAGGGGTGACACGGAGGTTTGGCTATACTTATGGGCTTGACCATCTTGTTATCATCCTAAATTGTGATTTTATTATTATTATTGATAATGTATTTCTAATATTAATAATACTGGGGTGACACGGTAGGGGTGACAAAGTAGGGGTGACACGGTAGGGGTGACAAGGTAGGGGTGACACGGTAGGGGTGACACGGAGGTTTGGCTATACTTATGGGCTTCACCATCTTATTATCATCTTAAATTGTGATTTTATTATTATTATTGATAATGTATTTCTAATATTAATAATACTGGGGTGACACGGTAGGGGTGACAAAGTAGGGGTGACACGGTAGGGGTGACACGGTAGGGGTGACAAGGTAGGGGTGACACGGTAGGGGTGACACGGAGGTTTGGCTATACTTATGGGCTTGCCCATCTTGTTAGCACCTTAAATTGTGATTTTATTATTATTATTGATAATGTATTTCTAATATTAATAATACTGGGGTGACACGGTAGGGGTGACAAAGTAGGGGTGACACGGTAGGGGTGACACGGAGGTTTGGCTATACTTATGGGCTTGACCATCTTGTTATCATCCTAAATTGTGATTTTATTATTATTATTGATAATGTATTTCTAATATTAATAATACTGGTGTGACACGGTAGGGGTGACAAAGTAGGGGTGACACGGTAGGGGTGACACGGAGGTTTGGCTATACTTATGGGCTTGACCATCTTGTTATCATCCTAAATTGTGATTTTATTATTATTATTGATAATGTATTTCTAATATTAATAATACTGGGGTGACACGGTAAGGGTGACAAAGTAGGGGTGACACGGTAGGGGAGACAAGGTAGGGGTGACAAGGTAGGGGTGACACGGTAGGGGTGACAAGGTAGGGGTGACACGGTAGGGGTGACACGGAGGTTTGGCTATACTTATGGGCTTGACCATCTTGTTATCATCCTAAATTGTGATTTTATTATTATTATTGATAATGTATTTCTAATATTAATAATACTGGTGTGACACGGTAGGGGTGACAAAGTAGGGGTGACACGGTAGGGGTGACACGGAGGTTTGGCTATACTTATGGGCTTGACCATCTTGTTATCATCCTAAATTGTGATTTTATTATTATTATTGATAATGTATTTCTAATATTAATAATACTGGGGTGACACGGTAGGGGTGACAAAGTAGGGGTGACACGGTAGGGGTGACAAGGTAGGGGTGACAAGGTAGGGGTGACACGGTAGGGGTGACACGGTAGGGGTGACACGGAGGTTTGGCTATACTTATGGGCTTGCCCATCTTGTTAGCACCTTAAATTGTGATTTTATTATTATTATTGATAATGTATTTCTAATATTAATAATACTGGGGTGACACGGTAGGGGTGACAAAGTAGGGGTGACACGGTAGGGGTGACACGGAGGTTTGGCTATACTTATGGGCTTGACCATCTTGTTATCATCCTAAATTGTGATTTTATTATTATTATTGATAATGTATTTCTAATATTACTAATACTGGGGTGACACGGTAGGGGTGACAAAGTAGGGGTGACACGGTAGGGGTGACACGGAGGTTTGGCTATACTTATGGGCTTGACCATCTTGTTATCATCCTAAATTATTATTATTATTGATAATGTATTTCTAATATTAATAATACTGGGGTGACACGGTAGGGGTGACAAAGTAGGGGTGACACGGTAGGGGTGACACGGAGGTTTGGCTATACTTATGGGCTTGACCATCTTGTTATCATCCTAAATTGTGATTTTATTATTATTATTGATAATGTATTTCTAATATTAATAATACTGGGGTGACACGGTAGGGGTGACACGGAGGTTTGGCTATACTTATGGGCTTGACCATCTTGTTATCATCCTAAATTGTGATTTTATTATTATTATTATTGATAATGTATTTCTAATATTAATAATACTGGGGTGACACGGTAGGGGTGACAAAGTAGGGGTGACACGGTAGGGGTGACAAGGTAGGGGTGACACGGTAGGGGTGACAAGGTAGGGGTGACACGGTAGGGGTGACAAGGTAGGGGTGACACGGTAGGGGTGACACGGTAGGGGTGACACGGAGGTTTGGCTATACTTATGGGCTTGACCATCTTGTTATCATCCTAAATTGTGATTTTATTATTATTATTGATAATGTATTTCTAATATTAATAATACTGGGGTGACACGGTAGGGGTGACAAAGTAGGGGTGACACGGTAGGGGTGACACGGAGGTTTGGCTATATTATGGGCTTGACCATCTTGTTATCATCCTAAATTGTGATTTTATTATTATTATTGATAATGTATTTCTAATATTAATAATACTGGGGTGACACGGTAGGGGTGACACGGAGGTTTGGCTATACATAATATTAATATTACTGGGGTGACACGGTAGGGGTGACAAGGTAGGGGTGACACGGTAGGGGTGACACGGTAGGGGTGACACGGTAGGGGTGACACGGAGGTTTGGCTATACTTATGGGCTTGCCCATCTTGTTAGCACCTTAAATTGTGATTTTATTATTATTATTGATAATGTATTTCTAATATTAATAATACTGGGGTGACACGGTAGGGGTGACAAAGTAGGGGTGACACGGTAGGGGTGACACGGAGGTTTGGCTATACTTATGGGCTTGACCATCTTGTTATCATCCTAAATTGTGATTTTATTATTATTATTGATAATGTATTTCTAATATTAATAATACTGGGGTGACACGGTAGGGGTGACAAAGTAGGGGTGACACGGTAGGGGTGACACGGTAGGGGTGACAAGGTAGGGGTGACAAGGTAGGGGTGACACGGTAGGGGTGACAAGGTAGGGGTGACACGGAGGTTTGGCTATACTTATGGGCTTGCCCATCTTGTTAGCACCTTAAATTGTGATATTATTATTATTGATAATGTATTTCTAATATTAATAATACTGGGGTGACACGGTAGGGGTGACAAAGTAGGGGTGACACGGTAGGGGTGACACGGAGGTTTGGCTATACTTATGGGCTTGACCATCTTGTTATCATCCTAAATTGTGATTTTATTATTATTATTGATAATGTATTTCTAATATTAATAATACTGGGGTGACACGGTAGGGGTGACAAAGTAGGGGTGACACGGTAGGGGTGACACGGAGGTTTGGCTATACTTATGGGCTTGACCATCTTGTTATCATCCTAAATTGTGATTTTATTATTATTATTGATAATGTATTTCTAATATTAATAATACTGGGGTGACACGGTAGGGGTGACAAAGTAGGGGTGACACGGTAGGGGTGACACGGAGGTTTGGCTATACTTATGGGCTTGACCATCTTGTTATCATCCTAAATTGTGATTTTATTATTATTATTGATAATGTATTTCTAATATTAATAATACTGGGGTGACACGGTAGGGGTGACAAAGTAGGGGTGACACGGTAGGGGTGACAAGGTAGGGGTGACAAGGTAAGGGTGACACGGTAGGGGTGACACGGTAGGGGTGACACGGAGGTTTGGCTATACTTATGGGCTTGCCCATCTTGTTAGCACCTTAAATTGTGATTTTATTATTATAATTGATAATGTATTTCTAATATTAATAATACTGGGTTGACACGGTAGGGGTGACAAAGTAGGGGTGACACGGTAGGGGTGACACGGAGGTTTGGCTATACTTATGGGCTTGACCATCTTGTTATCATCCTAAATTGTGATTTTATTATTATTATTGATAATGTATTTCTAATATTAATAATACTGGGGTGACACGGTAGGGGTGACAAAGTAGGGGTGACACGGTAGGGGTGACACGGTAGGGGTGACAAGGTAGGGGTGACAAGGTAGGGGTGACACGGTAGGGGTGACACGGTAGGGGTGACACGGTAGGGGTGACACGGAGGTTTGGCTATACTTATGGGCTTGCCCATCTTGTTAGCACCTTAAATTGTGATTTTATTATTATTATTGATAATGTATTTCTAATATTAATAATACTGGGGTGACACGGTAGGGGTGACAAAGTAGGGGTGACACGGTAGGGGTGACACGGAGGTTTGGCTATACTTATGGGCTTGACCATCTTGTTATCATCCTAAATTGTGATTTTATTATTATTATTGATTATTGATAATGTATTTCTAATATTACTAATACTGGGGTGACACGGTAGGGGTGACAAAGTAGGGGTGACACGGTAGGGGTGACACGGAGGTTTGGCTATACTTATGGGCTTGACCATCTTGTTATCATCCTAAATTGTGATTTTATTATTATTATTATTGATAATGTATTTCTAATATTAATAATACTGGGGTGACACGGTAGGGGTGACAAAGTAGGGGTGACACGGTAGGGGTGACACGGAGGTTTGGCTATACTTATGGGCTTGACCATCTTGTTATCATCCTAAATTGTGATTTTATTATTATTATTGATAATGTATTTCTAATATTAATAATACTGGGGTGACACGGTAGGGGTGACAAAGTAGGGGTGACACGGTAGGGGTGACACGGAGGTTTGGCTATACTTATGGGCTTGACCATCTTGTTATCATCCTAAATTGTGATTTTATTATTATTATTGATAATGTATTTCTAATATTAATAATACTGGGGTGACACGGTAGGGGTGACAAAGTAGGGGTGACACGGTAGGGGTGACACGGTAGGGGTGACAAGGTAGGGGTGACAAGGTAGGGGTGACACGGTAGGGGTGACACGGTAGGGGTGACACGGAGGTTTGGCTATACTTATGGGCTTGCCCATCTTGTTAGCACCTTAAATTGTGATTTTATTATTATTATTGATAATGTATTTCTAATATTAATAATACTGGGGTGACACGGTAGGGGTGACAAAGTAGGGGTGACACGGTAGGGGTGACACGGAGGTTTGGCTATACTTATGGGCTTGACCATCTTGTTATCATCCTAAATTGTGATTTTATTATTATTATTGATAATGTATTTCTAATATTAATAATACTGGGGTGACACGGTAGGGGTGACAAAGTAGGGGTGACACGGTAGGGGTGACACGGAGGTTTGGCTATACTTATGGGCTTGACCATCTTGTTATCATCCTAAATTGTGATTTTATTATTATTATTGATAATGTATTTCTAATATTAATAATACTGGGGTGACACGGTAGGGGTGACAAAGTAGGGGTGACACGGTAGGGGTGACACGGTAGGGGTGACAAGGTAGGGGTGACAAGGTAGGGGTGACACGGTAGGGGTGACACGGTAGGGGTGACACGGAGGTTTGGCTATACTTATGGGCTTGCCCATCTTGTTAGCACCTTAAATTGTGATTTTATTATTATTATTGATAATGTATTTCTAATATTAATAATACTGGGGTGACACGGTAGGGGTGACAAAGTAGGGGTGACACGGTAGGGGTGACACGGAGGTTTGGCTATACTTATGGGCTTGACCATCTTGTTATCATCCTAAATTGTGATTTTATTATTATTATTGATAATGTATTTCTAATATTACTAATACTGGGGTGACACGGTAGGGGTGACAAAGTAGGGGTGACACGGTAGGGGTGACACGGAGGTTTGGCTATACTTATGGGCTTGACCATCTTGTTATCATCCTAAATTGTGATTTTATTATTATTATTATTGATAATGTATTTCTAATATTAATAATACTGGGGTGACACGGTAGGGGTGACAAAGTAGGGGTGACACGGTAGGGGTGACACGGAGGTTTGGCTATACTTATGGGCTTGACCATCTTGTTATCATCCTAAATTGTGATTTTATTATTATTATTGATAATGTATTTCTAATATTAATAATACTGGGGTGACACGGTAGGGGTGACAAAGTAGGGGTGACACGGTAGGGGTGACACGGAGGTTTGGCTATACTTATGGGCTTGACCATCTTGTTATCATCCTAAATTGTGATTTTATTATTATTATTGATAATGTATTTCTAATATTAATAATACTGGGGTGACACGGTAGGGGTGACAAAGTAGGGGTGACACGGTAGGGGTGACACGGAGGTTTGGCTATACTTATGGGCTTGACCATCTTGTTATCATCCTAAATTGTGATTTTATTATTATTATTGATAATGTATTTCTAATATTAATAATACTGGGGTGACACGGTAGGGGTGACAAAGTAGGGGTGACACGGTAGGGGTGACACGGAGGTTTGGCTATACTTATGGGCTTGACCATCTTGTTATCATCCTAAATTGTGATTTTATTATTATTATTATTGATAATGTATTTCTAATATTACTAATACTGGGGTGACACGGTAGGGGTGACAAAGTAGGGGTGACACGGTAGGGGTGACAAAGTAGGGGTGACACGGTAGGGGTGACACGTAGGTTTGGCTATACTTATGGGCTTGAACATCTTGTTATCATCCTAAATTGTGATTTTATTATTATTATTGATAATGTATTTCTAATATTAATAATACTGGGGTGACACGGTAGGGGTGACACGGAGGTTTGGCTATACATAACATTAATATTACTGGGGTGACACGGTAGGGGTGACAAGGTAGGGGTGACACGGTAGGGGTGACAAGGTAGGGGTGACACGGTAGGGGTGACACGGAGGTTTGGCTATACATAATATTAATATTACTGGGGTGACACGGTAGGGGTGACAAGGTAGGGGTGACAAGGTAGGGGTGACACGGTAGGGGTGACACGGAGGTTTGGCTATACTTATGGGCTTGACCATCTTGTTATCATCCTAAATTGTGATTTTATTATTATTATTGATAATGTATTTCTAATATTAATAATACTGGGGTGACACGGTAGGGGTGACAAGGTAGGGGTGACACGGTAGGGGTGACACGGTAGGGGTGACACGGAGGTTTGGCTATACATAATATTAATATTACTGGGGTGACACGGTAGGGGTGACAAGGTAGGGGTGACAAGGTAGGGGTGACAAGGTAGGGGTGACACGGTAGGGGTGACACAGAGGTTTGGCTATACTTATGGGCTTGACCATCTTGTTATCATCCTAAATTGTGATTTTATTATTATTATTGATAATGTATTTCTAATATTAATAATACTGGGGTGACACGGTAGGGGTGACACGGAGGTTTGGCTATACATAACATTAATATTACTGGGGTGACACGGTAGGGGTGACAAGGTTGGGGTGACACGGTAGGGGTGACAAGGTAGGGGTGACACGGTAGGGGTGACACGGTAGGGGTGACACGGAGGTTTGGCTATACATAATATTAATATTACTGGGGTGACACGGTAGGGGTGACAAGGTAGGGGTGACAAGGTAGGGGTGACACGGTAGGGGTGACACGGTAGGGGTGACACGGAGGTTTGGCTATACTTATGGGCTTGACCATCTTGTTATCATCCTAAATTGTGATTTTATTATTATTATTGATAATGTATTTCTAATATTAATAATACTGGGGTGACACGGTAGGGGTGACACGGAGGTTTGGCTATACATAATATTAATATTACTGGGGTGACACGGTAGGGGTGGCAAGGTAGGGGTGACACGGTAGGGGTGACACGGTAGGGGTGACACGGAGGTTTGGCTATACTTATGGGCTTGACCATCTTGTTATCATCCTAAATTGTGATTTTATTATTTTTATTGATAATGTATTTCTAATATTAATAATACTGGGGTGACACGGTAGGGGTGACACGGAGGTTTGGCTATACATAATATTAATATTACTGGGGTGACACGGTAGGGGTGGCAAGGTAGGGGTGACACGGTAGGGGTGACACGGAGGTTTGGCTATACTTATGGGCTTGACCATCTTGTTATCATCCTAAATTGTGATTTTATTATTATTATTGATAATGTATTTCTAATATTAATAATACTGGGGTGACACGGTAGGAGTGACACGGAGGTTTGGCTATACATAATATTAATATGACTGGGGTGACACGGTAGGGGTGACAAGGTAGGGGTGACACGGTAGGGGTGACAAGGTAGGGGTGACACGGTAGGGGTGACACGGTAGGGGTGACACGGAGGTTTGGCTATACTTATGGGCTTGACCATCTTGTTAGCACCTTAAATTGTGATTTTATTATTATTATTGATAATGTATTTCTAATATTAATAATACTGGGGTGACACGGTAGGGGTGACACGGAGGTTTGGCTATACATAATATTAATTTTACAAAAAAGAGGTTGCTTCGCACCCTTAAAAAAACTCTTTATCTAACTCGAATCAAACCCGTGAAGGGACAGAAATTATTTGTTAGAGAAAGAGCAATTTCATATCTTTAAAATTATAGTTAGTAGGTTTAGTCTACTACTTCAAAGATTTTATTACTATTATATATTTTCCAAAAAACGGATAAAGACGACCTAGGACTAATGATAAATATACATATACATTAAAGGAACTCCATCTTTAGCTAATTTTATTAGTGATACTGATAGAATTTAAAATTAACATCAATGGGAGAGGAAGTTTAACTAGGTCGTCTTTATCCTTTTTTTGGAAAATATATAATAGTAATAAAATCTTTGAAGTAGTAGACTAAACCTACTAACTATAATTTTAAAGATATGAAATTGCTCTTTCTCTAACAAATAATTTCTGTCCCTTCACGGGTTTGATTCGAGTTAGATAAAGAGTTTTTTTAAGGGTGCGAAGCAACCTCTTTTTTGTAAAATTTCTGTCCTTTTTTCACAAAAAATATACACCTTTTCCACATTTCACTATTTTGCTTTATAGGTTTATTGAACCTTAATTCTTACTAATGCTGAATAAAAATTAAAGCGTTTAATTGAGGCTTCAATCTATTCGTAATTGAGACACTGGTACAAATCTCGAAAGGCAGAGATTTACTAACCTAACCTTACCTATGTCTTAAAACAGGGATGGGCTAGTTCAATTGATTAACTAACCTAAACTAATCTCACCTAAAATACTACAAGAGGAACGGGTTAGCCCGAGTTATAGGGATTACCTAGTTGGAGGGATGGGCTATTTCCAGTGTTTAATTAACCTAATTTAACCTTAAAGATTACTTGATGGAATGGGTAACCCGAGGGATTAACTAGTTGGAACGATGGGCTAATTCGAGGAATTAACTAACCTAACCTAGCCTTACCTAAAATATTACAAATAGCCCGAGCTAAGGATTAACTAGTTGGAAGGATTGGCTAATTAGAGGGATTAACTAACCTAACCTCACCTTAAAGATTACCAGATGGACGGGGGAGGTCGAGGGATTAACTAACCTAGCCTTACCTAAAATATTACAAGAGGGACGGGCTAGACCGAGCTAGAGATTAAATTTATAATATTGAATCGCATCGACAAAAAATGAGCATGGAAAGCGAAACAATTCTTTAAAGCAGCATGAGAACATAATTCTGGAGACCAGAAGTATGTGGCCGTTTATTTAACTCGCCGACATCAATTTCCGTTTCGTATATCCTATTTAAAATTCTAAATCTTTATTTTTTATTATAATTGAGTTAGACGTGATTTAGATACAGACTTCAATAATTGGTCAACTACTTAATAGCAACGTTATTACGTAGTTGTAATGTGGATCTAAAGCACATCCTAGTCGCAAAACTCAAGTATTTTAAAAAATAAAGTAGAGATTGAAAACGTTAAACTATAAATTTCATGTGTAATCGAGCACTTGGCAGGATATGAAGTCCAACTCGAGTGATATTTAATCCCTAGAACTCTCATTGTGAAATGTTTTTACAGTGACTTACTATATTATATTGGTCACATTTCTAGGTAAGGCGATTTACATTCAATCGCTTCGGTTTATTCGAGTACTCTACCCAAAAGATCGTGAGAAATGAGTCTCTTATCACCGAAATATAGGTGAGAAACGATTGCCTAAACAATTGAAGACGTCACCATTGCACAAACGAGAGGGCTCGCCACAATTTTAAACGCTAACGTAAACCACGCATTGGTACAGTGCATCTGTGAGTACTGAATATGCAAATCTCGTTTATATAGGCCGAGAAGAGATATATTATTAAAGTTAAAAAATCAAATGATAAGAAAATCATTCCAACTTTTTAATTACGGTGAATTAGGGTGAATATAATGGGATACTCATGATATGACATAATAGTCAAAATTAGACGGCTGAAGAGGGCTACCCTAGTAAAAGAACCCAATAAATGCAATTTTCCGTTAACGATAAAAAATGCCATTAAAAAAAACTTATCAACTGTTTAATAAAATCAATTTTTGTTTATCAATTTAAAGCCAATTAATAAAGCTCGGCTAGTTATATGTTTTACCCTTTTCGTCACCCATACAGGCATCTGTCTCTCTATTAACTCGAATTCGATGGATATTCATTATCATTCTACTGTTTAAGAAATAAAATTTTGTTTACCATTTTGAAGCAATTAATAAAGCTCGGCTAAGCTTATGATTTCACCCTTTTGTAACCCATTCAGGCGCCTTACTTTCTATTAACTCGAATTCGATGGATATTCCTTATCATTCTACTGTTTAAGAAATAAAATTTTTGTTTATTCATTTTGAAGCAATTAGTAAAGCTCGGCTAAGCTTAAGATTTCACCCTTTTGTAACCCATTCAGGTACCTTACTTTCTATTACTTCGTATACTTAATCAACATTTCATTATTGAAATCTGTGTTTAACTAGAGATACTCTTGTACCTGATCGAAGTCTTATTAAATTTTTTCAAAAGTACCTTTGTCTGTATTAATTCGAATTCAGTGGACGGTGGGAAGAGGGAAACGACGACGACGACGACGACGACGCTTTCAGTTATCAAGCGCCGCGGGTCCATTGGAAAAGACATTACGGTTTCTGATGAAATTCGAGTTCAGATAAAGGGATAAACACGAACGTGTTTATCCTAATATTACTGGGGTGACACGGTAGGGGTGACGTTCATAGCAATGATAGAGCTTGAAGTTATAGCCTTTTTTGCCTAAGCGGGTTGTCTAAGCGGGCTGTGCAAATACTCTATGGGCGTTTATGCACTAGCTAGAGGCAACCGTAATTTCAACGCGTACAAAGCGAGCGACCATTCTGTATAACATAGATTTAAAATTTATTTTACTTTATATTAAAGTCTGATTGGGGGAAAAAAAAGGTCAAAAGCACACATATCGACATAAGATTAAACGAAATCACTCAAAAAAAGGTAAACAAAGATCTTCTAAATTAGAGATAGGCCGGGGTAATCGGCGACGCTAGTTACAGACACACTGAACTTTAACGTGTATCAAAAAAAGCGTCATGGGTAATCCCATGATTTTTGAGCTTCCCTAATGTATAAGAATCTCGGATCTTGGCAGCCCATGTTATTTCCCCATTGGAGTTAATACAGCCCAAACAAAGGAGCTGCTAGCCGTCTTCGGAAAACTAGAGCTAGGAATAACAGATGCTGGCGAATGCCAGCATCTAATAAACGCGCGCCTTTTTAAACGCGTACTGTTTCCCGTATCTCATTTATTGATATATAGATAAAGTTTCTATGGTTCTAGGAGTCAGAGAATTTCGTGTCATTGTTAAATAATTATCAATTTGTTATTGTAATAGTTAATAAGGTCGCGATAGAAATAGTAAGGTATCAAGTTTAGTTTTATTAGTCGATCGAGCGATGTCGAAGATTTTTTTAGCGGCGTTATTAGTGGTTGCTTTTGCCAGCGGATGTTATTCTCAACAGGTCTGTTTAATTAGTTATTACGTGAAATTTTATCGTACGTTCCTAGATTGTTACTCCAATATGTACCTCTGGTTCTGATCATTTTTTATTCACCCAAATCGACTCGAATCTGTTTGGTGGTAATTAAGTATATTTGTCCGAAGTTAATCTCAACGCTCTAAAGACGTATCGATAACGCGTGTCCATTTTTATTATTTCTTGTCCAAAGTTGAAGCGTTTGCGTGGTTAGAGAGTTACGCCTTGTCAAATGTTACCCTTTAAACTGTCCAAAGCTGAAATCTCGACTATCCAATGGTATTTGACCCTCCCTATTATCTGGTTTTGTCCGATATTAGCGTCGCTACTTGTCTGGCATCGTTACCCGGAAGTGTTCGTTGTCAAATCTTCGTTCTTAATTACTTAGAAACGAGTACTCGAGTTCAGGTCCGCGTTTTAATAGGTCAGTTTACCGGAACCCGAGAATATCACCGCTATTTTCGCCAGTTCAACCACCATCTTATGGTCCTGGGATGTACCGGAAACCTCCTTAAATCTAACGGGTTTCATGATCTATTGTCGAGTTGAACGATCCAAAGTGATCTACTCGTACGAACCCGATCGAAGAAACATTCTTTGCGATGATTTGAAACCTTACTTCGTTTACACGTTGTTCGTGTCGTCTTTTATGGACGACCCCGTTACTGGCGAAAGAAGTTTCTCGAAACCGGGTTTCCAAGTCAGCAGAACGAATTCCGCCGGTAATTAAACTAATTAACCTCGAATCCTCGTTATAATTAGCTTTTAAAAATGTTAATTAGCTCCGCCATTACCGAGGAGTCTTAACGTGACCTTCGACGAAGAATCGAATGCCTTGAACGTGTCGTGGGAAACCCCGGATCCTTGGAACGGTCAATTGGACGGACATATTATTAAGATTGAAAATAGTAACGGCGACGTCATTTACGAAGCCACGAAGAGTCTTTTCAACAACAAGTTAATCTTCATTCTTCCTTTGACTCCTTCGGAATATTACGACGTTTCTGTTCAATATTTTAACGTTGACCAGAACACGGGTCTCGACCTATTTGGCGAAACACTGACCACTAGATTCGTTCCCAAGTTGGTCAAATAAATATACACCAATTACAATCTATTTTTATTTATTTTCGATACATTTTTTAAGTCGATGGTCCGTAGCTAGAATTATTAACCAATGGGCAAGCCTACGAACGTTAATAAATTAATAATAATAATTAATTAATTAATCGAATTTAAATTAATTAAATAATGGAGTTTAAATCTCGTTGTAAAATAAAGTCAGCAGCTGTCACTATTCAAAATTCTAAATTAAAATGTTCCAGTGACAGCTACGCTTTAATTATTAATTAATTTAATTATCTTACGGCGAAGGTCTCGATCGCCACCTCGGTGGAATCGTATCCGAATTTTGGAAGACGAAGGCAAGTTGAGCAACGAACCAGACAGTCCTGAATTCGGGATTATTCCATTTAGTACGATCATAAGTACAATAACTAAACTTATAAGTACGACAATCGAACTCGCCACCAGCTCTTACTCGTAATTACCCGTTTTCAGCGAGCCGAGACCAAAGGCAACCGAACCCTAGATGAAAATCTCCCCACTTAAGGGATAATCCCCTAGATAGTCCGTTCACAGGGGGAAATTTTTTTAATTTTTTGATTATTTTCAATCCGATTTAACTCGGTTTATGTCAGCTCCTTTTCTATTCTAAATCGCCTGGCAGCCATAACGTAACATCAAAAATCCTTCGAGCCCTGCCGCGTGAAAGAGGGGGTTGGGAGGGAGAAATAATTTGAATTTTTTGCTTATTTTCAATCCGATTTAAACCAATTTAATTTCGAGGCCCCCCAAAATAGGCCCTAATTTTTCAACTTTTTACTGGCGCCTACTGCTGGCGGGGCTACTGGTTGTATAATAATAATTTTACCGCTAGTGGTGTCCCGTAAACTTGGCAATCCCCGAGTAGTCCCGGTATCTTGAATGTCAAACCGGTTTCATCTCGACACGGTTGATTGTCTCCTGTCAGTTCCGAAATCTGCGTGAATCCCGCGAATATTACAACCCAAAAAAGAAGCTATAAATGAACGTGTCTTTATCGGAGAAACACTTTCTCTAGTTATTTTAATTACGTTTTTAAATAATTCTGGATTGAATTTCATGGCGCAGTCGGAAAATTGTTTTATTTCGTCCTCCGAGTTGAACTTACCTAAATAAAAATTCATTTTACCTAATTACTATAATTAATATAATTAGACGAGTGGGTATATTAATTTGATCTTAAACTTACAAACTATTACACGGATTTTTAGATAATTAAAAAATATATATGGTGTGTTCTAAAATGGTGGTAGGATCGAGCTCCATTTGGGTCCGAGTTTTCGTTTGGGTCCGACTTTTCGTTTTGGGTCCGACCTTTCATTTTGGGTCCGACTTAACGTTTGGGTCCGACTTTTCGTTTGGGTCCGACTTAACGTTTGGGTCCGAATTTCCTTTGGGTCCGACTTTTCGTTTTGGGTCCGACCTTTCGTTTTGGGTCAGACCTTTCATTTTGGGTCCGACTTAACGTTTGGGTCCGACTTTTCGTTTGGGTCCGACTTAACGTTTGGGTCCGAATTTCCTTTGGGTCCTACTATTCGTTTTGGGTCCGACTTTTCGTTTGGGTTTTTTAAAAATTGATTTTAGCATTAGTTTATTAATGTAGGTTAAGGGGTCATCCACACATGATTCATTTCGTGTTTCTGTCACGGCGCCCTGTACGACAAAACGTCATAGAAGATTTTCGTCTTAAAATCACCCATAGAACCCACTGTAGTTGGTCCAACCACCAATTTAGATCACACCCTGTATAATCACGAAACGCGTAATCCATCCATCGTGATTATATATATATATTATTAATTAATCTAATCTTACTACATCCTCCTTGGATTAAAGCTTTCTTGTACATATCTATCTGTTCCTGGGTTGGACCTTCGCATCGCGTAGCTATTCCTCGACACTGTACGCTCGAATAATCTCCGATAGCTGATGAGATAACTCCTAGTAGAACGGCGATCAAATCTAGCCAAGTTGATACCGTAAACATTTTACGTAATCCGTGATTTTTATCTAGCCACGAATATTTCACGGATAGCTATAGATTTATTCTTATAATTGGACAGATGTCAAATAAGGCGTTGACACGCATTTTAATAACAACCTGGAAATAATCCATTTAGTTGGCCACGTCAACGCGTTTCCGACAAATATTATTTATATTAAATCCAACGCGTTTGATCGCGGATATATTATCAACACGTTTAAAGATCAATAACCTTTAACATTCATCATATTGAAGGTAAAAATCGGTAACTAACCCTTGAATTTTCAATTAAACCCAGAAGGTTCAAAGGCGTAATTGAACTTCAGGATTTTCCAAAGAAATTTATATATTTTTTTGCGATTTCAATGTTAATTTTCTATAGAGAAATTAGAAATATTTTAGATTTCGGTCTTATACGCGATTTTGGGCAGTTTCAGCAACCCCTAGTGTACGATTCGATATTTTTAATTGCCTTAAAGTGATTACCTAATTAAATACTTATTTGGAATTATTATAATCAGTTAGGACATTCGAAAAACATGCCTCGCCACTAATTGAAATTTCCAAAAATGGCCCCATATCTTAAAATGGCCGGAACTTTTCTCCATAAAATAAAATTAACATGGGCCACTCGTTAAAGATTATTCCGCCATTGATACAAATCGAGCGAAATTCCCAAAAATGATCCCTATCTTAAAATGGCCGTAGACATTCCCTAGATTAATTTATTTAAATGATTTAAATGATTAAATTTATGATTAAATTTATAATAAACAAAAAACAAAAAAAAATTATATATATATATTTTATTCCAATAAAGTATCAGTTATTCAATACGAAGTCTTATTCAACGAGCAATCCTACAATAAATTAATAATTAAATTAATTTAATTAGCGGTAATTAAGAGTATATTTTTACCTGAAAGGCTTTAAGGCTTTCAACGGTGGGATCGAATCCTAAGGCTCGCGTTCGAAGGCAAGTTACGCATCGAAGAAAACAATTCTTTAAATTTGAGTAAAAATTAAAACAATTAACCGCCCTAATTAATCTCGGGAAGGAAGTCTTTGTAATTTACCTCGAGCGGGGTTCCCACTATTTCGCATTGGGCGATCAGTCCTGGTTCTTGAAATTTAAAATCGGTTTCATCCTTACATTGTTGATCGCCATTGGTCAGTTCGGATATCTATCGACCCAAATTTAAACCATTAATAATTAATTTAAATTTTATCCCCTGTAAAGAAATTATCAATATACACGTATAATTATCTAATTACGTCTTACCACTCTTTCCCCTGTCTTACCACTCTTTCCCCTGTCTTACCACTCTTTCCCCTGTCTTACCACTCTTTCCCCTGTCTTACCACTCTTTCCCCTGTCTTACCACTCTTTCCCCTGTCTTACCACTCTTTCCCCTGTCTTACCACTCTTTCCCCTGTCTTACCACTCTTTCCCCTGTCTTACCACTCTTTCCCCTGTCTTACCACTTTTTCCCCTGTCTTACCACTCTTTCCCCTGTCTTACCACTCTTTCCCCTGTCTTACCACTCTTTCCCCTGTCGTACCACTCTTTCCCCTGTCGTACCACTCTTTCCCCTGTCGTACCACTCTTTCCCCTGTCTTACCACTCTTTCCCCTGTCTTACCACTCTTTCCCCTGTCTTACCACTCTTTCCCCTGTCTTACCACTCTTTCCCCTGTCGTACCACTCTTTCCCCTGTCGTACCACTCTTTCCCCTGTCTTACCACTCTTTCCCCTGTCTTACCACTCTTTCCCCTGTCTTACCACTCTTTCCCCTGTCTTACCACTCTTTCCCCTGTCTTACCACTTTTTCCCCTGTCTTACCACTTTTTCCCCTGTCTTACCACTCTTTCCCCTGTCTTACCACTCTTTCCCCTGTCTTACCACTCTTTCCCCTGTCTTACCACTCTTTCCCCTGTCTTACCACTCTTTCCCCTGTCTTACCACTCTTTCCCCTGTCTTACCACTTTTTCCCCTGTCTTACCACTCTTTCCCCTGTCTTACCACTCTTTCCCCTGTCTTACCACTCTTTCCCCTGTCTTACCACTTTTTCCCCTGTCTTACCACTCTTTCCCCTGTCTTACCACGTTTTCCCCTGTCTTACCACTCTTTCCCCTGTCTTACCACTTTTTCCCCTGTCTTACCACTCTTTCCCCTGTCTTACCACTCTTTCCCCTGTCTTACCACTCTTTCCCCTGTCTTACCACTCTTTCCCCTGTCTTACCACTTTTTCCCCTGTCTTACCACTCTTTCCCCTGTCTTACCACTCTTTCCCCTGTCTTACCACTTTTTCCCCTGTCTTACCACTCTTTCCCCTGTCTTACCACTCTTTCCCCTGTCTTACCACTCTTTCCCCTGTCGTACCACTCTTTCCCCTGTCGTACCACTCTTTCCCCTGTCTTACCACTCTTTCCCCTGTCTTACCACTCTTTCCCCTGTCTTACCACTCTTTCCCCTGTCTTACCACTCTTTCCCCTGTCTTACCACTTTTTCCCCTGTCTTACCACTTTTTCCCCTGTCTTACCACTCTTTCCCCTGTCTTACCACTCTTTCCCCTGTCTTACCACTCTTTCCCCTGTCTTACCACTCTTTCCCCTGTCTTACCACTCTTTCCCCTGTCTTACCACTCTTTCCCCTGTCTTACCACTTTTTCCCCTGTCTTACCACTCTTTCCCCTGTCTTACCACTCTTTCCCCTGTCTTACCACTCTTTCCCCTGTCTTACCACTTTTTCCCCTGTCTTACCACTCTTTCCCCTGTCTTACCACGTTTTCCCCTGTCTTACCACTCTTTCCCCTGTCTTACCACTTTTTCCCCTGTCTTACCACTCTTTCCCCTGTCTTACCACTCTTTCCCCTGTCTTACCACTCTTTCCCCTGTCTTACCACTTTTTCCCCTGTCTTACCACTTTTTCCCCTGTCTTACCACTCTTTCCCCTGTCTTACCACTTTTTCCCCTGTCTTACCACTTTTTCCCCTGTCTTACCACTCTTTCCCCTGTCTTACCACTCTTTCCCCTGTCTTACCACTCTTTCCCCTGTCTTACCACTCTTTCCCCTGTCTTACCACTCTTTCCCCTGTCTTACCACTCTTTCCCCTGTCTTACCACTCTTTCCCCTGTCTTACCACTCTTTCCCCTGTCTTACCACTCTTTCCCCTGTCTTACCACTCTTTCCCCTGTCTTACCACTCTTTCCCCTGTCTTACCACTCTTTCCCCTGTCTTACCACTCTTTCCCCTGTCTTACCACTCTTTCCCCTGTCTTACCACTCTTTCCCCTGTCTTACCACTCTTTCCCCTGTCTTACCACTCTTTCCCCTGTCTTACCACTCTTTCCCCTGTCTTACCACTCTTTCCCCTGTCTTACCACTCTTTCCCCTGTCTTACCACTCTTTCCCCTGTCTTACCACTCTTTCCCCTGTCTTACCACTCTTTCCCCTGTCTTACCACTCTTTCCCCTGTCTTACCACTCTTTCCCCTGTCTTACCACTCTTTCCCCTGTCTTACCACTCTTTCCCCTGTCTTACCACTCTTTCCCCTGTCTTACCACTCTTTCCCCTGTCTTACCACTCTTTCCCCTGTCTTACCACTCTTTCCCCTGTCTTACCACTCTTTCCCCTGTCTTACCACTCTTTCCCCTGTCTTACCACTCTTTCCCCTGTCTTACCACTCTTTCCCCTGTCTTACCACTCTTTCCCCTGTCTTACCACTCTTTCCCCTGTCTTACCACTCTTTCCCCTGTCTTACCACTCTTTCCCCTGTCTTACCACTCTTTCCCCTGTCTTACCACTCTTTCCCCTGTCTTACCACTCTTTCCCCTGTCTTACCACTCTTTCCCCTGTCTTACCACTCTTTCCCCTGTCTTACCACTCTTTCCCCTGTCTTACCACTCTTTCTACTGTCTTACCACTCTTTCCCCTGTCTTACCACTCTTTCCCCTGTCTTACCACTCTTTCCCCTGTCTTACCACTCTTTCCCCTGTCTTACCACTCTTTCCCCTGTCTTACCACTCTTTCCCCTGTCTTACCACTCTTTCCCCTGTCTTACCACTCTTTCCCCTGTCTTACCACTCTTTCCCCTGTCGTACCACTCTTTCCCCTGTCGTACCACTCTTTCCCCTGTCTTACCACTCTTTCCCCTGTCTTACCACTCTTTCCCCTGTCTTACCACTCTTTCCCCTGTCTTACCACTCTTTCCCCTGTCGTACCACTCTTTCCCCTGTCGTACCACTCTTTCCCCTGTCTTACCACTCTTTCCCCTGTCTTACCACTCTTTCCCCTGTCTTACCACTCTTTCCCCTGTCTTACCACTCTTTCCCCTGTCTTACCACTTTTTCCCCTGTCTTACCACTTTTTCCCCTGTCTTACCACTCTTTCCCCTGTCTTACCACTCTTTCCCCTGTCTTACCACTCTTTCCCCTGTCTTACCACTCTTTCCCCTGTCTTACCACTCTTTCCCCTGTCTTACCACTCTTTCCCCTGTCTTACCACTTTTTCCCCTGTCTTACCACTCTTTCCCCTGTCTTACCACTCTTTCCCCTGTCTTACCACTCTTTCCCCTGTCTTACCACTCTTTCCCCTGTCTTACCACTCTTTCCCCTGTCTTACCACTTTTTCCCCTGTCTTACCACTCTTTCCCCTGTCTTACCACGTTTTCCCCTGTCTTACCACTCTTTCCCGTCTTACCACTTTTTCCCCTGTCTTACCACTCTTTCCCCTGTCTTACCACTCTTTCCCCTGTCTTACCACTCTTTCCCCTGTCTTACCACTCTTTCCCCTGTCTTACCACTTTTTCCCCTGTCTTACCACTCTTTCCCCTGTCTTACCACTCTTTCCCCTGTCTTACCACTTTTTCCCCTGTCTTACCACTCTTTCCCCTGTCTTACCACTCTTTCCCCTGTCTTACCACTCTTTCCCCTGTCTTACCACTCTTTCCCCTGTCTTACCACTCTTTCCCCTGTCTTACCACTCTTTCCCCTGTCTTACCACTCTTTCCCCTGTCTTACCACTTTTTCCCCTGTCTTACCACTCTTTCCCCTGTCTTACCACTCTTTCCCCTGTCTTACCACTCTTTCCCCTGTCTTACCACTCTTTCCCCTGTCTTACCACTCTTTCCCCTGTCTTACCACTCTTTCCCCTGTCTTACCACTCTTTCCCCTGTCTTACCACTCTTTCCCCTGTCTTACCACTCTTTCCCCTGTCTTACCACTCTTTCCCCTGTCTTACCACTCTTTCCCCTGTCTTACCACTCTTTCCCCTGTCTTACCACTCTTTCCCCTGTCTTACCACTCTTTCCCCTGTCTTACCACTCTTTCCCCTGTCTTACCACTCTTTCCCCTGTCTTACCACTCTTTCCCCTGTCTTACCACTCTTTCCCCTGTCTTACCACTCTTTCCCCTGTCTTACCACTCTTTCCCCTGTCTTACCACTCTTTCCCCTGTCTTACCACTCTTTCCCCTGTCTTACCACTCTTTCCCCTGTCTTACCACTCTTTCCCCTGTCTTACCACTCTTTCCCCTGTCTTACCACTCTTTCCCCTGTCTTACCACTCTTTCCCCTGTCTTACCACTCTTTCCCCTGTCTTACCACTCTTTCCCCTGTCTTACCACTCTTTCCCCTGTCTTACCACTCTTTCCCCTGTCTTACCACTCTTTCCCCTGTCTTACCACTCTTTCCCCTGTCTTACCACTCTTTCCCCTGTCTTACCACTCTTTCCCCTGTCTTACCACTCTTTCCCCTGTCTTACCACTCTTTCCCCTGTCTTACCACTCTTTCCCCTGTCTTACCACTCTTTCCCCTGTCTTACCACTCTTTCCCCTGTCTTACCACTCTTTCCCCTGTCTTACGACTCTTTCCCCTGTCTTACCACTCTTTCCCCTGTCTTACCACTCTTTCCCCTGTCTTACCACTCTTTCCCCTGTCTTACCACTCTTTCCCCTGTCTTACCACTCTTTCCCCTGTCTTACCACTCTTTCCCCTGTCTTACCACTCTTTCCCCTGTCTTACCACTTTTTCCCCTGTCTTACCACTTTTTCCCCTGTCTTACCACTCTTTCCCCTGTCTTACCACTCTTTCCCCTGTCTTACCACTTTTTCCCCTGTCTTACCACTCTTTCCCCTGTCTTACCACTCTTTCCCCTGTCTTACCACTTTTTCCCCTGTCTTACCACTTTTTCCCCTGTCTTACCACTCTTTCCCCTGTCTTACCACTCTTTCCCCTGTCTTACCACTTTTCCCCTGTCTTACCACTTTTTCCCCTGTCTTACCACTCTTTCCCCTGTCTTACCACTCTTTCCCCTGTCTTACCACTTTTTCCCCTGTCTTACCACTTTTTCCCCTGTCTTACCACTCTTTCCCCTGTCTTACCACTCTTTCCCCTGTCTTACCACTCTTTCCCCTGTCTTACCACTCTTTCCCCTGTCTTACCACTCTTTCCCCTGTCTTACCACTCTTTCCCCTGTCTTACCACTCTTTCCCCTGTCTTACCACTTTTTCCCCTGTCTTACCACTTTTTCCCCTGTCTTACCACTCTTTCCCCTGTCTTACCACTTTTTCCCCTGTCTTACCACTTTTTCCCCTGTCTTACCACTTTTTCCCCTGTCTTACCACTTTTTCCCTTGTCTTACCACTTTTTCCCCTGTCTTACCACTTTTTCCCCTGTCTTACCACTCTTTCCCCTGTCTTACCACTTTTTCCCCTGTCTTACCACTTTTTCCCCTGTCTTACCACTCTTTCCCCTGTCTTACCACTCTTTCCCCTGTCTTACCACTCTTTCCCCTGTCTTACCACTTTTTCCCCTGTCTTACCACTTTTTCCCCTGTCTTACCACTCTTTCCCCTGTCTTACCACTCTTTCCCCTGTCTTACCACTTTTTCCCCTGTCTTACCACTTTTTCCCCTGTCTTACCACTCTTTCCCTGTCTTACCACGCTTTGCCCTGTCTTACCACTCTTTCCCCTGTCTTACCACTCTTTCCCCTGTCTTACCACTCTTTCCCCTGTCTTACCACTCTTTCCCCTGTCTTACCACTCTTTCCCCTGTCTTACCACTCTTTCCCCTGTCTTACCACTTTTTCCCTTGTCTTACCACTCTTTCCCCTGTCTTACCACTCTTTCCCCTGTCTTACCACTCTTTCCCTTGTCTTACCACTTTTTCCCCTGTCTTACCACTCTTTCCCTTGTCTTACCACTTTTTCCCCTGTCTTACCACTTTTTCCCTTGTCTTACCACTTTTTCCCTTAAGGTAAATTAATTTTAGTTTCGCTTATCAAATTATCGTTTAAGCGAAGCAATACGTGTTTTCAAATTGCAGCTGTGGTTTCTATATCAAATTCAGGCTTGATACGGGTCAGGGAAAACAGGGAAATGTCAGGGAATTTGAAAATGAACCAAAAAAGTCGGGGAATTTTAAGATATTTTAAAAAGTCAGGGAATTTAAAGATCTTTCGAGAAGCCAGGAAATTGCGATCATTATCCGCGGGAAAGATTCTCAGCTGACGTCGTGTCAGTTGTATAGATTAGAACAAAGATACGCCCGCATTTTGGCCAACGCGATTATATAAAACAATAAAAGGTTAAATATTGTATAGTATTAGCCGAAACGGTCAGGGAAAAATGGTTGGAAAAGGTCAGGGAAAAACCTGCAAAAGTCAGGGAATATTAATCTGAAAAAATTTGTGGCAACCATAATTAATTTAAAGAAGGTTCTTCGTTAATTATAACTTTAAAAATTATATTTGATTCGAGTAATAGCGGATAGTTAATTATAGATATATTAGTTAATATACCTTTTTGTATAACTGCGGGTTGAGCTTGTTGGTGCATTCTCCGAATTGCTTTCTTTCAGCCGGTGTGTTGTCCACACCTGGATTAAAACGAATAAATACGAACAGAGCTTTAATTTATGGAAGAACTTCTATTAATTAATTAATTTTAATTTAATCAATAATGATTTAAATCTTACTACATCCTCCGGCCCTAAAAGCGTTCACGATCATTTGAATCCGCGCGGGTGTTGGACCCTCGCAATGTGTAGCTAAGCCTTGGCAGGGTGTGTTTGAATATTGGGCAGTGGTGATTATTAATCTCCATAGGAGTAGGGTCATGACGAAGGGGAAAACTTGGAGAACCATGTTTGAACTCGAATAAATCCTAAATCTGAATGCTGACAATATTGGATCGAAATTCAATTATACAACGAGCTGCTAGAATTGTTTCAAAAAATGTGGGGCGGAAAATGACACTCAATTTCAAACTACGTTGAAAATAATCGTTTCGTAACGCGGACTCGTACGCGTTTATTTATGGGTCAATTTTAGGCTTTACCATTTAATTAAAAACAAGATGATAAAGACCATAAGTGAAGCGACACCCCGTGAGAAGAAATTTCGATTTTGAGATTATGAGAATATTTAGACGCGAATAACTTTACCGAGAAATAATAATTTTGCTAGATTAATGACATTGGGTTAATTTGATTAAAATCATCTTAAAATTTTATCGGAATTAATTAATCGTAATTAGGCTTAACGAAAAACAAGATGTTTAAGACTATTTCCAAAAGAGGAAATTATTTTGGGAGAGAACTAGAACATTAGAATTTAAATGGCGTATGATTAATGTAATTTTAATTAATTAACCAAATTTTACAATTTAATTTTAATTGGCATTTATTAATCAACAATCATTTTTATAATTTATTCAATGTATTCAATAGATATTAGTTGTATTCTTCGGGCAAGCCTACGTTAATAGAAAAAAGTTTAATTAATTCTAAAATTAAATTAAATTAATTTCGATTTTGCGAGGTTAATCTTACTAGGAACGCTTGTATGAATTGGTCCGTGGGATCGAAACCCATGATTTGAATTCGTACGCAAGTCGCGCAACGAAAGAAACATTTCTGAAATGAGAATTTAATTTAATTGGGTTTATTCTAATTTTATAATGAGCTAAACGAGCCTTTTCTAATATAATTAGGTAGTTTTGGGAGTCATTTTGACCCGGAGGTTAAAGGTCAATTTACCTCCAATGGATTTCCAACTATATTGCAATCGGCCAATAGATCCGGAAGTCCCGTTAGTCCTTCGTTGTTGAATTGGAAATCAGTCGCGTCTTTACATTTTTGATCGCTGTTCGTCTCATTCGCAACCTATTTTACATACAATGCCCATTTACATATTTATTTATTAATAACTCAGGGTGGCCACGGGTCAGGGAAAACGGGGAAAAGTCAGGGAATTTGAAAATGAACCAAAAAAGTCAGGGAATTTAAAGATATTTTAAAAAGTCAGGGAATTTAAAGATCTTTCGAGAAGCTTCCAGGAAATTGCTATCATTATCCGCTGTTAAGATTCTCAGCTGACCTTGCAGTCAGTTGTATAGATTAGAACAAAGATACGCCCTCAGTTTGGCCAACGCGATTAATTAAGAAAAATAAAAGCTTAAAAATTGCGTTGTATTAGTTTAAAAGGTCAGGGAAAAACCTGCAAAAGTCAACCCTGTTTAAACTTCTAATGATTAGCGTCACGATGACGTCAATCGGGGGGAACCAATAAGATCCTTTGCTAATTTTTAAAGCCGTTAAAATGAATTAATTAATTTCAAATATTTACTTTTTCGAATACATCTTTGTTGAACTTGATAGCGCACGCTCCGAAACTGTTTTTCTCATCCACGCTACTTTCCTGGGCTAAATCGAAATAAATTATATTTTTAAATCTATTATAAGGAATTAATTATAATTAACTTATATTTAAATGATATTAATTGTAATTCGTACCGCATCCTCCCGCGTGTAAAGCTTCAAGGAAGATGTCCAGTTTATCCGGGGTTGGACCGTCGCATTGCGAAGCTAATTCTTCGCAAGTAGACGTATAATCGACCGCCCAAATTTCGCCTAATTGAAGTAGACTTAAAAATATAATTGAAATTGAAGCGAAAATCATTTTAACTCGAGTCAGTCGAATCCCAATACGACCCGAATACGATTACTAGTACGGAAGAAGAATATAATTGTAAAATTGTATCAGGGCACGTATTCCTAGTATCGAAAAACATATACGTCAAGTTAGGGACGTGATTCCGTGTCAATCTGACCTAAAATCGAAAACCAATTAAGGGGGAAAGGTGTTTTCTACTTTGTCAAAAAGATACGCCAACCTATAGGTATTATCAGAAGCCGATGAAACCCTCCTTTGAAGTCTATTACTCCCGGGTCTTGTCTACCCCTCTCTGTATGGGTTAGTTTCAAAAAGCGCGATTCGTACGCCTCCTAACGGTAGATATTTTCGGAGCGGGAGTTCGTCGAGCGAATATCTCTAGCAGCCTCGGAGTTCGTCCAAAAAACGTCGTCGTTTGTGGAGAGAGAGAATTTCCAATTTTCCGTAGACAGGGGGGCATGAAGTAGGACCCCTCCGATCTCGTAAAATCGTGAATTTTACCCATACAGAGAGGAGCGCTATATGGAACATTAGAGTAGTAGACTTCAAAGGAGGGTTTCATCGGCTTCTGGTATTATAAAATCCAAATTTTCTTTTTGACTCACGAAAGTCTACGCGCTAGTTCCATAAAACAGCGAAACCATTATCATTAATGTAAATTGAATTAATACACCAATTTATTTAATTTTAATGGACATTTATTAATCAACCCTAATTTCCATAATTTATTCAATATAATATTTATTATTCAGTAGGTAGAAGTTGTATTCTTCGGGCAAGCCTACGTTATTAGAAAAAGTTTAATAATTAACTCTAGAATTAAATTTTAATTAATTGAGTTTGCGAGGTTAATCTTACTTGGAACGCTTGTATGAATTGGTCAGTTGGATCGAATCCCGGTATTTGAACGCGAACGCGAGTCACGCGACGAAAGAAGCTTTTCAGGAATTAGATGGTCAATTTATCTAAAAGCTAATTACTCTTATTCGAACGCGTAACGAGCTAATTTCGAATTTAATCAAAACTAAAATAATTGCAATTTAAATTTTTTTAAATTCCAAGTAAAAAACACGAAAAAAACCTGATTTACAATCTTTCAACAAAACATATTTCAACTTTTCTTATCCTAACGGATAACTCGGATAATTTAACGGATAAAAAGCGGATAATGCGGAATTATAATAATGGATCCATTTGAAATAATAATAGTAATTAATAACATAAAACCATAAACTCTAATGAAACGGGTGACAAATGAAACGGGTGACGAATGAAACGGGTGACGAATGAAACGGGTGACGAATGAAACGGGTGACGAATGAAACGGGTGACGAATGAAACGGGTGACGAATGAAACGGGTGACAAATGAAACGGGTGACAAATGAAACGGGTGACGAATGAAACGGGTGACGAATGAAACGGGTGACGAATAAAACGGGTGACGAATGAAACGGGTGACGAATAAAACGGGTGACGAATGAAACGGGTGACGAATAAAACGGGTGACGAATGAAACGGGTGACGAATGAAACGGGTGACAAATGAAACGGGTGACGAATGAAACGGGTGACGAATGAAACGGGTGACGAATAAAACGGGTGACGAATGAAACGGGTGACGAATGAAACGGGTGACAAATGAAACGGGTGACGAATGAAACGGGTGACTAATGAAACGGGTGACAAATGAAACGGGTGACGAATGAAACGGGTGACGAATGAAACGGGTGACGAATGAAACGGGTGACTAATGAAACGGGTGACGAATGAAACGGGTGACAAATGAAACGGGTGACAAATGAAACGGGTGACGAATGAAACGGGTGACGAATGAAACGGGTGACGAATGAAACGGGTGACGAATAAAACGGGTGACGAATGAAACGGATGACGAATGAAACGGGTGACGAATGAAACGGGTGACGAATGAAACGGGTGACGAATGAAACGGGTGACGAATGAAACGGGTGACGAATGAAACGGGTGACAAATGAAACGGGTGACAAATGAAACGGGTGACGAATGAAACGGGTGACGAATGAAACGGGTGACGAATAAAACGGGTGACGAATGAAACGGGTGACGAATAAAACGGGTGACGAATGAAACGGGTGACGAATAAAACGGGTGACGAATGAAACGGGTGACGAATGAAACGGGTGACGAATGAAACGGGTGACAAATGAAACGGGTGACAAATGAAACGGGTGACGAATGAAACGGGTGACGAATGAAACGGGTGACGAATAAAACGGGTGACGAATGAAACGGGTGACGAATGAAACGGGTGACAAATGAAACGGGTGACGAATGAAACGGGTGACTAATGAAACGGGTGACAAATGAAACGGGTGACGAATGAAACGGGTGACGAATGAAACGGGTGACGAATGAAACGGGTGACGAATAAAACGGGTGACGAATGAAACGGGTGACGAATGAAACGGGTGACAAATGAAACGGGTGACGAATGAAACGGGTGACTAATGAAACGGGTGACAAATGAAACGGGTGACGAATGAAACGGGTGACGAATGAAACGGGTGACGAATGAAACGGGTGACTAATGAAACGGGTGACTAATGAAACGGGTGACGAATGAAACGGGTGACGAATGAAACGGGTGACGAATGAAACGGGTGACGAATGAAACGGGTGACGAGTGAAACGGGTGACAAATGAAACGGGTGACAAATGAAACGGGTGACGAATGAAACGGGTGACGAATGAAACGGGTGACAAATGAAACGGGTGACAAATGAAACGGGTGACGAATGAAACGGGTGACGAATGAAACGGGTGACGAATAAAACGGGTGACGAATGAAACGGGTGACGAATGAAACGGGTGACAAATGAAACGGGTGACGAATGAAACGGGTGACTAATGAAACGGGTGACAAATGAAACGGGTGACGAATGAAACGGGTGACGAATGAAACGGGTGACGAATGAAACGGGTGACTAATGAAACGGGTGACTAATGAAACGGGTGACAAATGAAACGGGTGACAAATGAAACGGGTGACGAATGAAACGGGTGACGAATGAAACGGGTGACGAATGAAACGGGTGACGAATGAAACGGGTGACGAATGAAACGGGTGACGAATGAAACGGGTGACGAGTGAAACGGGTGACAAATGAAACGGGTGACAAATGAAACGGGTGACGAATGAAACGGGTGACGAATGAAACGGGTGACAAATGAAACGGGTGACAAATGAAACGGGTGACGAATGAAACGGGTGACGAATGAAACGGGTGACGAATAAAACGGGTGACGAATGAAACGGGTGACGAATGAAACGGGTGACAAATGAAACGGGTGACGAATGAAACGGGTGACTAATGAAACGGGTGACAAATGAAACGGGTGACGAATGAAACGGGTGACGAATGAAACGGGTGACGAATGAAACGGGTGACTAATGAAACGGGTGACTAATGAAACGGGTGACAAATGAAACGGGTGACAAATGAAACGGGTGACAAATGAAACGGGTGACGAATGAAACGGGTGACGAATGAAACGGGTGACAAATGAAACGGGTGACAAATGAAACGGGTGACTAATGAAACGGGTGACTAATGAAACGGGTGACGAATGAACAGGAGGTGAGACAGATCTCGGATAACCTAGTTAAAAGGAAATTATTAGGCCTATACAACTCTACTTATACATCACTCGAGTTATTTAATTTTAATCAACATTTATTTATCATCTTTAAAGCGAGTTATTTAAGAGTCTGTCCCGTAGTTTGAAGTCGCGTTCATATCGCAAGCCTAAATATTAATAGATTAAATAAATTATTAAAGATTTTAATTGAGTAATTTGGGCGGTTAATCTTACTTCAATTTGTTTTATGTTGACCTCGGTGGAATCGTATCCGAACGCTTCGTAGCGGAGGCAAGCCGAGCAACGAATGAAACATACCTGGGATAAAGGTTTAACGCGATTAGTTTCATTTGGCCAATAGCCTTCCCCCCGGTGATGGTCATTGGTCAGTTTACCTCGAGCGGGGTTCCGTGTATGGCGCATTCACCCACGAAATCATCCGCAAATTTAAAATCAGTTTCGTCCTTACAACGTTGGTCGCTATCAGTCAGCTCCGAAATCTGAGAACCAAGATTTCAAAAATTAATAATTTATTATTAATCAGCGTTGTCACTGGTCAGGGAAAACGGGGAAAAGTTAGGGAAAAGTCAGGGAATTTAAAAATGACCCAAAAAAGTCGGAGAATTTTAAGATATTTTAAAAAGTCAGGGAATTTAAAGATCTTTCGAGAAGCCAGCCAGGAAATTGCAATCATTATCCGCTGTTAAGATTCTCAGCTGACCTTGCAGTCAGTTGTATAGATTAGAACAAAGATACGCCCGCAGTTTGGCCAACGCGATTATATAAACAATAAAAGGTTAAAATTGTGTAGTATTAGCCGAAACGGTCAGGGAAAATCGATGGAAGTGGTCAGGGAAAAATCTGGAAAAGTCTGGGAATTTGAATCTGAAAAAACCTGCGCCAACCCTGCCGGTACAATTACGTTTTTATCTAACTCCGGGTTGGCGTTCTTGGCGCATTCGATGAATCGCTTTTTTTCAGCCAGGGTATTATTCGCGGCTGCAAAGAAACCAAAGAAGAGATTTTAGAGGATCGTTCAACTTGTTGGGATTAATGGAATCCAAGATTAACTTTGATTTCAAACTTTCACGATTCAATACGCGAAGAATTGGAAATATTTTTCTTAATTATTCTTACCGCATCCTCCTTGGCGAAAGCCTTTCTGAATCCTTTCGACCTGAGCGGGTGTTGGAAATGAGCATTTAGTGGCCGTTCCTTGACATTGATCGGTCGAATAATCTCCGGCACTCAATATTAGGCCTAGTTGGAAAAGGCCCACGCAAAATATAATCCAAATTTGACCCAAAATCATTTTAATTCCAATCTATCAATCAGTCAGTCGGGTTCCAGTACGAACTGAGGAATAATTCCCCGCTTAAAGGCGAGTATTATAAAGGTATATTAAGGCTCGAAAATGGTGCCAGGTCGAATAGAAAATAACATTAGATGTTATCGCGTTCGAATTCGGGTTATTTTACACGTATATTCGTACAACATTTAGGACACTAGAGCTAGGAATTTGTACAACTTTTTTTAATCGCAAATACTGCCTCGATCGCCCTAATTCCGACTTTCCTCCGTTAAATTCGGCCAAGGAAACCATTGGGTAACACTCGAGCAAAAATCCATAAATGAGCCCTATCTTGAAATGACCGTAACTTTTCTCCACGACCTCCTAGGCATAAACCGATTGCGTCATTAGAAAGAAGACATTCCCCAGATTAATTTAAAATAATAAAATTAACACGAGCCACTCGTTAAAGATTATTCCGCCACTGATACAAATCGAGCAAAAATCCAAAAATGAGCCCTATCTTAAAATGGCCGTAACTTTTCTCCACGACCTCCTAGGCATAAACCGATTGCGCCATTAAAAAGAAGACAATCCCCAGATTAGTTTAAAATAATAAAATTAACACGAGCCACTCGTTAAAGATTATTCCGCCACTGATACAAATCCAACAAAAATCCAAAAATGAGCCCTATCTTGAAAAGCGAAATAAATTTAGATCTTAAGATTAATAATATTAATTTTATTTCGACCATTCTTATACACTAATTGAGTTATTTAATTTTAATCGTCATTTATTAAATTGGTCTTTCGGGCGAGTCATTCCGGAGTTAAGAGCCGTAGCTAGAAGTTTGATTAATCTTGCAAGCCTGTGATATTAATTCAATTATTATTTTAATTCCGATAATTAAGCGGTTAATCTTACTTTGAATTGTTGGATGGTCAACTCGGTGGGATCGAATCCAAAGGCTTTGGACCGAAGGCAACCCGCGCAACGAGTGAAACATTCCTAGGGGAAACGCCATTTAAGATATTTAATTAACCAACTTCATCAATTTGATTATTTTAATCAATTATATTAATTTAATTAGTTTCATTTTACGAATTTGCCTTATTAATTTAATTAATTTATTAAATTTAACCAATTTAATAAGTTTGCGAAATTTAATGAATTGACGCGATATAATTATTTTAATTAAACCGCTCAATTTCATTAATTGGCGCGTTTTAATTGACATTTTAATTTGATGGTCATTGGTCAGTTTACCGCGAGTGGGGTTCCGTATATTTCGCATTCGCCGACGATTCCTGGTTGTTGGAATGTGAAATTTATTTCATCCCTGCACTGTTGGTCGGTATTAGTTAGCTCCGTAATCTACCATTTCAAAAACTAATTAGCAATTAATTAGCAGTTTATAGGAATAAATTAGTCGGTATAGTTACGTTTTTACTTAATTGCGGGCTGCCTTTCGCGAAGCAGTCGACGAATCGCTGTCTTTCAGCCACGGTATTATTCGTGGCTGCGACGAAACAAAAAAAAGCCTTTGTATATTTGAACACGTATCGCCTTCTGCCAAATTAAAGCTCTCGTATTGGTAATTTCGCGATGAATTCTGGGCCAAATTTCGGTTTTCAGACGAGCATTTTGTAGCGGAGATCTCGGCCTTTTCCAATATATCTTTCACTTAAACGCGGGATTTTTCCCAAGTCCGTAAAAACCTTATTTCCCCGGGTCTAAATTAAATTCCAATTTAATTAATTAGTCAAATTCGGGGGTGGGTTAATTAGCGCAGTATCTTCTCAGGATCTTTTCCTAGAGAGTCGAAGTAATTTTTTTCGGATAGCCCGATATGACCTCTATCAAACGAGCCCTATAAATCTTAATTCGAGTCACTCGAATTTTTAATGAAAGGTTTACCAATTTAGGACTTTCCGTTACCGTAATAACGAGTTCTCGATTCTAAAAATGAAATCTTACTGCATCCCGCTTCGGCCAAAGCCTGGGCGATCCTCGCCAACTGATCCGGCGTTGGAATAGAGCACGTCGTCGCCGTTCCTTGACATTGATCACTCGAATAATATCCGGCAGCCAATAGATCGCCTATTTGGAGTAAGGCGATGCCGAAGCGAAAAATGATCCAAGTTTGACCCAAAATCATTTCAATTCCAATCAATTAATCAGTCGGTGGAGTTCCAATACCAACTGAATAATAATTTCCCCCTTTAAGCCACGCGTCCTTTTTATAAAGACTTAAAAATAATGCCAGGGCGAATCGAAAAAGGTCATCGTAATTGAATTCGGGTCATTTTCCTATTATATTCGAGGGAAACTATCGACTAAAAATTTAATCGCCACTTTTTTTCAACAGAGCCGTGTTGAAGGCTTCAATAATACGATTGGTCATAATTAATACTTCACTTATAATTAATACTTCACGCGTTAGCAATTAATTTAAACATTAAAAACGTGTCCCGCAATAATTAATTTTAATTACGAAAATAAAATGAAAACTGGTTCCATTTTTAGCCGATAGTATCCCTTTAATCGAAAACGAATCTTTTTTGAGTGATAACCTAATATTGGGCGCTTCGGTACGCGCGCTTTAAACAAGGTTATACCTTGTTTCCGAAGTCGAACATTATTTAAGTAGCCCGGCTCGAAATGGTCCAAGGTATTAAGGTGATTGGCCCGCTTCGTTTAAGCTTTTTCAAAGCGAATTGTACTCGTTTCAACGTATCGATAATATCATAAGGATTACGCTTTAATTAGATCAACTTTTACATTTTACATTCAATTGGAAACGTTTCAAATAGAATTCATTTTTCATTAACTTTTCGATGTCTCGAAGCTCTCGGTCTTATAGTTGAAATTGACTCGAAAATTATTTTAACTCGCCCGAAATGCCCGAATCGCCCGAAACGCGCGATAAACTCTAGAAATAGCCCAAAATAACCCTTAGGAAATTATTCGTGGAATAAATGGCGGATATTAAAGATAGATTAGGGCTTTGAAAAAAGGGTTACATTTGCCCCAAAAACGGGTTCACTTTAACGGCAATTTTTGTTGTTTTCAAGATTGAGGAGTTCCCCTAAAATAAAGCGACGAAATGATTGTGATATAATTCGGCGTAATTAAATCAAATTAAATACGGTAATTAAACCATAATTAATCTTTTATTTCGAATAATTATAATTGACATTTATACGCGTGTAGATGAAATATATAAGTGTATATTAATTAACATATATTTTAATACATAATTAATTTGTATAAATCTTGGCCAAGAAAACGCTGATTTCCATCATCAGTCTGACGCGTTGTCGGGTGAACCCTGATAACCTCCGGTGCCGCAAGAATCAGTGCCTGGACAATTTACTTTATCGTAGCAATTCTGATAATCGACAAATAAAAATCACTATTAGTTAGGTAATAATTAATGTCGTTTAATTTTAACCGACCTCCAGGATATCTTGGGTTTCGACGAATGATATACCAGGGACCTGTTCCACTAACTTCGTTTTAGTGCAACAAGTCGATTGCAAAGCGTTCTAATTAAGCCCAAAAAATAGAATTACTAATTAATATCAGATTTGAAATTAAGTTATTTAAATTATTCACCAAATAATTTGACGCGGAGACGACGCAAACGCCGTTCCTGTCACTCAGGAAATTCGGACCCACTTCTTCCTGGCATATCGCCTGAGCTTTCTAGCAACGAAAAATATAATAACGACAAATTTTGAATCGTACCAGAAGCCGATGAAACCCTCCTTTGAAGTCTATTACTCCCGGGTCTTGTCTACCCCTCTCTGTATGGGTTATTCTCAAAAGGCGCGATCCGTACGCCTCCTAACGGTAGATGTTTTCGGTGCGGGAGTTCGTCGAGCGAATATCTCTAGCAGCCTCGGAGTTCGTCAAAAAAACGTCGTCGTTTGTGGAGAGAGAGAGAATTGCCAATTTTCCGTAGACAGGGGGATGAAGTAGGACCCCTTCTAACTCGTAAAATTGTGAATTTTACCCATACAGAGAGGAGCGCTATATCGAACATTGGAGTAGTAGACTTCAAAGGAGGGTTTCATCGGCTTCTGATCGTACGTAAAGGAATAATTATTTGGGGAATTAGGTTTTAAGGAGAAATATTCAATTTTGGGCCTTACGTTAGCGTCATACCCTCGAGTTTTGATGCATTCATCGAAATTATCGTAGCAGATGGGCTTGTTAAAGAAACCTGACGTAAAATAAATTTTAAAATTTGTAATTAAAGGGATAATGAAGCGAAGGAAAATATAAATACTAAAATACTAACCGCATTTTAATTTCAACGCTGTCGTGTAATAAATGGCCTCTTGACTGCAGTTTTTGATTGGCGTATAAACTTGAATATCAGTACCGGATTCGTCGTAGGTTTGACAAAGATATCCGGCGAATACCGTGGCTATTAATAACGCGCCGATAAGCTTGCTAAAAGACATTTAGAGTGTTGAAAAATAGGACTACTTTCTAGAATAGATTGTAATTTCAAATCATTCGACGCCGCTCGATGCTACTTATTTATACTTAACTCTAACCCAATTTCCCAAAAATAGAGTTTCGAAAATAACATTTCGGTGTAAAAATTTCCATTAATATTCGTGACCTTAATTGTTCGTACCGATCCACTTCCCCACTTAATCGAGGCTTGTGTATTTCGATCCCTCCGCTTTATAATTTCAAATTACGTAAAATATAAAATATTAAATCATTTTTTTTAGTTTAATTCCAATTAGCGGATCATTACAAATTACTTCGAATTACTAATCGCGCTGGCGATCTTTACGAGGGGAGCTAATTACTCGACTCTAAAATCTCTTCGTCAATTACTCCATTACGTAACTAATTAAAATGAATAAATTAATCTTTTGGCAATGCACACTAGGCTCTATAGCTTGCCTTTAAATCAATTTTTTTCGCTCTTTTTGATGGAGCTTAGAATTTGTACCAGGCTGATTTTGTCGGATTTTGTAGCTTAGACGGTTCTCTTTAAGAATTTAGCCACGATTATATCCTGGCCTTTAACGTCGGCTGCTCGGTTTTAGTTTCAAATGAAGAAATAAATTTTTTGGCAAGGGACCCTTGGCACTATAGCTTCCCTTTAAATCAATTTTTTTTCGCTCTTTTTGATGGGGCTTAGAATTTGTACCAGGCTGATTTTGTAGCTTAGACGGTTCTCTTTAAGAATTTAGCCACGAATAAAAATGTGTATTTGGCCCGAGTTCGAAGAGTTTATTTTTATTCCGGACTAGTTTAGAATTTTTCTATTCGTATCCCTCCGCGTTATCCTCCATTACAAAGTTTAATTCAATTGACGCTTAGTTTATTTATTTAATAATTAATACATTTAATAATTAACGCGCTTAATAATTGGTACAGTTCTTAATTAGTACGTTTAATAATTAGCGTTAGGAGTGGCTTCGTTGCAGGAATCGGTGTCTGGACAATTAACCTTATCGTAGCAATTCTGATAAACCGAAATGAAATGAAAAATAATGATTATTATTAATAATAATTTTCATACTCGAGTGGCGAATGAAATAATAATTACTGACCTCGATGATATCTTGGGTTTCGGCGAAAGATCTGTCGGGAAACTGTTCCCGCATCTTGGTTTTAGTGCAACAAGAAGATTGCAGAACGTCCTAATTAAAATATAAACACGGAAATTCGAAAAACTACTACCGACCCCCAACGAAATAGTAATTAATTTCGATTAATTACCAAATAGTTTGAGGGAACGTCTCTGCATAAATCATCGCTCACGAATTTCGGACCCACTTCTTGCCGGCATACCTCATTACGGGTCTAACGAATGAATGTGGGAAAAAATAGGATTTAAAAATTTGGTTTTAAATTTTTTTCAAGACCCAATTTAAGAGCCCCGCTCGTGGAAGAGTCCATGTTACCGAAGCCTATAGGGGGTGGTAGCTAATGCTTTATAGTTTCATTCCAACAGCTCGAGCTTGATTATATATTGTTTTAGATGATGTTTACAACTCGCTTAATTAGCTCGCTTAATTAGATCTTTTGGACACCGCGTTAATTACATTTTTGTAGCCTTGTTGTACGAGACACGTTTCGAAATTGTCTCTGCATATCTGCTTGCGATAGAAACCTGCCGTAAAAGAAATTTCGAATTTTAATTAGCGTTTGTTTTATTCAAATTAGGGTTCGTACCCGGGTGACCTGGAAAATCGGGAAATGTTGGGGAATTTGGAAATTGACCCCAAAGGTCAGGGAAAAATCAGGGAGTTTGTGAATTGATCCGAAAGGTCAGGGGAATTTGGAATTGGCCCAAAAGGTCTGGAAAAAGTTGGGGAATTTGGAAATTGGCCCAAAAGGTCGGGGAAAACTAGGAGAATTTATAAATTGGTCCAAATTAAAGGTCGGGGAAAGGTCAGGGAATTTGAAAATGAGCCGAAATGCTCCGCGAAATTCAATATTTTGTTAGATGTCGAGGAACCGTTTACGATTGGCTGACCAATTAATTATTTTAAACCAAAAATATTTGCCTAAAGATTAGGTATTTTTTTCTGTTATTCCTCGTAAACTATCAGCTGATCCTAATTAATTAATATATACTAACCACATTTAAATTGATAAGGGGCTTGGGTGTAATAAATGGATTCTTGGCTGCAGTTTTTGATTGGGCTAAAGACCTGAATATCAGTTCCGGTTCCAGCAGTTTGACTTCGAGTTACCCCAAATACCGCCGCTATTACTAACGGAGCTATGATACCCGCGCTTAAAGACATGGCTGATCGAATACGTTTCAAGTTGAAACTTTATCCGATCGACGCTCCGATTATTTATACTCTAAATAATCGAGGGCTTTCACACTATCTGGCTCGTAAATAGACCACGTGATAATAAAAACATAGTACAATATTACTAGTCGATAGTTGCGCCCTTAATAACTATTCTGTTAAAAAGTAATTATCCTTGGTGTCTGACCTAGAACAATTCCACTTTCATTATTCCATATAGCGCATTACCGATTAAGGTTTATTATTTAAAGGTTATTAATGTGGGTTAAGGGGTCATCCATACATGATTCATTTCGTAACTTTTAAACGGCGCCCCGTACGACTAAACCTCATTTTCGTCTTAAAATGACCCATGGAACCCATTGTGGCTCGGTAATACCATCATTTTAGAACACACCCTGTATATAAGGTTTAATTTTAATATTAGTTAAGTAAAGTTACGGTTAATAAACTATTTGAGGTATTTTTTTCTAATTAAAATTAATGTTTCCGAGAAATTGTAAAGTCAACTTGAAATATTTTACTCATCGAAATATTTGTAGAAAAACTTAAATAACGAAGTAGCGTCGGATTATATACGTTTATTAATTATTACATTTCGTAATTAGTTAGGAGTGTTTGCGGTGCAGGAATCGTTTCCCGGGCAATTAACTTTATCGTAGCAATTCTGACAAATTGAAATGAAATTAAATAATAATTAATCGTACTCTAATTTCGAACGAAATAATGATTACTGACTTCGAGAATATCTTGTGTTTCGGCGAATGATCTGTCAGGGAACTGCTCCTTTAACTTGCTTTTAGTGCAACAATTCGTTTGAATAAAATTCTAATTCAAAAAGAAAAATAATTAAAATTGAACATTGAAATTCCAAAGAAAAAAATTAGCCATATATAATTAAATTAAATTAAATTAATTACCAAATAGTTTGAGGGAGCAACGTCGCAATATTCGGGCGGGTTGTCGACCACGAAATTTGGACCCACTTCTCGCTTGCATATTTCCTCTGGTGCCTTAACATCCGATACGGAAAAACATAATACGACTTCTTCATTTATAATTTATTTTTATTTTAGATTTTAGATTTGACTCGAGAAAGTTTCATTAAGCTAATTTTTTTGGCTTGAGCTAATTGGGATTAAGTCGTACGCGGTTAATTAAGTATTTAATATTAATTACCTCGGTATCGTAGCCATTTTCTCTCTGACACTTTTTCCAATTTTCAACGCATATCGGCTTGTTATTATAAACTGCGGTAAATTAATAATTAATAAATTAATAAATTAATAAATTTCAAATTTATTCGAAATAATAATCGAAAATACTGACTGCATTTTAAATTGAAACCGGCTACGAAGTAATAAATAGCTTCTTGACTGCAGTTTTTAATTTGGCTAAAAATCTGAATATCAGTTCCAGTTGCAGTTGCAGTTCCGTCGTAGTTTTGACTTAGAGTTATCCCGAATAAAGCGGATATTATTAACCAGGATACGCTAAAAGACATATTTGTTAAATTTCTCGCTTAATCAACGAACGAGATTAATTATTTTAAGCAATCGAGAGCTTTGACGGTATCTGGGGTTAGTTGGAAATCAACTTGATGTTAAAGAAATTTAAGTAAAATATTTATAGGAAAAAAAAAAAGTGTATGCCTAGACAGCAATTGCGCCCTAAATAATAATTTTGTTACAAACGCGCGTGGCCTAATTCGTTCCACTTTCATTATTTCGCCACGAATAATGGGCTAGGTTTTTTTGTCCTTGACACCGAGTGAAATAAACTCCCGGTATTGTTTTATTATTCGTAATTAATGTTACAATTAAGTGGTTAATTAGAACGCCTTAATTAATCGCGGAGACTAATTAGAAGAGTTTTAATGTTACAATTAAGTGGTTAATTAGAACGCCTTAATTAATCGCGGAGACTAATTAGAAGAGTTCTTCGAGTTCTTGGATATTGTAAGTGGATGCCAGATCACGCAAACATCGCTATGACAAAGAAATAACCAATTAATTATTTTTTAATTAAATGACTTAATAATCATATTACGTTCGCTCGAGTAACTCCGTCTTCGTATTCTTGTTTCTATTATTTAAATCAATTAAAATATACCGCTAATTAGGGGGCAATTAATTAAGTCATAATTAAATCTTACGACGTTATTTGCTTCGATGTATTTTTCGAAATCTTCCAGACATTGATCTTTCTGTAAAACGATACGAGATTTAAAATAATATTTAATTTATTCATTTTTATTCGAATTATTATTAATTACCATGTCGTTGATTTTTCCTTCGCAACCTTCAGTAAAGAAATCGTGGAAGTCAGTTACGGGAAATTCGCTATCGGCGCAATTGAAAACTCGATTCAGAAACTAGAACCACAACAATTATCATTTTTTTAAGTAAAACCAACGTCACAACTTCCCAAATTTTTGTTCGATGACTTTTTAGATTAAATTCGGGACATAGAAGCGTGATCCATTTGTTTTGGTCCTAATCGAATGACGCGTGGGATGGACACGACCTGGGATATCAGGGAATTTGGTAATTGACCTCCAAAAGGTCAGGGAATTTGGAAATTGTCCCCAAAGGTCAAGAATAAGTCAGGGAATTTGGAAATTGACCCCGAATAGGTCAGGGAATTTGTAAATTGTCCCTAAAGGTCAAGAATAAGTCAGGGAATTTGGAAATTGGCAGAAAATGTCAAGGAAAATTCAAGGAATTTGGAAATTGGCAGAAAATGTCATGGAAAAGGTCTGGGAATTTGGGAATTGGCCTCAAAAGGTCTGGGAATTTGGAAATTGGAGGAAAAGGTCATGGAAAAGTCGGGGAATTTGTAAATTGGCCCCAAAATGTCAGAGGAAAGTCATGAAATTTGGAAATTGCCCCAAAAAGTCAGGGAAATTAACCCTATTTAATATTATAACATTTATGTGTAAAATCGATCTGACCTCGCCAGGAATATTGTCAGTATGACATTTAATAATTTTTTCCAACGCTTCTTCGTGATCTTCGACCAATACTTAATTAAAATTAAAATTGAAATAAAATTGGATTAAATTAATTAAGAAATGAAAATTAGGTTTACTTACGACAAATGCTGTGCTCTTCGGAGAAAACTCCGCTAAGGTGAGCCAATCCGATTACCAGAATAAATGAAAAATAAGTCTTCATGCTGGTCGAGTTATTCGTTTCAAAAACTGCGAAAAATATATTAATCCTGATAATATTATTAACTAAAAATATACTAACATTAATTTCGGCAGTGCAATTAACGGAACTAATTCGCTCGCAATTTCGTAATAATCGCGCGTTTCAAACTCGATACGTTCCGTTATATTAAAATCTGATTGAATTTCAAGGGATAATATCACGCAATTTTGCGCCACCATTATTTTATAATTTTTTATTTAAGGGAACATTATTATTTTATAACAATAATGCCCGGAATGCTTGTAATTTCTCCCACGCGGATTACGCGCTACAACCTCTTTACTAATCGCGAATTTTTCTCCACGGATGTTGATTGAAAGTTAATCAGTTTCCGCCACTATTTATTTCAGGATGTGATAATAAGAATTAAACGAGCTAATCGCTTATTAAAGTATATTTATTAATTTATCACTGGTGTGCTAGAAATACGCGCGAAAATGAAATGTAGGCTCTACAATAGCGAAACTACGCGACCATAATGATGACGTAGTATCACGTGTCATTTTTATTTTAAAATATGTATTTTTACTGACGTTACAATCGTGAAACTTTCGTGACACCTTCACGTTATAGAATTTTGAATTTAATGTTAATTAATTTTAACGCGGCGCGTCGAATAGCTAGGTTTGTTTCAAACTCGATGCTCCTCTATTGAAGCGATCGATCATTTTTGAGATGGGTACAAAATATATCGATTATTTTGGAACTTAACTACATCTTACGTCGCTGCAATTAATTAATTAATTAATCCGCGACGAGTTTATTAATTGTTTCATTAATTAATGTCTAGTATTTAACCCGAAAGTTATAATATTGATCAAATATATTTTTAAATTCACTGCAGACACTTAGATAATAACGTCGATAATTACGTATATTTTAGAAAAATAATTCCAATCCAATTATCATTTTTAATTAAAGTTAGCCCGCTTAGTTATCTAATTACGAAAAAAATGTATTTCATCACACCTTTAAATTATTTTCAAGTCTAATAACTTGCAATATAACTAAGTAACTCGACTCAAAAATATCATTTTCAACTTTTGTAAAATTTGTGTAATTTCGTAATTAAACTCCGAGAGTAATTAGGGTTGTTTAAACACGTTAGTTAGTAAGCCGATATCATTCTCGTATTACTAATAATTCTAATCCTTCGTTTCAAATTACTCTCATTCGTGTATATAAGCAATGGAACTCCTCGACGAAATAAATAAATAAATAAATCTTCTTTAGAAATAAATTAGTCTTCGATAAAAATGTATTATTCGTTGTTTTTTCTGGCCGTAGTTGGTTTAAGCCTGGCGTATCGCGATAATTCCTTCAAAGGTATGGAAAATTAATTTGTTTAATACTTAGCTAGTTATTTAAGTTTCAAATACCGATTTGGCTTCAACAAACTATATAGGAATGAACCTCGACTAAATCAATTTACACGAAGATGATACGTAGACTTTAAAAACGATTCTGATTTAAATTAATGGATTATGATAATCCGCTTAGTGAGAGGATTAACCTTAGTTTATAACTAGATCAATTTTTGCGTATTTCAAAGGTCTATGGTAGGGAAACATTCCTTTAAAAACGGCCTAATTAATTAGGTTGGCTAATTAGGGTCGTATCTTCTCCGGGTCTTTTCCTAGAGTGTCGAAGTTAGGTTCCTCGAATAACCCCATTCTTAATCTACAAAATGAGCCCTTCCATCTTTAAATTGACCCAACCAAAGTTAAGTTATATATTTTTAAATGAAAGTGTTCGTAATTAGAAGCGTTCAGAATTATGAGGACTGACCATAATTAGAATATCTTCTCCGGGTCTTTTCCTAGAGTGTCGAAGTTAGGTTCCTCGAATAGCCCCATTCTTAATCTACAAAATGAGCCCTTCCATCTTTAAATTGACCCAACCAAAATTAAGTTATATATTTTTAAATGAAAGTGTTCCATAATTAATTTTGAAATGGAAGCTATTTGATAAGGTTGTAAGTCATTTGAATTTTCCAGGAACATGGACTCCTTCTGATCGAAGATCGAGCCGTGGTATAATTTTTACTATCTTTCATTAGGCGTTTAATCCGACTTTATAAGATATTCGTGACATTCGAAGTTAGGCTTAAAATGATTAGGCTTAAAATAGTCGAGATAAAAGCTTTTTCATTTATTTTCATTGCCTTGTCCTTAGGCTGAAAAGTTTTGATATTTTTCCAAATCTGGGTTATTGTATTATAATTTTTAATTGCCAAACTGCAGACTGCGGTACGATTAACGAAAGACTGTGTCTGAAGGAATGCATGGAAGTCCATGAAACTGGTATGGATTATTGCCACGAGGATGTCTTTGGCAAAAGATCTTGCGAATGCGACGTTCCTCGACACCCTTTTCTCCAATAATAATCCTCCCCGTCATTATTAACCAATAAAAACACGACAAATATGATATAAAAAATATCGTTTTAATTTAATTATCATTAATATACGAGCAATAATTGTCGAATACGTTTTATTGGCATCCTATGATTTCAAAAGCCGTTCCATTTTAAGGTCGTAGCTTCCCTTGAAGTTCAAAGAATACTTTCGTATCGATTTGATGGTGGATTCGAAATGAGACTATCCCTTTACATCCGTACTATTTTTTAACACTGGAAATTAAAGGCTGGAAAGTCACTAACCAAATGAGCGTAAAATAGGCCTAGACACTCTACTAGAATACTGTTGGCCTTCGAATCTAGTAGAGAGAGAGAGAGAGGATTGGCTGCCATTCCAAAAAAGTAACAATCAGGAGAAGGGAAGAGTTCGTCCACGAGGGATGGAGAGGCAGATTGGGAGAGATCATATGGACCAGGATGGGAGGAATGAAGTAGCTTATTCACCGTCCATCGCTTCAGCGTTTGACTGAACTCTAAACTCCAGTGTTTTCTATCGGGGAAATCAATTTTACAGAGAAATAACTTAACCCTATAAACTATGGTTCCCAATGGAAAACTGACTGTATTTATCAAGCGCTAGCTGCCAGTTTTTTAAAGCGCTTAATTTTTATACCAGAAGCCGATGAAACCCTCCTTTGAAGTCTACTACTCCAATGTTCCATATAGCGCTCCTCTCTCTATGGGTAAAATTCACAATTTTACGAGTTAGAAGGGGTCCTACTTCATCCCCCCTGTCTACGGAAAATTGGAAATTCTCTCTCTCCACAAACGACGACGTTTTTTAGACGAACTCCGAGGCTGCTTGAGATATTCGCTCGACGAACTCCCGCTCCGAAAACATCTACCGTTAGGAGGCGTACGGATCGCGCCTTTTGAGAATAACCCATACAGAGAGGGGTAGACAAGACCCGGGAGTAATAGACTTCAAAGGAGGGTTTCATCGGCTTCTGTTGATACTTAAATATAACAAATATATTTCATTAGAAAACCATATTTCAACGTTCTTTTGGATGTCGTTTATCCGTAACCCAACAACCTAATAAAACACTATTTATTTTAAATACTAGAATTAAAATTAAAATTACGATTTGAATCTATTAAAACCAATGTGGAGTTACGTTAGTTCGTTTCTTTTCCCACACAAATTAGCGCGGGAAACCTTTGCCAAAATATTTGTATGATTCTTGAAAGTTTGGGCCGAGACTGTTCCAAGTACTGATCTTGAAAGTTGAAGAGGTTTCTGTGCCTTATTCCTCCCCGTTCAACTCGGTTTGTCGTTCGCTCTGGAATCTCGCGGTAACTAAGCGACGTAAAGAGCAGAAGCCAACTTCGGTGGGGGGGGGGGCGGGAAACGTCGCCTGGTGGGAAAAATCCTCGGAAACGTTCGATAATTCGAGCAAGATGGCGTTTTTCCTCGTAACCCTGGACTCTTTGCCGGAAAGACCGGCTCCAAGATGAGATGAAAGGATGATCAAAAGATCTTACTGTCAAATAAAACACTCAAAAATCGGAACGGATCAAAGACGCTTTTTTTAAATTGATCTCGATTTAAATCGATTAGAATTATCAAACGTCGCGACTCGAGATTCTTTAAGGATAAGAAATAGATAGGGAAGAAGAGCCTAGTCGTTTCGTCTTAGCCTCGAAGAGTTGGAGCCGAGGACGACAATTTCGACAATTGGCCGCGAATTCCAACCTTTTTATGTTTTGTTTATCGCTCGGCGTCGGCTACCGATACCAACACGATGAAATTAAACGTCGCTACGAAGCGGATATCCAGAGCGTCATCCGATTAAAGCGCCGAACCAATCGTCGACATTTTCCAGGACCTTCCACCGATCAGGTACCCGCGAACAAAATAACTTAAGCCTAATTTAAGCCTTTTCAATTTTAAATAAATTAAAAAATAGACGAAATATATTTTAAATTTATTCTTGGTTCGTTATTTTGTTCGTAAGCCGCGTTATTGTTTGTAAGTAATTAGAATTTAATCGTTAGATAATTTAAAAATTATTATTATTATTATTAAGTTAAAAATTTAAGAATTTTTAGTGTTAAGAACTACTTTTTGTTGCCTCGTTTAACATCGTGTATAAGTACGCCTAGTTTGATGTTACGTTACGAGCGTATTTCATCACCCTACTTCCGCTCTATTTTGATCGCGAATTGTATTTCCGTTAATTAAAACGGCTTTAAGCGTTATGAACTATGACCCGATGATAAATTTCAAGCCGTTGTATATCTAACTAAGGATCCAATCCATTTTGAAACAGTAGAGATATCCCTTTTAACGCTGAACTTTTAATTTGACATCGACTCTAATATCGATTGGTTGTAAGCCTCCGCAGACTAGTAGCTAAAGCTAAGCCTAATCGTATATATATATTTAACGTTGTTCTTCAATGTTTTATTAAAAGGCATTCCTCGCCTAGCTTTTTGTTAATATTAAATATTTATATTCATATTTTAGTACGTATTTGCGGGTGCGTTAGTTTTTGATTTGAATTTTTAGGCTTAGCGTGTTCCTTTGGCTTTATTCGCGAGTTAATTTGTTATTTCCATACTATATCTTAGGATTTAAGGTTCAACTGATTATAAGGGGTACTGGTTTTTGTATATTTATATAAAAAGAACGTGGAAAACAAGGAGAAGTTCCGGGGAATCCGAATATGGGTCAGAAATTATGATAATGAGCCCTTAAACGCGGTCGTGGAACGTCTTGGAATTTGTAACTGGGCTCAAAACATCGGAGGAAAGTTAGCGAATATGAAAATGAACTAAAAAAAAAGCTCCTGTTTTTCATGGAAAGAAACAGTTTCGCGCCATTTTTATCTCCCGCCAAAATTGTAGTTTTAGTTTTCGAGAAAAGCGCGCGAATTTGAATTACATTAATTTTTACAAAAGCGCGCGAATTTCTGCGCGCGCGCCAATCTTAATTATATTAAGTTTTACAAAAGCGCGCGAATTTCTGCGCGCGCGCCAATCTTAATTACATTAATTTTTACAAAAGCGCGCGAATTTCTGCGCGCGCCAATCTTAATTATATTAAAATTTACAAAAGCGCGCGAATTTCTGCGCGCGCCAATCTTAATTATATTAAGTTTTACAAAAGCGCGTGAATTTCTGCGCGCGCCAAACTCAAATACATTCATTTTTTCAAAAAATAGTTAAAATATTAAGTCAATTGTTGGAATAAAAATTGGTGAGTTTTTAAAATATTAAAGCTAAGTTTCGGTAGAAAAACCAATACGTTATTTTTAATTTACAATCTTGAAACCCGTAGATTTAACGTAGAAAAATCCCGTTTTCTAAGGGAGAATAATCTGTTTTTAAACTGTTTATATCGAAGCTTCCTGTTCTATTATTGATTTAATTTATCGACGTTTTGGCATTTTGGGAATTGTTATTTCCAATTGATTTTAGTTGATTTTACTTCATCCATTCGTAATTTAACCGTCATCTAACTGTCTACTATATTATACGGGGGTTTATTTTGGTGATATCGAAAGTAACATAATTTAACCTAAGTAGCTTCCATAAATAAGCCTAATTTCCTTCGTAATATAATAATGAATGTCGAAATAAATTATATAATTTTTGGGAATTCACTCGTAAGGTCAGGGAATTTGAAAATGAGCCCAAAAGGTCAGGGAAAAAGTCGAGGAATTTGAAAATTGTCCCTAAAGGTCAGGGAAAAAGTCGAGGAATTTGGAAATTGGCCCCAAAAGGTCAGGGAAAAGTTGCGGAATTTGAAAATGAGCCCAAAAGGTCAGGGATTTTGAAATTGTCCCCAAAAGGTCAGGAAATGGCGGGAAAAATTCGATATTTTTTTGGTGTCAAGGAAACCCTTACAAGTACCTAAAAAAGTTTTTTTTATTTATTGTTGATCCAAAATACTCCAAATTTACGTTTCTGAAGTTGAAAATCGTGATTGAAGGGTCCTCCTCTATATCTAGATCTCTTTTATTTTTGCTGAATCTGTATTGTTCGATTTACTCTAGGGAAAGAATGGCTTCGGGGCGCAAAAACACGAAGATTGCGAAGTTTATTAAAACGTACGCTTTTTTTTTCGTGCAGGATTGGAGATGTCGCTTGGGCGAATGGGTGGAAGAGTCCTGGGAACATCGCCGCGCCAGTTCGTCGACGCGACCAGCGGTCAACCGCGCTTATCAACAAGAGCAGTCTTTACATCAACCCTCTTCGTACTCGCCACGCTTTTACTCTTCGTACCCAACGTTTATTCCTTTGGTAAGCTTTACAATTACTTATAAATACACGAATTCGAGCTGCCTAGTAGAGCGCCGCTTTCAATTCGGGCTATTTGGTTGACGCTTCCCACGACCGTAAAACGTAATAGTATAGGAAAGAAATTAAGAAACCCTTATTGGTTGCGTCAATAACGTAGGGTTTGTCTCCTTTTCGAAGGACCACGAAACGTGGCTACCCAATCGATTGGGGGGTCTAGGAGCCAGATTCTTCTACAGGGGGGTCAACGTGGAAAAGGGTTATCGAACCCCTTTCTTATTGATTTTTGGGCCAAATTGCGTTGCATTTAGCAGTATGGTACAATTCTACGATTATTTACTCCCTTTTACAACAAAGATAACGATTAGTCCTTGACTTTCGAGGCTCGGATTATAATAGTTTAAGGAAGGAGTGACGAGATGACGTCACACTGTTTCCGAATTATGTTCTCACTTCCTCCTTAATCCGTGGCTTTCGACGCTCGGATTATAGGCGTTAATCCTTCTCGCGGCCAAAGAGATCGTGGTAATTTCAAAGCCACGATATTCGCTCGATAATTCAATCGATTAATATCGCTAAATCGTCTCGATTGAAAATGTATAAGAATGTTTTTGCTTCGAAGGAATGGATCGAATTTTTTTGTCAGTTGTCAATATTTACCTTTGGTCGAGGACTTCGCCGAGGTTGTCAAAAACGGCGAAGCACATACGCAACCCTTCAAAACCGGGGATTATAAAGACCCGGTGACCCAACACGACCTTTTCTTTCGTAAACTCTATCGGACCAATGATAATTAACACCTTTAACTTAACTTTCAATGTGTTAACTTTGTTTTTCGGTCCTTATCGTTAGAAACTGTGGCTTTTACCGAATAAGTTTGGATATTTAGGGTAATAACAGAAGCCGATGAAACCCTCCTTTGAAGTCTATTACTCCCGGGTCTTGTCTACCCCTCTCTGTATGGGTTAGTTTCAAAAAGCGCGATTCGTACGCCTCCTAACGGTAGATATTTTCGGAGCGGGAGTTCGTCGAGCGAATATCTCTAGCAGCCTCGGAGTTCGTCCAAAAAACGTCGTCGTTTGTGGAGAGAGAGAATTTCCAATTTTCCGTAGACAGGGGGGATGAAGTAGGACCCCTCCGATCTCGTAAAATTGTGAATTTTACCCATACAGAGAGGAGCGCTACATGGAACATTAGAGTAGTAGACTTCAAAGGAGGGTTTCATCGGCTTCTGGTAATAAGGGTAGTAACTTTTGCGCAATCAGTCGTGTCACCTTTCCTGGATAGTCTTAGGGTCTTTGGGCGTGTTTTAGGCGATGAAAAGGCTTTGGCTTCCGCCGTTGAAAGGGTAGGAGCGAAGAAAGGATTGAGCAGTTTCCAAAGCAACGGTTCGTTCGTCGTTATTCTCAATCGCGCTCATCCCGCGCGATTTCATTATAACCCTGACACGCAATTGTCGCGATTGCCATTTCAATTCCGGCGCGAACAATTTTAAGGGTCCTCCTCCTCCTCCCAGTACACGAAGTCATGTTGATCGTGGCCATCGGGTTCCTGTTTATTCTACTCGCCGTCTTTCTCATCGTTATTATCATTTATATGCAAAATAGCTTTCTGCTTTAACAACGGAATCGTGCCTCGAAAGAGACGCCTTATTCCATGGCACCATACGTTTAAGAAACGTTATAGTCGATTAATTAACTTAGTAAGTCATTAACGAAATTCTATTTTTTATAAGGAAGCTATAAATTCTGTTGAAATTACGAGAAAAAGTTAACAAAAAAGTTTTTTTGTATTTTGTAAATTAAATTTATTAGAATGAGGTTTCATTTTCAAATTCCCGCGAATGCTTTTTCATATTATTATAATTGAAAATTAAGTAAATTTGAAGGAGAACCTCCGACCAATCGAAAGACCCCCTTCCCCTCGATTGCGCGCGTAAAAAAAAACGATATTGATCGCGATTGGAAGAGCGAATGTCGCGGGAATATTTTGTATTATCTAACAACCGCGTCACTATCCCTTTAAAGAGCGTAGGTTTTATTTGCCGGGAGGCGTTTGTCATTTGTTTATTTGGTGTCGCGGTTGTTTCGACAGACTTAGAGTTACTCTGGAAACAGATGGCTTCGTCAATCCCAAAGATATAAATACATCGGCGAATGTAACCCTCCTGTTGGAATCTCGAAACATTTCTCGAGTTGAGCGAGTTTGAAAATTTCCTAACACTTATATAAGGGCTCGAATAATTTTATATTAAAACCTTCTATTTTAAGATTAACCCTAGAAATTAATGAGGACATTATTTGCTATTTTCAGTCACTGCCGGGTCGGCGGCTGTGAGTGTCGTGGCCACTTCACCATCGCCGACCAGGACTCCGAGTAAGTACATCGCTATTAGTAGTCGTGGTCGTCTCTGATGGGGTGGTTTTTCTTCTTATAATTGTCAGAGTGCGACCGTATGTTTATCAGTAGTCCCGATGGAGCTCGGAACGGCTCTTTCGCGGCACCCATTCTTCGCAATCCAGAGAAATTTTATCATCAGTGCATTTATACTTTCATCGCGGCCGAAAACGAAAGAGTTCAAATCAGATTCACGCATTTTAGTTTACGAGGGTCACCCCCCGAGTAAGTAATTGCCCCCTGACCCCTGACCCTTTACGGTTTTCGCCGCTAGGAGCGTACAGCCCTTGGGGGCGAAAATCGTAAAGTTTCTGGTTCGAAAATGGTGGCTTCTCGTTAAAGATGCAATCACGAGTACCTGGACTTGTACACGGAAGTGGCTGAGCCGAGCACGGAGTTGATTAAGTCTCCGTTCGGGGGTCGATATTGCGGTCGTATCGTTCCTCGTCGCCGGATCTCTATGCACCGCACTCTCGTTATCGGCTTCTACACCGACGAGACTAAAGTGGACGGAGAAGTCTTCCAAGGTACATACGAATTCCTCAACGCCTGTAAGTAAAAACCCCCCCGGACGACGTCGTTATTTAGAGCGATTACCCGCCGTGACCTTTTGTAATTTCGATAGCGCAATACGTGGTTGGTACTCCGACACCAAACACGGTTTGCAGCTTCACCATCTACAGCGACCGGAAACGGGAAGGCGACATTATGGCGCCCACGTATCCAGGGACGTACCCCAAAAACCTACAATGCCAATACAGGTTCTTGGGTAGGAAAGGACAGAGAGTACGCCTCGAGTTCATGGATTTTGATCTATTTTACGGAGGCGCTCAGTAAGAAACCGCGTTAGATTGATAGAACTCTTCGAGAGCTTTCGAACGAGACCAACCGCGTCGAAATCGGACTGTAAATAACCGAGTTACGACCGTAAAGAATCCGTCGTGACGTCATCGTGGAGATCATTTTATATATTTTTATTCGTAACTCGGTTATTTACCGGTCGATTTTGACGCGGTTGGTTTCGTTTTAAAGCTCTGAAAGATGGTAATTCCGTCCGGTAGCTGTCCCTTTGACGTTGTCAAGGTTTACGACGGGGCGACTACGGAAGCTCCGCCCATCGGAACATTCTGCGGCCAACAACGCAATCTGGTCGTCTATTCTTCGGCCGAGAATCTTTTAGTTTTGTTCAACACGCTCCAGAGAACCGCCGACTCTCAGAATCGGGGCTTCTCCGGACAGTTTGAATTTAGCGAGAGATTCGTCAATTTAGGATTTATTGGAAAAAATGACGGTGAACATATTAGAGGAACGGGTCAGTTAACCGATATTACCCCTACCTACGTTTCGATAAGATTCCCCTACAAATACCTCGCTCCTTTTAGAATGCGATCAAAAAATTTTAAGTCGCAAAGAATCAAACGGGACGGTGTATTCGCCCAATTACCCGTTCTTATACCATCCCAATATCGTCTGCCGTTATTACATATACGGTCTTCAAGACGCCCAGTACTTGGAAAAAGTTCGAGTCGACTTCGAAATCTTCGAAATACAAAGCAACGATCAAGAGTAAGACACAAATAATCCAAGGGTCGTTCGCGCGGACCAAATACCGCAAGCTCGTTGGCCAAATTATGGCTTTGACAAGTTTATTTTGTAGCGGGAAACTCAAACTTTACGAAGAAATCGAGCGAGTATTTTTCAGAAGCTCGTAAAACCTTATTTCCCGGACCCTAAAAGGAAACCATCCCTTATAAAAATGGTCTAATTATCGCGGTTGGCTAATTAGGGTCGTAACTTCTCCGGGTCTTTTCCTAGAGTGTCGAAGTTAGGTTCCTCGAATAGTTCCATTCTTAATCTACAAAATGAACCCTTCCATCTTTAAATTGACCCAACCAAAGTTAAGTTATTCATTTTTAAACGAAAGTGTTCAGAAATGGAAGGCGTTCAGAATTATGAGGACTGACCATAATTAGAATATCTTCTCCGAGTCTTTTCCTAGAGTGTCGAAGTTAGGTTCCTCGAATAGCCCCATTCTTAATCTACAAAATGAGCTCTTCCATCTTTAAATTGACCCAACCAAAGTTAAGTTATTCATTTGTAAATGAATTAGAAGCGTTCGGATTTAGGAGGACTGACCGTGTAGGTTTTTCTCCGAACGAGCGACCCCTCGGAATCGATAATATCGAGCCGGACATCGATACGAAAGCGGGTCTTTGTTTCGTCCAGGTGCACGGAGGGTTACCTGAAGATTTACCTGCAGGGTCAAGAGGAGAGAAGCGCGGTGGACGAATTCGATCACGTCTTTTGCGGGCAACAGATGCCGCCTTCCGTCGAGTCGGAAGGACCCAGGCTTATGATGGTCTTTAGTAGCGGAGCCAGTCAAGGTCGGGGATTCAAAGCTCATTACACCTTCGAAACTGGTAAGCCGAGGCTCGCCCCCCGTACGCCTTTTCTCTATTACTTCTCGACGTTAATCGCGAACGTTAAGACTACAAGGTTCCGGGGACGGCGTCTCCGGACGGGACTTGCCACTTCACGTACACGAGCGAAAGCGGTAAGACGGGGGACTTCAATTCTCCGCGCTACCCGGCCAACTATCCCTGCAATTCGCATTGCGAGTACTTCTTCGCTGGATTACCCGGCGAACAAATCAAATTCGTCTTTAATTACTTTCGGACCAAAACGGCCGAAGACATCATCGGATACAAGTAATTACGCCTACGTTCGCGCTAGAGACGCTTTATTTCAATTTGACCCAAACGGTTAAGAACTCTAAGTTGAAAGTCTCTTTTTATTGGTTGTCTCGTAGCGAACAGTGCACGGAAGATTGGCTCGAAATCTACGAACTCTTTCCGAGTGGTCGGGAACATAAAATGGGACGATATTGCGCCAAAACGGCTCCGGGACCGATCGTCTCGGATCAAGGCGTTAACGCCATGAAGGTCATCCTATTCACCAACGACGAAGGGGTCGCCAGCGGGTTCAGCGCCACTTACAACTTTCTGCCCACAATGAGCAAATTTGGCGGTAAGTTCCGAACCCCTGGGCCAAGTGGCTAAATTGATTTGACCCTCGACCCGTTTAAATAATGCCTTCAGATTGCGGCCAGAATATTAGCGGCGTCCAAAATGGTATGGTGACGACGCCGGGCTTTCCAGCCAATTACGAGTCGCACCGACAAATCTGTAACTGGTACATAACTGTACGAGCCAATCATAAAGTGGTCCTCAACTTTGAATATTTCCTCATTGAAGGCGATCCTAGCTGTAAGTTGTCTATTTCCATTTATACACGCTAGATACTTTTTTAACCTTTACGGAATACGGAGAGGTCAAACTGAGAAATTTTAGGGGTCAAATTCGAAAGGTATTTATTAGGCATAGCTAGAAAAGTTTGAAAGTACTGTGAACCATTTTGGCCACTTTATACGGAAACCATGACACCATGACATGATTTGTGGTTTAGCTCGGGGTTGTCCCGGAGCCGTGGTTCGTATCTGGCGCGATCTGGTTCAACCTCCCACGGAATTGTGTGGCGAAACCTTGAACAACGACTCTAGGATGATCATATCCGCTTCGAACGTCCTCAAACTCTCGTAAATTAATTAACCCCCCTCTTTTAATCCCGCGCGACCACTAATCCGTGATCCGCCTTATTTAGATTTATTACGGCCGATAAAGCGGTCGGATCTGGTGGATTTAAAGCCATCTGGACGGAAGTCAAAGATCCGGGTAACTACTTACTTACTTATTCCGCTTATTGGTTCGCTGAATTCTTTGTTTTCTCAATGACAGTTACAAAATGTGATGGGTTTGTTTGCAAAGTCAACGGCTTTTGTATCCCCGAATCTCTCAAATGCAATCGACTCATGAATTGCGGATTCATGGACGATTCCGACGAGTACAATTGTGAGTACCATTTCGTTTATTCGCGGACCTTTTTCGCGCTTTTAGGCTTTGTTTAAAAGTGATTTTAGGCTTAGGTTAAAGGTGATTTTAGGCTTAGCTGAAGGGTGCATTTATGCTTAGTTTTTGGGGACGCAATTAGGCTTAGTTTAAGGGTACTTTTAGGCTTAGCGCGCCGGATTTTCGAGGACATACGAGTCCGTCTTTATTAAAGATTTAAAGAGAGAGAGATGATTGGGGTGTTTGTAGGCGTCCATCCGGTAGGTTTGAACATCTATTTGGTGGCGGGTTTGAGTACGGGTTCGGCCGCTTTGGCAACTATGATCGTGTGCGTCTTGTGCCATCGCAAACGCCGTCGGCGGCGGAAGAAGCGACGTCACGCCCACGTCCCGCCCCCCTTCGAGCCCCCTCGACACCAGAAGAGCCTGTCAGCCTCGCCGAGAGAAATACCGGGCATGCACTTCATTTCCGTCGACAGCGTCTGACCGGAGGCCGCCGAGACGCCGAACCAACGCGTTCATTACGCTTCCACGAACCATAAACAATTACCCACGACGTAAACTATAGAAAGACAATTGAAACGACTCCCAGAGCCCAAAGCCAACGAGCGAGTACCAGTAACGAGTACCAGTAACAAGTAGGGCGAAATATTTATACATAAACGAAGTAATTGGAAAAAATTGACGGATAATCTTTCGAAAATCAGATAAAATTCGAAAGATCGAAGTAATTACATAAGAATTACTCGCGGTAATTTAATAATAGACCAATTACTATTCGCTTAACACACCCAAGCCTTTCTTACTATAATAATTACCTTAGTACACTTCAGGTTCATAATAGCAAAGCGACAAATTATTTAATTTATTTAATTAAATTAATATAATATTATTTTAATTAAAATAATATTAATTTAATTAAAATAATATTAATTTAAAATAATATTAATTTAATTAAAATAATATTAATTTAATTAAAACAATATTAATTTAATTAAAATAATATTTATTTAATTAAAATAATATTAATTTAAAAATAATTAGTTTTTGGTCTATAATTAAATTAACAATTAAAAACATCATAATTAAAATTAAGCGGCTGAGTAATTAAATTTTAAAACTGAAAAAAATTATCAGTACGGGTTTAATTACTTTAAGGGATCTTCCATAAATAAAATATATATATGGAAGATCCCTTAATTAACTCGGAGCCAAACTATAGTATCTATATTAATTAATATTAAATAATAGTTTTGGCTCCGAAATTATTACGGTCAATTTAATTTTATGAATTTCCCCCAAAAAAAACAAATTAAAAAAAAAAATGACTCCGAAGCTAATTACCGTAATTAGTAATTAATAACTTGGGGTATTTAAATATTATTAAACAAAAATCAAATTGACAGTGGCCGAAGTAAAACCAAATTTAAACTTAATTCGAATAAATATGTATAACCAGTTACAAATATACCTAACTGAAACGGGACTATGACGTCATTGCGCGCGCATTTTTACCAAAAAACGTTCAAAACAAAAATAATAGTTAAGATAGTTCTAAAATATAATAAACTAAATTTTACTGGACATTCGTGGACATTTAAAACAAACCTTTAAAGAAGTTAAAGGTAAAAAGGAAAAACTCATAAGGCAGCTAATAAAAACGAAATTTATCTAATAATGTATAAAAACAAATCGTATAATCGCTTAGATTAGGTGTAGAAATAGATTTACCTCGTACGAGGGAGGTCCTGATTATAATGACGTCACGCTAATAAAGTCGGATAAAGGGTTAGTTGTCATTTTTCCCAAAACCAATCCTAGATCGCGTTGAAACTCAAATATATTTTTATTCACTGTTTTTGGTGTTTTTATCCTAAACTTTACGATTTATTCTAATAAGCGCTATCATAAAAGAGGGAGGAGCTTAGGGAATTTTGCCCTCGACGTCATCAATACGTCATTAATGGCGCTATTAATTAAAATTCAAATGAGGCAGGATTATATTTAAGTAACAATTACAATTGGAATTTTAATTTTCGTTCGGAATTTGGGTTAAATAATTAATTTAATTATTTTATTTTTAAATTGCGTTAATATCGTTAATTTTTGTGGCTTTAATTATTTTTTTTCGCTTAATTATCCCATCTTAATTAAATAATTTTAAATCGGAATTAAAGCGATATTATTTCGTTTGGCTTATAATGTTAGCGTGACGTCATTCTCGGACGTTATCCCCTATTGGTCTAGAAGCGAAAGCGTGCTAATCAAGTTGAATAATTAATTTACAAATAAAAAAGGAAGGTATTGAACGATAAAAATAAATAAACAATTAGCAAAATAATTAGCCTCATTAACACCCTTTTAAATCGTTAATTAATATAAGTTGTAATAATTAAAACAAAAACCTGACGTTCAATTTAAAGTTTTATTAATCGCCAAATTAGAAAGTATACATTGCCTCTAATTTAAGATCATCAAATTCTGTTTCGCCACTTGATAAAACTGGCCGTAACTTTTCTCCATGACCTCCTAGGCATAAACCGATTGCGCCATTAGAAAGAAGACATTCCCTAGATTATTTTAAATTCATAAAATTGACACGAGCCACTCGTTAAAGATTATTCCGCCACTGATACAAATCGAGCAAAAATCCAAAAATGAGCCCTATCTTAAAATGGCCGTAACTTTTCTCCATGACCTCCGAGGCATAAACCGATTGCGCCATTAGAAAGAAGACATTCCCTAGATTAATTTAAAATAATAAAATTAACACGAGCCACTCGTTAAAGATTATTCCGCCACTGATAGAAATCGAGCAAAAATCCAAAAATGAGCCCCATCTTAAAATGGCCGTAACTTTTCTCCATGACCTCCTAGGCATAAATCGATTGCGCCATTTGAAAGAAGACATTCCCTAGATTAATTTAAAATCATAAAATTCTGTTTCGCCACTCGATACATATCGAGGAAAAGTCCAAAAATAGCTATACCATCACCCGTATTTGTTTCTATAGCGTAGTTGTTTGTTGCTGACCATAGAAGTATACTTAGAATATGAAATTCGCTTTATGAGTAGGAATATATTTTGCCGGTTGCTAAGGTTGCGAAATCGAAACATTATCAGTATTAGCCTTTTCGTAAGGCGACGAAATTAGAGCAACGTCAATGTTGTCTTTACATTAGCTCTTTACCCCCCTCCTTTCATTTGACAACCCTTATTACCAGAAGCCGATGAAACCCTCCTTTGAAGTCTACTACTCTAATGTTCCATATAGCGCTCCTCTCTGTATGGGTAAAATTCAAAATTTTACGAGTTAGAAGGGGTCCTACTTCATCCCCCCTGTCTACGGAAAATTGGAAATTCTCTCTCTCCACAAACGACGACGTTTTTTCGACGAACTCCGAGGCTGCTAGAGATATTCGCTCGACGATCTCCCGCTCCGAAAACATCTACCGTTCGGAGGCGTACGAATCGCGCCTTTTGAGAATAACCCATACAGAGAGGGGTAGACAAGACCCGGGAGTAATAGACTTCAAAGGAGGGTTTCATCGGCTTCTGATGATGGTCATCTCCGCTTTATTTTACTCATTACTTAGTAATGTACGGAGTTGGAATTAACCAACGAACAAAATTCGCGATCGATTTTTACAGACACGCTAGGCATATAGTGTTAGATTATGAGTTGTAGCGGAGCTTGAGTTTACCGGACACTCTCTTGACATTGATCGTGAGACGAGGCGACGGTCAGCGTTTAGTAGAATCGCCCCTGGAAAGAGGAAACCGTTATGAACCACTTGTAGCTGCTTGCCAGAAAATCACGGTAAGCTGAAAAAGCTAATTTTACTTCCGTTTTGAGTGTTTTTTCGCCCATAATTTAATTAGTATAAAAACAAGTAAAGGCGCGTTTTCAATCAACTTTTTGGTTTTTGGACCAAAAAATTGAGCGTTTATGTTCAATTGAAGGGAGAACTTGATTTATAAATAGATTTCATCTTGGAATTAAGCGAAATTTTAAAAAAACGTTGATTGAAAACGCGGCTTTACTCGTAATTAGTAATTATTACCTTTAACTCGTAGAACTTAATCAGAGCTTCAAAACAAGCCCAAAAACCTCGAAATCGGATCATAATTAACGAAGATAGGCGTTTTCAAAAAAATATAATTAAATTTAATTAATAATAATTCTATTTAATTTTATAACTTTGTTAATTACCGTCCGATTTTAACGCGATTGGTATCAAATTAAAGCTTTAATTAAACTCTAACCGAATAGTTAACTATCTCTAACATTAAACGTACGTTAAACCATTTTTTTCTTTTATTAATATTTCTTCGAAGAATTGGTGACGTAACGTATTTTAGTTAATTAATGGATTGATATAATATGGCGTTTGGTTTCCAAAATGATGAAGTTCACGAGGTGGAGGATGGTCCCGCCTTTACCGAAAAACCAACTCAGCTCATCTGTCCGACTTGCTCCGCTAATATCCTGACTACCGTTCAAAAGGAAAACGGATCAGCCGCCTACGTTCTCTCCTTCCTCTGTTTTCTTCTTATGTAAGTTAACGAAACACCTAAAGATCTTATATTTTCCCACGCTCCTTAAAGGGATAATGAACTAGAAACGGACTTATAATTTATTGTACGAGGTTCGATTAATTCGGGGTTAGTTTTTAAAAGTTAAAGCCGCGGATCAAATCCCTCCAAAGGTTTCGCGATAATTTACCGTTAATTATCAACGTTGCCAAGCCTACATCGCTAAGCCTAAACTGAGTTGCTGAAGCCAAATCTCTATCTATCTCTCTACTTGCTTAATTAACCTCTCAAATTAGCGCTTTCTTGGAATTTTAATTGCCTTTTTATTCGTATTTTAACCGATCGGTCTAAATCGAATAAAAATAACTTCTATCCAGAGTCCAGCACTTATTAGTACCTTTAAAAGGGGGGCTATATTTAGTGTCATTGAGTGTGTTCTTGGCGTTGTCATGGTGACCATATTGTAGTCCATGTCCCTAGAGAAGTCACGAACCCAGGCTGTCCAATCTAAAACAAATGATTTTACTATTTTAACTATTCGAGATTTCGCCTCTACTACAAAACTAATTTCACTTTGTAATCAACTTTCGCTTTAAACGATTAGACCCTAGCGCGATTAACGCTTAAAACGAAATAATTAACGATTTTGACGCTTAGAACGAATTTAGTGACGCTTACAACGAATATCGTTACGCTTATAACAATTTTACACTTATGACAAATTTAGTGAAGCTTATAACGAATTTCGTTACGTTTATAACGAAATAATTAACACTTTTAACGAATTTAGTGACGCTTATAACAATTTTTACACTTATATCGAATTTAGTGACGCTTATAACGAATTTAGTGACGCTTATAATTTATTACGTTACACTTATAGCGAATTTAGTGACGCTTATAACGAATTTAGTGACGCTTATAACGAATTTAGTGACGCTTATATCAAAATAATTACCGCTTTTAACGAAATTACTCGTATAACGAGGTAACAAGCAAAATATAAGCTTCCATTTTCTGTTAAAGCTTGAATCTGATTCGTCAGACGCTTAATATACAACGAATTTCGTTTATAACGAACTTAACCCGTTGAATTTGTTCCGATTTTGAAGATGTCCTCTATTCTGGGTTCCTTTGGTGACTGATTTCAGCAAGGACATCGTTCATTATTGCCCAAACTGCGGAATAGAAGTCGGATCCAAAGTCCTTTTTCAAAATTTTTAATAGACCTTCTATTTTTCAACTTTTCTATATCTGTGACGCGAATGGAGCTTATCTACCTTAAATAACTGGAGCCTTATCTTAACTCTCATCTTATCCGTGATACTTTATTTTTCTATATTTCAAATACGTATTTTCTACCGCCTTAACCTAAAAAGTATTAATTTAGTTAACTAAATTATATTTTTAACTAACCACGAGTTACTAATGTCAATGTTAACTATATAAACTTTAAGTGTACAAAAAATAATTAATCGTAGGCCAATTTTACGGCAATACAAAATGTTATCTATAATAAATCAGAATTTTTAACTTTAATTTAAATTAAACACTAATATTTAATGATTTCTACCGAACCTGATATTCCTTAAATTCTGGGATGATAATTTCGTGTCTTGGGGATAAAAAATACTCCAACATTATCCGATTAATCATTTTCAGAAATTATAATTTAAATGGAACCACTTTTCAATATATTTTCGAAAAAAAAAAAACCTAATTTTTAAACACGGTTATTGCTGGACACGTTTTTGACGATTAAATTAATTTCTTAAGTTTGCTTTAATTACCACCTAATTTACTAATTCCCAAAATTACGGTAATTATAGAATTACCGAATAATTTGACAACCAATTTCTGAAAATATTTTTTTGGATTATTAGTTATTTATTTATTTATTTATTTGACTTTCATTGTCCCGTAAACCTATTTAAATTCGGACTACATATTTTTTTTTTGGATTATCTCTTCGTTAATCTTCTTAATCCGCGGCGTTCTTCTTCGAATATCATTCTCGGATTAGCATCGTCCGATCATTGTTCGAGATTACCCCCGAGTTTGGTTTCATTGTTTTGATTGGCCGCTCAAGCGAGAATCTATCTATCGATGAAGATTATATTTTACAAAAAAAAAAAGCAAAAATGAAAGAAAATCCTTGGCAGTCTTTAATCGCTCTCAACGCGAAATGTTGCCGTAACTCAGCTCTGCTGGCCAGCTTCTTTTTAATTAATTAGGTGAGTTTCGAAAAATATAAAGTTAACATTAATCTATTTTAACAAATATTAACCCGCGCTATTCTAACACATTTTTCAAAGATGTAATTCGTAGAAAATTAGAAATTTAATTCATAGAAAATTAGAAATTTAATTCGTAGAAAATTATAAATTTAATTCGTAGAAAATTAGAAATTTAATTCTTAGAAAATTAGAAATTTAATTCTTAGAAAATTAGAAATTTAATTCGTAGAAAATTAGAAATTTAATTCTTAGAAAATTAGAAATTTAATTCTTAGAAAATTAGAAATTTAATTCTTAGAAAATTAGAAATTTAATTCGTAGAAAATTAGAAATTTAATTCTTAGAAAATTAGAAATTTAATTCGTAGAAAATTAGAAATTTAATTCGTAGAAAATTAGAAATTTAATTCTTAGAAAATTAGAAATTTAATTCGTAGAAAAGTAGAAATTTAGAAATTTAATTCGTAGAAAAGTAGAAATTTAGAAATTTAATTCGTAGAAAAGTAGAAATTTAGAAATTTAATTCGTAGAAAATTAAAAATTTAATTCGTAGAAAATTAAAAATTTAATTCGTAGAAAATTAGAAATTTAATTCTTAGAAAATTAGAAATTTAACTCTTAGAAAATTAGAAATTTAATTCGTAGAAAATTGAACATTTAATCCATAGAAAATGAAAGTATAGCTGCGTAAATATTACTTCAAATATTAAGCACGCTTCCTAGAAATAGTCCGTTAAACTATCCTAACTTAGAAATAATTCTTAGGATTAAACTTAATGGTCTTAAACGAATGACTCAAAATTGTTCTAAGCCATATTCCTCTCCGCTTCTAGCGATGTCAGTCACTAAGGCGTTGATACTTGCCGCGTTACTGTCCTCGACTTCCGCCTCGGCAGTTAATTTACTCTCGCCATTGTCCTTCAACGTTCTGTTGGCGCCCGTCAAAACACCGGTCAGAATTTCCAACCCTCTGGGAGGAATCGCTTCCCTCCAGGCGCTCGCCGTCGCCAAAGCCGTCATCGGATCATTCAAGAGACAAATAAACAGACAGAAACACAACACGAACGAAGAGAGAAACCAACTTAAATTCGTCATACCCAATCATCCGCTCAACACCTTGAATATTAAACCTCAAATACAAATACATACCACCAATCGAGGACCGTTACCAACGACTAACGGATCGATACTTCGGATAGCGGCATCTAACAACGAACCGGTCGCGCAACCTACCTCGGTAGCCTACACTCATCGAACTCGACAGATCTTCTTCAACCCTCTTGGACTCTCGCCATTGGCTGGGAATAATCCGTACTACAATCGGCTACCTGTCAGACAATGGCAATTACCAATTACGCAACCGCAATTACCAATTACGCAACCGCAATTACCAATTATGCCACCGCAATTACCAGTTACGCAACCGCGAGTACCAATTTTACAACAAATACCATTAAATCAAAGACAAGTACCCGTTAGACAACCGCAATTACCCTCGAGACAACTACACGTACCATTGCCATCTGGCCAAGCGATTGTTCAACCTCCGAGACACTTTCTACAACACGGCTCGGCTCAACCTTACCCAGTTTATCAAGGACGAATGAAATCGGCATACCCAACCTCGTCCCAATATAGACAAGTACCCGTACTTTCCTCTTATGGAAACCATGGACCTCAAATACCAGCTACTTATTACGAACGTCAAACTCCCGGTTCGTATCAACATCAAAATCCGACTAATTATAATCCTCGACAACATACAACTTATTATTATGGACAATCACCGCCGCTAACTAATTACAGTCCTCAGCAACCTCAAATTAATTACAACCCCCAACAACCTCCAACTAATTACAATCCTCAACAACCTCAAATTAATTATAACCCCCAACAACCTCCACCTAATTACAACCCTCAACAACCCCAAATTAATTATAACCCCCAACAACCTCCAACTAATTACAATCCTCAACAACCTCCAACTAATTACAACCCTCAGCAACCTCAAATTAATTACAACCCTCAACAACCCCAAATTAATTATAACCCCCAACAACCTCCACCTAATTACAACCATCAACAACCCCAAATTAATTATAACCCCCAACAACCTCCAACTAATTACAATCCTCAACAACCTCCAACTAATTACAATCCTCAACAACCTCCAACTAATTACAATCCTCAGCAACCTCAAACTAATTATAACCCTCAACAACTTCAATTTAATTACAACCCTCAATCTGCAAGAAATTACGTTAATTTTCAACAACATTTAAGTAATTACAATTCCCAACAACCATCGTATACTATTAACAGTCAACAACATCTACAAGTACCAGTCGGTTACTACAATTACCAACCAGCGTCGAATCGTAACGAAGGTCATGAACCCGTACCGAGATACGCCCTTCAAGTTCCCACGTTTCAGTTGAAACCAACATCCGGTCAGTCCAATAAACAGTCCCAAATTCCCATTCAAATCCATCGACTTACGTCAGTACCGGAACCGCAAATAGATGACGTATCGTTATTAAACAAACCGGAAGTACAGTTTAAGAACTACACCGGAGTTCGGAATGATGACTCGAGATACTTATACTATTACGTGGTTAAAATCGCTCATCCTAGGACTAAAACCGAAGACATTCAAACTTCGACTTCCGACGTAGTTACAGTTGCTAGTTTAATCAACCCATCTACGATTAATCAGTCAATTACGTTACCGGAACTGACGTTAAACGATACAACGGGAAGTGACGACGACGACGAAACGTTAGGGGATATAGATACCGGAAATGACGTAACCATTTCAGAATCGGTCAATCGTCGAGGAGACAACGACACTGATCTCTCCTTTACCAGTTCGATGGAACCTCGCCTGTATACCATTAACTTAGAAACGAAACCAGTATTTGTTTATAACTACTATAAACTGTACCAGTTGGACCAATCGGGTCTCAGAGCGTGTACCATTGATACTTGCGAAATTCGAAGTAAGATTTTTAACCAATCGTACGACAGGGTTGCTAATGAACCATTAATTACGCGGGAGAAGTACGATTCCAACAAGGATCCGGGTCATTCGGGATACGCTAGGTATAGAGACGCTATCCAATCATACGACGACGAGGATCCATCCAGCCAATCGTACCCTAGGGACAAGTACGACAAGGAAGATTCGCGAATTGAAAGAACAATTACGAAATACATCAAACAAGTACTTGTTGAAAATAATTCCGATCATTGCGCGAGTAGGCTTCATTGCGAAGTTGATTACTTGTTAAAAATGCTAAGAAAACGAACATCCAATTTAAACGTTGTCCTAAGATTAAGGTAAGCTTAGAAATTATCGAATTAATTATTAATTAAATCGCGATCCAAAAATATCTTATTTTATTAGACGAAACGCGCCAAATTCCAACAACGACGTCATCGTGGAATCTATCGCTAAATCGGGATGTCACGAAAATTATCGTTACTGCCCTTCATTAGACATTGAATATTTATTACGAAAAATTATAACCGTACAATTTCATAGGTAATTAAAAGATTTAACTATATTAACTAAGTCCTACTAATTAGTCCTACATTTATTAACCATCAACAACTCTTCAAAAACATCTGAAAAGGTTTGATTTTACATTTGATATTACAATTATTTAGTTTAATATTTCGACCTTGAACCTAATTGGTCGAATTTGGTTTCAAATTGATTACGTCACGAATTACGTACTAGTTTAATTTAACATAAACTTAAATACATTGAACTGGTTTACTTTTTAACAAAATTACCTCCATACTTTATTATTTTACGTCTGTGGAATTTACCATTGCAATCTAACTCGAACATTCTAACTGTTTAAATGGTTTAAATTAATAATTATTTTCCTATCAATGAATCTTTACGGCTAACACCCAAATTTTTACAAACTGACCTTTTTAAAACGGTTTAAAACGCGTCTTTAATGACGTCACGATTGAATACAGCCAACCCAATAATTCGCGCCTCTAAAAACAAAGTTTAACAATTTTTAAATAAAAAGTTAGTGCCACTATCCCTTTAACAAAAACATGGATTTTTACGTTAAATTAGTTAGGGAATTTTCAATATGAAATGAACCGCAAAAATTGCGTCGAAAGAATAATAAATACGTAACAAATTACGTACGATTCGTGACAATCTTTAAAGGAACTTAATTTAACATTGAAAATACTCCTTTTTTAATGAAAATTAAATTTATTTGAAGAATAATATAAAATTTTTAATTTTTTTTATTTTATTTTATTTTTTTTTTTCAAAGCGTGACATTGGGAGTTACGCTTCAGTAAAGTGGGTCCTTTTTCTATAGAGAATCGGCAGTCTTCTGCCTTTGGGCGTAATATTAATAATAGGGAAATAAATCGGGTTGCCGATTCCGTTTTATTTTTCTTAAAAATAGTAACTTTTTCCTACACTTGAACTCAATATTGAACGTTGATAAAAACCTGAATTTTAAGTCTTAGATATTTAGCTTTCGTCTCTAGACTCGGCCGGGATATCTAGGTGAACAGAAAGAGGGCTAAGAAAATTTCAAGACCTACATTTCTGCCGGAACTCCACCGTAAGAAGAATATTATTAATCTCGCAGAATGTCTCCGAACAACTAGATAGACTCGGATATAGTGGACTTAAAAAAAATACAGATTTAAACTTGTAACAACGCGAATAAAACATTGGGAGCTTTTCAAAATCAACGTTAAAAGGTAAGATATTATCATTTTTATTCAAATTTTTAATATTTATTATATAGAAGTTTTAAAAATTTTAACGCGTACGTCTACGCGTAGTTAGGTACCTTCTACAGAGTTGCCACATGTCAGGGAAAACGGGGAATTTGAAAATGAACCAAAAAAATCGGGCAATTTTAAGATATTTTAAAAAACTGTGGCAAATGACATACAGACGCGCACAGACACACACGCGCGCAGATCCACAGGTACAACCATTATAATACCTCCCCCTTAAATAGAGTTAAGTCGGGGGAGACAAAAAAAAGTTGCTCCTAAGGTACAAGCCTAAGGAGTTTATATTTTCTTATAGGGGTCGTTCGTAAAAGCGCGTTTTCAATGGAGAACTAATGTAAAACTTCCTCCTGAGCTAAAGTTAAGTAGAGGAGGCGAAGTTACTCTCTAGGCACGTACATACGGAGTGTGCATTTTATTATAGGGGTCGTTCCTAAAGGCTCGTTTTCAATCAAAATGTTTTTTTGGTCCTAAAAAGTAACTTTTTCTTCATAACTAAGATAAATTTCTATAGTTACAATGAAAATTGCGAAGTATTTGAATAATCCCAGTTTATTAAATTTGAAATGGATACTGAAAATGTAAATAATTGTAACAATTAAGTTTAATAATTAGCAACCACAATTTATTTAAATTTTAATAGATTAATATTATTTTAAAACAATGTTTTTAATTTATAACTTAACTATCAACTAGTACAACTAATATAAATATCAATACGTATCAAATATACGTTTAAAAGTCACTAAAAATAGGGAAAATACGATTTATTTTGAGGCAGTCGAGCGAATAGGTTGATTGTCCGATTTATATTCAAGAACAGTGTCGAAAAACACCTTCAAAATCTGATAAGGAAATGAATGCTCCATCTCACCATCTCATTCCGAGAATTCTCTACCCCCGAAGAACGCGTAAACCCGCCTAGTTCTAATATTTATTTCATATTTTAAAATGAATTTTAACTTCGTAAGAGTTGATTTCTCGCGAAGGAAGATGAACCGTCATATTTTTAGATTATAAAAATTATTTTAAAGGGTTATTGTCATCCCACGTTTACAGTGGCAAAAAGGTAGACCCTTATGTTCTTCGCAAATTTCAAAATATTTCTTACATAATTGATTAGTTCTACTCCAGTCAATCAACCGAATATTTCCAATAAATTATAGAAATGATGTCAACGAAAATATTTTAATTATTAAATTTAAATTTCGTTTTTTTTTCCTTCCTCGAAAGGTCATCGTGATTCGAATATCATGGACTACGATACTTTGTGACCTCAAAATAGGACCACCGTATTTAAGCTAAATTTAAAGAACATTTTGATTTTGATAGCGCTAATTAACAAATACAAAACTAGGTTAAGGTCATTAACTTACAGGCATACCAAACGTATAATAATATAAATAAAATAGAACCAAGCATTGATAACGCTTCCAAATTAACTTGAAACTTTATTCTTGATTGCAACCGCTAATTAAGAAATCAAAATAAATACACTAAGGTTATGTTTTAACCCGTTTTTAATTAGGGAATAAAGGAGGTTATTAATTTAATTAAAATTGTGTATTTAATTTTAATGAAATATATTTTTAGTCTGAACCTTTAATTTATGATTTAACCTAACTTAAATAACAATTACAAGTTATTCGATCATTATTACCGTCAGAGGTTGGTTAGTTAATTATAATCTTGTCTATATTGTAATATCTCGCGTGTCTAGAAAGTTCATTAGAGTGATACAATACCCATGACATAGAGTTATTTCTATCCAAAAACCGACGCATTACCCCTCGTTCAGTGACGCGATTCGAAGAGTTCCGTAGGCTACCGTTTCACTCATTTTCTATTAGAGCGGTATCTCCGGTATGCCTCGCTGAACTTGGAATAGTTTTGAATTATGGTTGATGAACATTGTTCACGACTAAAGGTCAATGTCGGTCAAAAACTGACAATGTTTAAAAATATCCGGAAACGCCTAAGGGTTAATTTAATTAACGAAAGACTTAGGTATTGTTCTTCGTTAGTTTATTCCCGAGTTGTTTTACGATGTAATTTTAAGCCTTTTTAATTTTTTCTTCTTCTAGAGAATGATCAAAAGTCATGGAGATCCATTGGATTCGGAGGTTTCTCATTTTGGTGTGTTTGTGGGCTCCGCAAAATAGCCATAGCTTCAGCGTTTTATCCCCAGCCTCTTTAAGTTTACTGGTATCTCCGTTCAGCGCGCCAATCAAATTCGCCCGACCTTTGACCTCGCTTATGACCCTTAACGCTTTAACTACGGCCAAGGTAGGTTATCATTTAATTTAGTTATAGAGTTAAAAATAATCGCTTCAAGCGTAAGAATATTTCTCGAGTTCGCCGTACACCCGAATCTTATTTAAAAAAATGCTTTTCAGACCGGACTTCTAATTGCCTACAAAAAAGCCCAGAAACGCGTGAAACCGTTGAATTATTACGAGAAATCTAACCTCGTTGGACAACCCACGATAGAAAACTTCAACGAAAATAGATTAAGACGAGATTACTACGAACAAGAAGCGGATAAAGGATTAGGGATTAAACTAAACGTCGAGTTCACTCATCCTTTATTGGAGAAAGTCAAACAAATTCAAAGGAAAATTTACCCAAAACCCAAAAAAAGGATCAAATTTCGACCCTTAGATTCTTATCCTTTATGGATTCAAGATCAAATTAAACCCAACTCGAATTCGTGGACGGGCCTCGGCGTTGACCCCTCGAAAATTGAACACTCTCTATCAAGACCTACCAGTACCACGATAGAAATTGAAACGGTACCACACCAGAATCACGGGGTAATTGGTCCGCCTAAAGAAGCCACTATCGAAATAATCAGCAGTCCAATTAGACCCGATATACCTCCTCATCATCAACCAATTACTCTCGAAACCTCCGGTAATCCCGCGAAGAAACCCCAAAATATTCGAGACATCTTGAGTCAAGGACCTAGACCGGTTAGATTACCACCGAGACCTATTCCACCACCGCCTAAACCGATCGGATATCTGGACGAGACTCCATCAATTCAAAACGATTGGATTCTAGATAAAGATCGGGACCGTGGTAAGCCTCCGCAACCTCATCAAATGCCGTTGTTCGAGTTTCCTCATCAACATTTTCCGCAACCGCCGTTTATTCCCGACACGCAGTTACTGAACAAGAATCCGTTAACGGGACACGACAAGTACTTGATGTCCGTTCGAAACGTAATGAACGATAAAGATTCGTTTTTGAAAGCCTTACCTTGGAGACCGAGCGAAGCCAATACCCACGACCACGTTACGGTTGTAAAAGAAAGACCCGACCGACCCGAACGCGATGTTTTCGTTTTACACGGTACGCGCGATGGGTTTGAAACGGCCGAAGCAACCAGGGTCGAAGTACACCAAAGACCAAACGGAGTTCCATCAAATTCGTTTCAGTTTAATCACGGACCAATCAGACACGCCGAAACGCTACCTACTCCGGTTGAATTACACCAGGGACCAATGAGACATAACGAAGTTCATCACGGACCATTTGGACCTCGAGAAATATCGAATAGTCACCTACCGAGATCCGTTGGCTTAGGCGGAACCTTCGTACAACTGACTCATCCTTCCGAAGTACCCGAACTTAATCAACCCGGTAGAATCCGGAACACGGCGAAACCAGAATACGGTGGATTCCGACCAATCTACGGGCCGAACGGTTTGATGGAAGGACCCAATGGGTCCATTTTGGTTCAACAACGCGTCCCGGATAATGGTAAAGAAGGTATTTTTATTCAACATACGTCCGATGGACAAGTTCATCATTTCTTACCAGCTTCCCAGTTGGCGAACATTCGCGAAACGAACATATTACCACGTGACCGGTATTTTGACAACGTAACCGAATATAAACACGCCATCTTAATTCCGGTTCGAAATTACGACCATCACGTTGAGGAATCGAAGAAAAGGTTGAACTTCACTTTATTTCGACCCAAGAATGTCGTTTCTCAAAGACCGATCAATGTGGTAACGAATTCGAAGCCACGCGGGTCTTCGATTGAAAACGAGAAAGTAAAAACTAATAATACGAGAATCAGGAACGAACCACCACGGATAATCACGAAAGACACGGTACCATTCGGTCAACTCAATCACAAGAACGCGGTCATTTTGACCAAGGTCAAAGCGCCCAATATGGTCATCGTTCCCTCGCGAATAGTCATAGAAAAACCAGTAATTCTTTATCCACCAGTAATCGGAACTCAAGTTAGCGAAATCAATCGGAAAAATACTTCGAACGCGAATCGCCAAGTATTCCAGACAACTACGCGTCAAGTAGGACACAGTCAATCCCAGAAAAATAACCAGGAAACTTTGAACGAACAAAAGGATTTAGCCAGTGCCCAAATCAACCAAGTGGTAGATCCAGTCTCGTTCAACGGCAACTTCCATAGTCAACGTATCGTACCTCAAGACAAACCGATCAAAACCTCCAACTCTTATAACCTCGACGGTCAAGTATCTACGAACCACAATCAAAATTTTAATCCAACCAATCACGATCGAATACCGTGGAACCAAAACCAAAATTATAATTTCAACAGCCAACCGATGAAAACTTCCAGTTCCGAACAACCTCGTCCGAGTAACCACGAAAGAGTACCTTCGAACCAGAAAGAAAATTTCAACCAACAACGTCTCGTACCGGAGCCAGAATCCATTCGATTATCTCACTCGATTCGAGTAGTACCGACTTCGAGTAATAGCGGTAATACCACGAAGAACATGACGTACATAGAATGGTTACAAAAGTACTATCCCGATTACTACCACAAATACTTTCGCAACACACCCGCCAAGGCCCTAATTCAAGATGAAAGTACTTACGGTAAAAGTAATAACGCTTATTTGGATTGGTTAAACAAATACTTTCCCAACTGGCGTAACGTCAGCTACGCCAATCGAAACACTACCTATTACGATTGGTTGAAAACTTATTACCCGGACTATTACCAGAAACATTACGCGGCGAAGTTGGAGTTCGATAAAGAAATTAATTCCAAACGCCAAGCGGTTTCGGCTTCGGAACCTTACGCCTCGTACCACGACGCTCCGAGCGTCGCCGATTATACCACGCCCGTTAAGAAACCCGACTGGACGGTTGACGTGTCCTTGAAACGACCTAGAACCGACAACCCGTTCAGCCTGTTCGAAAGTAGGGACCCTTTTTCGAGCTTGTTGTTCGGGGACAAGTACAAGGTTCCTTATCCGAGTCCGCCAAGCGTCAGCGTACGCGATTACTTGGCCGAAAGGGTCAGACAAAACAGGGGTAAAGCCATCAAAGCCTCTATTCGGGTCACCACGAATGAACCCGAGGATCACGCTCTGAAGAACGTTGTCAACTACGCTGACTATATTCTAAAGAAGACTGATTCGCCCCAGTGTCTCACGCATCTAGTATGCCACGTTGACGAGTTGATTCACCAACAAGTGGTGAAGAAAAGACAGCTTGACTTGTATCAACGAAGATAGTAAGTTGAAACGCTTTGCAGGCTTAGCTTAAAGGAATAGGCAGCCGGAAATTAATTGAGAAACCAGCGCCAGCTGAGATTTTCCACGGAAACTCTTTCGTTCGTGGTTGCTTTTCTCTTTAAGTTAAATATTGATTAAGTTTTTATCATTTTTAATCGTTTTACTTATTTATAATTACCGCGTTTCATTTTATTTTTAAGTACAAGTTTGTCCGAAGAAGACAACACTTGGAGACGACGTCATCGAATCAAATCGCATCTATTAAATGGTAGAAATGATGACGTCAGATGTGACGATTCGACACGTTCTCAGCGCGAAGGTTGCCAAAGGTTGGGTTCCGAAGAAGAGGTTTTGGCTAAAATGATCGAAATCGCGTTTCCAGCGTGAAAACTCGGTAAACCCGACCCAATTAACAATCTACTTTAAATTCGACGGATAAGGCGCGATTCCGGAAGTTAGACTCGCGCGTGTATTGTCAAGGACTCGAGGCTGCATCCGGTCAAATTTAATTGTACCTTGGTTCGCTAGTTGATACTATCTGCTCCGAAAGTTGCCCCTTTAAAATGCTCTTCCCTTACGCACGCATCCTAGCTTTGACTGTACAGTTTTTTTTGTACAGCGTCGTCTGCTAAGCTAGGAAAAAAAGGCGACTTTAAAGGGGATTTGAATATCGCGGATAGTCCCTTTAAGCGTAAAAACTTAAGCCTAATTTCGAACTAAAAGTACCTTAATATTTAAAAAGCATCCACCAGTGTAGTATGATAGTATTTAATTTATATTTGTTTTAATTTCGTACATTCGCGTACATTTCAAATCAAAATTCCTTAAATGTCGACTCGTTTTAATGTACTCTTAACGATTTTGAACCAGTAAACTAAAGAAGGGGGAATTGGTTCCAAGAAATAGATGAAATATCATCTCTTGACCTTATTTTTATTCCATTTCCGCCGTCTGTCTCACCACACGAAATCAGAATAACATTTTTAGGTTTTCATATCAAACTTAAATTAATAATATACTTATGATGATACAATTTTCAGTATAAAGTCATCAGTCTGTAAATATTTCCGTCGCGAGTCCGTACTCGCTATTTGTCTGGAATAATTCATACATTATTTTTAGCAGACGCCGTCAAATTGAATCTTTGGGCCTTGGCTAATTAACATGATATAACTCATTATGTTTCTGTTTTTTTGGAAACAGAATTCCCTCTCTTACATTAGATTTTAACAAACCTACGAGGGATTATCTCGTTAATCGTGGATTAATCCGGGAAATTAACGAATTCGAAATCTACATACTCGTAAACCAACTTCCAGGGGCTACAAAAATTTCAACGCTTTTTTAAATTCTGCCTACATAAATTATGCAAAAATAAAATAAAAACCTTTTGCCTATTTCTTTAAAACTTTTTGGGGTGCAATTAAGAATAAATTATACATTGGTGGGAATACGAATTTTTCTAATTGTTTGGTCTCTAATTTTACGCAAAACAGATTTTTAAGACGAATAAAAACAAACATATTTATTAAATAAAGAAATATACTCAAAAACTACGTAATTAATTTAAATAATGTTTTTTTTTGTAGCGCAATGAAGCGTTCAAACGTTTTCTTCAGCCTTTCTCGATAACCAAGCAATAATTGTTCTTGAGACGAAGATGAAGGCGATTTGCAATTTCTCTTAAATTCCATAGCTTATTATGAAAAAGAATTAGGTTTTGCTTTTCTTTTAGTTCCGGTGTTCTTTGGCGTAACTCCTAAATTACAGGTTTAGCATTAGCATGATTAGTTTATTCCTTTTTATCATTAATTTAACCCCCTTTTGCGTGCTAAGACAAATAAATAGATGATGGAGGGAGTTCCGTAGAAGAATGAGAATTTTGGTCCTTCTTCGAGCTAGAGCTTTCAACTCATTCCTTGGCTGGTCACTGATGATACTGTGGATGAGAAATGATTCTGGTTTGTTTAAGAGTAGTTTAAATAGTAGTAGTAGGTCGAGGAAGAGACTGTGAGTTTTAGGAGGCATCCATTTGAGAGCTTCTAGCCTGTCAATCCCACCAAAGCTCCGCAGATTACAAGGATCTTGGAAACTCAAGTCTGTAGACTCTTTCCTTGGGTGGTCAGTGATGATACTGTGGATGAGAAATGATTCTGGTTTGTTTAAGAGTAGTTTAAATAGTAGTAGTAGTTTGAGGAAGAGACTGTGAGTTGTAGGAGGCATCCATTTGAGAGCTACTAGTCTGTCAATCCCACCAAAGCTCCGTAGATTACAAGGATCTTGGAAACTCAAGTCTGTAGACTTCAACTCTTTCCTCGGGTGGTCAGTGATGATACTGTGGATGAGAATTAATTCTGGTTTGTTTAAGAGTAGTTTAAATAGTAGTAGTAGGTCGAGGAAGAGACTGTGAGTTGTAGGAGGCATACATTTGAGAGCTACTAGTCTGTCAATCCCACCAAAGCTCCGCAGATTACAAGGATCTTGGAAACTCAAGTCTGTAGACTTCAACTCTTTCCTCGGGTGGTCAGTGATGATACTGTGGATGAGAATTAATTCTGGTTTGTTTAAGAGTAGTTTAAATAGTAGTAGTAGGTCGAGGAAGAGACTGTGAGTTGTAGGAGGCATACATTTGAGAGCTACTAGTCTGTCAATCCCACCAAAGCTCCGCAGATTACAAGGATCTTGGAAACTCAAGTCTGTAGACTTCAACTCTTTCCTCAAGTGGTCAGTGATGATGCTGTGGATGAGAAATGATTCTGGTTTGTTTAAGAGTAGTTTAAATAGTAGTACTAGGTCGAGGAAGAGACTGTGAGTTGTAGGAGGCATACATTTGAGAGCTTCTAGTCTGTCAATCCCACCAAAGCTCCACAGATTACAAGGGATCTTGGAAACTCAAGTCTGTAGACTGTTGAGATAGGGTTTTATCCTGAAAGTAATGAATAGAGTTTTGGTAATGATTTAGTCGAGATATCTTCCCCATTATCTCCTCTTAAATCTCCTTAAATAATTAGGTTAGTGTCAGTCAAACTGAGTTAACGAATCGATAGAGGTTGTCATTATGTTTCTAAACTAACGAATTAAATAGACCTTTGTTGTCTTATATCAAATTGAATTTGGACCCTTATAATCTCGGGTTCGTTTAGTTTTATTCGTTTAAACCAAATTAATTAGGAATTATAACGAAATTAAAGCATTTTCTTTTAGATATGGGTATTTCGAGCCAAGGCTTAGGTGTAAGTTTATGTAATTAATATGTGTAGAATTAGGCCTATTTAACGATATTAATGTTATTAATATTATTATATATGAATATGTTATTAAATTCTATTCAGTTTTATTCAAATTTAATTAAAATTTCATTAATTAAGTTTTCTTATATATGTATAATATGTTTTCATATATATGTACATGTATTTAAATATATTTAATTTTTCCCCCTTTTTCGCCCCATTTTCAATTTTTTCCGATTTTTTTCGCGCCTTTTCAATTTTTCCCCTCTTTTTGCCCGGTTTTCAACCAATCAGGAGCGAGACGTGACGTCATCGTGACGTTGAAGAGGCAATTTGGGAGCTGGAGAAGCCGTCATTTCGAGGTTTGTCTCTGCCCAGAGCACTCGTCGCTCTTTTCTCAGATTTTCACGGAGAGCCGAGATTTCTCCCGGTGGCCGCCGGGATTTCTCCCTGTTGCCTATGATGCTTCTCCCGGTTTCCGCCTAGGCCTCTCCCGTTGGCGCCGAGGCAGCTCTCGCTCATCTTTTCGCTCTGAGAGGCGAGGCTTAGGGCGACGGCGTGGATTCAAGATTCAAGATGGATGACAAAGATTATCGCGGCTTCCATGTTCTGGCTTAATTAAATGGAACTAATTAACCAGAGAGTTTAACGTGGGTATTTAAAGTTTTACAATAATTTTAAAATAAAATTTTAATAATTTTAAAATAAAATTTTAATAATTTTAAAATAAAATTTTAATAATTTTAAAATAAAATTTTAATAATTTTAAAATAAAATTTTAATAATTTTAAAATAAAATTTTAATAATTTTAAAATAAAATTTTAATAATTTTAAAATAAAATTTTAATAATTTTAAAATAAAATTTTAATAATTTTAAAATAAAATTTTAATAATTTTAAAATAAAATTTTAATAATTTTAAAATAAAATTTTAATAATTTTAAAATAAAATTTTAATAATTTTAAAATAAAATTTTAATAATTTTAAAATAAAATTTTAATAATTTTAAAATAAAATTTTAATAATTTTAAAATAAAATTTTAATAATTTTAAAATAAAATTTTAATAATTTTAAAATAAAATTTTAATAATTTTAAAATAAAATTTTAATAATTTTAAAATAAAATTTTAATAATTTTAAAATAAAATTTTAATAATTTTAAAATAAAATTTTAATAATTTTAAAATAAAAAAATTTTAATAATTTTAAAATAAAAAAATTTTCATAATTTTAAAATAAAATTTTCATAATTTTAAAATAAAATTTTCATAATTTTAAAATAAAATTTTCATAATTTTAAAATAAAATTTTAATAATTTTAAAATAAAATTTTAATAATTTTAAAATTAAATTTTAATAATTTTAAAATTAAGTTTAATAATTTTAAAATTAAATTTTAATAATTTTAAAATTAAATTTTAATAATTTTAAAATAAAATTTTAATAATTTTAAAATAAAATTTTAATAATTTTAAAATAAAATTTTAATAATTTTAAAATAAAATTTTAATAATTTTAAAATAAAATTTTAATAATTTTAAAATAAAATTTTAATAATTTTAAAATTAAATTTTAATAATTTTAAAATTAAATTTTAATAATTTTAAAATTAAATTTTAATAATTTTAAAATTAAATTTTAAAATAAAATTTTAATAATTTTAAAATTAAATTTTAATAATTTTAAAATTAAATTTTAATAATTATTTACAGATTCCGGATTTAGTGTTTGCCAATCAAATCAGAAGATTTCTTTGATGAATTTCAAGTTTTCAACGCATGTGTGCCCTTTTTGTTTTGGATTACCTTGGTCAATGAGAACGATGCCTTTGGATTCCCATTTTTGGATTAATTTCAAGTGTGCTTTTTATTTTGGATCAAATCAGGACAACGAGAACTTCCAACTAGACCATCTTAATGGTAGGATGAATGGTTTTTGTATTATATTACATTAGACAGGCAGGTTTTGTCCAAGTTGGATTAAGGTTGGGCCTTCGCATTTTATTAAGCCTAACCATAACCCAACTTAATTCCTTAACTAGACTTAGTCGAGATACGATTAACGGAAGCATGCGTGCAATTTTAACTTGGTATAAGAAAGGGAATCGTTAGTCGGGTATAGCGTTTAGCGTTACTTACGTAGAATGGCCTGTTAGCCCAAAGCGGAGAGTTCCTCTTTAACTAGCGAATGGTTAGAGCTAGTTAAGGTTCGGCAGCTTATCTGGGGTCCGTGTACTCAACTCTGATGGCCTACCCGGCACGACGTAGACATCTAGCGGAAGCTGAGGGTTTCATATACGAAGTTACGCTAACGAAGTATCGCTATACCTTTTTTATTTTAATTTTAAATAAATAGGCTACCCTTTCTTAACGATAAAAATCCGTAGGATTTTTGGACAAGAATTTATTTAGATTCGAGGCTTAGCTTTAGTTTATGGCAGTTAAAATTTCTTAAAGTGTTTAAAATTTAATTAAAATTAAATTAATAGAGTTTATTAGAGTATCTTTGCCCTTCAGCCACACATTAGAGTAGGCCTTTTAGTTCCAAGTTAAGTTTAATTTGTAATCATTAAATCAAATAAATTAAAATAATTAAAAGTTTAAGTTTGTTTCCGCCTTTTATGAAATAAAATTTTTTACGTATCGCTGTGGTTGATTAATTTTAAAGGCGAACTCGCGTGGAGTAGGATTAGGGAAGAGAAGACATCGATGGACCGAGTGTGGATGGGATTGTGTATTTTTGTAATGTTCCAGTTCAAAATCATTTGCCATTTCTAATTCCAAAAGTCAAGCCTGCGTCTCCATCAATCATCGTTTCCCCCCTTTACCCCTTTTATATTTTAATTTTAAGCATACTCCTACTGTTTTTTATTAATCTTTCTAGCGCCCTTCAAATGTCCCTATCGTCTCCAGTGGATCAACGGGAAAGTCTTAAGTATCTCACCAGAGCTAACGTCTCTTGGTTTTTTTAATTCTTTCCCATCCCCGAGCTCAACGAGGGTTTTCTCCCGCGATTAGTCTGCCCCCCCTCGTTGGCTCACCTACTCGTAGTTTTAAGATCACTGATAAAAATATCGCGTTGCCGTAAATTTAATCTCGTAATTTTCAGTCTCATCACTTTTTTTTTTATTTTCATTTTTTTTCTGTATTTTTTTCTAATTCTAAATAAAAATTTTAATTTTTTGGTTTAATGTTATTGTTTAACGATATTTTTACTTTTCAGATATTTTGGGCGGGAAATTTTAATGATTTTAATTACGTTAAGTTAGGTTAAGTTTGTCTCGATCCTTTTAATGTTTTTGTATCATTTCAGGTTCATATTTTATAACGAGACGTTAAATTTAAATAAAAAACAATCAAATTCAGAGCCAAGAATAATTTTACGATAATTTAACTTTCTTTCCAGTGATCGAATCATTTATTACGATTGGATTTCGGACATTTTGATTTAATTTTAAGGATTTGTTTTGGCTTTTTAATCGTTTTTCTTTCGTTTCAGAACCTGAGACGATATTTTCATTCGATAAAGCGTTTAAACTCAGAGCAGATCATTCTTAATTAGTGTTAAGGTTTTGTTTTGGCTTTTTAATTTTTTTTCTTTCGTTTCAGAATCTGAGACGCTGTTTTCTTTCGATAAAGCGTTTAAACTTGGAGCTGATCATTCTTAATTAGTGTTAAGGTTTTGTTTTGGCTTTTTAATCGTTTTTATCTTTCCAGAATCTGTTTCAGATGATCTTTGTTCAAGATTCTCAACTTTCATCTCGATTAAACTTAAATCAACGTACTATTAATCATTTTTCTGAAGTTTCTTTTCAAGAATTCAAGGCAGGATGCGAAGTCTCGGTCTCTCTCGGTGTTCATTAACGATTTCATTGCCTGTAGGATTAGAGAATGGAATTAAATTAACGTAAGTTTATATTTTTTCATTTTTAATTTGTGCTGGATGGAAATGATTGCTGGTAATCGATTAATTTTCAAAGAAATCAACTACTTTCATCGATTAATCGCTTACTAGTAATCGAGTAATTGAGTAATTTGATTGATTTTGAACAAGGTTGAATTTGCAACAATGTTGTTGTTGAATTTGCAACAATCTTGTTGGAGTTTTCAACACAATCTTGTTGGAGTTTTCAACATAACCTTGTTGGAGTTTTCAACATAACCTTGTTGGAGTTTTCAACATAACCTTGTTGGAGTTTTCAACATAACCTTGTTGGAGTTTTCAACATAACCTTGTTGGAGTTTTCAACATAACCTTGTTGGAGTTTTCAACATAACCTTGTTGGAGTTTTCAACATAACCTTGTTGGAGTTTTCAACATAACCTTGTTGGAGTTTTCAACATAACCTTGTTGGAGTTTTCAACATAACCTTGTTGGAGTTTTCAACATAACCTTGTTGGAATCTTCAACTCAATCTTGTTGGAATCTTCAACACAATCTTGTTGGAATCTTCAACACAATCTTGTTGGAATCTTCAACACAATCTTGTTGGAATCTTCAACACAATCTTGTTGGAATCTTCAACACAATCTTGTTGGAATCTTCAACACAATCTTGTTGGAATCTTCAACACAATCTTGTTGGAATCTTCAACTCAATCTTGTTGGAATCTTCAACACAATCTTGTTGGAATCTTCAACACAATCTTGTTGGAATCTTCAACACAATCTTGTTGGAATCTTCAACACAACCTTGTTGTAATCTTCAACACAACCTTGTTGTAATCTTCAACACAACCTTGTTGTAATCTTCAACACAACCTTGTTGGAATCTTCAACACAACCTTGTTGGAATCTTCAACACAACCTTGTTGGAATCTTCAACACAACCTTGTTGGAATTTTCAACACAACCTTGTTGGAATTTTCAACACAACCTTGTTGGAATTTTCAACACAACCTTGTTGGAATCTTCAACACAACCTTGTTGGAATCTTCAACACAACCTTGTTGGAGTTTTCAACACAATCTTGTTGGAATTTTCAACACAATCTTGTTGGAATTTTCAACACAACCTTGTTGGAATTTTCAACACAACCTTGTTGGAATTTTCAACACAACCTTGTTGGAATTTTCAACACAACCTTGTTGGAATTTTCAACACAACCTTGTTGGAGTTTTCAACAAAAACTTAGTAAAATTTGCATTGTTTTTGAAGCCAAGGCTTAGCATCTATATGGAAATATCGTTTAGGGAAGTGATATTTCCTTCTAAATGAAGTCAATATTGCTTCAATTGGATTAATTTTAATCCAACAAACTTCCATCACGAAGTTTAACCGTAATCAGTTCCGTCCAAAACTAATTTTGCGTAATTTTTATTTCCATTTATCCATTCTGTTTGGAGTTTCCATCCGTCAAAAGTGGTTTCGTTTCTAGAAGTTGGTCTTCGTGCGTCAGAATTCCAAGATTTCCTTCGTCCAATTGGAAGACGGTGTTCGTCCATTGAGCAAAGATCAAATGACGTCATCAGTGAGACGGGAGCCGTTCTTTAAGATCTACCTAAATCAACAAAGTCGATACACCGAGAGATCCGGCTATTATCGTCGTAAGTTTTTGAATTCTTTTTTATCTTTGACGCGTCACGGCTTCAATTTATCGGTTAGTTTTCTCGATAGATCGTACAAAATTCTATATTTATCTTTCCCATTAAAAAAAACCTGTCTAGATTTTAGTTCATTTAAAATGAAGTTTATTTTCCAGTATTAGGTTTTATGGATATTGCATTCTCCCTTTAAATTCTATTTTATTTAATGTTCTAAAGCCTAAAACCTAGTTAATTTGCTATTTTTTAAATGAAAACATGGGTTTCATTATCCCTTTAAAACTATTTAAGTCATTTTTAATTTTGAAGAAGCCAAAAACCTTAATTTGCTATTTTAAAGGAAAATAAGGTTTCATTATCCCTTTATAATTAATAATATTTAATTTTTAATTTGGAAAAAGTCTAAAACCTTAATTTGCTATTTTAAAAGAAAATAAGGTTTCATTATCCCTTTAAAATTATTACATTTTAAGTATTTTTTGCAAAAAAGCCTAAAAGCGAAATTCGCTATTGTTTTAAAGGAAAATAAGATTTCATTATCCCTTTAAAATTATTACCTTTTAATTTTCTAAAAGCCTAAAACCTTAATTTGCTATTTTAAAGGAAAATAAGATTTCATTATCCCTTTATAGTTATTAAATTTTTATTTTTTGTCAAAAAGCCTAAAGTAAATAAGAGGTTTCACCATCACTTTAAAATTCTTTAAATTATTTTTTAATTTGCAAAAAGCGTAAAACCTAGAAGACTTTAATTTTTCATTGTTTTAAATTAAAATTTGTCTTCTATATTTTAGCTTTTTACGTAATTAAAAGGGTTTCGTTAGAATTTTTAATTGAAACACTAATATTTTAGGTTTTTTGACAAAATTATTATAATTGATTATAAATTATTGGAATTAAATTTAAATCGTTTAGATTTGTTAGAATTTACGATTGAAATCATTTAAAAAAAAGCTTGGTAGAAATTAATTTTGATTTTAATTTAGTTAATGTTATTTAACTTTTAAATTTAGTTTTAATTCAGAAGCTAAAGGGAGAATGAAATGTAAAGATTTTTTCCCTTTTTAAATAGGCTTAATCCAAATGTAACAAAAATGAACAAATATTAAACTAGTAATAAATTTAAAACCATCAAAATAGGCTTAGCTGGATTTGTAGAAATATCAGCTGAACTCCCCTTATAAGGCCTAGCAAACTATGACATTGGATGGCCCCTTATACAGGGAGTTCAGCTGATCTCCTTCAATCCTGCTAAGCCTAATTTTAGGCTTAAGTTTGTAAATTTATTTCTAGTTTAATATTTGTATTTAAATTTCTTTTACCGTTGGATTAGGCTTCTATTTAAATGATAAGGAATCAATGAAAAGGTTTCATTTTCCCTTTAATGAAGCGTAGGTGATAATGTAAAACGCGAAAGGAGGTTAGTCTAAATTTCTACTTCAGTTCCTCTTGGTTCGTACGAAATGATTTTTGCATTTCAGCCAAAGAGCTTCTTGCGAGAATCGCTAAAAGAAGTTCTTTACGACTTTTGAGCTTTTAAGATAATCAGAGGGTGACCAGACTTCCTATAAATTCCTTTAATTGAGAATTTTCTCCCGTATTTTCATATTTTTTTCCCCCCCTTTTTTTGGTTATCTCAAAAATAAAAAATCCCACCAAAGGCGTAAAGTCTAAAGTAGGATAATTTTGTTAATAAGTTAAGCCTTTTAGCTTCTAGCCTCAAATCCCGAGAGTTTATCGCGAAAGTGTCTAGTTTCCATTGGTTTTTAATAAGCGTTTTAGTTTTAAAAGGGAGAATTGAGTAATTTTTATAAATTAAGGTTTATTTTTTTTAAAAATATGTCTAACGTCTTTGTAGTTAGGAATAATTTTCATCTTATTTTCAGGGTATATTACGTTTAACATCATACATCGAGAAAACAACGTCCATCAAGCAAAATTTAGGGAATCTTCGAGTCTGAACGTCTAGAGGGGCTCTTCTAGACGTTCTTAACGGTTGATCATTTACGTTTCGTGGTATTTAATTCGAACGCAAATAGCGACCTATAGTTGGTTCATCCGACTTTCAGGTTTCGCCCGTCCGATTGTCGATAATATCTGAGTGAGGTCTTCGGACCAATGATCTCTGAATTAGCCGTTTTATTTGAAAGCCGACAATTGTTTCGGTATTAGGATAATCGGCTCAAAATTTGAAATCATACTGTCAACGGTTAGCGTCTCGAGAGCAAAGGAGAAAGCGGAGGGTTAATCCCTCGACTCGTTAGTACCCTGTGCAAAGCTTTGAGAGGCGCCGTTGGCTTGGAAACTTGACCGATCGCGACGAGTGTCAGAAAACTTTGTTTTCTTTCCATATCTCGTTGACTTTCGCTTTAACGCGACCTCGGATCGGACGAGATAAACCCGCCATACGATAAAAACGCGTCGGCGGAGGAAAAGAAATCAAATTTAGAGATTCCCTTAGTAGCTTGGCTCCATAAGCGAAGAGGGAAAAGCCCAGCGCCCAAGCGCCCTCGTGGTTCCATACCACCCGGGAGTGCAGTTTGGCGTTAAGAGTCGGGTTACCAGAGACCTTAAGAAGGTGGAGGAATTCCATCTAAGGCTAAATATACCACGAAACGAGAGAGTACGCTGGCGAACCAGTACCGAGAGGGAAAGTTGCCAATTTAGTTATACCGAGACCAGACTCGGATAACTACTGATCACGTTTAGACTCGAAGATCATCGAATGGTTGAAGCGCGTGGCCAAGAGGGGTTTCTTATCACGGATGGCGATGAAATTTTGAGGGTGAAGTTGAGCTTCAAATCTTTTAGTACGAACGTTTAGTGGGGCTCTGGTATCGCATCCCGGAGCCCCTTTCCAGACGTTCTTAACGGTTGATCATACGTTTCGTGGGATTTAATTCGAACGCAAATAGCGACCTATAGTTGGTTCATCCGACTTTCAGGTTTCGCCCGTCCGAGTGTCGATAATTATCTGAGTGAGGTCTTCGGACCAATGATCTCTGAATTAGCCGTTTTATTTGAAAGCCGACAATTGTCTCGGTATTAGGATAATCGGCTCAAAATTTGAAATCATACTGTCAACGGTTAGCGTCTGTAGAGAGCCAAGGGGAAAACGGAGGGTTAATCACTCGACTATTTTAACTGACTACACCCTTTTTTTAGGGCTAGTCAGTTAAAAGATAGGTTTTGTAGAGCGAAAGCTCGTTTGTCTAGTGATAAACCCCTCGTTAGTACCCTGGGCAAACTTTGAGAGGCGCCGTTGGCTTGGAAACTTGACCGATCGCGACGAGTGTCAGAAAACTTTGTTTTCTTTCCATATCTCGTTGACTTTCGCTTTAACGCGACCTCGGATCGGACGAAATAAACCCGCTATAAATTGAAAACGCGTGCTCAGCGGAGGAAAAGAAATCAAATTTAGAGATTCCCTTAGTAGCTTGGCTCCATAAGCGAAAAGGGAAAAGCCCAGCGCCCAAGCGCCCTTGTGGTTACGTATACCACCTGGGAGTGCAGTTTGGCGTGACGAGTCGGGTGATAACCCTAAGTAGGTGGAGGAATTCCATCTAAGGCTAAATATACCACGAAACGAGAGCGTACACCGGCGAACAAGTACCGAGAGGGAAAGTTGCCAATTTAGTTATTCCCAGACCAGACTCGGATAACTAAGATCAAACCGTTTCGACTCTAAGATAATGGCGCCAAATTCAATCTACCACAGAATTTTTAAACTTAAAATATCCACGCGAATCTTTTATTTAAAAAAATTAATTGTTTTACATTCTTCGTCATCCGTGATAACAAATTTTTGTCCTTACAATCAAAAACGAGATAGTTAACAGGGTTCGTACATGACCTGGAAAACCTCAAAAAGTCAGGGAATTTGACAATTGGCCCAAAAGGTCAGGGAAAAGTCAGGTTATTTACAAATTGGCCTAAAAGGTCAGGGAATTTGCAAATTGGCCTCTAAATGGTCAGAGTAATGTCAGGGAATTTCAAAATTGGCCTAACAGGCCAGAAAAGTCAGGGAATTTGCAAATTAACCTCTAAATGGTCAGAGAAATGTCAGGTTATTTAAAAATTGGCCTAAAAGGTCAGAAAAGTCAGGGAATTTGCAAATTGACCTCTTAATGGTCAGAGAAATGTCAGGTTATTTAAAAATTGGCCTAAAAGGTCAGAGAAAAGTCAGGGAATTTGCAAATTGACCTCTAAATGGTCAGAGAAGTCAGGTTATTTAAAAATTGGCCTAAAAGGTCAGAAAAGTCAGGGAATTTGCAAATTGACCTAAATGGTCAGAAATGTCAGGTTATTTAAAAATTGGCCTGAAAGGTCAGAAAAGTCAGGGAATTTGCAAATTGACCTCCAAATGGTCAGAGAAATGTCAGGGAATTTGCAAATTGACCTCCAAATGGTCAGAGAAATGTCAGGTTATTTAAAAATTGGCCTAAAAGGTCAGAAAAGTCAGGGAATTTGCAAATTGACCTCCAAATGGTCAGAGAAATGTCAGGTTATTTAAAAATTGGCCTAAAAGGTCAGAAAAGTCAGGGAATTTGCAAATTGACCTCCAAATGGTCAGAGAAATGTCAGGTTATTTAAAAATTGGCCTAAAAGGTCAGAGAAAAGTCAGGGAATTTGCAAATTGACCTCCAAATGGTCAGAGAAATGTCAGGTTATTTAAAAATTGGCCTAAAAGGTCAGAAAAGTCAGGGAATTTGCAAATTGACCTCCAAATGGTCAGAGAAATGTCAGGTTATTTAAAAATTGGCCTAAAAGGTCAGAGGAAAGTCAGGGAATTTGCAAATTGACCTCCAAATGGTCAGAGAAATGTCAGGTTATTTAAAAATTGGCCTAAAAGGTCAGAAAAGTCAGGGAATTTGCAAATTGACCTCCAAATGGTCAGAGAAATGTCAGGTTATTTAAAAATTGGCCTAAAAGGTCAGAGAAAAGTCAGGGAATTTGCAAATTGACCTCCAAATGGTCAGAGAAATGTCAGGTTATTTAAAAATTGGCCTAAAAGGTCAGAGAAAAGTCAGGGAATTTGCAAATTGACCTCCAAATGGTCAGAGAAATGTCAGGTTATTTAAAAATTGGCCTAAAAGGTCAGAGAAAAGTCAGGGAATTTGCAAATTGACCTCCAAATGGTCAGAGAAATGTCAGGTTATTTAAAAATTGGCCTAAAAGGTCAGAGAAAAGTCAGGGAATTTGCAAATTGACCTCCAAATGGTCAGAGAAATGTCAGGTTATTTAAAAATTGGCCTAAAAGGTCAGAAAAGTCAGGGAATTTGCAAATTGACCTCCAAATGGTCAGAGAAATGTCAGGTTATTTAAAAATTGGCCTAAAAGGTCAGAAAAGTCAGGGAATTTGCAAATTGACCTAAATGGTCAGAAATGTCAGGTTATTTAAAAATTGGCCTGAAAGGTCAGAAAAGTCAGGGAATTTGCAAATTGACCTCCAAATGGTCAGAGAAATGTCAGGGAATTTGCAAATTGACCTCCAAATGGTCAGAGAAATGTCAGGTTATTTAAAAATTGGCCTAAAAGGTCAGAAAAGTCAGGGAATTTGCAAATTGACCTCCAAATGGTCAGAGAAATGTCAGGTTATTTAAAAATTGGCCTAAAAGGTCAGAAAAGTCAGGGAATTTGCAAATTGACCTCCAAATGGTCAGAGAAATGTCAGGTTATTTAAAAATTGGCCTAAAAGGTCAGAGAAAAGTCAGGGAATTTGCAAATTGACCTCCAAATGGTCAGAGAAATGTCAGGTTATTTAAAAATTGGCCTAAAAGGTCAGAAAAGTCAGGGAATTTGCAAATTGACCTCCAAATGGTCAGAGAAATGTCAGGTTATTTAAAAATTGGCCTAAAAGGTCAGAGGAAAGTCAGGGAATTTGCAAATTGACCTCCAAATGGTCAGAGAAATGTCAGGTTATTTAAAAATTGGCCTAAAAGGTCAGAAAAGTCAGGGAATTTGCAAATTGACCTCCAAATGGTCAGAGAAATGTCAGGTTATTTAAAAATTGGCCTAAAAGGTCAGAGAAAAGTCAGGGAATTTGCAAATTGACCTCCAAATGGTCAGAGAAATGTCAGGTTATTTAAAAATTGGCCTAAAAGGTCAGAGAAAAGTCAGGGAATTTGCAAATTGACCTCCAAATGGTCAGAGAAATGTCAGGTTATTTAAAAATTGGCCTAAAAGGTCAGAGAAAAGTCAGGGAATTTGCAAATTGACCTCCAAATGGTCAGAGAAATGTCAGGTTATTTAAAAATTGGCCTAAAAGGTCAGAGAAAAGTCAGGGAATTTGCAAATTGACCTCCAAATGGTCAGAGAAATGTCAGGTTATTTAAAAATTGGCCTAAAAGGTCAGAAAAGTCAGGGAATTTGCAAATTGACCTCCAAATGGTCAGAGAAATGTCAGGTTATTTAAAAATTGGCCTAAAAGGTCAGAGAAAAGTCAGGGAATTTGCAAATTGACCTCCAAATGGTCAGAAATGTCAGGTTATTTAAAAATTGGCCTAAAAGGTCAGAAAAGTCAGGGAATTTGCAAATTGACCTCCAAATGGTCAGAGAAATGTCAGGTTATTTAAAAATTGGCCTAAAAGGTCAGAGGAAAGTCAGGGAATTTGCAAATTGACCTCCAAATGGTCAGAGAAATGTCAGGTTATTTAAAAATTGGCCTAAAAGGTCAGAAAAGTCAGGGAATTTGCAAATTGACCTCCAAATGGTCAGAGAAATGTCAGGTTATTTAAAAATTGGCCTAAAAGGTCAGAAAAGTCAGGGAATTTGCAAATTGACCTCCAAATGGTCAGAGAAATGTCAGGTTATTTAAAAATTGGCCTAAAAGGTCAGAGAAAAGTCAGGGAATTTGCAAATTGACCTCCAAATGGTCAGAGAAATGTCAGGTTATTTAAAAATTGGCCTAAAAGGTCAGAGAAAAGTCAGGGAATTTGCAAATTGACCTCCAAATGGTCAGAGAAATGTCAGGTTATTTAAAAATTGGCCTAAAAGGTCAGAGAAAAGTCAGGGAATTTGCAAATTGACCTCCAAATGGTCAGAGAAATGTCAGGTTATTTAAAAATTGGCCTAAAAGGTCAGAAAAGTCAGGGAATTTGCAAATTGACCTCCAAATGGTCAGAGAAATGTCAGGTTATTTAAAAATTGGCCTAAAAGGTCAGAGAAAAGTCAGGGAATTTGCAAATTGACCTCCAAATGGTCAGAGAAATGTCAGGTTATTTAAAAATTGGCCTAAAAGGTCAGAGAAAAGTCAGGGAATTTGCAAATTGACCTCCAAATGGTCAGAGAAATGTCAGGTTATTTAAAAATTGGCCTAAAAGGTCAGAGAAAAGTCAGGGAATTTGCAAATTGACCTCCAAATGGTCAGAGAAATGTCAGGTTATTTAAAAATTGGCCTAAAAGGTCAGAGAAAAGTCAGGGAATTTGCAAATTGACCTCCAAATGGTCAGAGAAATGTCAGGTTATTTAAAAATTGGCCTAAAAGGTCAGAAAAGTCAGGGAATTTGCAAATTGACCTCCAAATGGTCAGAGAAATGTCAGGTTATTTAAAAATTGGCCTAAAAGGTCAGAAAAGTCAGGGAATTTGCAAATTGACCTCCAAATGGTCAGAGAAATGTCAGGTTATTTAAAAATTGGCCTAAAAGGTCAGAGAAAAGTCAGGGAATTTGCAAATTGACCTCCAAATGGTCAGAGAAATGTCAGGTTATTTAAAAATTGGCCTAAAAGGTCAGAGAAAAGTCAGGGAATTTGCAAATTGACCTCCAAATGGTCAGAGAAATGTCAGGTTATTTAAAAATTGGCCTAAAAGGTCAGAGAAAAGTCAGGGAATTTGCAAATTGACCTCCAAATGGTCAGAGAAATGTCAGGTTATTTAAAAATTGGCCTAAAAGGTCAGAAAAGTCAGGGAATTTGCAAATTGACCTCCAAATGGTCAGAGAAATGTCAGGTTATTTAAAAATTGGCCTAAAAGGTCAGAGAAAAGTCAGGGAATTTGCAAATTGACCTCCAAATGGTCAGAGAAATGTCAGGTTATTTAAAAATTGGCCTAAAAGGTCAGAGAAAAGTCAGGGAATTTGCAAATTGACCTCCAAATGGTCAGAGAAATGTCAGGTTATTTAAAAATTGGCCTAAAAGGTCAGAAAAGTCAGGGAATTTGCAAATTGACCTCCAAATGGTCAGAGAAATGTCAGGTTATTTAAAAATTGGCCTAAAAGGTCAGAAAAGTCAGGGAATTTGCAAATTGACCTCCAAATGGTCAGAGAAATGTCAGGTTATTTAAAAATTGGCCTAAAAGGTCAGAGAAAAGTCAGGGAATTTGCAAATTGACCTCCAAATGGTCAGAGAAATGTCAGGTTATTTAAAAATTGGCCTAAAAGGTCAGAGAAAAGTCAGGGAATTTGCAAATTGACCTCCAAATGGTCAGAGAAATGTCAGGTTATTTAAAAATTGGCCTAAAAGGTCAGAAAAGTCAGGGAATTTGCAAATTGACCTCCAAATGGTCAGAGAAATGTCAGGTTATTTAAAAATTGGCCTAAAAGGTCAGAGAAAAGTCAGGGAATTTGCAAATTGACCTCCAAATGGTCAGAGAAATGTCAGGTTATTTAAAAATTGGCCTAAAAGGTCAGAGAAAAGTCAGGGAATTTGCAAATTGACCTCCAAATGGTCAGAGAAATGTCAGGTTATTTAAAAATTGGCCTAAAAGGTCAGAGAAAAGTCAGGGAATTTGCAAATTGACCTCCAAATGGTCAGAGAAATGTCAGGTTATTTAAAAATTGGCCTAAAAGGTCAGAGAAAAGTCAGGGAATTTGCAAATTGACCTCCAAATGGTCAGAGAAATGTCAGGTTATTTAAAAATTGGCCTAAAAGGTCAGAAAAGTCAGGGAATTTGCAAATTGACCTCCAAATGGTCAGAGAAATGTCAGGTTATTTAAAAATTGGCCTAAAAGGTCAGAAAAGTCAGGGAATTTGCAAATTGACCTCCAAATGGTCAGAGAAATGTCAGGTTATTTAAAAATTGGCCTAAAAGGTCAGAGAAAAGTCAGGGAATTTGCAAATTGACCTCCAAATGGTCAGAGAAATGTCAGGTTATTTAAAAATTGGCCTAAAAGGTCAGAGAAAAGTCAGGGAATTTGCAAATTGACCTCCAAATGGTCAGAGAAATGTCAGGTTATTTAAAAATTGGCCTAAAAGGTCAGAGAAAAGTCAGGGAATTTGCAAATTGACCTCCAAATGGTCAGAGAAATGTCAGGTTATTTAAAAATTGGCCTAAAAGGTCAGAAAAGTCAGGGAATTTGCAAATTGACCTCCAAATGGTCAGAGAAATGTCAGGTTATTTAAAAATTGGCCTAAAAGGTCAGAGAAAAGTCAGGGAATTTGCAAATTGACCTCCAAATGGTCAGAGAAATGTCAGGTTATTTAAAAATTGGCCTAAAAGGTCAGAGAAAAGTCAGGGAATTTGCAAATTGACCTCCAAATGGTCAGAGAAATGTCAGGTTATTTAAAAATTGGCCTAAAAGGTCAGAAAAGTCAGGGAATTTGCAAATTGACCTCCAAATGGTCAGAGAAATGTCAGGTTATTTAAAAATTGGCCTAAAAGGTCAGAAAAGTCAGGGAATTTGCAAATTGACCTCCAAATGGTCAGAGAAATGTCAGGTTATTTAAAAATTGGCCTAAAAGGTCAGAGAAAAGTCAGGGAATTTGCAAATTGACCTCCAAATGGTCAGAGAAATGTCAGGTTATTTAAAAATTGGCCTAAAAGGTCAGAGAAAAGTCAGGGAATTTGCAAATTGACCTCCAAATGGTCAGAGAAATGTCAGGTTATTTAAAAATTGGCCTAAAAGGTCAGAAAAGTCAGGGAATTTGCAAATTGACCTCCAAATGGTCAGAGAAATGTCAGGTTATTTAAAAATTGGCCTAAAAGGTCAGAGAAAAGTCAGGGAATTTGCAAATTGACCTCCAAATGGTCAGAGAAATGTCAGGTTATTTAAAAATTGGCCTAAAAGGTCAGAGAAAAGTCAGGGAATTTGCAAATTGACCTCCAAATGGTCAGAGAAATGTCAGGTTATTTAAAAATTGGCCTAAAAGGTCAGAGAAAAGTCAGGGAATTTGCAAATTGACCTCCAAATGGTCAGAGAAATGTCAGGTTATTTAAAAATTGGCCTAAAAGGTCAGAGAAAAGTCAGGGAATTTGCAAATTGACCTCCAAATGGTCAGAGAAATGTCAGGTTATTTAAAAATTGGCCTAAAAGGTCAGAAAAGTCAGGGAATTTGCAAATTGACCTCCAAATGGTCAGAGAAATGTCAGGTTATTTAAAAATTGGCCTAAAAGGTCAGAAAAGTCAGGGAATTTGCAAATTGACCTCCAAATGGTCAGAGAAATGTCAGGTTATTTAAAAATTGGCCTAAAAGGTCAGAGAAAAGTCAGGGAATTTGCAAATTGACCTCCAAATGGTCAGAGAAATGTCAGGTTATTTAAAAATTGGCCTAAAAGGTCAGAGAAAAGTCAGGGAATTTGCAAATTGACCTCCAAATGGTCAGAGAAATGTCAGGTTATTTAAAAATTGGCCTAAAAGGTCAGAGAAAAGTCAGGGAATTTGCAAATTGACCTCCAAATGGTCAGAGAAATGTCAGGTTATTTAAAAATTGGCCTAAAAGGTCAGAGAAAAGTCAGGGAATTTGCAAATTGACCTCCAAATGGTCAGAAATGTCAGGTTATTTAAAAATTGGCCTAAAAGGTCAGAGAAAAGTCAGGGAATTTGCAAATTGACCTCCAAATGGTCAGAGAAATGGCAGGCTATTTAAAAATTGGCCTAAAAGGTCAGAGAAAAGTCATGGAATTTGTAAATTGACCTCTAAATGGTCAGAGAAATGTCAGGTTATTTAAAAATTGGCCTAAAAGGTCAGAGAAAAGTCAGGGAATTTGCAAATTGACCTCCAAATGGTCAGAGAAATGGCAGGTTATTTAAAAATTGGCCTAAAAGGTCAGAGAAAAGTCATGGAATTTGTAAATTGACCTCTAAATGGTCAGAGAAATGTCAGGTTATTTAAAAATTGGCCTAAAAGGTCAGAGAAAAGTCAGGGAATTTAAAAATTGGCCTAAAGGGTCAGAGAAAAGTCAGGAAATTTGCTAATTGACCTCTAAATGGTCAGAAAAGTTTAATTATTTAAAAATTGGGCTTAAAAGGTTGGAGAAAAGTCAGGGAATTTGCAAATTGACCTCTAAATGGTCCGAAAAGTTGGGGAATTTAAAAATTGGCCTAAAAGGTCAGAGAAAAGTCAGGGAATCTGCTAATTATGTCAAATAAAATGTGGGAAATGTCAGCGGCTCATTAAAATTGGTCAGGGAAATTATTTAGAAAGTCAGGGAAATTAACTTCCAAAATTTAATGTACGAACCCTGTTTAATCTCGGAAGGGAAATATCAAATAGACCGATAAAAATATTATCTTACGAAACAATCATTCTACACCCGACAAGATCGAAAAAGACTAACTTTGGATGCGACTCCACAGTTTTTGACTTCTTATTCCGTCCATTCTTCTTTTAATCTCCGTTCAACCAGCTGCGGATCATCTTTTAAAGTTGCTTTCCTATTTCATCGAGAAAATAACGTAAGAATTATTCGAAAAATTGCTTTTAAAGGGACTATCTGCTTTGAAATTTGTCTCTTTTAAATCATCTTCCTTTATTCGCTTAGGTTAGCTTTGATTGTCAAAATTTGTTATAGTTTACGTCGTCTGTTAAGCGAGAAAAGACGTTGAATTTAAAGGAGAGTAATTAAAATTGCAGATAGCCCCTAATTTCTAATTTCTTCTCATAAATTCCGCAGTAATTACGAGATTAAATTTGAATCTTTTACAGATTCCGGAGTCCGGTGTTTGCCACGAGAACCCAGTGGCGGCGGAATGGGTGGGAACGTTACAAATACTTTAATTTCTCTCAGAATATAATTGAATTCAACGAATTGCGGGAAAAACTTATTTTTTGAACTTGCGATCTACTTTGTCATTGAGATGAACTAATCTACGTTATTCTACGTGGAAATGGCCCTAGTCTTTCAACCATCTCTATTAATAACCCTGACTGAACTATTTTGGATTCGACTTTTTCACGAAGCGTGGTACATTGGTCTTGAGCAACGCGTTTCCGAGTTCCTCGTCCCCCTCAAAACAAGGAAACCATCCGCCGCCACTGACGAGAATGCTTTTGGATCAAAGACGCCTTTATTTTGTGGATAAAGTTCAACGTTTTGTGCGCGTGTGTTTGTGCGCGTTTTCTCTTGGATTACCTTGGGTCAACGAGAACTTCCAACTAGACCTTCTAAACGGTAGGAGTGGTTTGGTTTTACACTACCCTAGACAGGCAAGATGATCCCCTTATCAGGTTTAGCGTCAAGTTGTCGTTAGAGCATGATTTTTAACTCGGTTTAGTCTCGGGAGTAGATGTAACAACGTAATTTTGTTCTCTTAGTTTTAAAGTTTTAATTTTTTTTTAATCTATCGGGTCTCGCGTTAACCATTTCTGCGCGAAATGGTCTCCTGACAGAAAGCGAGTCGTTACCCTTCTTTCAGTAAATGGCTGGTAGGACTGATTGAGGGGGTTGGAGCGTTCCGAGTTTCAGGAAACTCAACGGCTGGTGACCCTATCGCACACCCAGGCCCTAGCTGAAGTCTAAGACTTTATTTCGGCTTAAATGGTTGCGAAGAATTCGCGGACTTGGGTAGGCCCGAGACTATGAAGGGAACTCGCGCGGGATTGAGTTCCTGACGAGATTTTATTTAGTTTTGAGGCTTCGCGGCTTTTGATAGGTTTAATCGAGAGATTTGCTAGAATTTACGGCTGGTTTTTACTGTTTTATAATAATTTAATTGGTTGACAGTAAAGTTTAATAATAATTTAATTGGTTGACAGTAAAGTTTAATAATTTAATTGGTTGACAGTGAATAGTTTAGTCGAACGTATCCACCCCTTAGAGTAGGCCATTAGTTTTAAGTTAATTAGATTTTTTAATTATTTCTCAGTTAGCGATATCAGGTTAAACGTCAAGATTGTTTAAAACTTTTTTGAAATAAAGTTATTCTTGTTGCGTTGGTTGCTTTTATTCGTTAGTGAAATAAGATTTTAAGAAAGGTAGGGGAAGACGTCGAACCAGGATACTCTCTGGATCGTCGAGGACCGAGTCAAGCGATAAGGATTTGCTCAGTGTGAATTGCGTGAATTTATGTAATGTTCCAGTTCTTAAACGGATTCAAGCCTGTCAAGCCTGCGTCTTATCACCGTCTATTCCCCCCTTGTCCCTGATAATTTAATATTAAGCCTAAATCCTACACCTACTTTATTTCTAATTGCGTTTTGCCCCTAGAGTTGTCCCCTTTCGACTCCAGTGGAACACGCTGGATTTTAAAATGTAAGTAGACCTCTGGACTAAAGTTCCTCTGGTATTTTCTTTATTTATTTCCCCTCCGGCTCGATGAGTTTCCCCGCGGTTAGACCCCCCCCTCTGAGAGCCATCCTACTCTTTAGTTGTAAGTGATAAAAATCTCGCCGTCTCGTAAATTTACTAAAAAACGTTTTAAATTTTCAGTCTTCAAAGTTTTTTTTTAATTTTTGTTTTTTTCCTGTAATTTTTTTCGTATTTAAAAATAAAAAACCTGACTTTTGGTTTAATGTTATTTGAATTAACCATGTTTTACTTTTCAGAATTTTGGGCGGGAAATTTTAATTTTTACTGTTAAGATTTAGTGCTAAGATTTGTTTCGAATTTGTTAATCTCTTTGTATCGTTTCAGGTTCGTTAATTTGCGTGCCAAGAAGATTTAAATATTTAAGAATTTTACGATAATCTAACTTTTTTTTTCTTTCCAGTGATCGAATAATTTATTCCGATTGTTTTCGGACATTTTGTCTTCGTTTTAAGTTTAGTTTTAAGGCTTTTTTCAATCTTTTTAATCTCTTTCTATCGTTTCAGGTTCATTGCGTGCCAAGAAGACGTTTAAACGAATAAAAATTGAATAATATTTGTAATAATTGTTTTCGATTTCTTTTCAGCAAAATTGCTCGATCTCGTTAATGAAATCTCGGAGTGAAAGAAGTTCCCGAAGCTTTTACGCGTCATTGTGGTTTTACGTTTAATTTAAACGCGATCCCGTTAGCGTAATCAAAGAAATCTGTTCACCCAATTGGAAAAAATCAACCAATTTGGTTTAAAAAAATGGTTCAAATTAGGAAATTTCAACGGAATACGTTAAATTTTCTAATTTGAATTATTATTAAACCAAATTATTTGATTTTTTCCTGATTGGGAAAGACAATTTCTTCGTTTATTCTGAACGGGATTGCGTTGAAATGATAAAGTTGAATGCAATCTAACAAGAAGTGAAGTTTTTAATCAGGAATCTATTAAAAATCACTCGTTTTTAGGTTTCATTCTCCCTTTAATTTTAATTAAATTTTAATTTTACCATTTTTCTTGTTAGTCTCAGCGTCAAATCCGGCAATGCTTCATCTCTTTCCTTCAGATTGGATGTGAAATGTCTCTTTCAATCCTTAACGCTTCATTACCTGAGATATTTAAGGTTTTCAATTAAAAAATGTAAGTTTTAAATGATTTAAATTAAATTTGTTCAGCGGAAATTGATTCATTTAAATCAAGGAAATTGATTAATTTTAAATCGATTATTAAATTTAAATCAATTATTGATTTATTTTAAATCAATAATTGATTAAATTTAAATCTATTGATTAAATTTAAATCAATTATTGATTAAATTTAAATCAATTATTGATTAATTTTAAATCAATTATTGATTAATTTTAAATCAATTATTGATTAATTTTAAATCAATTATTGATTAATTTTAAATCAATTATTGATTAATTTTAAATCAATTATTGATTAATTTTAAATCAATTATTGATTAATTTTAAATCAATTATTGATTAATTTTAAATCAATTATTGATTAATTTTAAATCAATTATTGATTAATTTTAAATCAATTATTGATTAATTTTAAATCAATTATTGATTAATTTTAAATCAATTATTGATTAATTTTAAATCAATTATTGATTAATTTTAAATCAATTATTGATTAATTTTAAATCAATTATTGATTAATTTTAAATCAATTATTGATTAATTTTAAATCAATTATTGATTAATTTTAAATCAATTATTGATTAATTTTAAATCAATTATTGATTAATTTTAAATCAATTATTGATTAATTTTAAATCAATTATTGATTAATTTTAAATCAATTATTGATTAAATTTAAATCAATTATTGATTAATTTTAAATCAATTATTGATTAAATTTAAATCAATTATTGATTAATTTTAAATCAATTTTTGATTAAATTTAAATCAATTATTGATTAAATTTAAATCAATTATTGATTAAATTTAAATCAATTATTGATTAAATTATTGATTAAATTTAAATCAATTATTGATTAAATTATTGATTAAATTTAAATCAATTATTGATTAAATTATTGATTAAATTTAAATCAATTATTGATTAAATTTAAATCAATTAATTTTAAATCAATTATTGATTAATTTTAAATCAATTATTGATTAATTTTAAATCAATTATTGATTAATTTTAAATCAATTATTGATTAATTTTAAATCGATTATTGATTAACTTTGAATTGGTTTACAAAGTCCATTCACGATTACTTTGAAGAATTACTCGATTTCTAGTAATTGAGTAAATCGATTAATTTAAAAAATAATCAGCTTGGGAGACTTGGGTTCATTCATTACTCGGTAATGTAATTGGGTAATCAAAAACTCTTGAGAGTAAATTAAAACCTTGTTATAACAAAATTTTGGGTATCATTCTCGAAGCCAAGGCTTAGCGTCTTGATCGAAATGAAGTATTGAAGTCATTTTTCTCCCCCAAAATTTTGTTACGAGGTTTTTTTCCCAATAATTGGATCCGCCTAGTTATAATTAAAATGTTTTAAAAATATTTAGCCATTCTGGTGGAGCTTTGCGATCGTCAACTTGTTTCCTTTCATCCAATTTGAAGAAAAGCGTGGATTCATCAACAAAGATCAGAGATCTCCAAGCAACGTCGTCCTGAAGATTGCGAGCCAACATTTTGGGTGAAATTTTGTTCCATCTTCCCTTCAAAGATTAAGTTTTTGTTAAAACAAATTCATTTAACGTTAAATTTGCCACTAAAACAATGAAAAATTGGCAAAAATACGTTGGTCTTGGTTTATAACGTAGTTTTGCAACCAAATTCTGTAGTTTTGCCAAAAAATTCTTATTCTTCCGCCACAAAGGCTTAGCAACTTCAATAATGAAACGAGTTTTACTGAAAAAATTGTCAAAAATACGTTGGTCTTGGTTTGTAACAAAGTTAACCACCAAATTCTGATTATTTGCGACCAAATTCCTCCGAAACAACAAAATTCAAAGAATCTGGAGATAAATTTCAAGCCAATTTCGTTAGCAAGCAACGATATTTTTGCAAATTCTTTGAAATACTGTTGGTCTAGGGGCTAATTTAAATTTTAAAATGTATTTAGCCATTCTGGTGGATCTTTCCGAGCATCAACTTGTTTCCTGACATTTGGTTTCCTCGGCAATAACCTGAGAGTCGCTGTTCAAAGATTTCCTTCATCATCAAGCAAGATCTCGAAAGACGTCATCTTCAAGATTCAGAGCGGATGTTCCCGTCAAATTGTTCAGGGTTGCCACAGGCCAGGAAATTGCGATCATTATCCGCTGTTAAGATTCTCAGCTGACCCTGTCAGTTGTATAGAGATTGGAACAAAGATACACCCGCAGTTTGGCCAACAATAAAAGCTTAAAGTTGCGGAAAAGGTCAGGGAATCTGAAAAACTGTGGCAGCCCTGTTGTTATATCTTCCCTTTAAAGAATAAGTTTGGATTTTTGTTAAATTAAATTCATTTAATGTTTTAAATTTTCTTTTCCACCGAAACCTCGTTAAGAATGAAATCCTTTTTAATGAAAAATTGTTCTTGGTTTTAAGCAAAATTTGTTACCAAATTCTGTTGTTTCTCGACCAAATTCCGCTGATCAACAAAAATACAAAGAATCTGGATCAATTTGAAGCAAATTTCTTTACCAACCAACGATTTATTCGCAAATTCTTTGAAATTTTGTTGGTTTGCGATGAAATTTGATCAGAATTTATCCAAATTCTTGTAATATTTTGTTTTAAGCGACCAAAATTCTTATTTTTCCTCCGCAAAGGCTTAGCAACTTCAAAATAGAAATGGTTTATTATAACGAGGTTTCCGTAATTTCAATTTTCTCAGTTTAAATTAACCAAAATTCTAACAAATATTTAAACAAAATATTCGAGCAAAGGCTTAGCTATTTAAATAACATAATGGTTCGTCATAACGAGGGTTTCCGTAATTTCAATTTCCTCAGTTTAAATTAACCAAAATTCTAACAAATATTAAATTATCTAAAAAACTCGAGCAAAGGCTTAGCTACTTAAATAACAATATGGTTCGTCATAACGAGGGTTTCCGTAATTTCAATTAAAATTATTCAAAATTCTAACAAATATTTATACAAAATATTAAATTATCTAAAAAATTGGAACAAATCTACAAGTTTTATTTAAATTATTCGTTAAAATTCGAGTTTAGTTGGAGGTTTTAGGCCTAAGGAACTTGGAGAGTCATTTAAAATTGAGTTAATCGAGTCTTTAAATATAAAATTCTAACAAATTTAGAAAACAGCCGAACAATTTTAAAGTTTATTAATAAAGTAGACGAGAGGCCTTCCTCATTAGTCGCTAGACCTTAAACGCGAGGAAATCAGCTGATCTCCATAAATCGCGCTAAGCCTAATTTATTTCCCTAAACTTATGAGTGAATTAGTTATATTTAAACGATAAGGAATCGATCAAAAAATCGCTCATTACGTTGCATTCTCCCGTTAAAACATCGTTATTTCATTCTCCCTTTGAAATTTAATTTATTTTAAATAGCAGATAGATCTTAGATGATGACTTTCTCATTCGCAATCAATTTAAAACTTAGTTTTAACCCCAGTCTTAGGTTTAAATTTAATTAACTATTTTAGTTAATTTAGTAACGAGCCGAGTTTTTATTTGCGAATAGCGATTCTCTCTTGGGCCCAAACGCGGCAAGCGCGCTTTTACTAACCGCATACTAATCAGCGATGCATGGCTTTTTGCAAACACACACACACGCAGCGTAGACATATTCCTAACTTACGTCGGAGAAACGTTATTTGCATTTTAAAACTTGGGGTAATTAGTAATTACCAACTTCTCACAACTAAGAAATATTTTCAATATTCTTTCTCGAAGAAACTTACGAGAATTATTTTTAAAAGTTGTCATCTACGGATTTATTTTGGCTTTTCAATTATTTGAGAAACTAGTTTCGTTACAATTTTAGATTTAAATTCCTCAAAAATTTAAGTTCTAGATTTGTTAGAATTTTATTTAGAAAATAAATTTGTTAGAATTTTATTTAAAAAATAATTAGTTTGCTTTAGAAAGTAAATTTGTTAGATTTTATTTAGAACTAATTTACTTTCTAACAAATCTAAATTTTAATATTAGTTCTAAATAAATTCTAACAAATTTACATTTTAATTTTATTTAGAAAGTAGATTTGTTAGAATTTTATTTAGAATTAAATTACTTTAAAATGTAAATTTGTTAGAATTTTATTTAGAAAGTAAATTTGTTAGAATTTTATTTAGAACTAATTTACTTTAAAAAGTAGATTTGTTAGAATTTTATTTAGAAAGTAGATTTGTTAGAATTTTATTTAGAATTAAATTACTTTAAAAAGTAGATTTGTTAGAATTTTATTTAGAAAGTAAATTTGTTAGAATTTTGTTTAGAATTAAATTACTTTAAAAAGTAGATTTGTTAGAATTTAGAAAGTAAATTTGTTAGAATTTTATTTAGAACTAATTTACTTTAAAAAGTAGATTTGTTAGAATTTTATTTAGATTTTAAAAACGTTAGAATTTTAAAACTTAGATAAGATACGTTAGAATTTCACAAAAATGCTTGGAATTTTGGTTTCATTTAATTGAATTAGTAAAATTAAATTTAATTGAAAAACTTGGTTAGAATTTTATTTGAAACAAGTCTTAGAATTTTTATTTCAAACTTAGCCTAATTAGGTTTGTTAGAAATAAATTTTTAGGTCAATTTTAACATTTATATTTGTTAGAATTTTAGTTTGAACAAAGTTTAATAAATTTAAAGTCGTTTAGGTTTCTTAGAATATTAGTTGGATTTAAGTAAATTAACAAAATTAAATGAATTTAATCAAATTTTGTTCCTCTTCTAGATTTAAAATTTTGTTTAAATTAACTTTTAATTAAAATTAGCCAATATTTAAGATTTAAAAACCAATATTTTTATATAATTTATCTCGAAATATGTTGAATAGTTTTTAATTTTAATTTTGTTCATTTCATCTTCTCTTTAATTCTTACGATTGTAAATTAAATTTAAATATAGTTGAAATGATGTAAATGTTAATTTCTGCGGACGTGGATGTAAAAACCTTTTGTGAAACGTAAAAATTGAATTATAGAGTCTTTTCTCGCGAGTTGTTTCTCATTTAGCTCTGAAAAAAACTTCAATTTGACAGAAAAAGCGTTAATTAGAAAAAACTTACCTCTAAAATACTCTTAGAAGTTTCACGAATTTCTTCGCATTGATGGCTTATCGAGTAAATGAGCAAAGTCCCCGTCGTTCAGGCGAGATCCTAACCGTCGTTGATCCTTTAATACGAATAAATTCGGATGATCTCCTTGAATCCATTTAAGTTTTAGATTAATTTCTAATTTGATATTTTATTTACGCACAGACACACAAACAGACATGTCCAGCGTAAAACCTCCCCCTAAACTTAAGTTCAGTCGGCCAATTGGGGGGTTTGCCCACTTTCATTCCTGTAGGGTTTAAGAACGAGGCTAATAAAGTTATAACACGTATAACTGAGGCGTAGTAATACACTATGTTATACGCCTTAAGCCTAAAAGTAGTTCCTATTATCTCCTCGAAGTTTAATTCGATATCTTTTAGTTTTAATAAAATTACGAATAATTACGCGTTTAAATTCGATGAAGAATATTAAAAATCTAATTACCTAAAATAATACTTTAATTATTATAATTATAATTAATTATTAACCCTTTTGCTTTAAAATAATGAAACAAAATTAGTGTCTTAGCCTCTTAGGTGAATTAAAAATTAGCTAATTAGATAACGAAATTAACGTGAAATCAATAGCGTAATTTTATTAATTATTCAATTAAATTCATTTGTTAAAAAAAATATTTTTTGACCTACTTTAGCGAAGAATCGCCTCCATTTTCTGCGCCGTTCATCCCAAAAATGGCCAAAAAAACCAAAATAGAATGCGTATGTAATTTTTAGCCCACTTTGTGTAGGAACAGTAGGATTCTAGGAATTAGGTAGGTGGAAAGTTTTTCATATAGGGGGCGAAAGTGTCGCTCTCTTTCACCCTTTTACCTCCTCCCCGCCGCGTTGACCCAAAGCTATTTATATTTCTGAGAATGAGTATGGTGACTGAGAATAAGAATGTCGACGAAAATGAGGGAAATTCGCGATTGAAAACAAAACAGGAAGCTCGGAAAGCTTTTAAGGTACGCTAATTAGTACGGGATTGCTTATTTGTTAGGGAAAATCATGGAAAAGTTGAAAAACGTTTGGGAAACATGGTAAATGTTAGCGGAAACTTAGCTAAAGGTTAGGGAAAACTTGGAAAATGGTTAGGTGAAACTTTGGAAAAGTAAGGGAAAACCCGTAGTTCGGGAACAATTAGGAAAAGGTTTTGGGAAAACCTGGAAAGAGTTAGGGAACACTAAGGAAGTTAGGAAAAGGTTTGGGAAAACCAGGAAAGAGTCAGGGAACACTTAAGAAAAAGCTAGTAAAAACAAGGAGGATTAGAGAAGGAGAGGAAATGTGGGGCTGCGTTGAGTTAGAGAGAGAAGAGCCAACCTCCCACTCGGGTGGAAAGGGGGGATAGGAAATTCTCGAGGTAAACTGTTGTCACGTGGTCGCTAGCTAGCGCGTCTCATAAAGGATTCGTTTTACCCACGCGACAACATTTTACCACGAAACGTCTCTACCCCCGTTCTCCCAGAGTGGGAGTTTAGACCGACGCAGTAGGAACCGCGCCGTCCCCACATTCCCTCTCCTCTGATCCTCCTTGGTAAAAACTAGGGTTAAGAAAAACTCTAGAAATATAGAATTGGGAAAAAGAAGCCGTATAATAAATGAACTATATCAAGAATGTATTTGTTTTCCAATCTCATCTGATTAAGAATGAGTAGGTTAATGATAATTGGACCCTGTTGTTTCCATTACTCGCTCGTGTCAATTCCAAAATATATCTTTATTCATTAAAAACGTACATTTTGCTTGTAAGAATTTTTCGATTAATTTTGACGAATACTCCCTGGGGTATAACGTCAACAGCTCGCCACCTAAATAAATCATTCTCAGCGCCCAAAAAAAACTACAGAATTGCAACCTTAAAAGGTATCTTTCTTTACCTTATTGGTAGCGGCGAATTAAAATAGGTTAAAAACCCTCTTTCAAAAAGTGCGCGCCTTATTTTTTGATGATAGTTTTTCAATTTTTCATCATCTGTCCGTAATAAATTGAAAAAGTTGAAATATTATTTACGAGTAGTTTTTAAAATTGCAATTTCTGTTTGTTCCCGATAGCGTAAGGGTTACGTAGATCGTATGAATTGTATAACAATTTTTCGTAAATTATAAGCTATTACAATGAGATTACTCACGCCTACATTTCAATGGAATTACTCGTATTCGAGTAAAGGGAGAATGCAATTGACAATCGGATAATGTCAGTGTTCGTGCGAACCTGAAAATCGGGGGGAACCTGGAAATATAAGATAAAATAGATTTTTGGTCAAAAAACCCAATCTCTCCCGTTAAATCATACAAAAAATTAAAAAATCAATTTATTTCCCACACCAACTCTCTCCAGGGTCAGGGGTCGTAGAAATTTTGAAGCTTATGGCTGTCAGGAATTAGTGTAGAAAAAGGAGCTGAAATAAATCTTAGTATTTAAAATAATTCAAATTTATTTCCCACACCCGCAAAGATAGTTCATTCTCCCTTTAAAGATGCCATTTCTAAAGTCTAACTCAAAAACTCGTTTTTTCATTCAATAATATTTCCCCAAGTTCAAGGCGTGTATATAATTATACCAATTTTAAATATATATCTTATTATTTATATTTTAAATTAATTGGAGTTGACGTAAGGTTATAAGTAAAGGCGGATTTATACGTTATATTAATATAATACGATAGAAAGTAGTACTTGCCCAACACCCTGGTTGCTTTTGTTGGAGATATTTCTTCGAATTCGTATAAATGAACGCTCTATGCTTAAAAATGTGGATAATTTTTGTCTGGATAATTGAATTTAAGCCATTGAAATGATAATTAGTAATGGCTTAAAGTTATATTATCATCATTAACAAAAAGAGTCATTTCTTTTAAAGTAATTAAGGGCGTACGTGATCGAAAAATGTTAAATTCTTCCAACTATTTTATTCCAAAAGAAAAGGCGAGTTCTTTTTTCCCACGTAATACAATTTCCTCCTAAATTTCCCACATTTGTTTTATTACTCATAACCCTTTGACTAATTTAATCTTTAGTATTGCCCCGTAAAATTAGCAGTTATTACTAATTAAGATTTAGTTCATATTTAATTTTGCTCGTAATTAAGTTTAATTAAACCTTTAAAATCGGACCAATCAGATATCAGGGGGAAACAACGTACTAAACTGTATTGATGAAGGGAATACGAGCTTCTAAGTTAATTAATTTAAATACAATTAAACGCTCCTAAAATTAAACTTCCGATTAACCCGAAACCGAGGGGGAAGTTCACTAAAGTCCAGCTTCGGTAGCGCGAAGAGTTCAAACATTTTGTACACCCGAGTTCGCGAGTGTTCGACCCCTCGTCCAATTTAATCACGTATTCGGGACATTTCGGACAAAAAGCTATTTCATAGCTTTGATTCGTGAACTGACTCATCTTCGACAACATCCTAAAACGACCAAATCATTTCCATTTTCACAAAAGAGTTTCTTTATGGGAAAAAAATCGGGTTTCATCGTGAAAATAAAAATTGGGTTTACGTCCGCCCAATTACGAACAATGAGAAGAAAGGTGGCTGGAAAGATTATCCTCCTTACTTATCCCCTTTTCGAGTCAATTCAATCTAAACCGGATAATCATAATCGTCAATTTTTAGTCTCGTTCTTAATCGCGATTCATTCAAATTTGAAAAACTCGTTTTTTTTTATAGTCAATGAAATCTTAATTTCAATCTTCTCAATACACATTTATATAAAATCTTCATGTTAGGGGCGGATACTCCAACTTATTTTGGTTTTTTCAATATCTTGTTTTTATTTACGCTCATTTGAAATAGATTTGGAGGTCATTTTTAAAGGGATACTGAATTTAATCACGATTTAAACTTAAAAATTAGATTAATTTATATAAAAACATCTATTAAGAGTCGCCAAATTTCTGTTCTTGATGAACTTTCACCTTTATATCAAAGGAGATGTCTTTTAAATAAATAAATAATATTAAATTAATCGCTTCCAACCTTGAAATATTGATACATTTCCATTAGAAATATGTTGTATTTACGGGCATTTTCGTTGCTTCCAAGGTTGAATAAATCCCGTCTGGGTTGGGGCGCGACTTGGAATAGCTAGAAAAGTCAAAGAATTTAAAAATGAACCTAAAAAGGTCAGGAAAATTAAAGATTTATATAGTTTAATTGCCAGCAGCTCGTGACGCGTAAAATTTTAAATATTTGTCAGGGAAATTACCTATAAATGATCAGGGAAAGAAGTAGGATGCGTGCGTAATGGAAGCTGATTTTCAATCGGCAATTTCTAAATCAAATAAGACCTTTTAATGACGTCACGAGCAATTCCGTTTTCTGGAGAATTTTTCCAGTCTAAAATTCAATTTGATCTCGAGATATTCGGGCTTAGCTAGTCTTGGTTACCATTGACGTCACATCAGATACGGACGAAGCTAAGCTTAGTTACTTTACGAAATTTGACTGTCAAATGTAACGGGTTAAATTTGTCGGAATTATAATTGTAAATAATTGTTTGTCCAAGTTAACTATCCCTTTTAATTGTTCTAAATATTGTTTCGCCTTTAACGTTAGTTCTAAATATCTAATGTTTCAAATTTCCACCCCGGGCTTAAAGAAAAAGAAGAATAACTCGGAGAAGCTAGCTTGGGAACGAGTAACGTCTTATTCGTCATATTTTTTAGTTTTATTCGTCTAGAATTAACTTATAATCTAGGCTAATACGCTTAGTGTATAACTATCACATTTCTATCAGACGATTGTTTAAATAATTTCCAATTCTTTGCACGTAGGTCCAGTTTTACTCGATACGCGAATCACTATCTTTATTATTATTTCAATTTTTGCAAAATTTGAAATTTCCTTAAAGCGAGACTGTCTCCATTTATTTTATGAAATTCAAATGAAAATTAAGTTGGATTTTCGCGAGGGGTCCGTAACTCTTGAATTCGCTGTACGCTAAGTTCAGCTTTGATAGCGCGGAGTTAAAAACTTTTGTACACCCGAGTTCGCCCCCTCGTATTTTCGAAACATTTACCGCGACAGTAAAAATACGCATTTTATTATCGCCATTTTTCCAATTTTTTCAAATAAAAATTATCCCGAATACTACGTCAACAATATGCTTGGTTCGTTAACGACCTAGAAAGGTCAGGCAATTTGGAAATTAATCCCAAAAGGTCCGGGAAAACTCAGGGAATTTGGAAATTAAACCTAAATTGTCTGGGAAGAGTCGGGGGATTGGAAAATTGGTCCAAATTGTCTGGGAAGAGTCAGGGGATTGGAAAATTGGTCCAAATTGTCTGGGAAGAGTCAGGGGATTGGAAAATTGGTCCAAATTGTCTGGGAAGAGTCAGGGGATTGGAAAATTGGTCCAAGTTGTCTGGGAAGAGTCAGGGGATTGGAAAATTGGTCCAAATTGTCTGGGAAGAGTCAGGGGATTGGAAAATTGGTCCAAATTGTCTGGGAAAATTCAGGGAATTTGGAAATTCGCCCAAAAAAAGTCAGGGAAAACTCGGGGAATTTAAAAATTGGTCCTCAAGGTCAGGGGATTGGAAAATTGGTGCGCAAGGTCAGGGAATTCCGCGCACAGCCTAGCTTTGACTGTACAATTTGCAACGGGTCAACATCGTCCGCTATGCTAGAAAAGAAGTCGACTTTAAAGGGGCTCTAAAAACGTGGATAGCCCCTTTAAGCGTGACGTTTAAAGCTCATAATTGCGCCGTGTGAACTTAATTTGTAATAATTTCTAATGGTAGACTAAAATAGGACATTTAAAATCCATTTATATCATTCGCAAACCCGATACAAAGTAACCAATAAGGTAATTTAGCGTGAATAATTTCCTCCAGTTTCATGGAGCGTTGAATTTTTAAATGTTTTTTCTATCATACGGGCGATTCCAAATAAATATAAATAAAAAGGGAAAAGATAGAATCCGGTTTTCGTGTCGAATTTAGTCGTACTACTTTCAATTTAAATTAGAATTAAAATGGTGTATTATTACGCCGTAGTTTAAACCTTGATTAATGGGGGTTTGTCGAACAAAGGTGGTCATTTTTAAAAGGGCGTGGAAATTGGATTTTTGCCGGGATTGTAAAGGAAATCTTGGTACTTTTTCCGCTTCCCCGATAAAAGAGAGGGTTACACCTGACATTGACCTTATTTCAATTTATTCTACTAGCCCACTTTGCTCGCGTTCGCGTGTGTGTGTGCCGGGTAATCTTACAAGCAGACACATTAAAAGATATTTGGTTCACTCTTCGCTCTATATCGTCGCGAATTCCACTTGAAAATGCGTTGAATTTAGCCGGTAACTCACTTCCAGCTGTTCATTCGATGGCGACTCGTATTCGCGCTAAGCCTCGTCCGTACGTCGTTAATTAACAGGTTCGTAAGCTAATTATTATATAATTGTACGCGCTAAGCCTTGGCTTGGAGTCTACCTCTTAAACTATAATAAATTAGATGATACGCTAGAAGTAGCGCTTATCTTTAAAACCTTTTTGAAAGGATTAAAATAGGAAAATTTAGGCTTAACGGGGATTCATTGAACAGTTTCAAATTAGGCTTAACGCTAAAGACGCGCCAGCTTTCTCGTGATTGGCTGAAGACTCGTTAACGACGAGAATTAAAACGATTAAGCCTTCTTGTCCAAGTTAAACAGTTGATTTCTAGCGTAACTTATTTTTTTGTTACCAATTATGGGTTACAAACGCTCTTCGATAACTTGTCGAGGTCAAATACTTGGTAATTGTCCCCTACTTAGAATGCAACTCGTTATCACGATGGTATAATGATACGGGTTTAAAGGTCGAATGAATTGTCCTTACCATAAAGCTACAAATCCTATCATTATAAGCAAAGATATGTAAATTTATTAAGAAATTTCTTTACTTTAAAAAAATAAAGTTCCCGTAAGTTTTTAGGCTTAGCTGGGGGTTTATCTGGTAAATTTAAACTTTTAAAACCACTTTTTGATTTCATACTCCCTTTAGGTACCTCACGTAAGTTTAGCGAACTCTTAATAGATGTATTATGTTAATTTAAAATATTTATCTTCATCTTCGATGGTGCGATGGATAACCCATACTATATTATTACCTTAGACTCCTTATCATCGTGGTTAAGTTTCACTTTTTCAAGCAAGAGTCCAAATTTGGTTAATGTTCAAGTAGAAAGATAATGAAATTCAATATATTTAAATTAGGGCATTCATTTTTTTTCACGTTTTATGTTCCATTAAATTGAAGGCGTCATATTCCCACCAAACTTCGTATATTTCATCTTTGGTTGGCAGTGAGGGCGATTCTGAACTTAACTCTCGTCTTTAAGTAAACGAATCATACGCTATAGTAGCTTTGTACTCGCTGTCAAACGCGAATAGTAACCCTTGGGCTCCTAAGAATTTCTTGAATTTTAATTATTACTTAAGGATAGTGTCTTGAGAAGTCATTTTTTTGTCGAGAACCGAGCTGGAAGGATTTAAAACCACCCTAGTTTAAACTTTAAGAGACATAATAACTACATACATTAACTTGAAATTATAGATTTAAAAACATGGATAGAATTATTATTTCAATATTATTTTCTCTACGTTCACACTAGACACTTTGGGACCGTTTTCAAATCGATTCGGATGTTCAAATCGATTTTTCGAGCTAATAATTTCATTTTTGGACAATTGCTCTCTATATTTGACCCGAAAATTTTCTATTTTGACCTTTACATAACGCTTAGAAACGATTTTAAAGTCTTAAATACGAACGCGGCTCGAGTTTTTAAGGATGACCGACGGCAATTGCTTCCATTTCTTTGGTACTGACAATGACATTGAAGCGTTTATGAGACCGTAAACTGGTTTTCATTATTCCCTAGCTCGTAACCGATCTAAAGAAACACTTTTATTGACTCTTAAAGAATGGAACTTTATTATTTAACCATTTCGTTGAAATATAAAAAATGACGAGTTATAAAAACTTCAACTTTTTTGTATCCTGTTATTAGATTTTGATTCTTTGAAGCCCCCATTACTCGCGCCTATTCAATAGCGGTCATTACGTTTACGAGCGAATGACCACGTATTCTCGTTAATCTGGAAGATAACTTGCTAGAACGGGAATGAAAAATGGATTTTATTTCATGTTTTGTATAAAAACTAAAGCTACGTTCGCGCTAGACGCTTTGAAATTAACTTTTCTATCCAATATAACGCTGTTCTTTGACAAAAGACCTCTATATTTGACCCCGAAACTGTACAGTTTGACCTTTCCAAAACGGTCGTGAAAATGGTTTCAAAGTTTCGAGTGTCAATGTGGATAAAGTCAGGGAAATTAAAAATGGACTCGTAAAGTTAGGGAAATATAAAATCAGCCCAAATTAGCTATAGATTCGTGGAGATGAGCAGAATTTCTTCGCGTTAAAGGGTCAGCGACCAATACGCGAAGGCCCCGCGTTTAGTCGAGATCTATACTAGACTTTTAATAAGATTTGATTGGCCGCTGACCCTTACGCGCGAAGAAATCGAGGATCTCCGTGAATCCAGCTAAGCCTATTTTGATGGACTTTTAAATTTATTTCTAGTTTAACAATTGTTTGAAAAATTGTTGAATTAGGCCGCAATTTAAATACAATACTACGATTAAAGTTAAATTACGAACTCTTATCATATCGCGATTGTTTGAAAAAAAAAACCCTTAATAGTTTGTCACGTAATCCCTTGGGTTTTTGCTGTTGGTTTAGTTTCCAAGTTGGTCTTTAGGCCCAATCTAGAGGCGCATCCTTTTCGAAATTATGAAAGTCCGTGACATTGATTTTAGCTTCGATATCGGAAGATTAACTCTCTCGTAATTGGGTCTCACGTACAACCGAAATCTCCGAACGAAAGCCATTTCACAATTTCACCTCGAGAGAGGAACGCCTATCGCTAGTAAAATCCGCCTAATTTTAGACTGATAATTAGGGTAACCCAGCTTTCCATAACGTAATCCTTTCCAAATAAAATTGTAAATTTAAAGGGACACTCGGAGCTAAAAATAGAACGGCGTTTGAATTTGTATTCTATCATTTTTTAACAATTATTAGACACTTTTTTTGTTGTTTAAATTCATACCCGAAGGTTGGTTAATTTTGATTACGCGTGTAAATTCGAGCCAGTCGTATTATTGACGCTTTCAACGGCCCTCGTAATGTCCTAATATTAAAAGAATACTGGGTTTTGATGTCCAAGACCTTGACCATCGAAGCCCGCCTTAACCAAACTTTATAAAATTAATTTAAACAACAAAAACGCGTCTTATAAATGTTGGAATAAATTCGAGAGCTGTTTAATTTTTAGTCGCTCGTTTCCCTTTAAAAAAAAATTAAAGTTCTTAGCACGTTCGTGGTAAGCTGAAATGATGGGCTTTCCTAAAACCCTCCCGGTAATCGTTACCTAAATTGTAACGGTAGCTTTTTTCAAGAATTATTCGACCCAGTGTTCTAGTGTTGATAGAATCAGGAAAGTATTCCCCGTACAATTCTCACGCAATTTAAATGTAATTTAAAAAGGATTTTCCGAAAGATCCTAGGCTTCCTACGAGCTATATCTTGAAATGGCCGTAACTTTTCTCCATGACCTCCTAGGCATAAACCGATTGCGTCATTAGAAAGAAGACATTCCCTAGATTAATTTAAAATAATAAAATTAACACGAGCCACTCGTTAAAGATTATTCCGCCACTGATACAAATCGAGCAAAAATCCAAAAATGAGCCCTATCTTAAAATGGCCGTAACTTTTCTCCATGACCTCCTAGGCATAAACCGATTGCGTCATTAGAAAGAAGACATTCCCTAGATTAATTTAAAATAATAAAATTAACACGAGCCACTCGTTAAAGATTATTCCGCCACTGATACAAATCGAGCAAAAATCCAAAAATGAGCCCTATCTTAAAATGGCCGTAACTTTTCTCCATGACCTCCTAGGCATAAACCGATTGCGTCATTAGAAAGAAGACATTCCCTAGATTAATTTAAAATAATAAAATTAACACGAGCCACTCGTTAAAGATTATTCCGCCACTGATACAAATCGAGCAAAAATCCAAAAATGAGCCCTATCTTAAAATGGCCGTAACTTTTCTCCATGACCTCCTAGGCATAAACCGATTGCGTCATTAGAAAGAAGACATTCCCTAGATTAATTTAAAATAATAAAATTAACACGAGCCACTCGTTAAAGATTATTCCGCCACTGATACAAATCGAGCAAAAATCCAAAAATGAGCCCTATCTTAAAATGGCCGTAACTTTTCTCCATGACCTCCTAGGCATAAACCGATTGCGTCATTAGAAAGAAGACATTCCCTAGATTAATTTAAAATAATAAAATTAACACGAGCCACTCGTTAAAGATTATTCCGCCACTGATACAAATCGAGCAAAAATCCAAAAATGAGCCCTATCTTAAAATGGCCGTAACTTTTCTCCATGACCTCCTAGGCATAAACCGATTGCGTCATTAGAAAGAAGACATTCCCTAGATTAATTTAAAATAATAAAATTAACACGAGCCACTCGTTAAAGATTATTCCGCCACTGATACAAATCGAGCAAAAATCCAAAAATGAGCCCTATCTTAAAATGGCCGTAACTTTTCTCCATGACCTCCTAGGCATAAACCGATTGCGTCATTAGAAAGAAGACATTCCCTAGATTAATTTAAAATAATAAAATTAACACGAGCCACTCGTTAAAGATTATTCCGCCACTGATACAAATCGAGCAAAAATCCAAAAATGAGCCCTATCTTAAAATGGCCGTAACTTTTCTCCATGACCTCCTAGGCATAAACCGATTGCGTCATTAGAAAGAAGACATTCCCTAGATTAATTTAAAATAATAAAATTAACACGAGCCACTCGTTAAAGATTATTCCGCCACTGATACAAATCGAGCAAAAATCCAAAAATGAGCCCTATCTTAAAATGGCCGTAACTTTTCTCCATGACCTCCTAGGCATAAACCGATTGCGCCATTAGAAAGAAGACATTCCCTAGATTATTTTAAAATCATAAAATTAACATGATCCACTCGTTAAAGATGTAAAGAAGTGTCAACCCCGTGTTTTCTGCCCTTATTTTTCCCCCCTATATTTTCCTATAATTTTAGTATTATTTCCCCTATAATTTCCTCCGTTTTCCTATTTTTAGTATAAATAATTGGAGACATTTCGTTTATCACTCTGATGCCGAAAATTATTTTTTCCACGTTTTTGTTTTCAATTTAAAACCTAGTTGGACCCCTATCATTATCCAACTATAATTAGATGTAAAATATATAATTTTTTGGCCGAATCCGTTACATAATTGTAGGCTTTAAAATATCGTATCCAAGCTCCGATAACAAATCGATTTCGTCGTAGTTTGGTTGGAAGCTTTTTTGTGTTTCGCCTCATTTTATTTTTGAATATATTTCAAATTCGAATGTTATAGTTTAATAATATTTATTTTTGGGGTCATTCTTATCATTATTCGCTTTAAGTAATTAAAATAAACAAACTGACAAATCAGTTTTTTCGTCGTGAAATTATGTTAGTATCATTAAGTAATGGAAATATTTGCTTAAGGGCTAACCATGGGCTAACTGTTCCCTTATGAGGGGCTATAAAACGCCCAATAAGTACCATATTCTCACAAAACTCAAGATTGAAAATATTTTATTAATTACATCTTAGGTAAAAAGAAAATTACCTTTTTTTTTTCCAAATTCGATGGTTAATTTTTGTTTAATTTAATTACAATCTAATTATAATTTCGATGATGGAATTTAGGACGAAGTAGTTAAATATAGCCGGGATTATAGCTACAATTATTTAGTTTTTTATTAGCTCGAAATTTCCCTATAAGTAATGAATGAATATTTTCTTAAAACTGGGTTTGGTTTCCCATCTTTCAATATTAAATTAAAATTGTAGGACGTAAATGTATATGGTATTCCGTCACGCGTCATGTTTACCACGATTGGATTAACTTAATCGCTCCAAGATTATTAGGGGTGTTGTTCATCTAGCACCTGGTAACCTCAAAAATGTCTGTTTTACCCGTTTTTCAATTTCCAAAGAATTTTTTCCCACGCTAACGATGAGTTTCGGACAACCTGACAATATATTTACTAACCTTTACGAATAAATAAATAACTCTTAAGTCAAGGGATTAATAAAGATAATATATTAATCAAGGTCATCAGAGCGTATAAATAGCATAAACCAATGATCGCTGACCATCATCTTTTCGTTTCAGACGTATAGGATGAATCTAAATCGTCGGTACGGGGTGTGGTTTTATTTGGGAATCCTTTCATCATTCGCGATAACTTACATCTTCTATCTTCCAACTGGAAATGCCATCAACATCGTCTCCCCGTTCGCTTTCAACGTTTACGTCATTCCCATCAAACTACCCGTTCAAATCGGGTCTTCCCTCAGCTCCCTGGTCGCCTTGGGAGCCCTGGTCGTGGCCAAAGTACGTCGCAATGTCCTCGCGATACCCGCGCGGGACGATAAGATAAATATCATTATTGTTCTTTCAGTTGGCCTTGGTCGGAACCGCTTTCTTGAAAGGACATCACGATAACGAAGAAGAGGAGTATTCTATACCTTATCACCCGCCGCACGGAGGATGGCCTTCTCGACATCCTGGTCCTTGGGGTCCGGGAAGAAGACGCCGATCTACTAATTCCTTACCACTTCCGGAAACCAATGATATTCCGGAAGCGGCTCAACGTAGGATATTGGCCGCCCTCTACGAGAAAGACACTCGCGGCTGTTTGCTCAAGTTTCTATGCGAATTGGGAACCATCGCCGATAGAAGTCGACTCAGACTCGAAGAGCAACTCATTCTGACGCTCTTTAGGTAAGTTTTAAACTCTTATTTCGAGTCATTTTTAGCCCGTAGTAGTTGCACGAACATTATTTAGACAATTAACGGATAGATAATGGATATGTTTGGCTTTCATGGGCTTCTGTTTTAATACTTGAATGGTTCTTGGTTTGTTTGATTCGCTTTTCAGTCATTAAGATATGTCTATGTTATGTTGATTTCTGGTTTTTTTTTCTCTCGGTGCTGGTAATTATCGAACGTATTTTTAATTTCCCCGTCGTTAATTACTCAGACAAAGCTCTCTGGTCGATAAAGCCGGAGCGGCGTCAACATTCGCCAAGGCCCTACGCATCGGCGAAAAAAATAAAAACTTTAAAGTTTGTTCTAAACATTTTCCATTGTGCAGTTACGATTCTGGACAAATGATGTCATTTTATTACAAATTAAGACCAAAGGCTTCGTTATAGCCCCGTTTCTTCGGAATTAAAACAAAATGGTGTTCGAATGAAACATCCGCTTGAAGTCATTTCTAAATTCAATTAGGCGCGCGCGTTTTCTAAGTGCGCGTGCGTGCTCGTCAATATAGCCAAAGGTATAAATAACAATCTGATTGGCTGGAGCGACTACGTTTTTTTCCCACGAACATCTTGAAATAATTTCTAAAATCGATTTGGTCTCGAACAACTAAATTTGAAAAAGTGCGCGATGTGTGGTGCGAACTTATCGATTTGAAAATCGATTTTGTGACTTAAACGGGAACGCCGATTTCTAGGAATCGATCCAACAATAATATTTATTGGGAATTAAACTAATTAATTATTCCCCGCAAATAATTGTAATTAAAAATGTGAAAATAATAACAATAATTAAGATCTAGTCAATGAAAGCTCATTATCGTCTTAGGGAAAATTAATTATATCAGACATTAAATTAGATTTAATTATTGTCAAATTTGTTTGATTCCGTTTAAATTTAATTTTATTTTCATACTAAAAGCGTTTCTTTCGAAATAGCCAATTAAATCCATTCTAAGGGTTTTCAAATTAATATAAATGTAAATAAACGTAAGTACGTTTATTAATTAAAAATAATGAATGCCAATTAAAGTCATACTGTCACAATTTTTCAAGCCTTAAAAAGGTGTCTTTTCAATTATATTTTTTTGGGCGGAAAACTAACTAAGGTGATTTTAATTTAGTTACTTTTTTGGCCTGAAAAACTTTATTTTTAATTTTTTCAGCGATTTTTAAATCGACTTTAAAGTCGACATCTTTTCTAGCTTAGCGTACTACGTCGATTGTAACAAACTGTACAGTCAACAGTTAACGTATCCTTCAAACTCTTGTAAATTTTTTAATTTTTTTTATTTAAGTCACCTTGAATTATCCGAAGATTTTCGTAAATATTTTTCTTAGCGTCAAAATTATCAACGAATACTTTTGAACAATCTTATATTAAGGGAAAAGATATTCTTGCTCCAAATCTGTTTTTTAAAACTCTTCACCAAAGTCTAAACTGCAAAGGTAAGGTTTAAATCTAGCAAGAATTTATTTAATTTCAATTTCCAATATCCAAGAAGTTCTTTAAGAAACGCGACGACTTGTTTTTCGTTCAGCGACAACTGGAAATGAGAAAGCGACGTGAGAAATCGAAGGTCAATGTTTAATTTATGAATTTAGGAACCGAGTTTGTCACGTTCATCCATTAACCGAACGAGATTGGCCCAATTATTCCAAAGAATCTACTCCTTCAGCCATCGAAATGTCTTCTCTACCTAGAACTCTTCTTTAGCTACGCCAAAAGCCCAAAACTGGTTTTTAAGCGCCACAACCACTCTCAATAGGCTGCTTCATTACGCCAAAATTCAAAGGAGGGAGAGTCAGACTTGTCTCCGTGACGTCATCGCGGAGTTGGGATCCAAAAGGAAAAGCCAGACGCGTACCTATGACGTCATCATGTAATAGAGGGATAAAAGGAGTGGCTTAATTATTTCTGTGACGTCATCGTGTAGTATAGATAAGGGATGTCCCTTACACGTATCTGGGACGTCATCGTGTAGTAGAAATAAAGGGATAGTTAGACGCGTCTGTGAGTGACGTCATCGTGTAATATTAGGAATAAAAGTAGGCGCGTATCTATGACGTCATAATTTAGTAGATTTAAAAGAAGAGCGTGAAAAAAGTGAACTTAAAATGAGGTTCGCTCTTTTCAGGGACTTGACGCACCTTGTTTTATTTTTGAATGAATATCTTAATTCTCGTGGCTATATTTGGCTTCCAATCTTAGATTGGACGATAATTGATGTTGGAAAAACTGCATTGAAGAACTAGTTGTTAGCGTGCGGGAATCCCGTTTAATTCGGCGAAGGCAACTGATGCAAATTGAGATTATTATTAAATTGTGGCTGCTACGTAATGGTCTACATTTGAAGAGATCTCGTCGTTTAAAACTCTTTTATTTTAGCTGAGGGGATTCCGCTATCGTACGTGATTCAGACCTCAAGTTCTACATCAATTTATTGGAAGATTTAGGTCTTTCCCGATTAGAATCTATGCCGCGCTTTCGTTACGTGATTCGACTTAAGAAATTATATCCTTTTAAACCTTCCTAACACTCGTTTTAATCTCGAAGGGATTAGAAATTAAAACCAGACCAATTAAAACGTTTCTACGATCTTATATGTATTAAACGCTACCAAAAACCGAGTATTTTTCAAGCATAGTGTGAAACAGTCAGGGAACTTTAAAATTGACCAGAAAGGTCAGGGAATTTGGATATTCACCCGAAAGGTCAGGAAAGAGTCGAGGAATTTGGAAATGGACCCAAAGTATCAATGAAAATTCGGGGAATTTAGAAATTGACCCAAAAGGTCGTGGAAAAGTCAGGGAATTTGAAAATTGACCCGAAAGGTCAGTAAATTTGGAAATTTGCGCAAAAGGTCGGGAAAAGTCAGGGAATTTCAAAATCGATCCGAAATGTCGGGGAAAAGTTAGGGAGTATGGAAATTGACCCTAAAGGTCAGGGAAAAGTCGGTAAATTTAAAAATGAGCCTAGAAGGTCGGAGAAATTCAATATTTTTGATACGTGTCTAGTAACTGTTTACGATTGGTTGACGAATTAATAATATAAACTGAAAATATACGCGTAAGGATTTGTTTTCTCATATTCCGAGTAAACTAGTGGCCTGGGAAATTATTTCGAAATGGTCAGGGAAAACCTGGAAAAGTCAGGGAAATTAAATTGTAAAATTTTGTCGAAGACGTTTAGACGGTTCTCAGTCGAGATATTAAACCCTGGAGCCATTTAAACAAGATATATAAGTGATAACGCTATTGAAAAAACTCTCTAGCCGTTACCGTTAGGAGATGAACGTATTTCAAATATAGCTTCTAACATGTACCAGAACCCATCTCTCCGATTCATTTCAATGTTATTTATTCATTTAAATGGCGCGGAGAAATCTCTAATAACGATTATCCTAGTTTTAAGCCAATTAAATTCCAGCTCGGCTTAAGGTCATTAATTCAAGCGCGTGTTGTACGTGATAAGGGTAACAATATAGCTTTATAATGGGGTTACAACGTTCCTCTTTGTATCAATTTCAATTGGACGATGCCAAAAATGATTTAGTGGTGAATCTATTTCACTCTCCACTCGAACTAGATTAGTTTCCCAAGCTTCTCTCGTTAATCCGCGAATCCACTTTTTCGCTGGCCATTGTTTAAAAATATCCCAACGTATCAATACGCCATTTTCAGGGTGAGTTTATTCTTTTGGATTTTAATTTAAGTTTAATAAATTCAAATTTAATTTCATTATCAATACTAGTCGCCATTACGATGCTAAATAACGATGGACTAATTAGGACCTGGGGAGTTTGGAAATATATAATTTAAAATTCTACAATCAAGGCAAATATTAGTTATTCGAAACTTTCATACCTCCGTGTTAAAATCCCATAGATTAGGTTAGGCACCCGATGGGATTTTATTTTAAAAATTTCAAATACATTTTTCACACATTTCTGCTCTAATTAGTCCATAAACAGGGTTGCCACAGGTCAGGGAAATCAGGGAAAAGTCAGGGAATTTGAAAAAGAACCAAAAAAGTCAGGGAATTTAAAGGTCTTTCAAGAAGCCAGGAAATTGCGATCATTATCCGCTGTTAAGATTCTCAGCTGACCTTTCAGTCAGTTGTATAGATTAGAACGAAGATACGTCTACAGTTTGACCAACGCGATTATATAAAACAATAAAAGGTTAAAAATTGTGTAGTATTAGCCGAAACGGTCAGGGAAAATTGTGGAAAAGGCCAGGGAAAAACCTGGAAAAGTCCAGGGAATTTGAATCTGAAAAAACTGTGCCAACCCTGATAAACATCTCGGTATATTTAGTGGCAACAAAATGCTCCTAACGTATTTTATGAATTTCTTTTTCGTAGAATAAATTATGACGTATTTGTCGTTATTCTTCATCGCTTTATTAATTGGTCAATTACCGAACTGTATCTTAGCGTTCAATTTCTTATCACCATTCGCTTTCACGGTCTTAGCCGCGCCTTTAAATGGCGCCTTAAAGGTAGAAGATCCATTTTTACCAATCATGGCCATATCGGCGTTGGCATTATCCGGAGTAAGTCGAATTAAAATATTTAATAAGTTCCAAATGTTCCTAATTAGTATTTTAAACTAGTCCGTAGTTTACCATAAACATCTGTCCATCCCCGTACCAATTAACCACTCGAAATACGCCAAGTTAAAAGGCAATTTTAAACCATTTCCGGTACACGGATTTCATCACGGACCTCCGAGATTTCTCCCTGGTTTACCACCTCCGGGACTTTTTGGTCCCGAGCTGTTGCCACCCAAAGAACTCTTATTAGCGTCTGAACCTCTGAATTTTTTGCACCCCGAGGAATTATGGAAACCAGGACCTCATTTGGGCGTCAAAAACCCTTGGGTTTCTTCGCTAAGTTAATCTCGCGTTAAGCCAAGATGTTAATCCTTCGGTTATTCTCTAGTCTATTCTGAATGTCAAATATTACAAATAGATTTTGTAAAGGATATTTTTGATAAAATATTTTTCTTCAAACAAATTTAAAAACAAATTTAAAATAAATCAAAATAGGCTTAGCAGGGGTCATGGAGGTTAGCTGACCCTGATGGCTATTATATTAGGAACTCCATTAATCCGGCTAAGCCTTTTTTAATAGCAAGGTTGCATTCTCCCTTTGATATTTACAAATTTCTAACCAGCAGTTCTTACAGTTAGTGTACAACTACTTTGCTTAGGCAAATTCAATGATATTGAGGTTAATGATTATATTCGACTGTTGTTTGGACTACTTTGTTTTTGTTATTTTTGGGTTTAGTATGACGTATCAATCCGCCTAAACTTTGATAATTGAAACAACTCTTCTTCGATCGAGAATAAAAAAGAATAATATGCTAAAACTTCATTTAGAGCTTGGGAAAATTTGTAATAACATTAGTGGATGATCTGTTTCTGTAGGCGAGGTCGTTAAATATTTCATTGAATTGTCTCCGAGTAATTAACTCTATATTTTAACAATTATTGAAATTATTGTTACGAAACTTTAACAAAGACGGGTGTTAACCAGTTTTAATTTAATAAGGAAGTTTAACTAGTGTACTCCCAAATTTATATTTAACCTTCTTACAAGTTCAAGGTTATTTTAAATTTTAACCCTAATTATTTCATTTCTAATTAGGGGGAAATGTAGGCGCGGTAATTTCGCTTTAAAGGCGCTATCTGCTCTCCAATTTACCCCTTTAAAATGCTCTTCCCTTACGCGCGCAGTCGTCTGCTAAGCTAGAAGACAATGCGACTTTAAAGGGGCTTTAAAAAAATGGAGATAGTTTTCGGATTAATTCCGATGAAACGGGATTAAATTAATCTCTGGATAGTGATGAAAAATGTATTTCACTTGGTACAGCGCCAAATGGTAATTTAATTCTTGTAGCCGAGGGGGATTTTGGTTTTATAAACCGGGTTTCACGTAGTTGATCTTTAGCCTCGCCTATTTTGACGCAAACTCGAATAATGGTGTCACGAATCGCGAATGAGAATAAGAAGATGGGATGATACTCATCTCCAGCCCGTTTCTATTCATTTCTCGAAAACGACAAGACCCAGACGGAACTAACGTCGTCAATTTATGCCCGTGAGTACCATATCGCTCATTTCTAACCTTGATTAATTATCCTAACTAATTAAAGTATTTTATTTAAAAAAATACATTTTAATATTTTATAATTAGGGTTATAAGTTGATAATTAACCGTAAATTAACGAGAAACGTATTGTTAGTGTCCCTAATCGCGATTAAAAACAATTAAAGGGCTTCAAAGTCGGGTATGTTCAAGGTCAGGGCCTTTTTTTATGATAATCATATTCGATTCGTAGTTTTAAATTTAGTTGAATTTTTGTAAAGTCCTACTACATTAGAAACTTATACTAAAAGGTAAAAATTAAAGGGACACGATGTAGGCGGCGGACCTAGCTTGAAAACGTCATATTCACGTCACATGATCATAGGGGGGAGGAGAGTAGCGCCATTGTGGCCAAAAAGAGAAAGCAACTATGCTTCCTATGTCTTTTTTCAAACTGGGTTCGTCTTTTTCTCACGTGTACCTTTAATTTTCAAGATTCTTTCTCCGTTAAAGGGACTATCCCTTTCCATGTCGCCTTCCTTTCTATGAAAAACTTTCTATGAAAATACGCGTATAAGTCTTCGTCACTTCAAGTTTAAATCGTAATTAACTTTGCAGGATCTGTTTATTGTTTCAGCTCTATGAAAGACATATGTTATCTAATCGTGTGGCTTAGTATCTCGCCATGGGCATTGGCTCTCAACGCATTTTCACCCTTCGCATTCACCGTGATAGCGGCTCCGGTGGCCGGACGACTCCGGCTCGGTGATCCTTTGGTTCCAGTTGTTACCTTAGGCGCCCTAGCCTTAACCAAGGTACATTCATTTCAAACCGAGTATTCGCGTATTTAATTCTAACAAATTCGGGTACCATTTTATTAGTTAGTCCTAATCAAGAGAATTCAGGGTGTGCCTAAACCAATCCGCGAATCGGAATACTTGGCTTTAAAACACGGATGGTATCCCAAGAAGAAATATCCGGAAATCATCAATATTGGATTTCCTCCTGGTTTGGCCGATCGCGCTCCGGTTCAAGTTGGGTTGTTTCCTCCACTGGTCTCTATTGGAAAGCCTAAACCACCCCCTCTTCCTTTTCCTTATCGTTTAAAACCCTTTGGTAACGGTATACCACACGGGCCATCACCATTCGGACCATTCTACGGCGGTGTTTTACCTCATGGATTCCCTCTACCGCACCACGCTCAAAACTACAACAAATTACAATTACCTAAACACGTATCTCTCTTCCCCATCAAAGTCCAAAAAAACATTAAGTTTGGGTAAAGTTTTCTCCTACAAAAAAATGCTTTCTCATCTAGTCTACATTTAAATTAAATTTATTTTATAAACCCGTGTACATGTTGTGTTTAAATTACGCGGGAATCATCCTTCATATTTCCTTGTAGTAGGAAGAAAGTGGACATCTTTATTTGGACATTAAAATATTATGAAATTAAAGAGACTGCCTCTTCAAGGTTCGCCAAATTAAATAAACGTTTCTGGAGAACTTTCGGACGTACTAATTCCTTATAAACCCATTTGTAAAGGTTTATTTTTAAATGTCCAGTAATAAGAAGCAAATGCCTTGATTAGAGCGTTATCTACATGCCCAGCCCTGATAGAAACTTAAAAGTTCGTCTGCTTCAAATTCTATAACGTCATTTGATGGAAATTAAGGCCGGTGACACGTTGATGGTATTACGAAAATTAGTTTTAAGTTAATTAATCGCATAAATCCATTAAAATATAACAAAATATCTTTAAAGAAATGAAAATTGAATGGTAGTTTAAAATAAGAATAGGCCTAGAGTGGCTAAAAACCTCCACGAACGTGTCCAAGACCAAAAGTCAAGAACTTATGTAAGTTGTAATCTTCAATTATCTTAAGGGATAATTGAATTCCAGCTAAGTGTTTCCTAATACTTTTTGTAATTAAATTATCCTTAGCCAAAAATGGAACTAGCTTTCGATAGATACGGGATACCCCGTCTTAGTAGGGCCCTCCGTTTATTAGGAGAACAGGGCGGTGGTGGTTCAGCTCCGTTGAAAATGGTTGATTTTGATGATGGAAGGAGTTTGAAAGAGCTTATGAAAGAATATAGATGGGAACGCGCTAAAAGAGCTAGCAGGTGAGCTAAATTAATAATTAAATAAGACTTAAGACTAGTTTCGTTAAGTTTCGCCTTCTATATTTCACTGTAGAAATTCCGTGGCTGATTGGCCAAAGATTAAAGAGTTTATAGTTGAAAAAACGAAGGTCTTACTTTCTCCTCAAAACGTTAAGACCACGCTTAGAGATTTCGTAAAAGGCGTCCAAAATTTGTGTGAGTTTTTTAGGTAAAAATTAAAGTCTTCGATATAGATACTTAACGTTATTTTTCCCTTAAAGTTGGTTCAGATTCCCCCGAAACCGTTATCGAAGCGGGTGTAATATTTGTTCTACAACTTTTTCTGGGTTGCGAAATCTTGGAAAATCGTCACATTATCGAATTAAACGCGATATTTGGTCAAACCGATAAAAAGCAATACGAAAAACTCTTTGGTTTAGCGAAATTAGTCTTGAATTTGGTCCCAAAAAATGATTTTGATGAACTACTCAAAGTCGAGAATCCTGACGAAGATCTAATGCCCGAAGCCTTTGGATCTAAGATAAAGTTTAGCCAGCCAAAACCTTACAACTTCGAAGATCAAGCGTTGAAACTTTACGTTCGACCTCAAGAAAAAGAGGGCGATTCTCCGACCATGAGGTACTCGCCACCCATCATTGATATTAATGTCGAAAGTAGAAAGGAACCCGCTTTAAAGTACGATAGAAAGTGGTTAACCAGGAAATTAGGCGAAATTTGCCATCCTGAAACTATCGACGTCGTTATACAGCAAGTCATACAACTTTTAGCTTCCAAAAAAACGCCTGATGAACTCGGAACTGAGGTAAGAGGCCAAATAGTCAGGGAACTCTTAGAAAAGTTTAAAAATTGGCCAAGTAGTCAAGGAACTGTTAGATAAGTTTAAAAATAGGCCAAACAGTCAGGGAACTGTTAGAAAAAAAGGCCAAATAGTCAGGAAAATGTTAGAAAAGTTTAAAAATAGGCCAAATAGACAGGGAACTGTTACAAAATTTGAATAAATAGACCAAATAGTCAGGGAACTGTTAGAAAAATAGGCCAAATAGTCAGGGAACTGTTAGAAAAAAAGGCCAAATAGTCAGGAAAATGTTAGAAAAGTCAATTAAATAGGCCAAATAGTCAAGGAACTGTTAGAAAAGTCAATTAAATAGGCCAAATAGTCAGGGAACTGTTAGAAAAGTTGAATGAATAAGGCAAATAGTCAAGAAATGATCATCTTTCGCAGCTCTGCGAACTTCTTGGTTTCGATCATTTAAATTTTATCCAAGAAATAATTGCAAACCAAAAGAATTTAAGTAACAACGTTAATGAAACGACGACTAATGAACAAAAAATAATGGAAGGACGACCGAACTACGGTTGCCAAATCACTATTCAATCGGAAGATGAAAAAATCTATAAGAAATTCATTCGGAAAGAGGAGAAGAAATTGTATAAGGACATGGCCAAAATATCTGATAATGGACACGACCTTGAATTTGATCCTCAACTCTTGAGACAGCAAAGGTAAAAGCTGAAAGGGACGTTCTATTCGTTAAAAGTGATTACCCTGATTTTAATTTTACATTATTTTGACGTTCAGGGACGCGCAATTAATAGCCGCCAGTCAAACGCCCTTATTTTCGAATAAATCTGTTAGTATCGGGGTTACTCACAGATTTCCCAACGTCTACGACTCCATGCTCGATGCCAAACATTCCTCGGGATTCATTTCCGGTGCCAAAGTAATGTTTATATCAAATTATTCAATTAACATAATTTGGAAATGTCCTGAATGGGCTGGGTACGGGTAAAATTGGAAATAGACCAAAATAGGCCTAATTTAATTGTGATTTAAAGACATGACGTCATAGATGAGCTCCAAAACTATACTTTGAGATTATTAATTAGAAGATTTTATAAAGATTTAATTAATTTTTAATTAATATAATTTGGAAATTTAAAATTTGACGTCCTGAGTGGGCAGGGATTGAGTAAAATTGGAAATAGACCAAAATGAGTTAATGGACCTAATTTAATTGAGATTTGAAGATATGACGACATAGATGAGGTCCAAAACTATACTTTGAGATTATTAATTACAAGATTTTATAAAGATTTAATTAATTAACCGCGAATAATTGATATTATTCCTTATCTCGATTTGATGACCTTAGATGCTTTTGCCAGCCAATTGCGAAAGAAAGCAAAACCAAAAATACGAAGAAGTTGCAATCCCCGCGACGAAAGCGGATACGTCAGATTTATGTCCTAAACTGGTTACGGTTGAAAGCATGGACGAAATTGGTCAATTAGGATTCAAAGGAATGAAGTCGTTGAACACCATTCAATCGATGGTCTACAATACGGCCTATTACACCAACGAGAACTTGTTAATCTGCGCTCCAACGGGAGCCGGGAAAACGAATATCGCTATGCTGACCATCTTGCATCAAATTAAACAACACATTGAGGGAGGCGTCTGTCGCCGCGATAAATTTAAGATTATTTACGTCGCTCCCATGAAAGCTTTGGCCGCCGAGATGGTCAGGAATTTCTCCAAACGTTTAGCCCCTTTGGGAATCACCGTAAGGGAATTAACGGGCGATATGCAGCCAACGAAAGCCGAGATTACTCAAACTCAGGTTAGTCATTTTCCTTTTCATCTTTTACAAGAAGGAAACGTTTCTTGGGTATTCAAAATTCGGCTAAATTACTTTGGGAATATCATTTTAGATGCTGGTAACGACTCCCGAAAAATGGGACGTTGTGACTAGAAAATCAACGGGTGACGTAGCTTTAACCCAACTCGTTAAGTTACTCATTTTGGATGAAGTTCATTTATTACACGGCGATCGTGGCCCCGTTTTGGAAGCCTTAGTGGCCCGAACGATTCGTCAAGTCGAATCCACGCAGAGTATGATCCGAATTGTGGGTCTTTCAGCCACTTTACCCAATTATCTAGACGTGGCCCAATTTCTCAGAGTTAATCCTCAAATCGGGCTATTTTTCTTCGACGGTCGTTTTAGACCCGTTCCTTTGGCACAAACCTTTATCGGAGTCAAAGAACTCAATTCTTTAAAACAAATGCAAGACATGGATGACGTTTGCTACGAAAAAGTCTCGAAAATGGTCGATAAAGGTCGTCAAGTTATGGTTTTTGTGCACGCTCGTACGGCGACTGTTCGTAGCGCTAAAATAATGCGAGAATTAGCTCAAAAGAAAGGACACAGTGAAAATTTTACGCCCAAAGAGAGTTCGCAATACGGGATGGCTTTAAAACAAGTAAATTTTAAAGCGTAATTTCGACAAAAAGACCAAGGCTTAGCTATAATTTAAAATAATATTTTTTAGATTATGAAATCTCGCAATAAAGAACTGCGGGAACTTTTCCCCTGCGGTTTCGCCATTCATCATGCCGTAATTAATGATATATTTAAGTTAATTAATATTTTAAATTAAAATATATCTTTAAATTTATTAGGGAATGTTAAGAAGCGATCGTAACATGGTTGAGAGATACTTTGAAGAGGGTTTTATCAAAGTACTCGTTTGTACTTCGACTTTAGCTTGGGGAGTCAATCTTCCCGCTCATTCCGTCATTATTAGGGTACGTTCCTTCAAATTATCCTAATCAAAAGGTAAACCCTGGCGATTTAAAGTTGCGGGAATTAATTTTTCTATTAGGGAACTGATATTTATGACTCTAAACACGGTACATTCGTGGATCTGGGAATCCTTGACGTCATGCAAATTTTTGGTCGAGCCGGTCGCCCTCAGTTTAATGAGGAAGGACACGGTACCATCATAACCACTCACGAGAAACTCAGTTATTATTTATCATTGTTGACCAGCCAATATCCCATTGAAAGTAACTTCGTTAGCATGCTGACTGATAATTTGAATGCGGAGGTAATTAAAAGTATTTTATTAACTGGAAAAGTCCGGGAAATTAAAATTGACTTAAGTTTATGGCCTATTCCATTTGGAACCAAATTTTTGGTCCAATTTCTCACCAACTAGCTTTTTAGGCTTAAGATTTGGGCCTGGTTTCTCACCAACTAGCTTTTTAGGCTTAAGATTTGGGCCTAATTTCTCACCAACTAGAGTTTTAGGCTTAAGATTTGGTCCTGATTTCTCACCAACTAGCTTTTTAGGCTTAAGATTTGGGCCTAATTTCTCACAAAGTAGCTTTTTAGGCTTAAGATTTGGGCCTGATTTCTCACCAACTAGCTTTTTAGAGCTTAAGATTTGGGCCTAGTTTGTCTACCCCGGATATTTTAGCCTAATTATGTACCTAACAAGTATACCACACTATTTAAGCCAAAATTTTGGGTCTAATTAGTCCAATAGTCTAATATAGGAACAAAATTTGGTCTTAATTTGTTTACCAGGAAATTTTTTGGCCAAAATTTGGTCCTAAATATATTTTAGAGCCTACTGAAGGATATTAAGGCGTACAAGAGAAGATTAAGGAGGGTTTGCGGATGTAAAGGAATAATTTTCTGTACCCTTTCATGGCAGATTTCTCTCGGTACCGTATCAAACGTTGACGAGGCTGTCGAATGGTTAAGTTACACGTACCTGTTCATTAGAATGAGGAAAAATCCGTTAGTTTACGGAATACCTTACACAAAAATACTGGTGAGGGTCGTAGCTTGATTAATCATCCCTCCAATACCAAAATTGTTAAGCCTAAAATCTTATCGCAGGAAGATCCCGTTTTAGACGAATATAGACGAGAATTGATTTACAAGAAAGCCCGCGAATTAGATAAAGCAAAAATGATCCGATTCGACGAAAATAACGGATATTTCCAATCTTTGGATATTGGACGCATCGCTAGTCATTTCTATATCAAACATTCGACCATCGAAACGTTCCTCGAACTACAACGTTCCGTTATGGACGAATCGAAAATTATCGAAATGGTCGCGCAAGCCCAAGAATTCGACCAATTAAAAGTCAGTATTCCCCTACTTTTTGGGCGCTTCCTTCGAGATAAAATTAACTCGGTTCTTGTCAGGTGAGGGATGATGAAATGGATGAATTGGACATTCATTACAACAGCGAATGTCAACTTCCGGTTTACGGAGGTTGCGAGAATACTCACGGGAAAGTCAACATTTTATTTCAAACTTACATCTCAAGAGGATATCTCAATTCATTTTCTTTGATATCGGATCAAGCCTACGTTGTTCAGGTAACCCTTATTTCAAATAAGATCAATTTCGAATGCTTCCCCTAAGCCTAATTTGAAATATAGCCCATTTCTAAGTCTTCTGCTAAGCCTATTTTGAAATGAAGTTAATTTCGAATGCTTCCCCTAAGCCTAATTTGAAATATAGTCCATTTCTAAGTCTTCCGCTAAGCCTATTTTGAAATGAAGTCAATTTTGAATTATTCCCCTAAGCCTAATTTGAAATATAGTCCATTTTCAATGCTCTTTACGCTTTTGCTAAGCCTAATTTGAAATAAAATGAATTTTTGATTAGCAGCTAAGGTTTGATTTTATTTATTTAGAATGGCGTTCGTATTATGAGAGCTCTCTTTGAAATGACTTTGAAAAAAGGGTTAGCCTTGCTCTCTGGAAGAATTTTATCCCTGTGCAAAATGATGGAACGCCAACAATGGGGTCACGAAAGTCCTCTTAGGCAGTTTAGGGAAATTTCCGTCGAAGTCTTACGACACATTGAAGGAAAAAATTTCACATTGCAAAAATTAAAGGAAATGGATGCCAGAGAAATAGGTAAGCGTTTCCAAAGTTTCTAGGGGGTTTAGAAAATATAAAAATAGAAAGAAATAGGCCTAATTTTATGGAGATTTAAAGACATGACGTCATAGATGAGGTCCAAAACTATTCTTTGAGATTATTAATTAGAAGATTTTATAGAGATTTAATTAATTTTTAATCAATATAATTTGGAAATTTCAAATTTGACGTCTTGAATGGGCAGGGATTGGGTAAAATTGGAAATAGACCAAAATAGGCCTAATTTTATTGTTATTTAAAGACATGACGTCATAGATGAGGTCCAAAACTATACTTTGACTTTATTAATTAGAAGATTTCGTAAAGATTTAATTGTTAATTAGTATAATTTAGAAATTTCAAATTTCTAGTCTTGAAGGGGGAGGGGTTGGGTAAAATTGGAAATAGACCAAAAAAGGCCTAATTTTATTGAGATTTAAAGGCAAGACGACATAGATGAGGTCCAAAACTACAAATATGAAAAGATTTGGTAAATTTTTAATCATTTTAAAATTGGAAACAAAATATTTAATGTTTCCAGGAATATTAGTTCGACATCAGAAAATGGGAACCGTGATAAAAAACTGCGTCTATCAAATTCCGGCTTTACTTATTGACACGTCTGTTCAACCGATTACTTGTAACGTTCTCCGAATCAAATTGGATATCGAACCTGATTTTAATTGGAACGATAAAGTTCACGGTAAAACTTCTGAAAATTTTTGGATCTGGGTTGAATCTCCGGATGACGACGCCATTTTCCATTCCGAGTACTTTGTGCTTTCTAAAAAACAGGTAGAAGTCATTTTAATCCTTTTTAAATTCTTTGAACCCGAAATTGACCTTTAACTATCTCAGGTGGTTAAAAAAGAGGTCCAGAACTTGATCTTTACGATACCGGTCGATCAAAACCTTCCCCCTCAATATATCGTTCGCGCCGTTTCTGATAAATGGTTGGGAGCTGAAGGTTCCGCCGCTATCAACTTTAGAAACCTTAAAATGCCGTTACAAAAGGTTCCCGTGACGGAACTCTTAGATTTGCAACCCTTACCCAAATCGGCCTTAAAGAACGAAGAATACGAGGAGATTTACAGATTCAGTCACTTCAATCCGATTCAAACGCAACTCTTCCATACTCTTTATCATACCGAGAATAACGTTCTGTTGGGAGCTCCCACCGGTTCCGGGAAGACCATAGTAGCCGAAATTGCCATGTTCAAAGTGTTTAGAGATCATCCTGGTGGGAAAGTCGTTTATATCGCTCCTCTTAAAGCTCTAGTCAGAGAACGAATTGAAGATTGGAAGATTAGATTCGAACAAAATCTCAACAAGAAGTTAGATTAACATTCTTAATTGGGTTTTAGTTTCAGAAATTGACCCGGAACTTTCTATTTTCTTTAGGGTAGTTGAATTGACGGGTGATGCGAGTCCCGATGCCCGTTCGATCGCGCAAGCTGACGTGATCGTTACCACTCCCGAAAAATGGGACGGTATCAGCCGTAGTTGGCAAAATAGAAACTACGTCCAAGACGTGGCCTTGATCGTTATCGACGAAATCCATCTGTTAGGAGAAGATCGCGGTCCCGTTCTCGAAGTTATCGTATCTAGAACTAATTTCATTTCGGCTCACACTGAGAAACCTTTAAGAATAATAGGGTTATCAACCGCCTTAGCTAACGCCACCGATTTAGCCACTTGGTTGGGAATCAAAGATGTGGGTTTGTACAATTTCAAACCTTCCGTTCGACCCGTACAATTGAGCGTACACATACAAGGTTTTCCTGGAAAACATTATTGCCCAAGAATGGCTTCGATGAATAAACCCGCTTTCAGAGCCATTCAAAGTTACTCTCCGACCAAACCAACCCTTATTTTTGTATCTTCGCGTCGACAAACTAGATTAACGGCTTTAGATCTGATAGCTTATCTAGCGGCTGAGGAAAACCCAAAGAAATGGGTTCACGCGGATGACGCTTCCGTGAGTAAATACGTAGAATTTTATTACCTATCTTATTTGGTAATAAACTCGTTCATTTTCTCATCGCGTAGATGAATTCTATCGTTCAAAATATAAGGGATCAAAATTTAAAATTAACTCTCGCGTTTGGAATTGGATTGCATCACGCCGGTTTGCACGAACGAGATAGAAAAACTTGCGAGGAACTTTTTGCTAATCAAAAAATTCAAGTTAGTTTTGTTTTTTTATAACTAGCAAAGGCTTAAAGTTTGCGTTAAAGCTTAAACAGTGTCATTATATGAATTTTGGGAAACTAGCCAAGGCTTAAACAACGTTATAAGAATTTTTATTAATTTACAAAGGCTTAAACATAGTGAGAAATTTGCAAAAGCTCAAATATTGATCTTAGACCGTATATTTCTTTATTAGGTTCTTATAGCGACCGCTACCTTAGCTTGGGGAGTCAATCTTCCCGCACATTTAGTCATTGTTAAGGGAACCGAATACTTTGATGGGAAAACCAGAAGATACGTTGATTTCCCCGTGACGGGTAAGCGAGAATTTCCTGATTAATATCGACCCCCGTGGGAACACATTCCTAACTGTTTTCCGTAGACGTGCTTCAAATGGTTGGTCGCGCCGGTCGACCCCAATTTGACAACGAAGGAATCGCCGTTGTTCTCGTTCAAGATTCTAAAAAGGAATTTTATAAGAAGTTCTTTTACAGTCCATTCCCGGTCGAGTCCTGGTAACACCCTTTCTTCGGTTGATTCTTTTTTTTTAACTCTGTTGTAACGAAGTTTAAATTTTTTCCTTCAGTTTGCTTCAAGTATTAGCCGACCATTTAAATGCGGAGGTTGTTGCCGGAACCATATCAACCAAACAAGATTGTCTGGATTATTTAACATGGACTTACTTTTTCAGACGTCTCGTACAAAATCCCAGGTAAAAGAAAAGAGACCTATAAGGTCATAAAAAATGTTAAAATAGATGTAATTGGCCGTGGTTAATGGGAAATAGGCAAAAAGGTCATGGGAAATGTTGCAAAAGACCTAAAAGGTCTTGGGAAATGTTACAATAGACCTTAAAGGTCATGGAAAATGTAAAAATATACTTAAAAGGTCATGGGAAATGTTACAATAATAAGAAATGTAAAAATAGACGTGAAAGGTTGATGGAAATGAGAAAATAGGCCAAAATATTAATACTTAATAGAAAAGCCAGAAATTAAAAGAAAATAGGCCTATTTCAATCCAAAAAATCCACACGTGATTTTCTCAGGTTGTTTAATTGATTTAATGATTTTTTTCCTTGAAGCTATTACGGTCTACAAGACACGGATAATTTTGTTCTGAACAAATTCATATCTTCCCTTATCGACAAATCTCTCGGAGAGTTGATGTTGTCTAGTTGTTTAGAAGTGGAAGATGTGAGTTATACTCGTTTAAAAAACACCCCAGATTCTAGGTAAATAATCAGATGGTTCAAAAACCCTCGGATTTAGGACGAAAGAACTCTTCATTCGACCGTACTCGGTTGTATTTCGTCCTATTATTATCTGAATCATCTGACGATCAGAATGTTCAAAGAAAACATGGGAGCCGACAGTTCTCACGAAAGACTATTACAAATATTAACCCTAGCCACGGAATACGCCCAACTTCCAGTCAGACATAACGAAGACGCCATTAACGGGTAATTTTACTAAATCTGGGGTCTATTATATTTTAAAGAGGGTGTTGTTGAAAATAACTCTAAAATCTATTGTTAAAAACGTAGCGATCTAGCGAAGAGTTGCCCTTTGGAGGTGAACGTTAACTCTTTGGATAGTCCTCACACGAAAGCTCATCTCTTGTTACAAGCGCATTTTAGTCGATTGAATCTTCCCTCTACTGACTACAATACCGATTTGAAATCGGTACTCGATCAAGCCATTCGAGTAATTCAAGCCATGATTGACGTCGCGGCGGATGCTGGTATATATTACTAAAACTAATATATATTATTTTCTAAATATACTTTTTTGTTTCTGCCAAGGTTGGTTGGCCACCACCTTAAGCTCTATGGAATTGTTGCAAATGGTTCTGCAAGCCAGATGGCACTCCAATAACTCAATATTGACCTTGCCCCATCTCGAAGACACTCATTTACATCTTTTTCAGTAAGTTTGAAGTCTCTACTACGTATTAGGCTTAGCATTTGCTTTAAATTAGGCTTAGCATTTGCTTTAAATTAGGCTTAGCATTTGCTTTAAATTAGGCTTAGCATTTGCTTTAAATTAGGCTTAGCATTTGTTTTAAATTAGGCTTAGCATTTGTTTTAAATTAGCCTTAGCATTAGTTTTAAATTAGGCTTAGCATTCGTTTTAAATTAGATATAGTACCCATCTTGAATTATTTATTTTAAAGTTCACTGAAATGGGGTTCGAGCAAAAGTGATATTGGTCTCCCCTGTGATTCCCTTCCCGAATTAATATCCGCCGTCAATTCTAAAGGATACAAAGCCTTGTCTTACGTCCTTCAAAAATATCTCGATACCAACCAAATTGAACAGGTTTGTCTTTCATTGCTTTTGTAAGTAAAATTACGTAAGACTTAAATTAATTTAATCATCGTGACAGATATATCAAACTTTAAACGCTCTACCTATTATAAGCATCGAAGTATCGGTCAAAGGATTTTGGGACAATGATGGCCAACAACAAACTAAACCGTTACAGATCGGTCCTCGAGGTAAAATAGAGTGGACGCGATCTTTTGTATTTGATAGAACAGACATTATAATTTAACCCCCTTTTTTCCAGCGAAAGTCTCAAACCCTGATTCTTGGACTCGCGTTCATGCGGATCAAGAATACCTAATTTGCGTCTCAATTGAGAGACCGCGAAGAGGTCGAAGGGGAGATACTAAAGCCATCGCTCCCAGATTTCCTAAACAAAAGGACGAAGGCTGGTTTTTGGTTTTAGGTTCTTCCGAAAGTAAAGAATTGTTGGCAATGAAGAGAGTGAGTTCCATTCGAGGACGGACCAATCAACAGTTAGTTTTTTATACCCCCATCACGCCTGGACGCTATATCTACTCGCTTTATTGTCTGAGCGATTGTTATCAAGGCTTGGATCAGCAGTACGACTTACATCTCGATGTAACTGAAGCTAGTATCGCGGCTCAGGTTAATTCCGAAGTTACTGCGGGAGATGAAGAGGATACCCTTGAATGAAGAAGTGTAAATCATTGGGTATATAAGAATTAAATATATAGATTTGAAATTTTTATTTTCATATAAGCAAATTCATTTTTATTTTCATATAAGCAAATTCATTTTTAATTCGTGACAGTTTCAGTTGTAGTGAATTTCCCCTGCAAACTTGCCCATGCAAATTTTTGCTCCTTCAAATATTATCCCCTGAAACAACGCTAAAACGACCGTCGTTTCTAACTTACGGCTGAATAATAGGCTTATGGTAAAAGGAAATGTTTGAAGGGAGGATTTTTAGGTATTTCGTTATAAAGTACATTAAACTTAATCTAATAATTAATATTAAAAATTTATCTGTTTTTTTAACTATTTGTTACCTTACTTATTATTATAAATAATTATATTATTTTAAAACATATTTAAGGATTTAAGAATAATATGCTTATGATCATCACATTTAAAGAGTCATAAATGGACATCCAATCAGATGTTTATAAATATTTCTCCCTCCCCCACTCCCCTCGCTTGTTTTTCATGCTGTCTGCTTTTATTCACGTGTTAAGGAGTTAGGCTTAGAACGTTTCTCATAATTCAATTAAAAATATGTCTAATTCTTTAGTCAGAAAGTCTTTAGACTTATTTAACAATGTAGAAATTGTAAAGGGTATGTCTAAAATTAATTATATTACGTTAATAACTTAATTATTCTCAGTAATGTACTTATTTCAGACAGTACCAAAGGTGAACCATCGAACACTAAATCTAAAAACATTCAGAAAATACAAAAACCCAAAAATACTTTAAAGGATCAAAAAGTGAAGTCTAAAATAGGTACTTGTATCGATTAACCATAATCTGAATTTGCCAATTAAGTATTCTGAACCCTTTGACTATTTGAAGATGAATATCGTAGAAAGAGGCTCGGTGATCAAACCAAGAAAAACCTGGATCTCCTAAGAAAGCTGAGTAATTCTTCAGCCATTTCCAAAGAAATGACGCGAAAAGTGTTAAAAAATCGTGAGAAACTTTCTAAAGACTTGATATTTGAAAAGAAAGATGCCAAAAAACCTACGCGAGAAACCTCTTGTTTCACTGAAGATGATTTTGCTTGGTTTGAAAAAGAATACCATGTTAGATGAATTTTCTCAAAATGTAAATAAATGTACCTAAAAATGATCTTCATTGGTCTAAATTAAGCCTATTTAATCTACAAAATGTAGGCTTACTATAAAGAGAGACACTAAAGATCCATTTTAAATTGTTTTGAAATTTTATTTTTGCTAGAAAAACATTTCCAAAGTTTAATCTTCCTCTTCTTCTTCAGCGGCTCCGCCTCCAGTTCCCTTCTTCATGTTCTTCCTCTTTACACGGCCAGGTCGTCCACCACCGAAGGGAGATTTCAATGAGAAGTCAATGTGCTTCTCCGAATCCAACCTCACGATGAACGAAGGGATATTAACTACTTGTTTGCGAACTCTGAAACAACGAAGAAAATTAAAAAAAACCCTAAAAAACAACGTAAGTTAAAAAGTGATTACCTTATATGTCTTTGTCTGATGAGTACTCGAGCGTGATGAATACTCTTGGCCAGACCGTGTTTAAAAACTTGGGTTTGCAGCCTACGTTCTAAGAAATCCTCGATTCTTAGACCCAAAACGTAATCGAGCTTCATTCTATTCTCATCCAATACTCCGATACGAACCAAACGTCTCAGTAGCGCGTTACCTGACAAATATCGTTATTAGAGAGATTATATTTATCAATATTGAGACCAAAATACCTTCAAAAAGACGTTTAGGGTCCTTCTCGTCCATGGTCAAAAGCTCACGGGCGGCTTTACGGATCTTGGCCAAGGTGTATTTTACTCTCCATACTTCGCGCTTGTTCCTTAGACCATATTCTCCGATAAGTTTTAACTCTTGATCTAAACGTTCCTTTTCGAAAGGACGTCTAGGAGTAACGTAGGTTTTAGAGTGAACAGTTGGAATTCGCGGCATATTCTTCTATCTGTAATAAAGCGATTAAACAAAAAAATTATTGTATGCTAAGCCTAACGCCTAGCTTAGAAATCGCCATGAAGTAACCCTTGGTAAAGAAACAACTTTGATATGTTTTCTCCGTGTTATAAATAATGAAAAATTAAGTTAAAATTACGTGGATGATTTCTTCGCGAGTTTATTTATAGATTTTAAAAAATAATTTAATTGGAATTAATCATTTAATTACCTTTAATGTAAGCACATTGAAGAAAATACCACGCGGCAGATAGAAACGTGAGATATCCAAAGAACAGCTATTATATATGAAATTAGGAATGGACTTGTTCATCGACAACGTGTCTCCCGCAGTGCTACCAGTTAAAAATTTATACAAAAATAAAGAACAATAATTTTTATTAAGTTAATAATCAATGATAATAATAGGGTTTAATTACGCTTAATGTTATTTTAATACTTTAGCTTAAGTAAATAATTGATTTTAAATAATTGTATTTCTAAAAGCATTATATATATATAAATTTGTAAGAAAGTGTTCAACGGTAAATACCGAAGTATAAGCTTAACGTATTTTCCATAGCGCAGGTATCTTCGGCATGTTGCACTGATCGAAAACCCTTCCTTCTTCTAATTGCTGTCTGCTCAACAACTTATGAACTATAAGTTGTTGAGCAGACAGCAATTAGAAGAAGGAAGGGTTTTATCTTGCTAGTCTTCTGAAACAGCTGTCCATGTTTTGTTCGTGGAATGATCATGGGATCCATCATCCATTAGAATTTAGAAAAGGGAAAGTGTAAATTTTAGTCAATGTTATTATACCGGTATTTATTTTTAATAAGAATTATATTTAATTGTAAGTTTATTTTAAATATCAAAATTGTAGGGTCAAATATTAATTTATGCTGCTCGAAATTCTAATAATGCGTGAAAGAAGCCAATACGACGAACCTTCTTGGAAAACAGAGCGAAAGCCAAGGCTTAGCGGAAATGTTATCTTGTTTATTTTCGATATCTCGACATGATTTGGAGTTTTTATTCGATTTACTAAAACTTTTAAGAGCGCTTCAATCATGAAATGCCATCGCGATAGATAGAAATGACCTTTAAACTTTGAAATAAACAGTGAGCTTTCAATATGTCACTAGCCTGTAACGCAAACCTCCGTGAAACTAACGCGAGTGCAGCAACGCGATTTGAAGTAGTAGCTTTTAGTTAAGCGCTTTAAATAACTAGTTTTTAAATAGTTAAATTTTAAAATTGTTTATTAGCTTTTAGTAATTGTCGCGATTTTTCAAAATGAACAAAAACGTCTCCGAAACTCTAACGATAGATTCGAACCAATACGCTCTTGTTGAAACTGATTCTATGGAAAATGTTTTTTTACCTATTAAAAATACAGCGAGAGTTAAGGTAAGTCTAATTAATCTATTCATTTTCAAACGTACTTTATCATTTGTAACAATTTTAATCATTGGCGCAGTATACTTGTTTCGATGTATCGCAACAGTTTGTGGTTTTTGGATCAACTAGCGGCGGTATCTACGTTTTTATTCGAGATACGTTACAGTATCTCAAGTCTGTTACGAATAAGGTTAGGATTTAACTATACATAGTTTTCACTAAAGGGGGTAAGTGCCTTTCCCCCCATGTTGCCAACCACTTGTGAGTGCAGAGGGAAAGGCTAGAGTTTAGTTTTGAAACTGATCTGTTCTGAACTGCACTCACAAGCTCCTGGCAACCTGGGAATGAAAGCAAAGCTGGGTAAGAGGGGTGGAATTTTCTTTTGCCCCTTTACTGAAAACTATGTATAAAACATTTCCAAAATAACATTTTTATAGACAAATTGCTTAATTTTTAGGATGGCCCAGTTAGTCAAGTCGCTATCGCCCCTGATGATTCTATTTTGGCCTTTTCAACAAGGTAGGATACAATTTAATTATTTCTAATAACCAGATTCAAAAATGTTCTAAAACTATGAGGGCAGTCGCGGTCACGTTGTTGTTTTGGAACACAACGCTGATAAAGAAGGTGTTCAGCCTCATCGCTTGCAATTCACGTACGATCATAAGGGGGCTCTCGTCACCAGCCTTCATTGGAGTAACACGACTGCTCGACTTTACGCCGGAGATGATGCGGGAAGAGTTTCGATGATTAACGTTTCACTCTCGAGGGTGAGTTTTGATAAAGATGGCTCGATCAAAATCTTTAATTCATTGGCTTATTTCGAATCTAGACGAGAAGTCTCTTTCAAGTGCCAAGCGCGACTCTAATGAAAGTAGATTCTCGCGTAGTTCAGTTGGATTACTCCAAAGATTTTCTTTTAGTATCGTCGTTAACGCGTTCTTACATCTTCAATACTAACACGTAAGTCAATGCCGCTTTTCAATTTGATTCTCATTCTCGACCCTTTTTATATCAATCCTCGTTTAAATTTTCTCCAAACTTTCATTTTGTCGAAATTCCACGTAGGAATTTGTATAATTTCCGGTATGTTTCAATTAACCCATCTTCTAAATTTAACCCCATCGTCGTTTGAACTATACTTTAAGCTTACATCTCGATAAAAATCATTTTAAAGGGTTTGTTGCCCCGTTTTTTAAGTCAAACCAATCGGAACCTTTTCTTAAACCTATTTAAACTAAACCTAACCCTTAAAAATAAACTAAACCATCTTAGTTGAACCAATTTGCTTAAATTTAGTTCTGCCATTATCCCTTATTTTTGGTTTAAAAGAAAATGAAGCAACAAACCCTTTAAAATGCTTTAAAATATTTAACGGTTTGTTGAAATTTGTTCAGGGAACAATGGGTTCAAATTGGCAAGAAATTACGGGATGGTGAATTTGGAGCTTGCCTCTATCCCGGTCCTCGATATCAAGACCCGTGTACTATTTATACGGCGCGACCAGGGGCCAGGCTGTGGGAGGCCGATTTGAGGGGAAACGTTCTATCAACGCACCAGTTTAAGGCTGCTCTCGGAGTCTCGGCCGCCAAACTTACGACGTACAAAAACCGAGGCTCCGAAGAGGGTCAACAGGGTACCACCGCGTCGCCGAGCTCTCGATCCGTCGTAGGATTTACAAAGTTATACGCTTTGTGGCCCAGGTTAGATATTTTGCCTTCTTGACCCGGAAAATTGATTTAACTATTAAATTATTTTCCAATTTTAGCCACGAACTTTCACCGTTTATTCTTACTTGGAGTTCCAATGGCTTTTGCATTTTAAATCCAAAAAAAGCCGAAGTTCTGCTAAGATGCGACGAGTTTACTGGTAAGATTCAGTTTTATAAGGCTGGAGATAAATCTGGGGTTTAGGCTCGTGGAAAAGACCAGAAATTATATTATTATGATTTAGGGTCATTGGAAAGACCAGAAATTTACTCTATTGGAGTTTAGGGTTGTGGAAAAGACCAGAAATTATTTTACTATGATTTAGAGTCATTGGAAAGACCAGAAATTTACTCTATTATGGTTTAGGGTCATGGGAAAGACCAAAAATTACTCTATTGGGGTTTAGGGTCATGGAAAAGACCATAAATTATATTATTATGATTTAGGGTCATTGAAAAGACCAGAAATTTACTCTATTGGGGTTTAGGGTCATGGGAAAGACCAGAAATTACTCTAAGGGGTTTTAAATTATTTTCTAGATATAAAATGCGTGAAATGCTACAAAAGTTACCTGTACATAAACTACCAATTTGATAAATTTGCGCGAATCGCGGTTCTACCTCCTGACAAAGCTGCCAAAAAGCTTTTTGGGTTTTCCCTTTACCATCAGTGCGCCAGTTTTATGGTTGAAAACGAGGCTTATTTCACTAAGAAAAAATCCTGTCTCTCTCCGGCCAATCTCGCTACGTTGCTCGATAAACTGAAAGAGGCCCGAGAAATTAACCTGGTCGAGGCTCTAGAGCCGTTAATAGCGGTTATTCTGGCCAGAGAAAACGAAAATAAACGCGAGAAAGATGAAACTCCCCCCCCCAAATCAGTCCGACGCCCCAGATCGGCTTTGGCTCACCACGGTGGAGATCCCAATCGCTCGCGACGCGCTTCACCTCAACCAGCCCGATGTCGCTCAGCCTCGCCCATGCTCCGTCAAAGACATCCTTCCGGATCACCTCCCACTTCCGCTCTTTCAGAAACACTCGCTAAGAAAGGTTTCGATAATGTCACCAAAAGTCAGGAAGAAATACGCAAAGCCAAGTTTAAACCAACTCATCGTAAAACGAAAAGCGATTCCAACGCGGCCGCTTTGATCAGCGGAATGAATATTCCTCTTAAAAATGGGGCGGTGGCTGAAAAACCAACTGATGTTTCGTTTAAACCGCTTCCATTAGCGTTAAACGGACTTTTGTCTCCCGTGGACGAAGGTCGTCACGAATGTTCGCCCGTTACAAACGTTCCTCTGCCCTTATCCGAAAATGGCGGTGGACCTTCTTCGCCTTCTAGTTCGCTCACGCTCAGTCTTTACAATCCTTCCATCGCTTCTGATACTCCACCCATTCTAAACGGTGAGTCAATCATTTTTTGATTTTTTCCATTGAGTAAATTTTAGTCTATTTTATCTGATTTTGGCCTATTTATAAATTAATAAAAATTGGGACATGATTCCTCGCAATTTTTCAATCAACTTTAATTCCACTTAATCTTTATTAAATTCAATGCCAGTTCATTTTACATATTAGTTTAGGGTCTCTCTTACCTCGTCGTGTGTTAAATTCCCCTCAAATTTGATCTATTTTTGGCCTATTTTCATTTTTATTCAAACCCAAAGTTGTTGATTTCACTCAGTTATACAATGTCATTTTTCAATCAACTTTAATTCCATTTAATCTTTATTAAATTCAATGCCAATTTATTTTAGATGTTAGTGTTGGATCTCTCTCATCTCGTCGTGTGTTAAATTCCCCTCAATTTTGAAATTTTGATCTATTTTTGACCTATTTTTGTTCTAATAGAAACCTCCCTTTTTTTATCCACGATTCAGTTGATCCTAATTCCGAATTGGATCTTATGTCAAATAGTCAAGCTACGATGAATGGTAGTACTACTAACGGCAGCGTTTTATTCCCGTCCGAAGAATTAGCGGGAAACACGCCCCCCGGCGAAGGTTTGGGAGTGGAAGGGCTTAATTTCGACGTCTCTTATCGTTTACTGAGTCTCTCAGTTCACGGAGGAGGCTTGGTCTTCCCTCCTGGCTTCGATTATTCCATTTTGTCTAGTCACGAAGCTGGAGATATCCCACCCATCGATCTAGGGAAGCTCAAAGATAGGTCAGTTCAAAATTGACCATTTATTCAAATATTTTGGCCAATTTAGACCAAAATGTATGTTTGGGCATTACATTTTGGCTTAAATAGTCAAATTATCTTTACTGTCATCTTTCAGTATTTCGAGCACGTTCACGTCCGGTAAGAAAGTTCTCCTCCAAAACTGGAAAGATTTAGAGAATCGTTTCAAGCAGATGGGTGTCAATGAGACGACAGCCATGGTCCCTAAAGGTTTTGTCCATTCCAATTCTTCGCCTTCCTCTACTTGGGATCCCGCTGATGATGGAACCAACAAAGAAAATCAAGGAGATCCCAATGGTATTTTTAAAATTGACAAGCTACTAATGCCGCATTTTGGTCCTCAATATATCATACGGAAGAAGATCTAATATATTTGGGCCAAAAGTTTTCAGTTGGCCTCTCTTAGTAGTAATCAGGATCTTGATTGGTTTTAGGGACATATTTAGACAATCGTTTATGGTCATCAAAGGGTCTTCACGACAGCTCGATCTGGGAAGATTCTCCTTCAGTCGATCTGAGCGGCCTTTTATCAGCCACGCAAGAAGCTAGAATTCGCTTGAGAGATCCCGATATTTTATTAGATCCGATTGGCCGAAGGGAAGTTTTACAATCCTGGGTCAACGTACTAAACGAAACGCAATTGGAAGTTTTGCATTTCGCGCACAATCAAACTTCGCCTCTTCAAGGTAATCAAATAATCAAAACCCCCGTGACTATTTAAAAACCTTTCAAAATCGTTTGATAATTTAGAACCTTGCGATAACGAATTCGAAGACATCGCGCTAGAAGTCAATGGAAATATTTGTCAAACTTCTATGGGGAAAAAGAATCACGCTTATCACCCGGATTTCATTCCTCCCACCTCCAAGAAACTTCAACTGCGCGATTCTTCCGTCATCGTTTACAGTCCCTTCAGAGTTAGTCCAGAAATTCACTCTCAAATGTCTTCGCTGGCTGTTAGCTGCTTTAGAACGAAAATACTCGGTGATTCTTTATCAGAACTGGGCTTGTTCTTTCCCAATTCCGCACCTTGGGAAAGCGTTCCTGATTCGATGAACGAAACACCTCATCATTCCGATAAAAATGGGAACAGCGAAAAAATCAAAGATTCACGCTCATTGGATTGTAATCTCGCATTGTTTGTTTCAAATTACTTTCATCTTTTATGCGGTAATAGCGAAAGGTTAGCTAAATTATTTACTATCGTTAAGCCTAAATATCATCTTGAGTTTAAGCCTAAATAGCATCCTGATCTTAAGCCTAAATATCATAATTTTTTGAACTAAAGTATAATCATTCTTAAGCCTAAATCTGACTACATCTTCATTCTTAAGCCTAAATCTGACCACATCTTCATTCTTTAGCCTAAATCTGACCACATCTTCATTCTTAAGCTTAAATCTGACCGCATCATCATTCTTAAGCCTAAATCTGACCGCATCATCATTCTTAAGCCTAAATCTGACCACATCATCATTCTTAAGCCATATACCATCAAGCCTAAATCTCATTAAGCCTTTTTTTCAGGCGCGAAAAACAAGTGGAAGAATTTGTCCATTTGAAAGAGAATAGTTTTTGCAGGGAAAGTTCAGGGTTAATTTTAGAAACTCGTTTCAAGACATGGTGCGCTTTTAACGAGGGAATTCAAGTTCTGAGAAGAAGAGATGAATTTGATCGAGCTCTACAAAAAAATAATTTAAACGCTTGCGTCGAAAGTTTATTAGAATCGTTTCGTATTACTAGAGTCACAATTTCAAGAATAATGCAGTGAGTCCAATTATTGACAATTTTGATCTATTTATGTCTAATTGTTTTTTGTCTCTGTCAGATTATCACGAATCGATTATTCGAAAGCTTTGGAAGCTTGTTTGTCTCTTTGTCATCAAATGTCACCGATAGATCTGTTGTATATATCACTTTGTACCGGCCATCGTCACCCCAATCTATTTCTTAAATGCGTTGATCTGATCCTCGAGGAAACTCCCAACAAACATAAGTAAACCGCTTCCCAAAACATCTCTTCTAACGTCCGTTTAAATTATTATTTTCGAACGTAGGAGTCAAATAATTTCTAGTTTATTCTCGTCCTACGAAGTTCGTACTAATTGGATTCGTTTTGCCATCAATCAACCTCCGGAAACTGACGGGAATCTCGTCAATCTCCGTTGTTCTATTTGCGGAAATCCCGTGTAAGTAAAATCAATTCTTTTGATTTTATTTTAACGTTTTAAAATCTTTTTTCATCCCCCCCGTCTTAGACCCGGTTCTCATCTGTATCAGTGGCCAAAAGGAAAGCAACTGCTTCACATTCTCGATACCTTTGGATCTGACGAGACGACTAGTCAACATTTGACGCAGCTTTGTCAAGAAAAAGGGTTAGTTATTGATATTTTTCATTACTTTTATTGAAAACCCGCCTCTTTTTACCAATTTATTTCACTTATTTCCTTCAAATTGAAGTTTAAAATGGTTTTAAATCTTTTTTTCCTCTTAGTTTCTGGCCAGGATATCTTCTTTTATTGAAGAAGCGCAAAGAAACCTCGAAACAGCTAAACACTCTATTACTACTGGATGACGCGAGGCTTCTTTCCAACGAACACCCTTTAGGTTGCTTTCCCGAAGACGAACGTCAATGGGCGTCATTTTTAATCAAACTGTCCGCTTGGCACGAGAAACGTAAAAGTGCCAAAGGAGATCCTCCTTGGGAATGTTCCAGTTGCGGAGCTCCTATCGGACCTACAGCTTGCTTTTCCGAGAAATATAGCTTGACCTTAGACGTAGCTGTCCGTAGAATGCTATCAGTTTTTTCTCCTACGAGAGTCATTAAGATCGTCCGCTCCCTTCAACTCCCTAATGGAGCTCTGACTTCCACCACTTATCGAGCTACGCTACTCACTCATCTAATTGATACCCAGCAAAGGTAAAGATCTACCAATTTACGCATTCAGATGTAATTAAAGTCCAAACCTCGTCAGAAATGGGTTCAATTAGTTAAGGACTTTGTACTCTTTTTAGTATTCTATCGCATTCAATTTTGGCCAGGGTCGAAAGTTATCTGTGGCTTCGCCGATCTACTTCCATTCCACCTCAAATTTGGAAGGTTTTTGAAGAAGAATCGCGACAAAGAGGGGTAAATAGTGTAAGCCTCATTAGAGATCTCGATTTGGTTTAATCGTTGGTTTTATCTTAGTCTCCATTAAGCGACGGTAGTCAGTCGGAAGGGAAAGTGGCGGAAGCCTCTTTGAAACAACGTTGCCTTCGATATTTGGAAGAACCCGAGAATAATTGGGGTGTACAAACGAGGATCCAGAGATCTTGTCCTTTATGCGGGATTCAACTCTGTACGAATATCTTCGGAGGGAATCGGAGAACGAGTCAGGCCACCGGAGTCACTGTCGGTAGTTGCGGTAAGTAAAGGGGGTATAAGAAAATAATTTAGACCAAAATTTGCCCGCAATTTGACAACCAGTGTAAAATCTCAAAAGGATTTTTCTAATATATACTAGGCTCAATGGGGGGAGGGGGGGGGCTTAAATAGCGACAACCGTGTGGTGACTGCTATTAAAATAGTCACGAGACTTCAACAGTGATAAGTCTAATTCAAAATCAAATTATTCTAAGCCTAGTTGAACAAGAAAATGCTAAGCCTAGTTGAACAAGAAAATGCTAAGCCTAGTTGAACAAGAAAATGCTAAGCCTAGTTGAACAAGAAAATAATGCTAAGCCTAGTTGAACAAGAAAATAATGCTAAGCCTAATTGAACAAGAAAATAATGCTAAGCCTAATTGAACAAGAAAATAATACTAAGCCTAATTCAACAAGAAAACAATGCTAAGCCTAATTCAACAAGAAAATAATACTAAGCCTAATTCAACAATAAAATAATGCTAAGCCTAATTTAAATGAATTAGAAATTAGGCTCAAATTTGGTTTAATCCAATATTTGATATATCAATTAGTTTTTCGAGACTAGGTTTATTAAAGTTGTTATTTTCCCTGGCCCTTCTCTATATTTTTAGGTCACGCTTTCCATAGTAGGTGCCTAGGGCATCAGGTGACGCCTTGTCCATTATGCGTTGATCGCGCAAATTTGAAAAAAGACAATAATTAAGCGTTTTTATAATAATATTATATACCTTTAAAGAAATCTTTTCTCCCGGAATTATTTACGGAAGAAAAGCAATTTGCTATTAAGTTTTGCGTTCTATTTAAATTATTAATGTTTTATCCAAAAAAAACCCCACAAATCCCCCAAATATAGATATAGCAGTTTTATTTCAACTTGGAATCATTTATTTTAAGATTTAATTTTCCTACTATATTATAATTAATAGGGATCGCTAACGAAGCTTAAAAATGCTAATTAAGGTAAGGAAAAATGATCCTAATCATTAGATGGGTTGGGGAACTTAAGTTAGGGAATTCAAAATTAAGCCTAAAAGGTCAAATAAGTCTAAAATTAGGTCATTTAAGTTCGACTAGGGGTTGGGACACAATCATTACGTCAATATATTCAAATCTGTTTAAATTTTATTTAATAACAATACAAATAAGCGTTCATTACATTGAAACAACGATATTTAGTTAATTATTCAGTTTCCGTCACCCAATGATTTGATCCAATCATTTTATCGCGATTCTTCAAATGAACGCGAATAACGCGAGCGTAAGCCTCTCTGTTAAGTAATTGATACGCTAACGGCAACAACTGGTTAACGTAAGGATGCAAAGCCGGATCTCCGTAACAGAAAAGATCCATTCCCAATTCTAAACCCATCCCAAAATCGCACTCGTCGTTCGCGAATTGAACCAAAGTCACCATTTTTTCAACGGGTTCCATGATATCTTTCTTCGGGTTTGATTTCTTATTAGATATTTTAGTCAATAATAAGCGTAAATTGGCGTCAGTTTCTGGAAGTTCGCGATAACCAACGTCGTTTTCCACTTTGACGCAAATTCCAGCTCCGTGAAAACACTTTGTTACGATAGTTTTTTGACGGGCTTTCATCTTTTGAGTCACGCGATCTAAACTGTAGGTTAATTCGCGATCACTCATGAACCGTTTCAGACGATTTTTAAGTTTTTCCAATAATTCTCGGTTTGTTTTATCTGATTTTGGAATCTGTTGCAATCTGTGGGCGATTTCGGAGCTGAAAAATAATTATAATGGGTAAAATTAATGACGGATCTGAACCGGAATATTTAAAATTCCTCATTTTCGTTTACCTCAGGGCTCCGAAAAGATTATCTCCCAGTGGGTTTATCTTGCAGGATGTTGGAGCGTATTTCACACCGGGCGAATTGAATGCCACGAAAGCTGATTTGGAATTTGGGTCATCTCTGTAATATCCAAAATGATATCCAAACAATTTTTCGTCCTTCTTGGAGTCTTCCGTTGAAATGACGCAAGTCTGAAACTCTGGGGGATCGTAATAGTAGCGATGTTTCAACAAAATCTCATCTTTTTCAGCTTCATCTTCCATCGAGAAACTTTCTAGATCATTCAGAATCTCAAATGGTCCGACTAGTTTAAGATTTAAGGCTTCTTTCAACGCGTTTAAGGGGTTTTTAGGCGATAAAGTTGTACAGAATTTCCAAAAATGGTAGAAATCAGTGGGCATTCCTTCCACACCGTATATATTCTTTATCTTGTCTTCTAAATCACTCGGTTTCAACTTCTCCGACTTTTCATTAGAATTTTTGCTTTCTGAAGAATTGTCCTTTTTGTCAGATTTTTCTTTTTGGGTAGCTTTTCTTTCGACATTCTCAGTTTTTCTCTTCTTAACGGTGTCATCAGACAATGTTTTGTCATTGTCAGAGTCCGGTTTAGTCTCAGAATCCTCGTTATCAGAAATTTGAGGTTCAACCATCTCAACTTTACGCTTTTTACTGGAGGATTTTATACTCTCGTCATCAGAATCCGATATCTCCTGAACTTTTTTCTTAGGAGAAACCTTTTTAATGGCACGTTCTTTGCTATTTTTCTTCGGATGATTAAATTTTTTCAAGTGTTCTTCGCTGGTTTGGTAACATTTTTCACCATATTTACAATCTTGTCGTTCATTATCTTCGTCGTCAGACTGATCAGAGATTTTGGGTTTCACTTTTTTTACTTGTTTCAATTGGTGAATCTTATTTGGAGTATTTTTTTGGAGAGAAGTAGAAGCTACAGCTTCAACATCTACTACTTTGAAATATCGATTTAAATTATTTTTCTGCGTAGCTGGTGATGGAGTTTTTGGTTTTGAAGTTTTTTTAGATGATCCTGATGATACTTTATTCGATTTTCTCGCCATTTAATTAAAAAATTATATAGAAAATAAAGTATTAACTGATTTAGATAGTTAAAACAAGAGCTTTCACCCAAAATGCCGCCTTTACTACAAAAACAAGCATGGAGGGAGACTTATCACGTGGTCGGAAATTCGGAATCGGATTGGATAATTATATAGTCTTTGAATTGGAATTTAACATTGCCGCATAAATTATCATAATTAGGCCTAAAGTATCATAATTAGGTCAGGTGACTATGGAAGCACAATCACGATTCACAATACAAAAAATGGGCGGAGTCTTCTTATTCTCTTTAACATTTAGTCCCGGCCCCCTAGCGTCGGGAAAAGGCAATTACTCCATTTTTTAGGCCTGAATATTTTACACTGAACACCCTGGAGTACCTTTGTTGGTTCTTACCGGAAGCCTGGTATAAAGTATTGTTTTGTATATTTAGTACGTATTAATTTATTTATTTACTGTATTTAGTTTAGCCGCAAAGTTAATTTTGAACCACGTGACTATGTAGTGTTTGACAAATGCTCACCAAGATCCTACCAGAATTTCGGAGAGGGGTCAAGGTTTAATTTTTAAAGGGCTGTTAACACCAGGAGAAGAAGAATAGTTTATTTTATAAATTTTTAGACTAATTAAATGAGAAAATTCGTAATAAACTATTAATTCCACTCTTTAGTCTTTGCGGTGAAACCTTTAGGCTCCGCCCACATACCGCCTTTCAGAACCTAAAAAACAAAAAATTAACTTTTTAAAACTCAAAACTAAGTATCATCTTAAGCTTTTGAATTTTATTATAGATATTTTATTACAGATCTTTATTTTTACAATAATTTTTACGCGATCAATTAATTTACTAAGACAAAGCGGAAATTTTAGCAGACGCTCCACAAGTGTTCCAGTCGGGGTCGAAAATAAGCACTGTTATTGGAAACTGTCCAAATTCTTTTGATTCAACCCTTTTCCGGATGTTTATTGGCCATTTGGCCGGAAATAAGTTTTGGGAAAGGACAATGGCGCGCCTGTTTTGTTTGTTCGCTCTGTTTTGAGAGTTGAAAGTGTCGAATGACAAAAAAACCATGATATTTTGGAAGCAAATTAACCGCAGTAATTAATTTTTAATGATCCAGCTTTGTTTGGTTTCTATTTTTGGTTTGCTGGTTGGTGTTTTGTGATTTATTTTTATACATTTTGTAAACGTTAGTAACATAACCACGTTAGTCTACTGCCTACTAGCAATATAAACTGCAGTATAAATTATCACTTAGGTCCTTAACACGTATAAGTTTGGAGACCCACACATTAAGTACACGCCACATTGATGGAGACACGCAGTATTTATTAGGTGAAAACTTGTGGCCAGAACCTACACCCACGGAGGAATAACAACTTGAAGGTTTCAATACCTGTTACTTCAGGTTTTATCACTCCGCTAGTGTAGACCAAAAGTTTGCACCTATTTGTACGAAATATTAAAAGATACGTATTTGTTTTTAAACCTCCAGGTTTTTGCACTGCGCAGCCACTTCAAACCCTCTCGTTTTTAAAGGCACTTTTACACAATGAGCACTGAATCGGCGCAGCGGGACAAGTTGAAAAGATTAAAAGAAGAAAGGTTAAAAAATACGTTACCATTACAGAGTTTTAGTACTCAATCAGCCAGAAAAAATTGCCCAGGAGGACCACCTCCGGAATTAAAGAGTAAACCCAACTTTTTAACGGATAAGAAAAAGACAATCTTGGAATCGCAAAATGAAGTTATTTCTAGTAGTAGCCAGTCGGTTATAAACTCTAAACCACCTAGTCCGATAGCCGTTCAGCCTACTTTGGCGAGCTTCGTAAGTATTCAAGAACAGAAACAATTACGAAACCGAAAGAGACGCGAACGGATGAAAAAAAAAAGAGAAGAGAAAAAACGCGAGTTACTCGATGCGGTGAATAGTTCCAGCATTGATGAAATTGGTGAAAAATGCGTCGACGACAATCAATCGGAAGATAGGCCAGTAGATGATGAAGAAATTAAGGAAGAAGCCGAAATAGAACCAGTTCTCGAAATGAAAGAAAAGGAGGGAATAAAATTAGACAAAAAACCGAGTCAGTGCCAGTCAGAATTGGACCGGAAACTTTGGAAAAATATCGCGGAAGATTTGGAAGATTTAGAAGATGTATCTTCGGATTCTTTAGATTGTAATGACCAAGGCCTAACGATGGAGGAAGAAATAAAGTTATCCAAAGAAGAGGAAGCCTTAACTGTTCAATCCATGATTATGGACTTGGAAGAAGAAGAACCCTCCGATTGGGAGGATCGAGAACCTCCTCTCGAAGGAGAATTAGTAGATTGTGACGACCCAGACATTACGATTAGAGTTCACGACTCAACGAAGGACTCAACAGGTGAGGGTCAGGATGAACAATGCGTAGTTTTACTTTCATCCGATGATGAATCAATCGCGAAACAAAAATCAAAAAAGTCTCTCTCGAAAGAAATCGACCGCGACATATTGAAAATTAAAAATGGCTCTAGTTTGGAACTGAATGAAAATGCGGAGGAAGACGCCGCCAATAATAAGTTGGCTCTCTCCGAAGACTCTGATAATGCTCAACTCGAAGCTTCCAAGAATGGAAATGAAAATAATCCCCCTGAGCTTGAATCACCGATACATTTACGCATTGAAGCCGTCACTACTCAAAAAAAAGATTCTGACCTTAAGAACCCAGAAGGCGATAATGAATGGGTCGAAGAAGATTGGGTGGAGACGGAAGAATACCAAGATGAGGCAAACATGGAGGTAGAAGATGAAAATGAATTTCCCCAAGAAACTATTAAAGATGGTGATGCGATATCTCAGGATGAAGAACGTGAAGATGAGTCTGAGAAAATCAACATTGATGGTGAAGATTTAGAGGAAGGACAGACATATGATGATACCTTAGAAGAAGATCAAGCGCATGATGAAGATTTAGAAGAGGAAGGACATGCGGATGGTGAAGACTTAGAAGAGGAAGGAAACGCAGTTGGTGATGATTTAGAGGAAGCGTACGAGGATGGCGACCATTTAGAGGAAGGACAGGTTGATGGTGATGCGTTAGTTGAAGGGCAAGAAGATGACGAGTTAGAAGAAGAACATGCGGATGGTGATGAAGTAGTCGAGGATCAATCCAATGGGGATGAGTTAAATGAAGAACAGGCAGCTGGTGAGGAGTTAGATGAAGAACAAGAACGTATTAATGAGTTAGATGAAGAAAAGGTTGATGGTGACCCGTTAGTTGAAGGACAGGTCGATGGTGAGGAGTTAGAAGATGGCCAGAAAGATGGTGATGATTTAGATAAAGTCCAGAAGAATAGTGACGAGTTAGATGAAGGCCAAACGGATGGTGTGGAGTTAGGGCAAACTAAAAATGATGATGAACTAGACGGAGTTGAGAAAGAACAAGTGGAAAAAACTTGTGAGAAAAATATTCAGAAGCTAGACAAACCCGAGAAAAATGGTGATGAGGTAATAAGTAATAAGAAAAACGGCGAAAAGTTAGAGATAGTGGCCAAAGACTGTGACAAATCAGGACCAAACGACCAAAATTCTATCGCGTTAAAGAAAGCTGGGGAAAATGTTCTCAAACTAAAGGAAAGCGAATCTAATGGCAAATTAGTTAAAGAAGGTGATGAAGAAACTAATCAATCGGAGGAAAATATGGAAGTTGATGAATTGGTTAAGGATGATGACAAATTAGTTACTACAATTATCAAAATGAACCGGACAGTCCTAACTTCGAATTTACCGGAAAAGAAAGAAAAAGAAGACTCAAATGTCAATAGAGAAGAAAAAAAAATAGATACAACCGTAAATGATTCGACGAAAGAAGGGGAAAAATTAAAGAAAGAAGAGAAATCAACTTCCATCGAAGGGGAAACGGAATGGATGGAAAATGTTGAATGGGTAGAAAATGACGCTTGGACCGAGGATCAAGATGAAGAATTAGAAGATGGAGAAATCAAAATTATTGGAAAAGGTCAACAACCGTCTAAAAACAATCCAATTGCGGATGCCGAAGAAGAAAAGAAAATGCCAGAGCTGGATGGAGAGAAATCGCCCGATGGAAGCTCCGTTCCTTCACCAGCCGCTAGTTCTTTAGCGGAAACTGAAGATAGCCAATTAGAAATTAGTTCAGATAAAGGAAAAAAAGTAGAAATAGAATCTGCGGAGGCCAAGTTTGATTTCTTATTCAAATCAACGCCTAATAAAGCTGAGGTTTCAAAGACTAATGATACCAAACTATCAGAAACTGACAAAGTTTTAAAAATATCGAAGAACGCGACCTCAATCTTATCTAAAACTGAAAACATTTTGAACGAAGATCGGGTGCCTGACTTGAGTATCGAGGGAGAAGTTGGCGGAGGGAAGCTAACCATCGATGAAGCCCCAACTCTGATTCGGGAAGACATCGAAACTCCCAAACTTAATTCTGCAAATGACGAAGAAGTTGAAATGGAAACAAACAGAATCTCCTCCAAATCTTCCGAAGTTGTAATGAGAGAAGGCAGTGTTAGTGAAGGAACTGACGACGCTAGGCTACAGCTGGACTTTTCTTCGGAAGATGAAACACCCGGTAAGTGTGGAACCAAATATTTAGATTTAAAATAATTATAGTTAGTCCTTCTTAAGTTCATCCCTATGGATCAATTAGAGGAACATTTACCCCAATTTCAGCTGGTTAAATTTGTTAAAGCAATTTCGTTGTTCGGGTTAAATGATTAAGACTATTTTAATGTTTGTTTAAGTTGGCAGCTCGGCTCCATCAACCTCAATCTTAGCGAAAGAGGTTAAAATCTCCCAAACCAAAGCGGAGAATAATATCAATGGAAATGAGTGTATTAGCCAAGTTAAGGGCGATGACGAAGCCCAAGTAGAGACGAAAGATGAAGTAAAAGACGAGAGTTTATCTAGAAAACGGGTTAACGAAGAAGTCAATGTAGAAGTATTCGTTAGTGAAAGGGTTCCCAAAAAAGCCAAACTGGATGACGAAGATGCCGTCAAAGATGAGAAGAAGAATTTCGAGGATCAGGTCACGGCCGACCCTGCAGATCCCATGGAAGATAATGACGAATATAAGGATTTGAGGATCGCGTCTTCCCCGAGGAAACTGACCATGCACGATCTGGAATCGATCATCAGAGCCAAAATATTTGATTACGTTGAAGAGTGTAATAAAGCTAAAATGGACGCGTTAGGGGAGAGGGTCGAAGAATTGGAGAAACAAGTCGAGAGATGGAAGAAGAGAGCCTCCTATTTAGAATCTCAGGTAACCGTAATATAATATTTTTCTTATACTTAGTGAAGCTTAAATGTTTTGCGTTTCTCTATAAAATCTGTGGCCGCAATGATTAGTTCACAGGGTTTCCACAGACCTGGAAAAGTCAGGGAATTTTAAAATTGTCCAAAGGTCAGGGAAAAGTCAGGAAATTTTTATATTATCCAAAATAAAATCTCATAGAATGGATTCAATTAGACCAGGGAAGCTTCCATAATTGAAATTGAATATTCCTACTAATTTAAACCTTTAAATTGGTCAGGGAAAAATGGTGTAGATGGTCAGGGAAAACCTGGAAAAGTCAGGGAATTTTGTTATGAAAAATCGGTGGCAACCCTGTCCCCTCAAATTGATCTATTTTTGGCCTATTTTCATTTTTATTCAAACCCAAAGTTATTGATTTGACTCATTTATACAATGTCATTTTTCATTCAACTTTAATTCCATTTAATCTTTATTAAATTCAATGCCAATTCATTTTATATAGTAAATTAGGATCTCTCTCACCTCGTCGTGTGTTAAATTCCCCTCAATTTTGATCTATTTTTGGCCTATTTTCATTTTAATACAATCCTAAAATTATTGATTTCACTCAGTTATGCAATGTCATTTTTCAATCAGCTTTAATTCCATTTAATCTTTAATTCTTTTAATTTAAGGTAAAAGAAGCGGAATCGGAAATTGAACTTTACAAAGTTCAGGTTGCAACGAACAAACAAAATGAAAAGGCCACCGCTGCTGCAGCTGCAGCCGCCGTCACTACTAGCCCTCATAAACCCACCCTGACTCTAAGCAAACCTTCAACCACAACAACCGCTAACACGTTCAGTCGCAAAAGCACAACTACTCCCTCTTCAAACTTGGCATCGACAATTACCTCCATCGCTCCAAATAGAAACTTAGGCCCGCCTCCCTCCTCTGGACAGCAATCGAATGCCAAGAAAGTTGATATTACACCCACACCGACACCGACCAAGGTAATTTATCAATATTTTGCAATAGACCCGTAAAAATTTTCCCTCTGCGGGTTTGCTTTCTAGCTAGCTCAAGTACTGGTTTTGCAAAGGCTTAGAAATGAGGTTTCAATCACCGTTCTCTAGTTTTTTTGGGAATTATTGCTGAAAAGCAAACTTGAAGGGGTTTTTTTAGTGTCTATTTTTAAAAACCAACGCTTGATAATCATTTTAAATAGCCAACAACCGCAGTTCCGTTACAACTTATCGCGAACACGGCTTTAAGCAATTCCCCACCGAAACCAAAACCAATGATAACTCCGACTAAACAACCGCCAACTGGTGTAAAATCGACCACTATAATTGATTTAACGGAAGAAGAGGAAGATAAAAGTGCCACCAAAGTCGCTTCTAGTCCTAATAGACAAGTAGTCTTTAAACCGACACCCAATCCCAACGCGCCCAAAAACAATCCTCTTCAAGCGGGTAGAAGTCTCCTACAATCCAGTTCAACTCCAGTCTCGGTTAGTTTACCTTCCGGTCAATTGGTGACTCTACCAGTCATGCCTGGGACTAGTTTGCCCTCGATGGTGCAACTGATACCCCAAGGATCCGCTACAATCGCCTCTACCATCGGCTCCGGAGTCAGGTCTGTCAAAATCGCTTAAATCATTCCTCTATTTAGGTCCAGTAATTCATTTTAATTTTCGATTGAAGATTATCGGGACCTAATTCAAATATCCGTTCCTCGACGTTTACGAATCAAGCTGGAGCCCAATTAGCTTATTTAATTAATCAAAGTGGTGTTCCTAATCGTAATCAGCTGTTCACCGCACCAGGGGGAATTTTGCAAAACACGGCGAGACCCGGACAGATGCCAACTTTTCTGGTAATGAGGAATCCCATTCCGACGTCAGCTGGCAGAATGACGGGCGTCGGAACAATGACTGGAGGTTCTACCAGCATTAATACCATTCCACTCGGGGGTTCTGGTCTCAGTATCTCCATGACTCGCCCCCAAGTCTCCGTTCAATCACCCGGAACTAGCAAACAGCGACATCCTATCCCCACCATCAACTTGGCAATGCCAACTGGGAATGCTGTTAATCAACGACCTAAACCCATTGTTCCTTTAAAAGTTTGTTTCTTTTGCTAATTTGTACTCCTATTGGTACTTGAATTGGTCAATTACTGATTACCAGTACTCAAATTGGTCAAATACTGATTTCCAGTACTCATTTTGGTCAAATATTGATTACCAGTACTCAAATTGGTCAAATATTGATTAAGAGTATTCAAATTGGTCAAATACTGATTGCAAGTACTTGAATTGGTCAATTACTGATTACAAGTACTTGAATTGGTCAATTACTGATTACAAGTACTTGAATTGGTCAATTACTGATTGCAAGTACTTGAATTGGTCAATTACTGATTGCAAGTACTTGAATTGGTCAATTACTGATTGCAAGTACTTGAATTGGTCAATTACTGATTACAAGTACTTGAATTGGTCAATTACTGATTACAAGTACTTGAATTGGTCAATTACTGATTACCAGCACTGAAATTGGTCAATTACTGATTACCAGCACTGAAATTGGTCAATTACTGATTACCAGCACTGAAATTGGTCAATTACTGATTACCAGCACTGAAATTGGTCAATTACTGATTACCAGCACTGAAATTGGTCAATTACTGATTACCAGCACTGAAATTGGTCAATTACTGATTACGAGTACTCATTTTGACCATTGATTTTGTGATCTTTCAGCACCCTGCCCCTTTGCCTCCTCAACCTCAATACCAACCCTCCCCTACGATGAAAGTCCTTCCCCCACGACCAGCTCTCAAGATCTCAAAAGTATCAAATGGTAAGAAAAAAAGCCGCCAGTTTACCGTAAAATAAATTTTTGTTAAATGAATGAAAAATAATGATCTTTGTCATATAGGAATCGTGTTATCTTGGAACATGACGGTGAGTCCGACTCATGCGGAAATAGTTTCGTATCAGCTTTACGCTTATCAAGAAACGAATGTCCCATCGACGACGTCCCTTTGGAAGAAAGTTGGCGACGTAAAAGCTTTGCCACTCCCTATGGCTTGCACTTTAACTCAGTTTATCGAAGGTAATAGATATTATTTCGCGGTACGGGCCGTTGATGTTCATACCAGGATCGGACCTTTTAGCGATCCCACTCATATCATTTTACCCTCTAAACCTCAAACTGTTCAAAAAATGTAAGACTGTCGGTGACCAGTTCGACTTTAATAATCGTATCAGGCCGATAATTTATCGTTTCATTAAGAAAAAGAAATCATTTACGCATTTTACACGCTTTCCTGAGATTGTAATTAAGCAAAAAAATGTTTAGTCTTTTTTTTATTAAATAATAAAACGTATTTGTTCAAATTGAACTATTTTTTATTACGTTTTTGTTACAGAATTTCAATATTTTGTTGTTAAATCAAATTTTGAAGCTCAAAAATGGTTAATGTCTCGCTTAATAACAGCTATAAGAAAGGTGGGTGCCGTGTTATTCGGTATTAACCCAACAATTTTCATTATTTCCCTTGAAAAAGGAAATTTAGGTTAATTATTTAAATTAATCAAGAGTTAATATTCTTATATTTAATAAATTTCCTATATTTTCAATCTACTATTATTTTACTTGGACTTTTCCTTTAAAATCATGTCCTATACTTGGACTTTTCCTTTAAATTTATGCTTTAATAAGCAGACGATGTGAAAAGTTTTTTGTTGTCTTTCTAAGAGGGCCCGGAAATAAACAAAATTTGGAATAGGAAATAAATCTAAACTTTTGAAGAACTGAACGCTTTCTTTTTAAGTCGCTGAGTCATAATTTAGTTTTTAATTGATTATTTGCACAGCGACGGGTATTAAAGTCCTTTTTTTTTTCCTTTTAGGAACGATAATCTCAGTTTACATACTCATTGATGCCTACCGGACATTTAGGTATTCATTGCTGAACGCAGCCTAAAGATCATGTTATCGTCGTCTGCTACTTCGTAAATATTTGGAAAGCGAGGCGTGTGCGTAATTATGTTGTGAGTTATATTAACGTATTTCTTCTAATATTTACGATTAAAATTGTAAATTTTTATAAAATATTGTACGCGAAGTGTTAAATATTGATTATTTTAACGCGCCGCAGTGTTTGAAATGTAACTACAACACCTAAATTCCTAAAATGAGAATTGCAAGGTCATAAAGTTAGTTCTCCATCCCAAGAGTATTTCTGGGTTTCCCACGCCGTATTTAAATTCTTTCCTATGAAATCATAGAGAAATATAAACTATGGTGGAGTCGATTTTCAGTTACCAATTCCGTTTAATATTGGTCGGAGACAGTACGGTTGGTAAAAGTACCCTATTGCGAGCCTTCACGGATGGAAAATTTACTCCAACTTCGGATCCAACTGTCGGTGTGGATTTCTACGCTCGATTGATCGAAGTTAAACCCAATGTGCGAGTCAAATTGCAGTTGTGGGATACGGCTGGTCAAGAAAGATTCAGGTGAGGAAGATTTCATTGTTGGTAAATTCCCTTACCAAAAAACGTTAGTCTTAAGAGGTCTCGGGAAGGCCTTTGAGTGTCTTACGTAGTTTTAAGAGGTCTTGGGGAAGTCTTTCATTATGTCAAGAAGTCTCGGAGAAGTCGTAAAGACTTCCCCAAGATATTTGTAGCGTTATTTAGGACCTCTTCAGATCAGACTAACTTTTTTTTCGTAAGGGTTACATTTCTTACGAACCTAGCTAAATTGTTTTCACATTTTAATCAATTCAATCTTGATTAAATTTAGTGATAATTAATTCTAAATTATAGTTTAGAACCTTTATTTTGTTGCCACGTTTTTATACCACGCTTAAATTAGGCCTATTTTGGTCTATTCCAGTTTCTAACCAACCACAATTACCACACCCTGTAAATTTTGATTTCTTTGGCTTTTAAATTTAATTTAATCCCTTTTAGGTCGATTACGCGATCTTATTATCGTAATTCGGTGGGTGCCCTTTTATTGTACGACGTGACCAGGAGATCCACATTTGTTCATCTAGTCGATTGGTTATTCGAAGCCCAAAGACACATTGAACCCCAAAGAGCCGTTTTTCAGGTACATATTTAGATGTTTTAACCTATCGTGATAAAATTTGACCATGTCTTGCCCTTATTTGGTCAAATTTGACCATGTCTTGGCCTTATTTGGTCAAATTTGACCATGTCTTGCCCTTATTTGGTCAAATTTGACCATGTCTTGCCCTTATTTGGTCAAATTTGACCATGTCTTGCCCTTATTTGGTCAAATTTGACCATGTCTTGCCATTATTTGGTTAAATTTGACCATGTCTTGCCATTATTTGGTTAAATTTGACCATGTCTTGCCATTATTTGGTCAAATTTGACCATGTCTTGCCATTATTTGGTCAAATTTGACCATGTCTTGCCATTATTTGGTCACATTTGACCATGTCTTGCCATTATTTGGTCACATTTGACCATATCTCGCCCTATTTACTCCTAATTTCACCATGTTTGCCTGATTTCCATCACATTTGCCCAGTTTTTTCTTATTTTGAGCTTGTGCTAGACGTTTAGGTAAATTTTCAAAACCTGACGCTCGCAAATTAATTGGTGAATTTTAGGTAGTGGCTTGCAAATGTGATATGGAAGAAGATCGGGAGGTTTCCACGCAAGAAGGAATAGACTTTGCGGAGTTTTATCAAATTAAATTTGTGGAAACATCGGCTAAAACGTTGTATAACGTAGAGAGCGCTTTTAATACCATCGCTCGAGATATTCACGCTAAAGTTGAATCGGGAGAATTCCGACTCGAAGATGGTTGGGACGGGGTAAAAATGGGTTGTCCTTCCCCCAAACGCGCTATTCAGACTTCGCAACACGTCCTAGAAGCCGAAGTTGAAAAAAACTCTTGCTGTTAGGCTTATCTAAAAACGCATTTTTTTCGAGACGCGCGAATGTGGCTTAGATGAAAAAAAAAAGGGTTTAAGCTAGGAATGTTACAAATTTTAAATTTTTTTACCGTTATTTATACGAAGGGAAAACTAGTCGGAAACTATAGTTGTATATTTTAAAAGCGTCGCTACGTTTAACGAAATAAGAAGTATTTTTGTGGATTTTTTTATAAAAAAATACGACTTTTTAATTAATTTAGATAAAACATTAAAAGAAAATAGACATTCCAAAAAAAAATATAATGATCGCGGCTCTATTCTTCATTTTTTGTCGACAGCCTAGTTCGTAAAGGGAGAATGAAGCCTAACAATTAAATTTTAATCCCGGATTCCAATCCACTGATTATAAAAAGATGGATTTGAAAATTCTCTATTGAGAAAATTTTCTAGGGAATTAGGCTTAACAAGAATCAATTAATTTACTAACGAATTAGGCTTAGCAAGAATCCATTTATTAACGAATTAGGCTTAACAAAGATCAGTTAATATACTAGTAAGTTAGGAAATTAAGCTTAGCTGCCTTAGCAAGACTCAATTTACAAGGAAATTAGGCTTAGCAAGAATTAATTTACTAGGAAATTAGGCTTAACAAGAATTAATTCACTAGGAGATTAGGCTTAGCAAGGAGCTATTAATCTGCTATGTTGGAAATGTTTTTCCTTTGAAATAAAGCGCATTCGGATTAGTTTATATTTCAAACTTGCGGATCCTTGTTAATCTTACAAATTCCGAACAAGTTAAGGATTTGATTTATAGCTTAAAATTGTTTCCTTAAATCTTTAACTTACGAATTAGGCTTAAGAAATTCCTATAGAAAAGGTTTGTTATATGGCAATTACATTCTCCCTTTAATATCGTTCACGCTAGACAATTTGAAGCCTTTTTTTGACCTTTTTGGAAAGAGCAGATGGTCATTTTTTGGGTCTGTTAAGATTCCTCGTCAATAGGTGTAATTATTTGAACGGATTCAAACTCTAGTGTGAACCAGTTTCAATCGTAACGAGCGCTGACAAATGAAAATGAAATAGAACTCTCTTCTACTATAGCTAATTCCCTTTTCCTGGCTGGCTTTGCGGCCGTACGTGCCATTTCAAATTTTAGTCACTAAAATAGTTTTAAAAAGGTACTTAAGTCTGTAAGTACGGCGTTGTAGGTAAAAAAACCCCAACTTTACGTCAAAATAAAAACAAAACCTTGTTGATTTAGTAAATATTTATTGAAAAAATCATTTTTTCAAACCAGTTTTCGATAAATTACGTATTTTTCTTTTGAAATAAATTAACTTCGTTACAAATTAGTCTCTGAAAATGGCGTTTCCACGCAGGATATAATCTTCTCTCGTTACCCACACCTATTTGAAAATGATATTAGCTCTCGTTTAGAAAGAACGAATGATTTAAAATATTGAAACTTACGATTGAACCCGGCGTTGATTTATTTGGAGGCCAAAAATTCTCCGTTAGCTTTGTTGGATCGGGATCTCGATATAATATTGGGACGTACATGGCTCCCGTCACGGCGTCCCAAGAATGACTACCGCTATTTGATTTTAAGAATATGGAATGACTGTGTTGAGGGAATGCCGTTCGAATGTCGCGAGCTAACCTGATTTGAAATGAGTTAATGAATTAATCGACATCTTTTTGTCAGACCTGTGCGAGTCCAATTTTTAGGGTTTCGAGTAGAGTACTCGAGACTCGATCGAGTACTCGACTCTTGGTGAGTACTCGCACAGGCCTGCTTTTTGTTGATCTTTAAATCGGGAATTACCTGGTTGAGAATCCTTTCAATTCGGTGTTGCTTCCGGTTAAAATGACATTGGATAGACATTCCTTTACGAGTTGGGGTTCCAAACCGTTAAGGGCCGTTTTTAGGCGTCTCGTTAGATCCATAGCGGTGTACATTAATTCGGGAGCGCAATATAGTTCGGAACCTAGTCTAATCTCTTCCAAATGAGGTCCAGGACCATCTCTGTATTCGAAAAAAAAATTAGTTCAAACCTTTTTAAAAAGATATTTTACGAAACTGACTTGACGCATCGAACGAAAACTTTTCTTTCGGTTAAACTGCTTCTTTTCTCTTCTAAATTTGGATTGAAGGGTAAAGTACAACGGCTTTTGACGCGATCAGAGTCTAGACTAGGAACGTAAACCTGAAAATGAAAGAATTAAGGTCGAATGAACGAATAAAAAGACTCAAAATGATCGTTTTTCTGACATCATTTTTTAATCCTTTGAGTTTTATGGCGTCAGCGAGATATTGAGCGATTTCAGTCCCTCCAATTGGGCAATGTTGAACCCTAGAGTTTTGTACGACCCCTTCAATTATGACCGAAATGACGGTGTTGCGAGCTCCGCTATCAATAACCAAGGAAGTTCCGGATGTTGATAAGAATAGCAACGAGGTTGCCAGTGATTTATTCAAGAAGCAAATTCTAACGATTTTGATTGATTAAGATACAAATATTGATTAAGAAAGATTCGAACGAACATTCACCTTTTAGCTTGTAAAGTTTCCATGAAAAATTTGGCCAATTTTTCTCTTAATTCGGCGTTAGAATTAAAGGGTTCGCAGAAAATTAAAGAAGCGTTGGCTTTCTTTATACCGGTCATATTTAATTTTTGAATTAAATGCGTTATGTAAAGTTCCAAATACTTGAAATCTTCCTTTTCGAAGAAACATTGTGACGGATGAAAAATGTCGTGATCAATCTTAGCGTCTCGTAACATAAAGGAGATTTCTGACCACAAAGTAAACTTGGGTTTCATCAGAGGATTGCTCGTCCTGGTTAATGGCATATAATTTGTTGATGAACAAGAGGCCGTCGCGTTTCGACCATCAGTCTGATCAACATTTAGGGCTTCCAAGTCAATTTCTAGCGTAGCATCCAGATTTAACTGTTCAGTTTTGATAAATCGCGGACCTAATACATTTTTCTTCGATTTATTAGAGTCGTGACATAACAAACACCGAACTGGATTATTTAATTTCAATTTCGCGGATTCGAAGACCGTGTCCGAAGTTGGAATAGCCAAAACGGAAGGATGACGTTCTAAAAAATATCCCGATGTCATAATCCACGTAATTTTGCTTCCGATATCAATCGCGAACTTTTTCTCTTCATTTTCTTTGCATTTATTCGAAGTAGAAGAGCACTGATTAGCGGAACAATCGTGTTCCGGTTCGAAAGAAGTTAATCCTATTCTTGGACGATAACATATTCCCAGTAAACGTCGAGCGCAATGGAAGTAATTTTGAGTTTCTTCCGTCCTCCGTGGCTCGTCTAACGATAGATTGGAGGTATTTACGAGCGTTTTCCATTTTATTTGCCACAAATGATCGCTCCTGAGGATTCCGTGTAGATATTTACAAGTCGAGGATAAAGAGGGTAACGTAGTTAAAGGGCAATACACGATTATTTTCTCTAATATTTCACTTGGTAAATCCAGTAGGTTTAGTTTAAACTCTCGAGAATCAGACATGCCTTCTACAATCATTAATTTATCAGTTAATTAATTAATTTTAATACTAACGCGCGAAGGTAAATAATCACGCTCCGCGTTAAAGCAGACGATTTCTAATTTGGAGCCTTTTAAAAATGTCTGCTTCTCCCGAGTGTCCGTCCGTCCACTGACCTAAATTTAAATAAACTTATTTCTATCTATTTTACAAATATTTCTTCTTTAATTTTCACTAAGATTTCATTTTTTAAACCCTTCTATATTTTAGTTAGGTAAAAATTTAAATGTCCAGTTTTTATAACACATTTTTAATGTCCAATTTTGTATTTCTACTCCAGTGTATCAACCAATTATCCTCCATGGTTTTATTTCCAGTTCCGTGACGTCATCCAACGTGACGTCCGCCGACGATTTTCAATCGGTTAGTTGGTAACGATGTTTTGCGCGGCATTCTTTGCTAGTTTTAATCGCGAATAGTTATGAAATTTCATTAGATTAACAGTTTAACTTATGAAATTAATGTAAAACAACGTATTTTGTATAGTATTTCGGTGTTATTTAAGTTTAAAGTGACCCGATTTAACCCTAAATGAGTCAAATGATCTGACCTTGGATTTCATTCTCCCAAAAATTTTGAAGTTGGCTAGGCCAACGGGAAGTTCATAGTAGACAAGCGTGATTTTGCGCTTCGTGATCAAGATCAAATATGGATAAGGCGGGAAATTTATTTCTAAACGATGTGACGTCATTGTGGAACTTTGGATTATGGCTTCGAACTCGAGTACTATTTTAAAGTAAGTCTATGCCAATATTTCTAGAAATTTATTCTTAATTAGAGTACAATTACAAAGGCTTAAGATACGTATGTGTAATTACAAATATAAAGGGAAACAAAGTCTGATACTAATATATAAACGAAATGTTCTAAAGTTTGGGTATTCCGGCGTTAATATCGCCTTCGATACCGCATTCGTCCTTTCCTCTGAGTATCTTAAAGAATCCCTCATTACCCCAGTCTGTATTCCAAGAGTTAGCCACCAGCCAATAGGGAATACCACCTTCGACACCCCAACCCAGAATACGCACGGCGTGACCTCCTAGCAATTCGCTGCTGTGACGCTGATAGACTCCTAACCGTACAAATAGATATTATGGTCCATTTATAAGGGATATGTTTGGCTTAATTTTTACCGGATTTGTAACTTAGAAAATCTGAGTAAACGTCAAAATCAGCTTCCACCGGACCATTGGTCATGATTTCCGTTTGAATCTTAGCTACGTCATTATAAATGCTGTACGCTTTCTTGCCTAAAAAAAAACTCTAATTTTAATCCAGTTTTGGGGATAAATATCCTTATTTACCGTAATGTTTATCGGCGCTGTAAGTGCTGTTGTAACCTTTCTCGCACATGCGCACGCATTTGGGAGTGTCTCCCTCTTGGCTACACGGTGGCCTACTTCCGGTTGTATGGTGTTCGCAGGGTGGTATCAAATAAGTCTGGCACCCTTCGTGGGTTCCGTATTGACCCCCGCTAACGATTCCCGATACCACCCAGTATTCCCAAGCAGCGGCTGGTACGCCACCGTTACATCTACAATTCCGTATGACCGGAAATTAATTACTAATAACAATAAGACGGTAGATGATAGTAGATCTCGTCCCTACCCCATACCGCAGGCCCAACAGCAAGCCATTAAGTCTTCCGCGGAAACGTGAACGTTTACTTTTCCCCCGGAGGCGATACAGTAACGATCGGACATGGCTTCAACGGCTCCGAATGCCTAGTTAAATTATTAATGTTAATTACGAGTGAATCATCTTTTTTTAATTCCCTTAAATTTAATTCCCTTAGAAAAAAACATTTTATTATTATTCATACTTAGAGATGTAATAGTAGACTTATGATAACACGCGTAGACGCTAGAGCTTTCAAAGAGAACGGGGACAAGGTCACGCGCGTGCGCGGTAGAAAGCCGTCAAGGCCGGGCGTGCGCGGTAGGAAGACGTCAAGGTCGCGCAATCCTGGGAAACGGGCAATAAATCATAGAAATAGTTTACGATTACGACGCGCATGCGCGATAAAAGAAGCCGCCGCAACCTGCGCTAGTATTTCCCACCCGTTCCATCAATGAAAAAATGCCTCAGCCAATGGGAGGAGAGTGTAAGGAATTTTCTATGGCGTAACAAGTCGCCGCGGGTAGTAGGAATGCGGAAGTCTATTTCCCTCCCGCCGAGTACGGCGCGTAATATTGGGGGTGTTTCCCACGTATTCCTTCAATGAAAAATACTACAGCCAATGAAAGGAGAGGATAATATTAGGAGGGGAACAGTTACATATACAGTAGGCCTAGCGCTTTTTTTTTTTTTTTTTTTTTTTTTGGTCTAAAAATGTCGGCGTCCTTTTTAAACTTTGGGCTTAGCTACAAAAAAGAATTTTATATTTTTTTAATGGTACAATGGTGGGGGCTAATTAATTTTTTTATAAAATATACCTTTGTATTATTAATTGAACTTGCTTTGAAATTATTGAACTGTCAATCATGAATGATTTTAGAGCTCGCAAATTCGCCTCTTAATTAATTATTTTGAAGTTAATTAACTTTAAACTCGACGTTGTTTCGTGTGGACGGAATTAGCCTCTATGGGTTGTTTTTTCTAATCTTCGATAATTACGTACGGCGTCAAGATGAGACCGGATACGCGGATTTTATAGGTAAATTTCCGGGTTTTCGAGCGGTATCGTACCAATTTCCGCGATTGTTTTTAATCATTCTCTTAAATTGGCATTAATTTATTCAAAATTTAATTAATTAATGGGAGAAAATCGCTACTTGGTTAATTATAGTCGTAGTTTAGCCGAACCTAGGAATTGCGGAAATCGCCTTAAATTCAAATTATACCCAACATGAACCGCAAGAAGCTTGGTCTCTTATCTCTCCTATCGTTTTGCAATTTGGCCATTGGGTTCGGCCGTCAAATTGTTCGGGGATGTCATTCCCGGGTTCTATGTACTTCTCGGGTAATCTGTAACGTTTGGAATCGGGGTGAACTCCCATCAATCGTCGAATATATTTCATTGATACGTTCTCGTCGAAATTACGACCGGCCTGCGAAAAAAAAAAAAAAAACAACACGATAACCAAACTTCATCGGGGAAAACTAGTCGGTTCATTTTTTGTTGATGGCAATTACTAATTAGTTTAATTAATAATACCTTCCACGTTGTGTTCATGTAATTAACGTAATCAATCATCTTCCTCGATAAAGGGTGTATATTGGGTGGCAAAATTACCCGGCATGCCCCAAAACCCAAAAACGCTAATAACAATATAGCCTTCATCTGCAATTAAGAAAAATTTAATCGTATTTTCTTAATTATCCCTCAAAAGTTAATAAACCTGTACTTACCCTGTCTGTAGTAGTTAAAGAACTGTTGCTTGAAGTCGCAAATTATAATTATTCTAACCACGAGACTCGAGATTATGTTCCATCTTAGTTGACGGCACTATTTTCATTTCTAATTGGCTTTAACATTAAGTATTAATCCGCCCATGTTTTGAATCCTAGATCACTCTTTAACCAGGGGCCAATGGCACTGTGAAAGTATAGTGTTTTTCCTATTAGTTTTGAAGAGTGCGGGCTTATCTTGATTCGTGTTTAACGCAACAACACTTGAAATGAAAGTAGCCCCTATTCAAAAATACATTCTAATGTAGCGAATCCTTAACCAATTATCATTTCATAGCTGTTTAAGGATAATAGTTTGCGTCCCAGATAAGATAAACACATTCTAAGATCGAAAAAAAGCATCATCTAGGCTTTAAACAAAGCGAAATTGTAATTTTAACATAATTTTGATTGCAAAAACGAATTTTGGAAGCTTGTTCGTATTTTAAATTCAATGTAGAACAGCGTCACTTTGTTTGAAAAAAAAAACGAGTCACTATCCCTTTAAAATTAGATTATTAATTTAAATTTCGTTTAACCCTCTTAATCTTTATTTAATCTTAATTTTAATACAAAAATTATACAGTGGTGTTTAAGGCGCTGCCCTCCATCTTTAGCTACTTTAACTTTAAAGGGAAACTCTAAGTTAAAAATGGAATATATTTTCAAAATCACTGGATGCCAATTTTTTATTTTTTTTTTTTTTTTTTGCTTATTTTCAATCCGATTTAACTCGGTTTATGTCAGCTCCTTTTCTACTCTAAATCGCCTGGCAGCCATGACATAACATCAAAAATCCTTCGAGCCCTGCCGCGCGGGAAAGAGGGGGTTGGGAGGGAGAAATATGTTTAATTTCGAGCCCCCCCCCCCCCAAATAGGCCCTAATTTTAATTATTTTAAACACCTAAAACGTGTCCCTAATTAATTATGGTAAAAATTGATCGAATCCTTTTTTTTGACGGAATTAAAATTACGATAAAGCTCGGCTTATTTCCCTGCTATTTCTAATTTGCCTGGCAACCATAACAAAACAACCTAAAGAGAGGGGCGGAAATAAAGCTTGAATTTCTAATTATTATTTTAATTACGATAAAGCTCGGCTGATTTCCCCGCTATTTCTAATTTTTAATTCCTTAAATAAATTCCATTTTTAGCTTCTAGTATCCCTTTAAAGTATTATTTAATAATATTATTTTTAACATAAACGTTTAAACGGCATTTTCGATTAACGTAAGGCAAACTAGTTTTTGTTTAAAATTGTTGAAGGTCGCGTTCGATAGAGGGCGACACGGTGTTCGCGTTGAATCGAATTATTTCTCGAATCGGTCCAGGAGGGCGCTGTTGTCAATTACGCGAGTTTATTATTTATTACGTATGATTTGGGAATATGGCCGACTTCGGGCGGTTATCGTCGGCTTCTTCGAGGATCTTCTTATAGTTAAGAGCGCGGTGTTAGGTGATTTAGGCTTAGCTCGTACAGTTTCGGCGAACGTTAATAATGAGATTGAGAGGTACTAATTGCGGCAAAACGATGGAAGATCGAAATCTGGGCAACTCCGTCGAAGAAGACGAAGATGACGATTGCGACATAAGCCAGGAATTGGCCGATACCTCGGATCTGCCCACCTCTCTCATCGTAACAAATTTGGATCCAGTCATATTCTCCGATCAGCGTCAAAAGGCGAGCTAACCATTTAGAAAATATTTAACTATTGTTAGTTAAGTCTACTGATTAATGATTAATTCTTAGACGAATTGTCCCGGTGTAAATTAGGCCCCATGCCTCTCTCCTTTACTAATACTCTCAATGGCTGATATCGAAACTTATAAAGGGATAGCGAAACGTTCGGATAAATACCGCCTTTATTTCCATTTGATATTAATAAAACTCTCCCTGGAAATCAGTGCCTTTTGTTACAAATATGGGCCCATTTTTTTAAAGGTCAAATACATAAATTTTGGGGTTAATTGCGTAGATATCCTTTTGCGCAAAAATGAAATATTTTTAAAACCTTAATCGCGGTGTAAGGTGTAATTTGTCGCGCACTCTTGACGTCATATCCTGTTCTTTGATTTAACCCTTTGTTTTAACTCTGGAGGCATTTTAAGATCAGAGTGTAAGGAATATTATTGAACCAGTTAAGTAACTCGTTGTGACGTCACGCGAATGTTCTTCAAAGGTCGGAAGGGTATTTAAATAATTGTAATTACGGTTTGTACGTTGAACCCCGGCCTGTAAGCTACGTGTAAAAAGGGTTCGGCGCGTCTGGTGGCTAAAACATTTCATTACCCCTTTAGAAACCATTTTTTTATTCGAATAATTTCCGAGTAATTTGTGGTCTTGATCGTCCACCGACATTAATTATTAGAAGCAGATTTTGAAAGAATTCCCCCTTTGTGAATTGTCCCCTATTTTATTAATGACCCCTGATAAAATTATCTTAACGAGCGAAGTGTACATTAAGGACGGTATCAAAATATGACATCAGTGTTTTGGCGAGACGTTTCTCGTGACGTTTTAATGACGTTTTAGTTAAGCGACTAGGGGAGAGCGCTAATGACACCTTGACAATAAATAGAATATAAAAATAAAGGTTTGACGTCACTATGACGTCAAACAATTATTTCGTAGTCACGCCCAATTCTTAAATCTATTTAATGTTTGTTTAGTATTAGCCGTCTATCTTTAACCCTGTCCTCCAATCGAAGAACGTTGATCTCTCTCGCGATTAAATAGCAATTATATTTTAGCTTCGAATATTGCTTGGTAATATAAAACCTTCCGTCATGTCGTCATCACCGCCGGAAGTGAGGAAATAGAAATAAAAAATAGGTTTAATAAGTACGTTAAACCTTATTTCCCAGGGCCTAAAAGGAAATTTTACCTAAAATTCCCTTTTTATTAATTAGTCAAATTAGTTTTTTTTTGGGGGGGGGGCTAATTAACGTGGTATCTTCTCTGGATATTTTCCTAGAGTGTTGAAGCTTTTTTTCCCGAATAGCCCCGTATTCAATCTACAAAACTAGCCATAGAAACCTTAATTCGAGCCAGTCAAACTAAAGTTATAGCTTTTTAAAGTTAATCACTCTTACCATAAGTTATTTCAATTTATTTTTGACAGTTTGTAATTTGCGTATTCTAATTTCGCGTGAAAATGCAACGCCATAAGTATAGTATTTGGCTAACGTAATACTCGAATAAATATACTTATAAATATAAACGTACTTATGATATAATCAAATTGGGCGACAGTAAAATTAAATTTATAAACAAATTAATTATTTAAAAATTAAAAATAGCTTCTGTTGGCTTTTACGCTCGCTTAGGCTCTCTAGATTTTAATGTAGCTTCATTTTTGGAAACTTAATCCGATTTTGAAAACCCCTTTTAAACTCGACACCCTTTCCTAAGTGGAGGGGCGAGAGCTTTACATTAATTCCAAGCAATAGAGGTCGAAGTTGCTCCCTCCTAAAAGACCCATTTCCCGACCAAAATAGACGTTAAATTGAACCCGTTTCAATATCAAGGTTAGGTCAAAGTATATTGGCCATTTCCTTTGGTCATTCTATGGGAGCGTTTTAAAATGAAAAGTAAAAGTGACGTCACACTTGATGTAAAAACAGTGTGATTAAATTGGCGAGCTAACTAACTAGAAGCGTTAGTTGAGTGTTTTAAGTTCTAACCTTATCCCCATACGCTTCAGTTATTTCTTGGTTGTTTCAATTTGGGTTAACGTAACTATTTGTCGATTTATTCCCACGCGTTGGTTTCCAAGGCAACGCGAGGCGGCGAAATTTCTCTCATCTTCTTCATCCCATTATCAGAATTCCTCAATGTATTGGAGTCCCTCTCGCGTCATTGGAGGCTTACCAATTGGATTTCCGTCGTTAGGCGACGGAGTATTGTCACTGAGATGTATTGGGGGGCATATTTTTGGTGTCAAGGCGACGAAGTTAGAAATTATTAAGGAGTTGAAATTTCACACTAGGATGAAATATAAGCGTTGAATTCTTCCGCTTTTGCGAAATAATAATATAAACCAATAGAAATTGATGGACGTGTTTTTAATATTCAATTATTAAAGGTCTAGTGAAATGTTTAGAAACTGGAATTCAATTTTTTGTTAGGCTTCATTCTTCCTTTACTACAATTCCATTATCATTGGTTTGGAATTTAATTTTAACCCTCTTTTTTTGTTCTTTTTTAGTCAAATTTCGAAGAGATATTCCGTCAATACGAAGAGAATGCCACATTCCAGTATTTTAAGAGTTTTCGTCGGGCCAGGGTTAATTTTTCCAGCCCGGAATCGGCAGCCAGCGCCAGGATACAAAGCCACCAAACGCGACACGCCGATAGCGTCATCAACTGCTACTTCGCGCAGGTAAACACTTACAACCAATAGAAAAATGACCAAAAACAGGGTTGACACGGGTCTCAGGGGAAACGGGGGAAAGTCAGGCAATTTAAAAATTAACCCAAAAAAGTTTGGGAATTTTAAGATATTTTAAAAGACTGTGGCAACCCAAGCACCGAAAGTGACATACAGACGCGCACAGATACACAGGTGTAACCAATATAAAACCTCCCCGTTAAATAGTGTTAAGTCGGGGGAGGCTAAAAAAAGTTGCTCCTAAGGTACAAGCCTAAGGAGTTTATATTTTCTTATAGGGGTCGTTCGTAAAAGCGCGTTTTCAATGGAGAACTAACGTAAAACTTCCTCCTGAACCAAAGTTAAGTCGGGGAGGCGAAGTTACTCTCTAGGTACTTACCTAAGGAGTGTGTATTTTATTATAGGGGTCGTTCCTATAGGCACGTTTTCAATCAAAATATTTTAAGATCAGATCAATATAAGTCTATTAAATTAGCCTGTAATTAGACTTACGCTAACACTTTTGATAGTCTTGAAAAAATGGTGACATGCCCAGTTTAGTTTTGAAATAAGTCGTCTTTTCTTAGCCAGTATTTCGGAATTTATTATTTATAAGGCTAGAAGAAGCTTTTTAATTTAGTGACGTCAGTTTTGACGTCATATAGTAAGGTGACGCGCGTGTCTATAAGATAGGTATCATCATCGTAGCGTAACTCGTACTACATAACGGAGTTTGTCTAGGGGTTTTACGCGTACAACGACGGTTTAATCTACCCGCAAGTCACTTGGAATTTGCAACGTGTAGGAACATAGCGACCAACCAATATCTCTTACCCTCACGCGTTAGAGAATATAACCAATCGCGACGCTCGAAGAAGTTTAAAGAGATAAATGACATTTGTGTTAGCCGAGGCTTAAGAATCGTCTTTCGGTTCTTCCCCATTTTTTTTCATTTATCTTGGCAAACTTCCCGATATTACTCGAAATATATATATATATATATATATCTATATTTTTCTAAGCCCAAAGTTAAACGTTTAAAGGGATAATGAAACATAATAACTAGTGATTGGTCAACTTTTTTAAATAGGTTTCAAATATAGAAGAAATTTATAATTATAGGCAATAGAAGCGGGAAATAATAAGGTTTAACATTCCATTGAACCACGATTAGATGTCTCGGTGACAGTTCAGTTCTGATTCCACCCCTTATAGGTCCCTTTTGATTCAGGTAGGCTCGAAAGATTTCATTATCCCTTTAAACTTGATTGTCGCTTATCTCTCGTTTTTTTTTTTTTTTTCTTTTTCTTATCTGTTTGAAAGAAGTTGCCAAGAAAACGATTACCACGAGCTCTTTTGGCACACGTTTGAACTAAATATTTGGGGGTAGTATTTAAGTTATTTTAAATCTAAATTATAATCGCCATAACTTAAGTCGCTGTTTTAATAAAGTACGCCAAGTTTTTAAGATTAAATTTTTATTTCGAGCGATTGTTAGTTCCCAAAAAAAACCTTCTGGCAGCGGTGGGATTCGAACCCACGCCTCCGAAGAGACTGGTGCCTTAAACCAGCGCCTTAGACCGCTCGGCCACGCTACCGATGGTGTGGATACGCTATGGGCTTGCTCATCTTGTTAATATATATGTAAAAATTATAAATTTTCTTATGTTTTTGGTGTGGTCATTCTGACTACGTCACACCGGCCCCTGATTTTAAAAATGACCCTAGCAATGTCGAGGGTATTTTAACCGTCTGGAATTTGAAATTAATTGTTAGTTTCGTTGTCGTTATTCGTAGCCAGCTCAGGCGAGCAAAGATGGCGATTCCGAGGGATTTTTACAACCTCCTTCGCCGGTCAGGCAGTTCCTGATTTCACCACCGGCATCACCACCAGTCGGTTGGGAACCCCAAGAAGAGGCCGAACCATGTATCAACTACGATCTACTTTCCGCGGTCGCCACACTCAAACCAGGTACGCTAATTCGTTAAACGACCTGGAAAGGTCGGGCAATTTGGAAATCGACCCAAAAGGTCAGGGAAAACTCAGGCAATTTGGAAATAAACCCAACAAGTTGGGGAAAGGTCGTGGAATTTGGAAATTGACCAAAAAGGTCAGGGGAAAGTCGGGGAATTTGGAAATTGACCCAAAAGGTCAGGGGAAAGTCGGGGAATTTGGAAATTGACTCAAAAGGTCAGGGAAAAGTCGGGGAATTTGGAAATTGCCCAAAAGGTCAGGGGAAAGTCAGGGAATTTGGTAATTGACCAAAAAGGTCAGGGGAAAGTCAGGGAACTTGTAAATTGACCCAAAAGGTCAGGGAAAAGTCAGGCACTTTGGAAACGACCCCAAAAAGTCAGAAAAAAGTCGGGGAATTTGGAAATTGCCCTAAAAGGTCAGGAATTTATTTCCCCGTACCTTTGAACCTCTCGACCTTTTGGCAGGCGAACCACACGAACTTCACCCCGCTAGTTCATCTCAACCGGGCATCGTCGTTCACGTTTGCGAAGACGTCAACCAAGGTGTCCTGGCCAGTCCCAAAAGTACCGCCAATAAAGGTCAAAAGGTCAAGATTAACCAAACGCGTTGTCCCGAACGTAAGCACTCTTTGGAATCCCCTGATAGCCCGTCACCACCTTCGAGTCCCAGTCACGGAATGTCGTAACACTACGTCGACGACACGGGCTGCAATGACACCTCTTTAAAAAAAAAAGTAAGAAAATAACGTACGGGAACGGGATTAAATGTCAATTTCGACTCCCCCCCCTTTACCACCTATTAGTTACGTTTAAATACTAAAGAATTTATAAAACAAATGTCAAGAAGTTAATTTAATCACGATTAATAGCTCTCTACCTGAAATAAATTCGTGGAAGATAATATATTTAACTAAAAATTATATTAAAATCAAATTATTTAAAGGAAAAACATTGATTATAAATATATTTAGTTCGGGGAGCTCTAATGACACTATTATTTAAATTAAGCAAAAATGACGCGAAATATCAATTCAGCTCCTCACTTTCGGGTAAATTAGATTCAACTAAGAATATTATTCTTATATATATGGAGAACTGAACGAAATGAAAATATAAATATTAATTATCCAAGAATTTAATTACCTATCGTGATATAACTAATTATGAAATTTTTGGTTAAGCGCAGCTGCTAGACAAAATATCCGTGAGACTATCGCGCTATAGTAATTTCGTAGTATTCGAAAATAATATAAAGATCAAGGGGAAAAAATGAATAAGGTTTCATTGGGATTTCATCGAGACGAAGAATAATCCATTGATTGGCTATTTTCATAGGGTAACTTGAAAATTTCCTCGTTAAATATTTTTGATGTTAGCCCAGCCGCCCACTTATAATTATTCAAAGTAATTGTGAAATCGAGCAATTTGTTATTTTGTCTTTTCCAATTAATGGTTAACCCCTAATGACCTTTCTATAAAGAAAAACATCTTTGCAATCGAAAAATCGTCCGCTAAACACGCGAGACTTGTTTTCTAACGTAAGTAGCGCTAGTTTCGGGCCTTCTTATTGCAAATAAATGTAGTTTGCTCGATTAGAAATTCCTTAATTAACAAATTACTTAATTTTCATCGTTTTACTTTCCCTCGAAAGTCTAGTTATAGCCCCTAAAAAATAAATCTATTTCTCTACGGCGTATAAGAAGTGTTTAACGTTAAATTTCCTACGATTACCATTTACCAAAATTCTATTGGAATGTTCATTATAACGCGCGTCTTCTGTTACACACCGCAACAACACTCGTTAATTTATTTTTAATACCCAACTAATCGCTCTCTAATAATGAATACTAATTTTGGTAGGAAAGTTCCTTCTAGCTTGGTATAAGTTGAATGGCGTAAGTCTTTATCGCGGGTTTCTTATTGGTTAATCAATGTCGTCCGCTTAAATATAATTTTTCTAATAATTGTGTCGAATTAAACGCTTAGTCTAGATGGAATAAGGTCTTCTTAATTTAGTCATCTCTCTATTATTTGGGATTAGGTAGGGAGTTAATTCCGCGGACGACCTTGATACGATAACCAATAAAAAACTAATGTATCGCGTGGTTCCTTTAGTTAGTAAGGGGGTTGTTAACCAGGGGAGGCGGGACCTATTTTATACCATCAAAGACATTCAAGGTCAAATTACTTGGCGTATAGTCTTCTAAAGAGAGTTCCCCTAAATAAATAATGATTACTTAATCATTTAATAATTAAAAATAATCTAGAAAGAGCTTAAAACGAATAAAATGGCGAATTTTCGTTCAATGTAGTCTAGTTAATAGTTGGTGAAAAAATCCAGTTAAATGTTAAATGAATATTGTTATCGTTAAAGAATTGAATATAATCATAATTATAATTATGTTAATTTAATTTCTTGTAAATAATTAACGATATGACGTGTATTAACTCCAATAAATCTTTTTACGAAAACAGATTAACCAGAAATTTAACGGAAAATTCGGGATTAAGAAGTTTTTGATTTTAACTAACGCGAAGATTTGGAAATTCATAACTTCAGGTGAGTTCGGTTTTTTTAATTTATTCTTTGGTTAATTTAATATTAAGCCTATAATGACTTACATCCTTTAAAGACAACCATTTTTTCCTAAAAAAAATGGATTTAACAACAAATTTAATTCAATTTAGCTTTAAAATTATAGTTATTAATATATTGTTTAGGAAAAGGACAGACATTTTAACCCACCATAAGCTAACCCAAAAGTCGTCGCGATTTCCCGCCAAAAAAAGCGTAAAAATTATTATTTCGCTTAAACTAGATGTCGCTGCTAATCGATTTGTTTATTTTCGGAGCGACTTTTTAAGTAGGTTTATGTTAACGCGAGATGCTAAGTTTGTCTGTCTATCGTATATTATAAGATTATTATAATTTAGGCCTATATCAGCTTCAAAATATACTTATTATAAGATTAATGAAACGGGGGGGATTACCACGAATAGTTACTAGTCGCTAGAAATGTAAGTTTTAGGCCTTGTACCCTATTAATAATGTAAGGACTAAGGAGAGAGAGAGATCCATATTCGCGATGGAAATAACAACGTTATGAAAACAGCGCCGCGAAAAAGAACCTCGCGAATTAAGAGAAATTGAGGCTGTCCCACCTTCGAGCGTATTAAATTATAAAACGCGAGAAATATAGGATATATTCACGACGAAAATGCTAATGATGGAGAAATTATTTGCGATTAAAAAAAGCCGCGAATGTATAGAAATCGAGGCTTTCCCGCCTTTTACCCTATTAAGCAATGAAAAACGTATGTTATCTTCTATATAATCGCGTGTCCGCGATAGAAATGGGACTATATAAAGCTGTTCGGAGCGCATTTGGCAGTGCAATTACTGCCAAATACGCGCCGTAAATCTTTATACATCCCCCTTTCTATCGAATTAATATTTAACACGCGAATAAAAACCCCCTCGCTCGCGCCATTCTGGTATATGGAGAGATTTTAGCGTTATTTGAGACATGGTAGCGTGGCCGAGCGGTCTAAGGCGCTGGTTTAAGGCACCAGTCTCTTCGGAGGCGTGGGTTCGAATCCCACCGCTGCCAGATGGAATTTTTTTTAGTATAATTTTAAAATTAATTACTAATTTTGTATGTTTTAATAATAATAAAATTAAACATTAATTTATTAAAAATGAATATTAATTAAAATAAAATATATTAAGAATATATTAAAAATAAAACATATTAAGAAACTAATATATTTTATAAATAAGTTAATTTCGATAAGTTTTTAATGAACAAAACGCAATTTAACTTTTATATTTTAACACGAATTTTTATTAACAATAATAATAATATCACAATTACAAAAATCAAGTCTAAAACTAAATCTATTTTGCGACCCTATTCTTTGGTCCTAAAGTTCCCTAAATCTTTTTTTATTTCAAATTCAACCTCGCAAAAATACAATTTGTTTAAAATTTTTAAGCAATTTAAAAATAACAACTTTAAATTCAAATACTTTATTTAACTTAAATTTAATTGACAATAATAATTGAGTTTTTAATTTGTTTTTGGTCTTTCACCGGGCGTCAACCTAACAACAATCTCGGGAACGATTCGTACGATAGAAAAGATCGCGAACGCGTGAGTTACAAAACTTAAAGGATAAATATAATCATTTTTGGATAGATCGAAGATTAAAAGATGAGCCGAAGCTAATCCCATCATTCCCATCAATATTTTAGCCAATTTTGATCGATATTTGAATTTTTCTTTCCAAGAGGAATTCAAATTTCCAAAAGCGAGACCCAAAACGACCCCAGAATATCTTGTGGCGCAATACAATGGGGTCGTATCCAATCTAACGTTCTCTTTAATCGAACACCATTTCAAGGCCATTTCGATCGAACGATTTGGATTCAAACCCAAGAAATTTAAGTAATTGTAAAGAGCTAAAGTTGATCCGATCAATATTATCGATATCGATCCAATTTTGAGGCTTCCAAACGAGTTTAATTGACGTCGCGTTCCCGTTTCGCCCAAAAATAGACCTGAAAATAAATTAATTACAATTTAAAGAGAAATGAAATGATTTTAATTAAAATTATTTCATTTTCACTTTAATTTTAATCAAATTAAAGGGAAAATGAAATGGTTTGATTAAAAATTAAACCAATTTGAAGATAAAAATGTTAAATTAAATCAAAATTAATTTAAATATAAGTTAAATATTTACCGAGAAGAAATCCCAAAATGCATTGATGAGGAAAATGCGCCCCTACAAACATTCTGGAGATTGCGATTGATAGAATAAGGATGCCGAAACAAATCCAAAGTAAAATACGATAAACCAGACTGAATCAAACCAAAAAAATTAGCCCAAAACTTACTTTATTCGGTTAAATAACTCGATACATACTCAAATTTTTTGACAATCGTGGCAAAGACGATGTACCAGGCAGCCGCGGCTATCATAACGTGTCCAGAAGGACTGCCTGGTCCCGTTTCGCACGTCATTTCGTATTGAGTTAGAGTTAAATTGTCAATTTTATGACTATTTTCGTGAACCCACCAATACGGTCTAGGTTCTTGAAATATCCTGCGAAAATTCGAATTAAAATTCAAACCCATTTAGGAACTATTCGTTACCAACCATTTTAGCATCATGTTGAGATACTCGGAAAGAGCCGTAGTAAAAACCATTCTCAATCCCCACTCGTCGCTAATAGCGTAAAGAATGGGAAAGTATACGTAGTAGGCGAATTTCGGGTCAAATATTTGAGATATGACAGGGATAATAGCGTCGTGCGAGCCAAATCTGATCATTAATTAAAGTTTAAACGAGAAGTTCTAAAGATATATAGTAGATTTTTATCATTACTTACCCAATTTGGACATTGTGGATAACGTACGTTCCCCAAATGAACAAATTATCCATGCTTTAATCTTGGGAAATAACTTAATTAGTTCGAGTATTCTTAATTTACGATAATTAACGCTTTTAAAGTTTTAATTAACCGGCGAAAATTCAATGTTATTGAACTCTGAACTTCTCAGTCTAGCAGACAATTCATAGTTCCAGTTTAGAATCTCGTTAGTACGTTGAAAAGAAATCGGTTCACATACCGGAACGCGCTGAAAAATAGGCGCTCTTGAAATCCCATGTTATTTTATGCTAATTAGCAGTTTTTAACATGGGATTTCAAGAACACCTATTTTTCAGTGCGTTCTGGAAATGAACCAATGTGACCGATAAACCGTAAAAGCCAAATGTATGAAAGATATGTGTCAAATTTGCGCGGGACTCTATAAAATACATTTAATATGTAATTTAGCTTTCTGTTTTCATAATTGTTTCTATATTTGATCATTTTTAATTTAATTTAAAATATTTCTCCGTATTTTCTCGATTTTGCCTCCATGGTCTTTCACAGGATGATTTTCGCTGAGGGACGGAAATAAGAAAAGTTTATCGGACAACGTGCAGTGATTTTGTGCTTATTTCCGTCCCTCGTCCGCTCCTAGCAGCCTGTGAGTGCTAAACTAAGGAGGCCGTGTTCTCTACGAAGAAGTGAATTTTAACTTTAAATGAATTAAATCCCGAGTTTTTTACCCATAAAATATATAAATCGTAAAGTTAACGTTCCCAAGAATACGTTTTCAACAGGATTTTGACCAAAATAACCCTGGTAATTATGTGTAAGCGTTTTTTTCTGGGGTCTTGAGCTGGCTGAAATGTCGCCATGCCGCCATACTTAGCCTTCAACGTGCAAGTTAGGCTTAGCGAACTGCCCTATTACGAGTAGGCCAAAACAACGTGGGCTAGTTTGTAGGTGGTATAAACCAAATCCTTAAGAAAATTAACCATCTTAGTAAACCATTGTCTCTTGGGCCGCAAACTTGTACTATTTCGGGCGTATGGTATTTTTGCCTGTAGTCTCTTGGGATGGCGTAGATTGATTTTATTGAATTCCAAAATTGGGGGGGCTACTTATTTTGAAACTCTATATAGTTGGAGGTATCTCTGCGGGTAAACATGTTGGGTTAATAAAATTTATTATTTTTAGAAATGACGTTGCTGCGCAGCAACAAATACTTGGATCATCATCATCGAGCTTGGAACTTCATTCAACTTCAGCCGTTTCAATCTTCTGGAACTTTTAAATAGTAAGTGGTTGCGAACTTAAATAAAATAAGCCTAAAATATCAAGGAAATCTCTACGCTCAGTCCGTAAGTTCCGTGAGTCAAAGGTCACGTAAATGTCGTACAGTAAGTGTAGTAGTTACGGGTCAGCAGAGTACACGAGAAGACCTATTAGTACTTTAAGTCGCATTCGAGGAAAGATCGGTGTAAAATATATATATAATAATAATATCAATGCTACGGTAAAAGTAATTTATTTTAAACGATTGTTTATGAAATAAAATGATAAAAAGGTCAGTTTTGTAGCCAATTAAATTGGTTCATCGATTATTAAGTATCCTAGTCGGTTTTATCGGATTTGACGCGTGGTAGAACGTAGGTTTTAAGGAAAAAGTTGAAAAATAGGAAGAAATAATAGCAATAGACTGATTGGGCGACGATGGCCGAAGTTTGACCGATCCCGCAACTATAACCCCCGACGTAGAAGTAAAAGGCGTAAGAACTGACCGCAAATCCCACAAACATCTGAGTGATCTGCGAACAAGTGATGAACAAAGCCAGTTTACGGGGAAGTTTGACTTTGAGGGCTCGAAGAGCGAAGTACGAATACATCGCGGAATGAACGCTGAAGTTCATCACGAAAAACCAACGAGCGATCGCCACTTGTTCCGTGTAAACTAACCAAGACGCCACGACCGTCAGCGCGTGATGAGACCAGTGAAGAACCTGAAATTACATCACGCAATTAACCAAAATTATTAATTAACACGGGGCTCCTACACCACCTTGAATGGTACTTGGGGAAATTGGGTCATCAAGGGTTAGGGGAATTGGATCCTGAAGGTTAGGGAACTTGGAAATTGGGTCATAAAGGCTGGGGAACTTGGAAATTGGGCCCTAAATGTCAGGGAACTTGGAAATTGGGTCATAAAGGTTAGGGAACTTGGAAATTGGGTCATAAAGGTTAGGGAACTTGGAAATTGGGTCATAAAGGTTAGGGAACTTGGAAATTGGGTCATAAAGGTTAGGGAACTTGGAAATTGGGTCATAAAGGTTAGGGAACTTGGAAATTGGGTCATAAAGGTTAGGGAACTTGGAAATTGGGTCATAAAGGTTAGGGAACTTGGAAATTGGGTCATAAAGGTTAGGGAACTTGGAAATTGGGTCATAAAGGTTAGGGAACTTGGAAATTGGGTCATAAAGGTTAGGGAACTTGGAAATTGGGTCATAAAGGTTAGGGAACTTGGAAATTGGGTCATAAAGGTTAGGGAACTTGGAAATTGGGTCATAAAGGTTAGGGAACTTGGAAATTGGGTCATAAAGGTTAGGGAACTTGGAAATTGGGTCATAAAGGTTAGGGAACTTGGAAATTGGGTCATAAAGGTTAGGGAACTTGGAAATTGGGTCATAAAGGTTAGGGAACTTGGAAATTGGGTCATAAAGGTTAGGGAAACTTGGAAATTGGGCCCTAAAGGCTGGGGAACTTGGAAATTGGGCCCTAAATTAATAGTAACTTAAATATTTTAGACTGAAAATTTTTGGCTAAAGATTCAATTTGTTTTTTCTTCTGATATTCCTCGCAAACTATCAGCCTGAATCAGCTGAAACTGACTGATAAATTACGTCAAATAAAAAGTGGGAATTGCCAAGAGCTTGAGCTCGTAACTAAAGATTAAAATTGATTAGGGAGATGATTTTGAAATGGTCAAGGAAATTAACTCTGAGCTTACCGTCAAGTTTTGCTTGCGCAAGATAATGAATACGGTATCGAGTAACTCTGGAACCTTGGAGGCGACGAAGGCGAATCCCCAGAATGCCGTAATTGGATGAGAGTAATAGAAATAGGAGTCGCAGACGGAATGACGCAGACCAAACTCTTTTAGGTGATAGGCGAACTCTGGTAGCGTCCTGATAGCAGCCGTGATGCTAAACGCGGCCAGAAGGACGTTCCAGGTGACCAAATAGACTCTGACGTTGAGGGGGGGTTTGTCCCGCATGTATTTCTTCAAGGAGAAGATGACCAGTAGATAGGCCAAGGCGATATAGATGGACAACGACCAGTTCCTGATCATCCATCGATGAGTCTTCTCTTCGTCGTAGTTCTTCTCGAAGGAGAAGATGTAAGAGTAATGGTAGCTCGAACAGTTCTCGAAAAGACCGGCCAAATTTGGTCCTATTCCCAACATATCCATCTCGGCAATCCCAAGATATCCCGAAGCGATACCTAAATTTGTTTTTTAAGAAATGAGTAAATATTACGGAGTTTTTTCCACATTTTCCCTGACTATTGTTAAGTATAATTTCCCAGACCAATTTTTTTGCCACAAATTTATCGTTTACGAGCTGAATTCACACTTTTTATTCGACATAAGAAAATTGAATCTTTAGACAATTATTTTTTTTCATTTTATAATAATTACGTTCCGCAACATTACACCAATCGCAAACAGTTCCTCGATTCGTACCAAATTATTTCATTCCTCCGACCATTTGGACTCATTTCAAAGTTCCTTTACTTTTCCTCTACCTTTACGGTCAAATTAATAAATTACTTGACTTTTCGTTGACCTTTTAGATCAATTTCCAAATTCCCTGAACTTTTCTTAACCCTTAAGGGTCAATTTCTAAATTCCTTAAGTTTTCCTTGACCTTTAGGGTCAATTTGTAAATTCCCTGACCTTTAAGGGTCAATTTCTAAATCCCTTAAGTTTTCCATGACCTTTAGGGTCAATTTTTAAATTCATTGACTTTTCCTTGACCTTTTTGGTCAATTTCTAAATTCCTGGGCTTTTTAGGGTCAATTTCTATATTCCTTGACCTTTCCTGACCCTTTGGGTCAATTTCTAAATTCCCTGACCTTTTGGGTCAATTTCTAAATTCCTTGACTTTTCCTTGACCTTTTTGGTCAATTTCTAAATTCCTGGGCTTTTAGGGTCAATTTCTATATTCCTTGACTTTTCCGGAAGCCTGAATAGATTATTTTTAATATAAGTTTCCCCGTTGGAGAGGCTGCATTTTGTTTAGTAATAAAATGAAAATTATTCTCTACAATGTATCGAAGTGAAAACTTCATTATCCGGCCAATAAAACAAAAACCCTATTGTCTCCTTATAATAATAATAATATAGCAGTTAATATTTCTGACACCCTCGTTTGCCTAGTACTCGCAGTTATTTTAAATGATCAAATCCATTGTTTCGAACGACAAAATTTCCTCGTTTTTCACGAATAACATTTGATTTGAAACAATTTTTTCCCTGTCTACGTGATAGCTTATTTTTGGGACGAAATTAACCGTAATTTAGATACGAAAGGTAGTTGACTCTCTAGATTAAGTACTTCCACGAGAAAGACCGCGCGAAAACCACCTTTTCTATAGATAAGGCTGGACCAGAGGGAAATCACGTGACCATAGCACGATGACGTAGTATTTTATTAACCAGAATTTAGATACGAAAGGTAATTTGACTCTCTAGATTAAGTATTTTCACTAAAAAGACCGCGCGAAAACCACCTTTTCTATAGATATGCCACTATCAACTGTAGGCTGGACCATAGGGAAATCACGTGACCATAGCACGATGACGTAGTATTTTAATTTTAAAAATTTCGAATTATAAAATAAGTATTTTTACTGTGGCGGTAATTTTAAGTTTTGTTTTAACCGATTATTCCTCGAATGCAACTCAATTGCGATTGAAAAATATGTTTTAAATCATTTTAACTAAATTAAAATTTAGTTTAATCGCGGAACTAATTAAGAAATGAATCTTATTTAACCAAAATTTAATTCTAATTATCGTACCTATAACATAGTCGCGCTGATAGAATAGCTTAAAGGATTACTTCCCCTGTCGCCCCTGGAATCAAACTCACCTTCCAGACTTTCTCTCGCCTTTGACCCAATGGGGAAGCTCAGAAGGTGAGCCCACTTCCAGTCTAACAGGGAGAAGAAATCCTATGCCTTAAACAATTACTCCTTGACCATTCCTACGCTCCAATTATCCACGTTTGAGGCTTATCTTACGCTCGAAAGTCCTCGTAAAGTAATAACCCTAATCCCTAGTCTCATTTATTAGAATTATTTCGTAACCACCTTGTTATATAAAGCGGAGCTGTTATTAATTTTAAAAAATCGATTATTATAAAGTTTTCAACGCTCGGAAGTTCCTTATAATTCAATTATTATTAAAGGGACAATGAAACCTAAAATCAAATCATTAAAATAGGCTTAGCTCGATTCATTCGTATCAGCTGAATTTGTTCGTATATTTTATAGAGTTATCAATTTCTCAGTAAGATAACAAATGGTCCAGCCAAAATTTCGCCCGCTTTTTACTTGAATAATTTAATTGAAATTATTTTAACATAATTTATTCATTTCTCTATAATAATTAATAATTCTACCTTTCCAAAACAATTCTAAATATTAAATTCTTTATAAATCGGTTCAGTTGAAACCAGCCGAATCGGTACACGAAACTGGTTCCCGAAGCAGTTTCTAATCTCAAATCGATTCGAGAAAAGACGGTTTCCGGTTCAGCGTTCGTACTAGGCAGCTTGAAATCGATTTAAACCGTTTCGCTTTAGTCGCGCGAACCGGAAAACGTCTATTCTCGAATCGATTTGATTGTAGAAATTGCTTCGGGAACCATTTTCGTGTACCGATTCGGCTGGTTTCAACAACAGATAGATGAAGCTACGATAAACGCTAGTGTGACAACGTAGCTTAGTAGAACCGTTTGAAACGATTTAAATCGATTTCGAGGCTTAGTGCGAACGCTTCTAAAGTCTCTAGAGTGAGCGCGGCCATTTTAAAATGAATTTATTTCATTATTTTGTTTGGAATTATGGTCACATTTGTATCACATTTGTAATCAATGACAATATCCCTTTAAACAATTAATAATTCTAAGCTAAGGTTATTTTATCGCTAGGATTAGTTGATAAAGATTTATCTTACCAGGGTTTTTATAATTTTTGAAACTTTCCAAAGAAAGGACGCGACTCGGTGATGACTCTATCGTCTCGAAAACTACTCTGAATATTTTAAAAATGTGGAATTGCGTAAAATTTCGATTTTGATAATTCACGGTTAAGTGATTACGCGTTTTATTGGCCCGGCTATAATCTCCTTAATGTCACTCCTTTTTCCTCCAAAAATAAGACTCCCAATATCAAATATTCTAAGAGGAAAGTTTTAACCCCAAAATAAAAATTTTATTTAATAGTAATAAAATATTTGTTAAAGGAACAATGAAACCTATTGCCCTTTTATCGATTCCTCGTCGTTTTAATAACAGCCAAGGGTTGCCGCGGGTCAGGGAAAACTTGGGAAAGTCAGGGAATTTAAAAATGAACCCAAAAAAGTCTGGGAATTTTAAGATATTTAAAAAACTGAGGCAACCCTGCACCCAAAAGTGACATACAGACGCGCACACACACGCGCGCACATACTCACAGGTGTAACCAGTATAGAACCTCCCCCTTAAATAGAGTTAAGTCGGGGGAGATGAAAAAAAGTTGCTCCTAAGGTACAAGCCTAAGGAGTTTATATTTTCTTATAGGGGTCGTTCGTAAAAACGCGTTTTCAATGGAGAACTAACGTAAAACTTCCTCCTGAGCTAAAGATAAGCCGGGAAGGTGAAGTTACTCTCTAGCTACATACCTAAGGAGTATGCATTTTCTTATAGGGGTCGTTCCCAAAGGCCCGTTTTCAATCAAACATTTTTAAGATATTTTAAAAAGTCGGGGAATTTAAAGATCTTTCGAGAAGCCGGAAAATTACGATCATTATCCGCTGTTAAGATTCTCAGCTGACGGCGTGTCAGTTGTATAGATTAGAACAAAGATACGTCCGCAGTTTGGCCAACGCCATTGTATAAAACAATAAAAGGTTAAAAATTGTGTAGTATTAGCCGAAATGGTCAAGGAAAAACATGGAAAATTCAGGGAATTTGAATCTGAAAAAACTGGGCAACCCTGTAGGTTTTATTTTCTCTTTAAGAATGCGATTTTAATTGGTTTTTTTATGTACCTAATCTAAGTAATAATCTTGTTGAAAGTGCATTTCGTTAAAAACTAAAATTATTGACATAGTAAGCGACAAGACAGGTACAGTTTAGTTAATTAGCCTCGGAATTAAAATGAAAAACTGGAATGTCTTTTAGTTACTTTTTAGAGAATTATGAGAAATAATTTAGCGGACGAAAATTGGCTATGGTTATAAAGTAGGGGCTACGAATGATACTAGAGCTTAAATACGTTCTTGGTGAATATATTATAACCGCGTATTACGAACGAGGAAAATTTGAAGCCCATTTATAAAGTTGATTATTGAGACGAATTGGAAATAAGGAGACTATCCTTAAAGGACCTATCTGCTCTAGAAATTGCCCCTTTAAAATGCTCTTCCCTTAGGCGTTCAGTCTCCCTTTGATTAAGTACAATTTGTATAACGTCGTCTGCTAAGCCATAAAATAAGGCGAATAAACGACTTTAAAGGGGATAGCGTATACAGTCCCTTTAAAGGGATTGAAAGCCGCCGGTGCGCACGCGTCGAGGCGAAACTCTAACTAATTACGTAAGAAATTCAGCGTTTTGATAGTTTTCAACCGTTACTGAGCCTATTTTCCTTATTTAATACTTGTTTTCCGTTGGATTAGGCTTATATTTTTATCCCTTTAGCCGCGAATCTAATTCTCGTAATAAGAGAGCTGATTATATATTATTATAAACCCCATCTTGTTTCATCTTCCTCCGTTTCAGAATAAATTTTTCCGGATGTGGTTAGTGTGGGAATGGAGCGTGAGGTGGCGCCACCTTAGTCGCTGTTTTCTTTCTCCGTCGTCCTCCGAGGGATAAGCCAAACCTCCATCGCTTCTGTCATCCAGAGATGGCATTCTATTTTCTAAACGTCGCCTAGTCGATATGATAGTGCCTAGACGTTGGTCGGAGGGAGAACGTGTGTCGAGGAAACTGTAACACGGAGCCATGTTTACAACCCAATAAGCCCGGATACTGATTGGTACTAACCATACTAACGGTACTAACCATCGTGACGTCAACGTGGAAACGCGATAAGGTTAGTTACTCTACTTAATTTAGTTGCCATTTGCTCCGTATTGTACGTAAATAGCTCTAGGTGCGCGGACGCCAACAGCGCACCTTCGTTCGCCAGACCACTTTCCTATATAGATTAATTTTTTTTCCCCCCACACCCGTCTTAACATATTGAAGGAATACTGGTTTGGTGGCGTGACGTCGTTGATAATAATATTAGCACGCAGTATTCGCGAAATTCTTTACACTCTTCGCTAGTTGAAATCCTTTATTAACGTTGTTAATTTCAATTATTAGTTGACGCGACTAAGGTTAAATTATGTTTTTATTAATAAAAATAATTGGTTGACTAAAATATTATGGGAATTGTTTAGGAACTATTTGGTTGACTAAAATATTACGGGAATTGTTTGGGAACTAATTGGTTGACTAAAATATCACGTTAATTGTTCCCCGTTAAAATTCCTCGTAACTTCGAGAGTTAAAAATGAATTCCCACCGAAATTTTTAATTTTCATCCCTCTCTGATTAGCATGCGGGAAAAATCCTCTTTGTTGTCACATCTCTCTTACAGTTAACCACTCTTAGCAGTCAAACGAATTATATTTCAATTAATCAATCGTCTAAAACTGATTTTAATTATATTAATTTTGACTCTACGAAGTATTTTCGAGTGAAATAGTAAAATTGACGTAGATTGCGATTGAATTCGTTGAATAGTTAAAATAGTTAGTGCTTGATATAGGATAGTTGAACCCATTTGGGCAACGAGTGAAACGAGACCTCCCGTGAGAAAGTTTTTAATGTAATCGGTTTGTATTTAAATGTGAGCGTGCGTGCAAAACCACGTCATGTAAAAATAAACCACTGACATTTTACAATAAAGCCCCCTCTTTAGTTAAACTTTGCGACGGAAGAATTTCCTACTCGTTAAATGAAATAAAGCTTTACCCCGAACTAAAATCTGCAGATAAAAAAAAACCCCAAACTTCTTGAGAGTTAAGTTTCCTTATCTTATCTCGACTTCCATTTCGTTGGGTTCAATCAAATTATTTCCAAAGGATTAATAAGTTTTTTTTTTAAACTAAAACCTTAAATTAGATTAATTTTAATCGTATTAGACGGTAATTTTCAATTAATTTTTAATTAATTATTAATTTAATCTTTGATTTATAAGGTACAAATTTGTCGCAAAATTAATTATGTTACAATTAAATCGTATAATTAGTAGATTCAATCAGATTTAAACTAAGAAGGTTACGTTAGCTTCGATTAAATCTTAATTAAACAGTGGCTAATTATAATACCCTTTTCAAACGAACCGCTGTTTAATCAGACTTAACCGTGGTTTAATCGCGATTAATCTTGGGTTTGATTTGGTATAATTAAGTTTAATTAACTTTAATTTTAATCGTCCGTTAATTATTAATTCTTCGTATGTTTAGAGAGCGATGATTAGATCGGGGTGTGAAATTTCCGGGTTTATATTTAAGGTTATTGTCACTCGTTGGTCAATTGTTTAAATGTGGGTAGCCAAGCGTTTTGAGGACCTTGGCGTAGTGCTTATCGAAGAGTTCCGATCATCATTGCGTTGTTAACCTTGCGAAACGAAACCAAAAAGCATTTTTTTTTTTTTTTTTTTTTTTTTTTTTTTTTTTTTTTTTGGATACACGGGTGATGGAACTTTGTTTTGCGTAATTTTAGACCAGGGTGACGTAACTGTTTTGCGCCCCAAAGTTTGTTGAACGAGGGTTCAAAGGTAATTGTCCAACAGCGAATCATTTTCTATCGTAGATACCGGCAAATTTTAAGCTTAACTAGGATTAATTTGGAGTTTTATATATCGTCTTTAACGAGTCACTAGCCAATCAGGGTGAACCTCGCTTTTTAAGCTTGAATTTTATAATGGCGAATTTCTCGTGGACATAAAAATTTCAACTTACGTATTTGATTTATTATTTATATTTCAAATTTCCCGTTAATTTTATTTTGGACAGAAACTATTCCGATGTAGTTGCGTCCCCATTGGCCATTTATATCCCATCGCCCGCCATGTTATCACGAGAATCGTCTCGCTTACGTCCCGGGGTCATTTTGACCACCGTCTTATTGGCGACCTTAATGGTGGGCGGGTCATTGTCCGGCGGCGGCGACTCTTGCAAAGACACTCGTCACGGCGTTGACTCCGGGTTAGTTCGAGTACCGGACTTCCAAGACAACGGGGTCCCGCCCAATGTCACTTGTACTTGGTCTTTCACGGCGCCACCCGCCAAGAAACTACTCGTCAAAGTCGATTCCGTTCATTTTCCACCCCAAGATCTCAGAGACACGTCGCTCAAGCTCATCCTCGACCAAGAGGTAATCTTTCTTAAATTAACTCCGAGTATCTGCCGAGCCCTAGAAAGTAGGCTTAGCTCCTTAATCCAGTTTAGATAAATAATATCGGGTATTTTGAGCCATCGTAAGCTGTTAGGAGTCGGCTCTCTCGCTGACACGCGTATTCTCCAACCCATTCTCATTAAGATTAGTGTCAGCGTCTGTTAATTAACCTAACTAGTAATAATTAAACAAAATTAGTTTACGGTTCAATTAGATAATATTCTAATTATTATTATTATTGAATTTTTTTCTTAGGTAATCGATATCCCTCGTAATTGCGTACGTTGTCTGAAACAAATAGTTAGTGGCCATTCCGTAGAAATAATCTATTCTTCGACATTAATCTGGGGCGATAATTACGATCCTAACTTTGACCCCACCTTGAAAAGCGACCGCGAAAATGAAAATACTTTATATTCAGACGCTGGTTCCTTCCAAATTCGATACAAAGCCTTCGATCCTTTAATTTGCGATAAACCCAGATCGCCCTTGAACGGTGTCGCGATCTACACCGGTCGTAAACTGGGACAATCGGTCGCGTACCAGTGCAACCCGCCTTACGATTTATTCGGTAAAAATTCCGCCCTGTGCCAAATAACGGACACCCCTGTACCGGAATGGAGTAATGGTCCTCCTAAATGCGGCATTTCGAACTGTTCCAACGGTCCAATTACTCGACAAGTACTTAGCGATCAAACACCAGCCGCCATAGCCAGTCCCGGTTACCCGAACTTTAAAATCCATTCCAATTTCGACTGCGAATGGATCCTTACCGCCGACCCTGGTTACCAAATTTCCGCCTTTTTAAGTTACTTAGAACTGGGTGAGATTGGATCCCTAAGACTCTACGACGGGTTAAGCGAGAGGATTCTACTTAACTCTAGCCTCTTGAGGAACGTCACTACCAGGACTAACGTTCTAACGGTGTCCTTCGTCACCAACAACACGGGGTTGTCCGAAGGCGGTTTTTATTTGGGTTATGTCGCCGTACCAGGGACTTGTCCGTCTCCCTCGGTACCGGACAATGGTGACGTCATTGGCTATAGCTTTCTGGTTGGTTCGACGGTCGCGTTTCGATGTAACGAGGGTTATAACTTGTTAGGATCCAATAGAGCCAAGTGTGACGTAAACGGCCGATGGACTAACCCTTCTCCGATATGCGTAAACGTCAACTTAACTAGTAATATCCTCGAAATCACGACGGCCAATAAGTCCAAACGCATTCAGTCGATTAATATAACCTCGAACTACGATATTTTTGAAACTACAACGCCGAAATTCGCCTTAACCACGAAAACGGTGAATTCCGATAACGTAGAAACAACAACCTCAACTTCGTCCACGGATCTCTTATCGTCGAAAATAACCGAATCCTCGAATATTTTAAATACACTCATTCCGTCGAATAACTTAACCTCGAATTCGTCCACTTCCGGCCCCGTTGAAAGTACAATCGACGTTAATTATAGTCCAACCGGAACCACCACCTTATCGCCTCCAACCACGATGGACGATTCGTTGACGTCGAAAGTGACCAAATCGTCGAAAAAAGCGAAATTCGTACCGTCAACTAAGATAACGTCGAAACCAACCGCTAAACCGAAACTAAAACAAGAAGTGATTGCTTCCGGTAATGAAAATGACTCGACGACATCAACAACAACAACCGGAAGTAGCGGCGTCTTAGCCAACGAAACCATTCAACATAATTTCAAGGATGGCAAAGTTTTAAGAACGGAGAATGGATTATTGGTAAGTCCAAACTTTATTAATTATAGGAAGTGTATTATTTTTAATTACTGTCAGATGTCTGCGTTTAAGTTAATCTACTTTAACTAGTCGATAAAATTAATTAAACTTGAATTAATTTTGATTAAGATTAGATCTACTCTGAGGCAATTTAATTTGTTTTGGGGTTTTTTTTTGTAGGGGCCAAATTGTGTTTCCCTCTAACGAGCAACCACTATATTATAAGGCCCCCCTTTTTATCCTTGTAAGATTTGTTTTTACGCGAAATTAACGTATCTCTTTTGAGGCCCTAATTCTGTCCACCCAAACAAGCCGAATAAAGGCGAAATTAAATAGTCCTACTGGCTTTAAATTCTGCTAGCTTCGTGCACGATTTTGCGCTTAATAATTTTTTGGGGGAGGGGGTTGAAAAGGTCATAGTTCACGGGTGTATTTTGTTTCTCAAATGATTCAGTCGTTCAGTGTAATGAACCGAGTGTATCAATCCAAGCTTTACTTATTATTATTATTGATGACGTTCAGGCAAGCGTACTACTTAATGTTTTTCGGGTGTTTTTGGCCCACCCATTCCTTTCCCTCGCTCGCGTATTTAAGTCAGAACGGCGTCAAGATGACTGCCTAATTATACAGACATATTTTACCCCCGAATAATAATTTTTCTGGTAATGTTGTCAGCGTCAGTTTAGATTTGGATTCCAATAATAATATTAACATATATTAACCCTTATCCCCTATAATCTTAGTGATAATTTAATTTTTTAAATGGATTAAAAAAGCGCGGAGTTAAGGATGATACGGGCCTAGAATGACATCATTTTTAAAAAGGTTTACCACTATTTATATTATTTAATAATAACATAAGTAACATAATAGACATAAATATGCCAATAAATTGGGTTTATTAATGTACGTTAAGGGGTCATCCATACATGATTCATTACCAAACTCTTAAACGGCGCCCCGTACGACAAAACGTCATAGAACAATTTCGTCTTAAAATGACCCATAGAACCCATTGTAGCTCGATCCAACCACCATTTTCAGACACACCCTGTATATTGTTACAAATTTCATTCATCATTTGTTAAATATAAATATAATCACGTATGATTCATTACGAAGGAAATTGGCAACCCCGACTTAACGTATTACGCTTGTTTATTCAATACTTAGCGCCTTTTTCTACAACAATTCTTCCGCGTATATTACTTTTACCACGAAATAAGCAACTCCAGAGGTGATAAAAATATGTAGACTAAGTTCTTATCGTAAAAATAACTTCAGAATTTCTTACAAAGAGGAAATATAAGCGGAAACGGGATAGATAAAAAAAATATATATATTTCATATTTTTTAATTATTAAACGACTTTGAAATCCTTCCTGGATTAAGTATATTTTAATATTTAAGTTGATTTAGTTTTAACTAATTATAATCATTATTTAACTACGATTAATTTTAATCTAAGACCTCGCCACTCTATACAAATTGAGCAAAAATCCAAAAATGAGCCCTATCTTAAAATTGCCGTAACTTTTCTCCATGACCTCCTAGGCATAAACCGATTGCGTCATTAGAAAGAAGACATTCCCTAGATTAATTTAAAATCATAAAATTAACACGAACCACTCGTTAAAGGTTATTCCGCCACTGATACAAATCGAGCCAAAATCCAAAAAGGAGCCCTATCTTAAAATGGCCGTAACTTTTCTCCATGACCTCCTAGACATAAACCAATAGCGCCAATAGAAAGAAGACATTCCATAGAATAATTTAAAATCATAATATTAACATGAGCCACTCGTTAAAGGTTATTCCGCCACTGATTGAAATCCAGCAAAAATCCAAAAATTAAAATTTCGTCCCTATATAGTTAAACCATAATATTTATTTAAATTTAACCATTTTCTTTGGTCGCAATTTCGATACTTAAGAAATTATACTACCTAAAATTTTGGCTATATAAAATTTTTATTTGAACTATTTGTGGTATTGTAAATGTCATTAAACCCTGTTGAGACGTCTGGCGTGTCTTAAAACAGGCTCTTTAATTATCGGGAAATAAATTAATAGCTATATGATACTTGGGAGATTTTTAGGCAAAAAAATCATTTTTTTTTTTTTTTTTTTAATCATTGGTAATGAAATAGATAAATGTAATTTGTCGGTTGTCGCGCTCGCTTATGACCTTCTTAGATCTCGATGCCTCTTCGGGGTTATCTTCTCTTTATCCGAGCGATTCCTGATACGATTGCTAGAACAAATTTGACAGTGAAAAGCGCATCCGGTCGCTCCTTCATAAGGGGCTTAGTTCGAATTATTAAACCCTGCACCCTTGTAGGGCTACAATCGCCAAAGGAATAATTAAAGGCGAGCTACAATTTAATCCTTTTAAAATCAACATTACAATTAAGCGAGCACTCTAGATTTTAACCTGAATAGAACAGGTCAGGTTAGATTAGAATAGATCAGGTTAGATTAGAATAGAATAGGTTAGATTAGAATAGAATAGGTTAGATTAGAATAGAATAGGTTAGATTAGAATAGAATAGGTTAGATTAGAATATATTAGGTTAGGTTAGATTAGAATATATTAGGTTAGGTTAGATTAGAATAGAATAGATTAGGTTAGATTAGAATAGATTAGGTTAGATTAGAATAGATTAGATTAGAATAGATTAGGTTAGATTAGAATAGATTAGGTTAGATTAGAATAGATTAGGTTAGATTAGAATAGATTAGGTTAGATTAGAATAGATTAGGTTAGATTAGAATAGATTAGGTTAGATTAGAATAGATTAGGTTAGATTAGAATAGATTAGGTTAGATTAGAATAGATTAGGTTAGATTAGAATAGATTAGGTTAGATTAGAATAGATTAGGTTAGATTAGAATAGATTAGGTTAGATTAGAATAGATTAGAATAGATTAGGTTAGATTAGAATAGATCTATTCTATTCTAATCTAACCTAATCTATTCTAATCTAATCTAATCTATTCTAATCTAATCTAATCTATTCTATTCTAATCTAATCTAATCTATTCTATTCTAATCTAACCTGTTTTGAGGGGGGGGGGGAGGGTTGTGAATATGGTAATTTCCTCTTTGGGTATTTAAAATGTTTTCTCGGTGCGTTTAAGTATCCCTTTTCGACTGGAAAATCTAAACGGGTCCTTCTAGGTTCGTTAGCGCGTTTCTCTCGATATCTGTCTTTAAAAACATCGGCTCGTTAGTTCCTCTTATTGAACTCGTTAGCCGGGTTGGCGAAAGGGTTTCCGGAATGGATATCAATCCAACATTTTGACGCAACTTGATTTAGGAAACGTCAATTTATTCGCTTCGTTCTAGATAAGGGTGCCAAGAACATCTGGAAACTCTCTTAACGTCGAAGATCTCCTTAGCTTATTTCGTCGATAGAAACTTGGCTAGTATTTCTTTGATAGAAAGATGGGTAGTATTGATAGAAAAGGGGTAGTCTTTTGATAGAAATTTCTCTAACTTTTCTATCAGATCTCCTTTGCTCTTTTCCTTCGCCGCGTGTAATTCCCTTTCATTTGTAAGTCCTAATTCTTTGCGGGCGATATTAGCGTTTGAGGCCCTATATTTTATTATTATTATATTTTTGGTCGGAAGTTGGTGATTGGGTGAATTGTTATTGAGCCGGGCTTCGATAAGTAAATACTAAAAATTGCATCCCCCGTGGAGTGTTGGTTGGCTAGCAGGGAGGTCCGTCACTTCCGGTTCCTTCCCAAAATATTATTAAAACCAAGATTAGTATTCGCTGATGCCAGACTGACATTCGTTCAATGAATTCAAGCTCGGTGGTTTTCATGTTTTTTTCTCAGAACGCATAAAGAGAGCTTTTGTTTTTAGACTCTGGTAACTCGGGGTCCCTTGCCACCCTCTTATTTTTTTTAGTCCTGGCTCCGACCGTGGTTTTAGATCGTAAACAAACCCGTAAAAAAATCTAAGCTAAAAAAAAAAATCAGATTTGTTTTTTTATGACTCGGATGTTTGAACCTCAATGGCTGTAACTTCAATCTCTAATATTTCCTTTAACCAAAATCATCTAATTAAAATCTTATAAAAATAAATAAATTAAAATAAAATTTAATGTCGTACGCCAAACTTTCCTTTAATTACAAATTTATTAATTATTTATTAATTTCTAAAAACTTTCCGATAAATAGACGAATAAAATGTAATCAAATTTTAACTAAAATCCCTTAAAGGTAATTTTTACTAATTATTTTAGTTTTAGTTACGAAAAATAGTTAAGATCATAGCTATAATAATTTCGCTAAATTTTTGTTCGTTTTAGCTTTTTGTTGCAAAATCTATTGGTGAAAATGTAGCCTTAGTTCCGGCTTGGCTACGAATTCGCGTCTTAACTCTATACCCGAATTAATTAACGGATAAAATGTCTATATCCTTTATTGAGAATTAATTTCCTACTTAGCTTACTAGCTTAAACCCTAGCTAAGTTAATTCTATACCTTCTATATAGCCAATCAAATTCCTAAGAATATACAGGGTGTTTCGAAAATGGTGGTAGGACCGAGCTCCAGTGGGTTCTATGGGTCATTTTAAGACAAATGTTCAGTCCTGGGTTCAGTCCTGGGTTCAGTCCTGGGTTCAGTCCTGGGTTCAGTCCTGGGTTCAGTCCTGGGTTCAGTCCTGGGTTCAGTCCTGGGTTCAGTCCTGGGTTCAGTCCTGGGTTCAGTCCTGGGTTCAGTCCTGGGTTCAGTCCTGGGTTCAGTCCTGGGTTCAGTCCTGGGTTCAGTCCTGGGTTCAGTCCTGGTTTTAGTCCTGGGTTCAGTCCTGGTTTTAGTCCTGGGTTCAGTCCTGGTTTTAGTCCTGGGTTCAGTCCTGGTTTTAGTCCTGGGTTCAGTCCTGGTTTTAGTCCTGGGTTCAGTCCTGGTTTTAGTCCTGGGTTCAGTCCTGGTTTTAGTCCTGGGTTCAGTCCTGGTTTTAGTCCTCGTTTTAAAAAAAACAGCCATACTCAATGATCAAATAAGCTTAAATAAAATTAAGCTTATTTTAGCATTGAGTATACGTTTATTATTGTACGATAAGGGGTCATCCGTAAATGAATCATTTCGTAACTCTTTAACGGCGCCCCGTACGACAAAACGTCAGAACATTTTCGTCTTAAAATGACCCATAGAACCCACTGGAGTTCGGTCCTACCACCATTTTCGAAACACCCTGTATATAAGGACATGAATTTATTCGTAAACCCACGTGGTTAACGCGTGGTCAGAGCGTTATTTCCGTTTATAAACAAACTGAAAATGAGTCTCGAACCCATCGGACAACTGGAACTCGCCCTCTTTGATAGATGGAGGCCAATCGATCCGAGATCGGCGGTAGGAATCCTAACAAAGCATTTTTTCACCCCACTCTTTTATGGCTCGGCTCGAATCTTAATTAAACTTGGCCCCCTACAACACTCCGATTACGTACGAAATTCCGTTTTTTTATGAACGCCGACATCGCTCAGTGAACTGGCGCCGCGTTAAAGCCACCTTCATACTTCGAGACGCGAACTTGAAAATCTTTTGTCCACCCCGATTACTAGAAGTCTTGTTTTGAGAGAGATTATCTTGTCCAAACTCTAGCGATTAGAAATGTTCGCGAATAGTTGATATCGTAAAAGAGGAGGAGCTTACTTAGGGCATGTTGCCATCGACGTCATCAGCCGCGTCATAAAGCTCCTAGCGCTCGTGAGCACCGTTCATTTCCATACCAAGTGTTAGCTATCTAGGTCGCGTCTCGCCCGAGTTACTTCCGATCCCACTGACCCCTATCGTTTTATGAAAACGGAAATAACTGCCCAGTATGGCCCTTCTGGCGTAGTTAGCGAACAAGATGTCGCGCGCGTAAAATCATACATTTATTATTTAGTCCGAGTGTGAACGTAACTTGAAAGCTTCAACGCGAACGCTGGCTCTGGCCATCGCTTTAAAAATCTAGTTCTTTTTGATCTCGGCTTCGATAAGAGAAGCTTCGTGGCTTCAACCGTAATTTACATATCCCTCTGTATTACCATGGACAGCTTGACTAAATTAGCTATCTCTATTGATTCGTAAAGCCAGGAGTAAATGTTAGAACGGCGAACTTGTCCCGCAATCCATTCGTCTCTTTGGATCATTATCGAGCCGGTATTTGGTTACCTCCGTTCGGGGTGCGCGGATCTAGGGTTACAATTACTTTAAGGCCTTGAGAGTAAGGTATTTGTTCCCCCCTTTTTCGAAATGCGAGTCTAATTTGATTGCCAACTAAGATTGTAAACGACATTTCAATTGCAACGCTGAGAATATTTGTAACTAATTAACCCCGCGATGTTAAAAGGGACCTAATTACTAATAGAAAGGGTGGTGTTGGTATTGGGAAATTCATGCCTTTCAAGCTCGTAATATCATCTAATTTATTCCATTAGAAATTTTTAAATAATTTAAGTTTTTACTTTCTTAGTTAATTTATTAATTTGTTTGCTTGTTTAATTTCTTTACTACTAAGTTAGTTAGTTTTAAATCAAAATTAAGCCTTATTCGTTTTATTTCAGGCTAAAACAAAGTCTGAAAAAAATCCAAGTCCCAAAGTTGATGATAAAACGTACGCCAAGGCTTCGAAAGACTACTTAGATGGCGAAATTGACGTCATCGATGAATCCGACCCGGAATTCCGCCCCAAACAAGCCCATCCTTTTTCTACGTCCCCTCCATCTCCTAGCGATGGTAATTTGGCGACGGACCGGCCTTCTGGCGAGAAAGAGGGTGACTTTTCGTTAATGACGACGTACGTGGGCATCGGTGTGGGTGCTGGTCTTATCGTGGTCTTATTGGGCGTCATAGCGACTTTAATCGTTTACCGGAAGAGGTTTCCGGTGCGAATGCGATTCGGCCGGAAGTTCTCGACGTTCGAGAACCCCATGTACGTCGCCAATAAGGACCAAGACGCCCAACATCCCAGAGAACTCAAGAGGCTGACCGTTTAAAATTTCGTGACCAAAGATGATGATCAAAATTAAATCTATTTTATTCCGGTATGTGTTAAACAATAGCGCGCCAATTAAGTGCCGGGCCATTCGTGGTTGACCAACTTGCCTTCAATTTAACGCTATACTTTTTCGTTTAAGTCCTATTCCAATCCGTAGCTTATACTTGTCTGTTAAAGCGCCACATCTCGAACCCTAGAAATCGTACGTGGTTCAACACCATAGGCCTATCAATTCTTAGTAAGTTGGCCAACCACGCGTCCAATTTTAGGGTTAATTAACCCGTCGGCTGTTATTATACGTTGATGTATTGCAAAGTCCGTACGCGCGTACGCGAGGAACAACTCCCAAAATGTTCTAGAAGCTTTTCAGAAAAGTTTAGAAAAATTTAGAAAATTCTGAAAAGTTCTTAAAGTCTAGCAGATTCTGGAAAATTGTTAAAAATTCATTTTATATGTCTAATTTCCACTGGCTACTACTCGCGCGACTAACCATACTCCTTGAATCGTTGTGGAATGGAGGATGACGCCATATATATGACGTCACAGTTTAAATTTTGTAAATTATTCGTTCGTGGCCGCTCTCTGAAAATGTTGTTTTTGTACATATACATTACGGCTTTATATATATATTTATTTAAATATATATATATTTAAAAGCTTATAGCTTTTAACGTTCTTCCAATTATTATCCAATCATTGGAAGATGATCTAGTGACGTCATTCATTTTTTCAATTTATCGTCGCGTACTTACAATTTTTTTTGAACGTTAATTTCAATTCCTCGCGGTAATTGATAAAAATTAACCAAAGGGTTTATTTTTAAAGCCATAATTTAGTGGATTACCATTACCGTTAGAGTTGGCGTAATTAAAGACCTATAATTACCAGTAATTACCGATATAGTCCGTAATTTTATGGCATTTATACGACTGATTTAAGTGTATTCTTATCCAATACAAATATTTTTGAAGATCAAATTTAATTTTGTTTAATTTTGCTTAATTTTCGTATCGTTATCATTCAGGTTAAGGAAGTAATCCATCTCCTAGTAATCCATTAATCCATCCGCGACGAACCAACAACGACAACAACTCGGATTTATGTTAATTAAGGTAATTAATTTAACGAAACAGCCAAAAAAAAAAAAAAGGGGGGAGCGGTATTAGGCCTATTTATAACAATTTTTTCAAAATGAAATTTCGAAGAATACGAAAATAATACGAATATATTAACGATTAATATAATTATTTCAATTAAAACTAATTGTTAATAACCGATTAATTAATCAACTAGATAATTAATTATTTTAATAATTTTAAAACCTAACGAAGTCAAAATAATTAACACTTATTTTTAAAAGAAAATTTTAAAAACTTTCATTTGATTTCGTCGGATTCGTAGCAGCCAATCAAAGCCGATTGATTGTGTCAAAGTGGCGAATCAAATCTAATATTTAGTTGCCACGGTTACTACCCGGTTTCGCCTAAGGAAAGGCTTTCTCATTCCATAACCACTTCCTTCCTACGAAATAAACCAATTGGACTTATTTTTCCTTAGTAGCGTGTTCCATTTAGTAGAGTGGAAGGCTAGCCTTCCACCCCGTGACTAAATAATTATGAAAATTATAATTTAATAACAATTAGAAAATAATAATATTAATTTATATTCGAATTTTCGTTATTCTTCAAATTTCTTTTTAAAAAATTCGTTTTTATTCGATATGTTAGAATATTAATTAACTATCTTAATTAAAAGAGTAGACGTTATTTACAAATGGTTATATATTTGCCCATCATATAGATGAAAATGAAATCAGTTAGGACGATCGAAATTTAGAAACATTCGGTTCAACACCTGGCTTTTAATCGTCTATCCGCATCAGGTAGGTTCAACTTTTATAATAAGGGGTTCTGCAAATTTCGTAATTAATATATAAGCCTAATTAGAGTTTAATTAAGCTTTAATTAATACTCCATCTTAAATGAATATATAATAAGCCTATCTAAAAACTTTAACGCACCTGGCGTCTTCGCGTAATTTTATATTATTATTTTACGAAGGTCGTATGAATTTTTTTTTAACCGCCAGACATCAGCTGGTTTCTTCTAATCCACTTTCAATTATAATCTATTCTACATCAATAATCCCCCGGGGGCAATAATATTATGTCCCAAGTTAACCGAACCTTAAAGGAGAAATCATATTCTACTAACTCTGGGGCTTTTAAAGCCCTAGAACTTGTAAAAATAGCTCCACAATACAAACCGGGAAATCTAGGGGAATTAAATTTAAGCCTAAAATCGTGGAACAGTTGGCAAATTTTAGGGAAATAATCGTGGAACAGTTGGGAATGATGATCCCTAAAAGGCACACCTAGCGCGCAAGCACACCTGGCACACTAAACCTAATGTGCACACCCGGCACACTAAACCTAATGTGCACACCTGATATGGATTTTCAACAATTTCTTAATTACTGGCACAACATCCTGAACACTGGGCACACTTTCACGCCATTACCAGCGTTTCCAAAGTTTCCGGATCATCTAGGAAATTTTGGGAAAATAATGGCGGAAATAATCTCGGAACAATTTGGAAACTTTGGGGAAATAATCGCGGAACAATTGGGAAAATTTGGGGAAATAATCGCGGAACAATTGGGAAACTTTGGGGAAATAATCGCGGAACAATTGGGAAATGATGGCATTTAATTAAATGAATGTAATTTGAGTATTAGCGTTTGGGGGGCTTCCAATTGGATCTAGTTTCGTAATGGATAATTTCAATTTAGGTACGTCAATACAAATGTAACGAGTGTAACGTCACCTACGTAACGATCGTGATATCATAAGTAACTAACCGCGTAGTATTTTAATTAGAATTTAACTCGTAATTATAAAAACAAATTAATACGCTTATTTAAGGTTTTATTTTTAATTTAATTATTAGTTTAGATTTAATTTGTTTAAACAACGCCAGATGATGCTAGTGTAGTATTTTACCTTGCCGCCAATTTTATAGATTTTTAAATAATTAATGTTGCCTAATAAATCTTAGAATCAAGTGGGATTAGTAGGATTAAAGGGGTAATCAATTTTGGATTAATTAGTTTTAATTCATTGGTTTAATCAAATCGTTTTTATTTCTTCAATTTATTAAAACGTACGTAATTGCAAAATATTTTGGCACTTTACTGACATATAAATGAAGCGAAGGGATAGTGAAATGCGTAACCCACCTTATTAATTAATCAACTGATTGGTGCAGGCAGTCTTAACATTAGGCTTAAAGGTGATAATTTCGAGTATATTTCAAATTTTAGTCGAGCAATATTATTTGTTTCTCGATGACGTGTCGCCTTCCCTTTAATATTCGCTAGGCCGTGACGTAACCAATTTCGCGACCATTCGTTGGTTGAATTGGTCTGATATTACCGGCTATTTGTCTATCGCATTGATCCAAAACGCTCCTGAATAATTTCAGCTGCGAAAATAAAAAAAAAAAATAATTTAAAATTATTGGTTTTCTCAAAAATGGGCGAAACTTTTTACTTGTCTAGTATTTATTGATAATGTGTTCGTTCCTAGAACCCAAGTTACCGCTTCGCTACAAGGTGGCGTTGTTAAGGAGCCATTGTACGTCCAATAGGAGAAGCCCAATTTCCTCGGAGGTAGTAATTGCGAAAGGTCAATGGGCCCGCGGACCCGAATTTTTGAAGGTCGTTTAATTTTGTCTACGTTGTCGGTAACGAAGGATAGTCTCCGTTCTTGTTTACTATACTTATCTAACTGTAATTAAAATCTGAATTAATCTCAATTAGATTTAATTTGGTTCCAAATTCTTTACGTTGGCAAAAATGGCGATTACTAGAAGACCGTCCTCGTGTCTTCTCGCCTCTTCAACGTTTCTGTATTTAGTGTTTACGTGCACCAAATGAATCTAAATTTAATAATTTAGAGAAATTTCAATTTAATTTATAGGGTTAAAACTGAATTAAAGGGAAAACGACACGATTGTACTTTCTTTTTAAAGGGAATGTAACGCGTTGGTTTTTTTCTATCGAACTTTAAAGTAGGTTAGTGGTTATTATCTCCGTGGATCCTCGCTAAGCCTACTTCCTCACTTTTCGTACACGACCTGTAAAAAGTTAGGGAATTTGGAAATTGACCCCCGCAAGGTCAGGGAATTTGGAAATTGACCCCCGCAAGGTCAGGGAATTTGGAAATTGACCCCCGCAAGGTCGGGGAATTTGGAAATTGATCTCCGAAAGGTCGGGGAATTTGGAAATTGATCTCCGAAAGGTCGGGGAATTTGGAAATTGATCTCCGAAAGGTCGGGGAATTTGGAAATTGATCTCCGAAAGGTCGGGGAATTTGGAAATTGATCTTCGAAAGGTCGGGGAATTTGGAAATTGATCTCCGAAAGGTCGGGGAATTTGGAAATTGACCTAAAATATCAGGGAATTTGGAAATTGGCCCAAAAGGTCGGGGAAAAATCGTGAATTTTTAAATGGGCACAAAAAATCAGGGAAGAGTCGGAGAATTTAGAAATTGACCTAAAATATCAGGAAAAAATTCGGGGAATTCGGAAATTGGCCCAAAAGGTAAGGGAATTTGTAAATTGGCAAAGGAGGGTTATCAATTTATTTGCATAGAGCTCTATATTTATTTGCAATTTAGTTTTAGTAAATGTTTCATTATCCCTTTACTATAAAATACCGATTGGCGCGTGGAATATTTGTGGGTAATTACCTCCATGGCAGCCCGGTTTAAGTTGACCGTGTGTTCGGTTCCGTTAAAACCGTCGTGTTTCCCGAAATGAAAATGAAATTCTTCTAATTTGAAAGAGTCTCGACCAGCGGGACCTCCAAACACTAATATCGTTCTGTTCGTCGAAACTTTAACTAGAATTAAAATTAAATAATACTTAATGATAGAATTACTCGTATATATCAATTATGTTAATTACGTTAATTACTCTAATAGTTAAAGGAAATAATAGATATATTTACTAGTATGTCCAGTATTTTCGACGGTCACTTCGTGAATTTTTTTCATATAGCCATCGAGGTTTAGATTGTAATTATATTTAATTTTGGGAATAGATTTCGTATCGATATTAATCGGTGATTGGCTCCAACCTCCGCATGATGGATACGTTCCTGGCCACGATTGGCTGTCTACGAGTTTATAAAGCTTTTTTATTAAAGAGTCATCGACCAATGAGAATCAAGCTAGTTATTAAGGCGAGATCTTGGATGAGAATTTTTCTGACCCTTAAAAATGCCACTGACCTTTATATGACCAATCCATTTGGCAATTATTATCGCTATAACCTGATAAGAATCGTACGAATTTAAAATTAATAGATAATTAGGGCTTAGTTTTAATCTTAATTAATTTAATGTACCACGAAATCTTTGTCCAGTTATCGGGGTCATTAAAATTGATGTCACTACGATTAGGAATTCTCCAATAAAAGCGTTTAACTTCATGATTTAAAGTACCTTCGGAATTAAAACTAAAATTAAGTTAAATATTTAAATAAATTCGGTCCCGAGTAATATTTAAATTTAAACTTACCTTGATATATATTTAGATTAAATTTAAAATTTTAATTCAAATTAAAAACGCGGGAAATTAATTATATTTGATCGTAGCGTTGTTTATGGTTTTTAGTTTTGCCGAAATAAAACCGACCTGTCAAATAAAAATCTTCAAATTGAATAGAATTTCAATCTAGGTTGCGTACATTTATATCCGTATAATAAAAGCCCGGCTCATTGACACTGAAACGCCGATGATTACGCGTACTATGCCTATACTAGTTAGGAAATTGCGTTACATTGTCTAAATAGGTTTATGGTATTCGCTAAGGGAATTAGCCAGAAATCTATCTATTTTAAAGGAAATAACGAACGGAACTGGGAAAAAAGGAAGCCCCGGGTTGTTTTATTTTCTTTTTGAGTTGGCTTGCTCAAACGGAACTCGATTTTTAAAGTTTAAGAACGGGTCAAGGGTTCCTTCCTAATTTACTTTTATTTTCAAGATCACCCCCCCCCCCTCTTTTAAAGGAATACTCTAGGTCGAAATTTCGACAATTTATCTATTACTCGGAATAGAATAAAGGTTTACCATTCTTGCTAATTTCAGAAGCCGATGAAACCCTCCTTTGAAGTCTATTACTCCCTGGTCTTGTTTACCCCTCTCTGTATGGGTTAGTTTCAAAAAGCGCGATTCGTACGCCTCCTAACGGTAGATGTTTTCTTAGCGGGAGTTCGTCGAGCGAATATCTCTAGCAGCCTCGGAGTTCGTCAAAAAAACGTCGTCGTTTGTGGAGAGAGAGAATTTCCAATTTTCCGTAGACAGGGGGGATGAAGTAGGACCCCTCCGATCTCGTAAAATTGGGAATTTTACCCATACAGAGAGGAGCGCTATATCGAACATTGGAGTAGTAGACTTCAAAGGAGGGTTTCATCTACTTCTGCTAATTTCCATGAAAAAAATCGTGGAAAAGTACTAGACATTCCCTAGAATTAATAGCCGCGTTCGTACTAGGCCTTGGAATCGATTTAAACCTTTTCAAATCGATTTAGTGTAGCTATAACCCGAAAATGCAAATTCCCAATAAAATAAATAATTTCTTGATTAGTTAATATCGAAGGCTCCCCGCGAAAACTTTGTATTTGAAATTGCCCCCCCCCCTCTTAATTGAATTAATTTGCGCTACTTTTAAGGGTATACTACACCTTTAAAATAATTAGCGACTTGAATATTAATTAGGGGTAAATTTAAAGCGTTTAACCAAATGGAACAACGATTCGCTAAAATAACGCCGATAAATTTCTATATGCTGGTTTTGTTCGTATATTTTTCGCTTGACCGATTTCATTTAGAATTAATTAATAGTTAAATTAATTAATAGTTCAATTACCTTCGCGAACAACCAAGGGCGCGTCCGACTTTTTAATCAATAGAGGGGAATAATTATTGGGAAATAAATGACACGCCAATAACGAAAAGCGGAGCTTAGAGTAAACAAGATGGGCCAGACCGTAGAAGGCGCTACACCCCCCAGATTCAATTCAAATGGGATAATTTTTGGTGCTTTTTAAACACCATCTTGTAATTATTCAATTGGCCAGGAAAATTCCATGTTTTTTATTTACATTTTCGATAATTTTTGTTTAGTAGTTAGAGGCGTGTTTTTAGGCTTAGCCTTTTAATTATATCGTCTATTGGGCGAGTCATTTGCTACAAATTTAACTGTCCTTCCGTTGAGTGGTTGAACGTTACGACTCTGCGCGTACGAATGTAATTTCGTTATCCTTTGTAATTCTCGTAACTGAAACGATCAATTAGGGTTTAATTAATTAATTAGGGATTAATTTAGTTCGTACCTGTCTGTAGCTGATGATTAGGGGATTAGCGACGATAATCCAAGTGACCACTTCTTGGCAATGTCGAGGCATTGTTAAACTGCCTTCGTACGTCCAGTAGTTGAAACCATTAGCTAGTCCACCAGGGTACAAATAGAATAGTTCGATCGGAGTCCAAGGGGTGTACCGGAAGTGTCGTAGAAGAATGTCGATTTGGGGGTTGTCCGTGTCACGTGCCTTTAAATTCAAACCACTCTTTAGCCTAGATTCCACGAAATATTTGTATTTTTACTTCGAACAAAACTGCTATGATCAAGAATCCATTAGTGTAGTTCATCGCCTGTCGCTCGTTTCTATACCTGACGTTGCTGTGAACCATATGAACCTAAAGAATTTGAAACCTTTCTCGAATCCATTCATCAAATCGATTTGGATTATAATAATCTTTCCAGTTGACCTTTCCTCTTTGACCTTTTTCAAAAGGTTCGTTTGAAAGTGTCTAGCGGCTTTATTTTTACCTCCATGGCGTATCCTACGCCGTCGATTTTATGATCGGTTCCATCGTGCAAACCTCGACCCCAATGAAAATGAATTCGTTCCAGTTTAAAACGTTCACCGTGAACGGGACCACCACTCACTATCAAAGGTGCGCTCGCGTAAATATTACCTGCACGTTCAAATAAAACCCAAGTTTAATTGATTTGTAGGCATTAACCTAACCTAACGTAAATGAAATCTACGGAATATTTAATGAGGAAAATGTGTGGGGGGGCTGGATGGTGTCGCGTACCTTCTTGTAAGTTGACTCGATAATTGCTGGGATGGACTTTATTATAGTGACTTGAGGTATCGAGAGGACGACCGTAAGCGTAACGTTTTGCTTTGGTAGTTTCGATGTTGATGGGCGATTGACGCATACAACCGCATGACCCCCACTCTGAAACTTTACATTTCTTAATTATTTCGCTACTTAATTTTTACCTAATTACTTAGCTACCTACTTATTTAGATACCCACTAAATTATTTAGATACCTACTTAATTAGTTACCTACTTAATTAGTTACCTACTTAATTAGATACCTACTTAATTAGATACCTACTTAATTAGATACCTACTTAATTAGATACCTACTTAATTAGATACCTACTTAATTAGATACCTACTTAATTAGATACCTACTTAATTAGATACCTACTTAATTAGATACCTACTTAATTAGATACCTACTTAATTAGATACCTACTTAATTAGTTACCTACTTAATTAGTTACCTACTAAATTAGATACCTACTTAATTAGATACCTACTTAATTAGATACCTACTTAATTAGATACCTACTTAATTAGATACCTACTTAATTAGATACCTACTTAATTAGATACCTACTTAATTAGATACCTACTTAATTAGATACCTATTTTATTAGATACCTATTTTATTAGATACCTATTTTATTAGATACCTATTTTATTAGATACCTATTTTATTAGATACCTATTTTATTAGATACCTATTTTATTAGATACCTATTTTATTAGATACCTATTTTATTAGATACCTATTTTATTAGATACCTATTTTATTAGATACCTATTTTATTAGATACCTATTTTATTAGATACCTATTTTATTAGATACCTATTTTATTAGATACCTATTTTATTAGATACCTATTTTATTAGATACCTATTTTATTAGATACCTATTTTATTAGATACCTATTTTATTAGATACCTATTTTATTAGATACCTATTTTAAAAGATACCTACTTAATTATTTAGATACCTATTTTAAAAGATACCTACTTAATTATTTGAATACCTACTTAATTATTTGGATAGCCACTTAATTATTTGTATAGCTACTTAATTGGTCGTCTCCCTAGATGATTACTTACTTGGCGCGTAACACGTATCGTAAACTTTTGTTTTAAAAAAGCAAAGGAAACTTAGCAGCAAAATGAAGCGATTCGTGTTTGTTAAAACCATCTTGCTTGTAAATAAATGTGGTAACGGCAGTGTTCTATTATATAGGGGGAAATGTAGTTTTTGTTCGCTAATTGAGATGTAACGTATTTTTAATAGGGGGGGGGGGCGACGTTTAAACTCTATTAGATCCGCTTCTTAAGTGGCAATTTTTTCCGCGAAAGGCCTAGGATTTATGATATTAGAATACGGCGTTTTAAATTTCGCTAACGAAGCACGATTTGAAATTATTTATAGCGACATTATTTCCTTCGTAATATCTTTTAAGATACTCGAGACAGATTTGAAATTAAAGACTTAGGAAGCGTAACAATTAACGAGCGGCAAAATAATACAAATTTAAGCTCGAAAAAATTTCTAACGCGAGTAACAAAAAAAAAAAAAAATATCCAAATATTAAAAACATAGTCTTTTAATCCACCCCAAATTGGACCAATTTAACAATTCTTCCGTTTAATTGTTGAGCCGGTCGGATTAGCAAATGCCCGTCTAATCCGGCTATCATTTGCAGACGTTTAATCTAAAGAAAAAAAATAGTTAAATTCGAATCTTAGCTAAATGAATTAAATTTCAATTGACCTGGTCGAAGGTAACCATGAATGGTTTAGCCACTAGAACCCAAGTGATGGCTTCGTTACAATTGGGTGTCGTTAAGCTTCCGGAGTAGGTCCAGTAATCGAATAATTGAGCTTTTCCATCCGGGTATAAATTGGACAATTCCACGGGTTTAGAATCAACCAAATTCGCGATGACTTTATCGACACGTTGGTCACCACGATTTGAAATCTTCTCGGTGACGTCACCAAATATAAAAAAGCGATAAAAAAACAACCATTAATGACGTCGTGTCGAATTAGGACCAGATTTAAGGCTACTGAGTTACGAAGGCTGCTGAGTTAAAAGAAATAACTTTACGCGGAAGACGTTGCAAAGGACCCCAATTGTTTAGGACCCCAGTTTTTTAGGACCTCAGTTTTTTAGGACCCCGGTTGTTTAGGTCCCCGGTTGTTTAGGTCCACGGTTGTAAAGGACCCCAATTGTTTAGGACCCCAGTTGTTCGGGACCCCGCACCAGGCCAATAGTTACGAATGAGATGTCGACGATTGGCTTAAAACTTGTGGAGTATTAATTACCTTAGCCATAATTCCAATTACAAAAAGGCCGTCGTGATGTTTGACGCACTCGGTAATGTTGTCGTATTTCGTATTGACGTGAACCATATGAATCTGAAATTAAATATTCCACGAATCTCATTTAAATTAAATAGATTAAAAATTGTAATGATTTGTCGTCATCGAGAATCCCATTTTAGGAGCCCTAATTCGTTGATAAAACGTCGGTACTTAGTCGGCTACTAAGATGGGTTCTTTGAACGCCAATCAGTTTAATTACCTCCATGGCGACCTGGCTACCGTCGACTCTATGTTCCGAACCATCTTGATGGTTATAACCCCAATGAAAATGGATACCGTTCAGTTTGTAACTGTTAGGGAAAAGTGGACCACCCGACGCTAACACAGTCTGTCGCGCGTCATCTGCGGAATATCGAGCCCTTATTACGCGTTAGTTTCACTGGGGTTAATTTTTCGTTTTAAGTATAAGGCCTCGGAATCGATTGAAACCGTTTCTCAAATCGATTTGGTTCGATTTCTCGAAATTCCGCTTCGGGAACCAGTTTCGTACCGATTCCCTTTCAACAACCGATAGACGAAGCCGCGATAAATCGATTTATAAATCGATTTAAATTGATTCCTGGCGGGCGATTCGAATATCGATTTGATTAATCGATTAAGGTACGCTAGCTTTCCTAACCGTTTTCTTTGTGGGCCTTAAAGAAGTCGTGATCGATTTCGACGGTGTTGTTGACGGTGCTCAGTGGCGGAAGGTATCGATATAGAAGAACCCGCGACGAATCGATATTTATCGGCGACTGTTGGAGTCCTTTGCACGTCGGATACTTGTACGGCCACACTTTAGGATATTTATCTGAAAAATAATCCAAGTACTCGTATCGAAATCTTTTATCTCGATAATTTGATCAATAATTCCGATAATTTAAAGAATCGTGGTGGCTGGAGGACGGGCTAACTAACCTTCGTGTAAAGATATGACGCCACTTAAACTTCAGCTACTTGTAATTGTTCGCGCACCGACCCCAGTAAAACTTTGAGTTTCCGATGTTGACCGATAGTACCCCAACTCCTAGCCAAAAATCATTTCTAGGGGAGGCTTTCGAGTGTCTCCTCGAGTAGTTATTATCGAAGACGAAGAAATAGCGGTATTACTTACCTTCACCGTGCAAATCGGCCGAATTCCCAACACTGACTTGTAAAATTAGAATTAACGTTAATATCGCCATTAAATTGGTTGTAAACCTTGTTCGAACTATGTCCTGGAAATGAAGCTAGCGATTTGCTTTCCTGGGATTTAGTTTTTTAAAGAATCGTGTTGCAATCAAGGTGTCGTTAATTAATCGAGCTTAAAGAACATCTAGGTTAATTTATAATGCCATTGTTTACGCGAAAATAAACTGTACTCCGAGCTTGATGTTGACGTCAAATGGAGTTGACATAATGGGGGGAAGATACCCGTTAAATCCCGATACGCGATAAAGTAGTACGGCCATATTACCAACTCGAGTTAACGTGATAATAATATAGATTCGAATTTGTATCCAATTCATTAAATTATACAGGGTGTTTCGAAAATGGTGGTAGGACCGAGCTCCAGTGGGTTCTATGGGTCATTTTAAAACGAAAATGGTCTATGACGTTTTGTCGTACGGGGCGCCGTTAAAGAGTTACGAAATGATTCATTTAAATGAGGACTCATTTCAGTCCTCATTTCAGTCCTCATTTCAGTCCTCATTTCAGTCCTCATTTCAGTCCTCATTTCAGTCCTCATTTCAGTCCTCATTTCAGTCCTCATTTCAGTCCTCATTTCAGTCCTCATTTCAGTCCTCATTTTAGTCCTCATTTCAGTCCTCATTTCAGTCCTCATTTCAGTCCTCATTTCAGTCCTCATTTCAGTCCTCATTTCAGTCCTCATTTCAGTCCTCATTTCAGTCCTCATTTCAGTCCTCATTTCAGTCCTCATTTCAGTCCTCATTTCAGTCCTCATTTCAGTCCTCATTTCAGTCCTCATTTCAGTCCTCATTTCAGTCCTCATTTTAGTCCTCATTTCAGTCCTCATTTTAGTCCTCATTTCAGTCCTCATTTCAGTCCTCATTTCAGTCCTCTTTTCAGTCCTCATTTCAGTCCTCATTTCAGTCCTCATTTCAGTCCTCATTTCAGTCCTCATTTCAGTCCTCATTTCAGTCCTCATTTCAGTCCTCATTTCAGTCCTCATTTCAGTCCTCATTTCAGTCCTCATTTTAGTCCTCATTTCAGTCCTCATTTTAGTCCTCATTTCAGTCCTCATTTCAGTCCTCTTTTCAGTCCTCATTTCAGTCCTCATTTCAGTCCTCATTTCAGTCCTCATTTCAGTCCTCATTTCAGTCCTCATTTTAGTCCTCATTTTAGTCCTCATTTTAGTCCTCATTTTAGTCCTCATTTCAGTCCTCATTTCAGTCCTCTTTTCAGTCCTCATTTCAGTCCTCATTTCAGTCCTCATTTCAGTCCTCATTTCAGTCCTCATTTCAGTCCTCATTTCAGTCCTCATTTCAGTCCTCATTTCAGTCCTCATTTCAGTCCTCATTTCAGTCCTCATTTCAGTCCTCATTTCAGTCCTCATTTCAGTCCTCATTTCAGTCCTCATTTCAGTCCTCATTTTAGTCCTCATTTCAGTCCTCATTTCAGTCCTCATTTCAGTCCTCATTTCAGTCCTCATTTCAGTCCTCATTTTAGTCCTCATTTCAGTCCTCATTTTAGTCCTCATTTCAGTCCTCATTTTAGTCCTCATTTCAGTCCTCATTTCAGTCCTCATTTTAGTCCTCATTTTAGTCCTCATTTTAGTCCTCTTTTCAGTCCTCATTTCAGTCCTCTTTTCAGTCCTCATTTCAGTCCTCATTTCAGTCCTCATTTCAGTCCTCATTTTAGTCCTCATTTTAGTCCTCATTTCAGTCCTCATTTCAGTCCTCTTTTCAGTCCTCTTTTCAGTCCTCTTTTCAGTCCTCATTTCAGTCCTCATTTCAGTCCTCTTTTCAGTCCTCATTTCAGTCCTCATTTCAGTCCTCATTTCAGTCCTCATTTCAGTCCTCATTTCAGTCCTCATTTCAGTCCTCATTTCAGTCCTCATTTCAGTCCTCATTTCAGTCCTCATTTCAGTCCTCATTTCAGTCCTCATTTCAGTCCTCATTTCAGTCCTCATTTCAGTCCTCATTTCAGTCCTCATTTCAGTCCTCATTTCAGTCCTCTTTTCAGTCCTCTTTTCAGTCCTCTTTTCAGTCCTCTTTTCAGTCCTCTTTTCAGTCCTCTTTTCAGTCCTCATTTCAGTCCTCTTTTCAGTCCTCTTTTCAGTCCTCTTTTCAGTCCTCTTTTCAGTCCTCATTTCAGTCCTCATTTCAGTCCTCATTTCAGTCCTCATTTCAGTCCTCATTTCAGTCCTCATTTCAGTCCTCATTTCAGTCCTCATTTCAGTCCTCATTTCAGTCCTCATTTCAGTCCTCTTTTCAGTCCTCATTTCAGTCCTCATTTCAGTCCTCATTTCAGTCCTCATTTCAGTCCTCATTTCAGTCCTCATTTCAGTCCTCATTTCAGTCCTCATTTCAGTCCTCATTTCAGTCCTCATTTCAGTCCTCATTTCAGTCCTCATTTCAGTCCTCATTTCAGTCCTCATTTCAGTCCTCATTTCAGTCCTCTTTTCAGTCCTCTTTTCAGTCCTCTTTTCAGTCCTCTTTTCAGTCCTCTTTTCAGTCCTCTTTTCAGTCCTCTTTTCAGTCCTCTTTTCAGTCCTCTTTTCAGTCCTCTTTTCAGTCCTCATTTCAGTCCTCATTTCAGTCCTCATTTCAGTCCTCTTTTCAGTCCTCTTTCCAGTCCTCTTTTCAGTCCTCTTTTCAGTCCTCTTTTCAGTCCTCTTTCCAGTCCTCATTTCAGTCCTCATTTCAGTCCTCATTTCAGTCCTCATTTCAGTCCTCATTTCAGTCCTCATTTCAGTCCTCATTTCAGTCCTCATTTCAGTCCTCATTTCAGTCCTCATTTCAGTCCTCATTTCAGTCCTCTTTTCAGTCCTCTTTTCAGTCCTCATTTCAGTCCTCATTTCAGTCCTCATTTCAGTCCTCATTTCAGTCCTCATTTCAGTCCTCTTTTCAGTCCTCTTTTCAGTCCTCTTTTCAGTCCTCTTTTCAGTCCTCATTTCAGTCCTCATTTCAGTCCTCATTTCAGTCCTCATTTCAGTCCTCATTTCAGTCCTCATTTCAGTCCTCATTTCAGTCCTCATTTCAGTCCTCATTTCAGTCCTCATTTCAGTCCTCATTTCAGTCCTCATTTCAGTCCTCATTTCAGTCCTCATTTCAGTCCTCTTTTCAGTCCTCTTTTCAGTCCTCATTTCAGTCCTCTTTTCAGTCCTCATTTCAGTCCTCATTTCAGTCCTCATTTCAGTCCTCATTTCAGTCCTCATTTCAGTCCTCATTTCAGTCCTCATTTCAGTCCTCATTTCAGTCCTCATTTCAGTCCTCATTTCAGTCCTCATTTCAGTCCTCATTTCAGTCCTCTTTTCAGTCCTCATTTCAGTCCTCTTTTCAGTCCTCATTTCAGTCCTCATTTCAGTCCTCATTTCAGTCCTCTTTTCAGTCCTCTTTTCAGTCCTCTTTTCAGTCCTCTTTTCAGTCCTCTTTTCAGTCCTCATTTCAGTCCTCATTTCAGTCCTCATTTCAGTCCTCATTTCAGTCCTCATTTCAGTCCTCATTTCAGTCCTCATTTCAGTCCTCATTTCAGTCCTCATTTCAGTCCTCATTTCAGTCCTCATTTCAGTCCTCATTTCAGTCCTCATTTCAGTCCTCATTTCAGTCCTCATTTCAGTCCTCATTTCAGTCCTCATTTCAGTCCTCATTTCAGTCCTCATTTCAGTCCTCATTTCAGTCCTCATTTCAGTCCTCATTTCAGTCCTCATTTCAGTCCTCATTTCAGTCCTCATTTCAGTCCTCATTTCAGTCCTCATTTCAGTCCTCATTTCAGTCCTCATTTTAGTCCTCATTTCAGTCCTCATTTTAGTCCTCATTTCAGTCCTCATTTCAGTCCTCTTTTCAGTCCTCATTTCAGTCCTCATTTCAGTCCTCATTTCAGTCCTCATTTCAGTCCTCATTTCAGTCCTCATTTTAGTCCTCATTTTAGTCCTCATTTTAGTCCTCATTTTAGTCCTCATTTTAGTCCTCATTTCAGTCCTCATTTCAGTCCTCCTTTCAGTCCTCATTTCAGTCCTCATTTCAGTCCTCATTTTAGTCCTCATTTTAGTCCTCGAATTTAGAAGAAATTTTCTCGTTTGGCCCATTTTGGTTCAAATTTACAAGTAATTTTTCCATTTAGCTCCCTTTTCATTGACTCGGTGCGGGCGACCTCTTCAAAGCGCGAGAATTGATTTTGATTGAAAGGGAACATTTTATAAAGCGCGCGCGCTTTAAAAAAAAACCAGCCATACTCAATGATAAAATAAGCTTAAATAAAATTAAGCTTATTTTAGCATTGAGTATACGTTTATTATTGTACGATAAGGGGTCATCCGTAAATGAATCATTTCGTAACTCTTTAACGGCGCCCCGTACGACAAAACGTCATAGAACATTTTCGTCTTAAAATGACCCATAGAACCCACTGGAGCTTGTTCCTACCACCATTTTCGAAACACCCTGTATTAAAAAACGTGACGTAAGTCTACAAATTTAAAGCCGCTAATTAATGGAATTGGCCATTTTCCTCCAATTTTGGGTCCCCTGTCAAATTTCCCAAATAAACTACAAACTACTTAGCGCGAGTGTGACGAACTCGCTGCTAAGCCTTGGCCAAAATCCTAAGCTAGAGAAGTTCCGTAAATTGGAATTGTTTCAACCAATAAGGAATATTCTTATATAAAACCAATTGGAAAACGCGCGAAATGTAGAGTTAAAAATTGTCGAGAAATTCCCTTACGAACTAATAAAGGCCGGGGCTTTTAAGTGGGGGGCCCCAAAAGGGAAATGCGGCCCCAAAATCAAACGGGAATCGGTCATCCTCGTGTTTCATTTAAATCACGGTTATTTGTTTATTTAAAAATGAATAATCAATATCACAAAACGCTTGGTATTAATTATACTTTAATTCATTCCGCTGTCTTAATTACGCGTCATCGTACCACCGTGGTTTGGCAACCCCTGAGGACCAATTGATCCACGAGTTTAGGTTATTTTTGTCCAACGATTTCGCGTACAATCGATGTTTACATTTAGTTAACGCCATTTATCTCGGTTAGAAATCACTTTAGGGTTTAATCGCGCTTTAAATGGTGAAATTGGCTGTCTCTCTCTCCGTATTCTTTTCCCCATGGCGAGGTTTAACTCGTAATTAAATTGCAGGGACGTGTCTAACAATTCTTCCTCTTAGAGGTTGCAAGTATCTGTTATTTCCGGCGCAAGACCTTCCTTCTTCGTCTCTTAGGGAATTGAATTTCCTTATCTACGATTACAAAGACACCATTTTAAAATCGTAATGAAATTGGGTTGACAAGAACCCATTGCTTTTTAACGTAGTATCTTGGAGAGAAGGAATGGATACAAGAATTCATTCAGGTTCCGTAAGAATATGGGAGGGCCGCGATTCAATAACCATCATCCCAAACTTTGTAGCGAAAGTTCGTCCGCGTCGAATCGATTTTTCAAGTAAATCGCTCCTGAATCCTGATATTATATTATTAACCCGCGCCACTAACGACCTTGACATAATATTTTGGGTAGTAAAAATGGAGCCGCGACCGAAAAAAAGATCTAAGCGTACAAATGTCGCGAAAATTGCGGACGAACTTTTGTTACAAAGTTTGGGAGGATGGTACCAGAGGCTCCCATATTCTAATGGAACCTGAATGGATGCTTGGTATTAGGTAAGCTAGTTAATCGTACTTCGGTGTCGTCTAGAAGTAGAGGTTTATCGCTAACGATCCAAAGCACCGATTCCTGGCAAAGCGGCGTGGTCAAAGAACCCTCGTAAGTCCAGTAACCGTATCCCTTGTCCAAATAAGGTATCAGCGACGATAAGTAGATAGGTCCGGACACTCTGTATTCGTTTTCCGCTTTCGTAATTCGACTCAAATTGTTGAGGACGAAGGATAAGCGTTTGGCGTGAACGTTTCGCGAGTCCAACTGAGATATACGAGTTCCGGATATCCGGTTTAGCTTCTAATTATATTCGATTATACCGGATCATTAATTACTTTTACAAAGACGGCGATAACCATCGCACCGTCCGAATGTTTTACCGCTTCGACTATGTTAGCGTATTTGGCGTTTCGATGGACGAAATGAACCTGTAGGGGAAATAAGTACTTATTGTCACCCTCTTCTAAACGTATTTGTAGATATGTCGGGCCTTAGGATGGGCGTGGTTTTTAATTACCTCCATGGCGTATCTAAATCGATTGACCGTGTGTTCGGATCCGTTGTTGTTCTGACCGAAATGGAAATGAAACGAATCTAAGACGAAGGTATCGGACATTAACGGACCTCCTCGGGCGACAATCGTGGCGCCTTCAAACGCCACCTTAACTGCGTCCGAAACGGAAAAATTTCAAACTAATTATTCAACGTTAGCTAGAAATTAAAAAGGCCATCCTCGGGTACTCGCGATAGATCCGCGAAATTCCATCGGGATCGGGCCACTCACCAGTATGTCCGTCATTTACGAGTTTGACGCTCGATATCCGTTTATTGTATTCGTTCAAATCGAGAACCGGCGAATATCGCGTTTCTACCGTATTAACCGTATCGATATTTATCGGCGACTGTCGAGTTCCTCCGCATTCGACGAACTTGGAGGACCAGTGAGAAACATCTGCGGCAAAAACAAACAACCCATTGATAATTGATCGAGGGCTTTACGAAATTAGGTTTTTTTCTCCGGAACAGTTAGAACCGGATGAACGAATATAAGTTAGATTAAGTACTTTCAACAAGAAGACCGCGCGTAAGATGACGTACATAGTTGCTAACTTTTTGCTTTCCAAGGATGGCGATTAAATATTTTTTGTTTTAATTATATTTGGATAGCGTGAAAAATCGTGGTTCCTTAGGGTCACTACTCAGCCCCCAATTTTTATAGACTTAAGGGGGCGAATTAAGAGCCAATTCAAATAGCATTCGGTGCAAAAAAACGTACCATGATAGGAAAATGCCTCGTGTTTATATTCTCCTAAAATCGGAAAAAATTATATTTAATTTAATTTATTTAATTAACAAGTTAAATATTTTTAACTCACCCGAACAAAGTCGTGACGTCAACGTAATCGATATTGTTATAAGGGCGTAGGAAGAACCAATCATCTTCCTTCATTTAAGACCGTGAAAAAAACTCTATCGAACAATTAGGAAAAAATATTTTAAATAATTTAAATTATAATTAAATGAATTGGCTTCAACGCTCTTATGGTTGGGTTACGGTCCAAGGCTCTACCCAAGTCACGTAACGTCTGATTGGTTAAAACAGCTGATAATTTCTCTCTAATTAACTATGGTATATTAATAGTTAATTTCTTAACTATAATTAAAGCGTAGTTAATTTAATTACCATTAATATGGAATATCATCCTCGATTGGATCATTTTTTAAATTCAACGTAGATTCCATAATTTACTCGTTATAAAACTATATGGAAATGGGGCCGATTTCCGAGTAGTCGTTGATTTTTAGTCCCGGGATTAGAAAAATGAACATTTCGCGTGACAATCTACCGTTTTCATCGCGTACATAAATAGCGCTTGTTCTATTTACATCGGGTTTTTTCCAATTCAGGACCAAAAACTAAAGAACTTAAATCTAAGCCTAATCAAAGTTGATAATGAAAGACCGAGTCTTTTTTTTTAAAGAAAATTCAAAATAACCTTGTCGCTAATGAGTTTGAACCGTAATTGCACACCTGTCGAACGAAGAACGCCTGTTTGGCAGCTGCGTTAACTAATTAAGATCCTAATTATGATTGAATGACCCGTAGGTTAAACTAGTATCGCGCCAATTAACGTTAATTAATTGGAGATAATTAATCGAAGTCGGGAGGTTTTGACAAGATATTTTTATTTATTTTTATCGAGATACAAAGCTTTTTAAGATTATTACCACTTTTTACCAAAGACGTATCTCACTGGTCTCCCATTGAGGAGTTGAATCGGACGGACGTTAGGAGTCAAGGGTCCTCCTTCGTGATTTCGCAACGGGCCAAACATCTTCAACTGCGTTAATTAGGCGTTAATTAGGCGATAGATGGGGGGGGGGGCAAACGATTATACCCTGGTACCTGATTATTGGAAACCTTTAGTTTTTCGTCATTGACGATCCAAGTGACGGCTTCGTCGCAATTCGGAGTCGTCAACGAACCGTGGTACGTGAAGTAACTGGATTCGTCGTTGGCGATGTTAGGAATCAGTTGGGAGAGTTGAATGGGACCTTGTACCACCGTTGTTTGATTGGCTTCCGGGATCGAGACGAAATTATCCGTGATTTGAGACAAGGCGTGACTCGCGTGACCGTGCGTTATCTGAAATACGTTAGTTTCGTTAATCGATACGTATCTAATTGTCTGTCTGTCAGTCTGGAACGCTTAAGTTTACCCGCAAAGTTAGGATAAATTCAAACGAGCCTGAAATTGAAAAACGGTGTACTTGAAATTGGTATTACCTCGCCAATTACTCCGATGACAATAAGTCCGTCCTTGTGTTGGAGAGCCGTCAACAAATCGGGATACTTGGTGTTAACGTGAACGAAGTGGATCTATAGGGAATTTAATGATTAATTTGTGATGATGACGCGCGGGGATGGTACGGATTAAATTACTTCAATGGCGAAACGTCGTCCATCTATGGAGTGTTCGGTTCCATCGTGTTTGTCGTTACCGGCGTGAAAGTGAAAACTTTTCAACTGGTAGCTATCGGTCCTACCAGCCGGTCCTCCGCTAATCACGATATTTTCGTCGAAGGTGCCTACAACTGTTAAACAAAATGTTAGCGAGGTTTTCAAAGTCGCTTTGCTAGAGAGACGCGCGTACCAGTGTGTCCGTTATTGGTAAGGATTAACTTAGCCAATGGATTATCAACGTAGCTCTTTAAGTTCAGTTTAGACAGCCGTTCTCCGTTATTAGTCAATCTGTTAGTGTCAATATCAATGGGCGATTGACTTTTACCAGTACCGCAAAAGGTCGCCGGCCATTCGTCAAGTCCTACAGGGGTCAATGTAGAGGTCAAAGCTCGATAAATATTACCGATCCGATTATAACTAATTAAGATTAAGTTAGTTTACGGTCGTAGGAAAATCCTTCCGTCAGCGTCGATAACCCAATAAGAGCCACGACGCAAGACGATAAAATTGCTCCAAACATGACGAAAATTTCTCGATCGAAGACTTAAAAAAAAATACTTAACAATTATTATAGGCGTCGTATTTTTCGTAGTTAAGAGTTGTTATAGAATTGTTTTAGAGTCACGGGCCAATAGAACAATTTGTAATACTTACGAAAAAAGGTACTTGGCTTTGATTCGGCCGGTAATGAGTTTAATCCGAGATAATTCTGAAATTTCGCATCGTTCCGAAGCTTTTTATACTAAAAACTAAGTTAAGAAACAGGTGTTTTTTTTGTTGCTAGAAGTCAAATCCATCGAAATAATTGTGATATTAATAGTGTTCGTACGTCAAATGTTAATAATTAATATAGTATTTATGTCAATGAAGGACAAACTACACTAAACGAACTACAATAACACTATAGATCATTCTTTTATTGGACAAGTGACCTAAATATATACTTAGAATCAGATGTCCTCTTTAAGTAGACCCACAGTCTCGACTACCATAAGTGTCAAGGACTCATTTACCCAACTTAAGGCGCGTTTTCAATCAAGAGGATCAAACTTAAATCAGGCTTCGACTAACTAAATTAATTTAATATAAGTTAATCTTAATCGAAAAACGGATTAATAACGAGGCTTAACAACTACTGGGGACATCGGGCAATGATATTCTAATCCCATTGTCAAGTACTTGATATAATTTCACCAAAAACCGGGCAAACGTGTCTTCGTATAATTCATTTATTTCCGAATTAGAATTTTTACATTTAGTTAGCCAATCAGGTGTACCAATTCCGCTAGTGTTAAGACGTAAGTTCAGCGACGCGTATCGAAGCCTACCCAAGATACCGTTTATCTTATTCGTAGAAAATAACCGGTAGCTTATTGGACGCTTCGGTACGCGTCCCTGAACGCGCGTTCCGGTAGAATTGTCGAGGAAATTAACGAGCGGGTACGTAGGTAACGGTTCGTCCGTTAATCGGTTGCGTCGGTCGAATATTACCGGACATTTGACCACCTTCTTTATTTTTCAAAATATCAAAAGCGCGAACCTGCGGAAAATCATAACCATATTGTAATTATTAGTTAATTTCAATTTAATTCGAAGGTAGCCCTACTTCGTTCGTAGACAAATACAAGGGTTGGTTGTTGACGACCCAAGTGACGACTTCGTTGCAATTGGGGGTCGTTAACGAACCTCGGTACGTGTAATAATCGAATCCGTTTTGAATCTGGGGAAGTAATTTCGACAAGTTGATTGGTCCAGAGACCACCGTCGTGGAGTTGAAATTTTGAATTTTGCTTAGATTATCGCTGACGAACGATAATGGACCCACGACTCGGTTGTCGATCTGAAACGAATCGATTCGTGGTATCTTCGTCTGATGTTAACAGAAGCCGATGAAACCCTCCTTTGAAGTCTACTACTCTAATGTTCCACATAGCGCTCCTCTCTGTATGGGTAAAATTCCCAATTTTACGAGATCAGAGGGGTCCTACTTCATCCCCCCCTGTCTACGGATAATTGGAAATTCTCTCTCTCCACAAACGACGACGTTTTTTAACGAACTCCGAGGCTGCTAGAGATATTCGCTCGACAAACTCCCGCTCCGAAAATATCTACCGTTAGGAGGCGTACGAATCGCGCTTTTTGAAACTATCCCATACAGAGAGGGGTAGACAAGACCCGGGAGTAATAGACTTCAAAGGAGGGTTTCATCTACTTCTGATGTTAACAATAAAACCCCGCAAAATTGCGATGGTTCATAGTGATATGCCTTGAGGGAGTCGCTGGACATTTGTCCAAGAAGACAAAGTATTGTCTCGCAATGTTCCTGGACAATTGCCCAAAAAAGACCCTATTATTCGAGGTACGAAGCTTATTTATTTACCGTTGCAAGAACACCGATTACTAGCATTCCATCGGGATTACTAAGCGCCGATAATAAATCTGGATATTTTAGATTTTGATGAACGAAATGAATCTGAAAATATAATTTAATTTATCAATTTAAGTTTAATTTAATTTAGGGAATGTAAATTGGGGGTCAATGATATTATTTGGGATTTCAACAGCGCTCGTAATGTCTCTAATATTAAAAGGATAGCCCGGTGTTTGATGGTCATGGTCTTGGGCGTGATATTACCTCTAAGGCGTATCTCCTGGAGTTGATTGTATGTTCAGTTCCATCGTTAGCTCCTCGTCCAAAATGAAAATGAAATTGTTGCAACTGATAGCGCGCCGATCCAACCGGTCCTCCGGTAACTGTCAGAACTTCTTTGAATGTCCCTTTAACTACGTTCACCATTAATTATTAGCTCGTTAATTAACGCGTAAGACGTAATAACGAAGTAATTCCTTATGGTTGAAATAGCTAATCCATCGGTAACAAAACTTAACCCGGACCAATCGGGATATTAAGGCGAGATCCCCGTGATAGCGTTTGATTGGTCGATGACCCTTAAGAGATATTCTACGAATCCAACTAAGCCCTAATTGTCCGATTAAATTTCAAATTTCTATTTTGGTCTAAGACGAATCGTTATTAAGTTTAAATACCCGTATGTCCGTCGTTGGTCAAGGTGACGCTGGCCAATGGCTTATTTACGTAATCTCTCAAGTCTAGGATTTGTAGATATTGCTTTTGAACGGAGTTGATGTCGATGTTAATCGGAGACTGCTTAGAACCGCTACAAAATTGTGAATACAGTTGAGGCCACTGGTTTACCTCTGATATAGTTAATATTTAAGTTAATTGAATCGTATAATAATTAAGAATACTAATTAAATAATTACCTTCGTACGTGAATTCCGTTTGCGCTTGAAAATTAATTTAAAAATTATTTTATTATTTCCAATTTTTCTTACAGTGAAAATAAAATTATTTTCTACGGAAATTTTTCCACCAAACCCCGTAAATTTTCCGGAAAATAACGGTATTTTTTCCATATTTTTCCGTAAAATAAAAATTGGTTTAAATTGGAAGAGTTTCGTATCGAAAAAATAACTTTAATTATTTCGAGGTAATTTTCATTCAATATTAACCAGTCTCTGACCAATCAAAATGATCGCTGCCTTTCTTAATGATCTCGGGAAGAATTTCATTAATATTAGCCGTTCTTAAACTTACCATTGATTATGTTTAGTCGCAAAATGAGTGGGAAACAAATGAAAAATATTCTAAACATTGTCTAGCAACGAATCGACTCGTGATTTTTTAGAAAATGTCTCGTTAAGAACAGTACGTAGATAGTTTTGTAAAGTCGAAATAAATAAAGTTTTCGAGTACCGACTACCGAGAAAAATCCTCTAAACAGGTGGGTTTTGTTTCAAGGGCCCTGAGAGATATCCGTGTTTCTAGGGTAACGATTTCCACGTCGTACAGCGGTGAGATAGGGTTTTACCACAAACCTCAAGTACTTTAATTACACGCTTACAAGTACCGTAACGTTTTGATAAATGTCCTACTGTCATAAAATTTTAATGTATTTTTTAGACGAACAAGGACACCGCGTACTCATATGGAATTCAATTAACTCGCGTACTCTATATTTTCGAATCAGAGAGATAGCGATTTGTAGGGGCGCTGGTTCCCGCAACAAGACACCAGGGGGGCTATTCTAGAAGTTTTCAACAGACTTAAAACTGTAAGACGTTTTGGTCGACCAGTTACGCTAGTGATTAAAGCCGCCTTTGAAATCGATTTAAACCTTTTCAATCCGTTTCGTTAAGAGTCGCGTGAACGCGATACCGTCTTTTTTCGAATCGATTTGCTTCGGGAACTAGTTTCGTAACCATTCTGTTTTCATCAGCCGATAGTTCAAGTTAGGATGAATCGATTTTAAAAACGATTCCTAGCGATTTGAATAACGCTTTGATTATCGATTTTGACCGTAGCTTAAGTTTCGTAGAGGCCCTATACTAGTTTTGAGGGACCCTTTGACCCCTTAGTCATTTTTGGGTCAGCCGAAATTATATTAATATTAGTCGAAGCTGGATTTTGATTCGATTTTCGAGTACGGATCGGGCTATTTTGATTGGTTAAAAAATAAATCCATTCGATACTTACAATAATGTATCGCATTGATGAAAATCAAGGCGACTAAACTTAGGGCTAATTTAACAAACATTTTATTTTAGCCTAGATGCGTTTCCTTCCGACAGACACTCGCTAAATGTAGGATTACGGGCTGGCAGTTTGTTTTATAGGCAATTAATATTTAAGAATATTTATATCACTTCGAAGTAATTGTTTAGAAACAAACGAATTAGGGTTATTTCGTATCTGACTCTGACTCCAGATATAACATCCATAAAAACAGGCGAAATTTCAATTCATTTTCATAATTAACAATTGCCGAGTAAAGAGAATATGACACGATATTAAAGGGACAAATTTTAAAGGGAAACTGAATGAAACAAACGAAAAAAAATCCCGATTTTAATTAATTAATTCAAAGGGACTTGGAAAAATATTTTGGAACCGTATTTGACCTCGAAGTTTGTAAAATTATTGATATAACTTAACTTAATTATAATTAACTTAACGAAATTAAATTAATAACTATTTAAACTTTAATTAAACGACATTATTTAATTTTGAAATTAATTTCTTAAACATACAAAATTACTTTGAATTTTGCGTACGTATATAATATCGTAATTAAATTGAAATTAATTTTAAATAAATTTCATTTAACTACCAATCCAATCGGGATTAACGAAACCGATTCTTCTACCATTTATCGGTTGTACCGATCGATAATTATCGGCCATTGGTTCGCCGTTAAAATCCAAAAGGCGACGGAACGTCATCATCTATAAATCGAGAATAAATAAAAAATTAATTTCCGAGCCAATTAATATTTATAATTGTATTAATGAACTTTTGTAATTACTTGTTGGTTAGTTACGGCTAAGGCGTAAGCGCTAATTACCCAAGTTACCACTTGATCGCAATTAGGGGTCGTTAGGGAACCTCGATAAGTCCAGTAGGAAAATTGCTCTCCGTCCGAAGTTGGGAACAGTGATGATAATCGAATGCTATCGTTGATATTGACCCAAGATGGACGCAATACGCGTCCGATATTATTCGTAACGAAGTTTAAACGAGAAACGTCGGCTAATGTTTCATCTACCTTCATTGATTAGACCATACAATTAGGCTTAAAAAAACGCGGGAAAAAAATGTAATAAACTTACTCTCCCCAGAATGGCGATGACCAAGAGACCATCGGGTTTATTTAAGGCTGTATCAAAGCTCGAGTACTTGACGTTCTTGTGAACTAGATGAATCTAAAATCCATTAATTAATACAGGGTGTGTCCTAAAATGGTGGTAGGTCCGAGCTCCAGTGGGTTCTATGGGTCATTTTAAGACGAAAATTTTCTATGACGTTTTGTCGTTGAAGAAACACGAAATGAAACACGTATGGATGACCCCTTATCGTACATTAATAAACCTATACTCAATTAATTATTTAGCAACAATTTGATTTTATCATTGAATATACGTTTATTAATGTAACTTTAACTAAGGGGTCATCCATACATGATTCATTTCGGAACTCTCAAACGACGCCCCCGTACGACAAAACGTCATAAAATGACCCGTAGAAGCCAGTGGAGCTCGATCCAACCACCTTTATATCCCGGTTGATAGTTACTTCCAAATCGAAAGCTTGACCATTGATGGTATGTTCGGATCCCTGACCGTTGATTCGTCCGAAATGAAAATGACATTGTTGTAGTTGATAGGTAGAGCGTTTAGCCACGCCCCCACTGATCGTGATGACGTCTTCGAACGTCACCGATACTAAAAATTACGAGTTTAATTTTGAGGATTTCTCACTAACACGCGTGGGTCACTTTTGGCCGAAAGGAAACTGACCAGAATGTCCGTTATTCGTCACGTTAGCGTTCCGAATAATTTGTTCGTAGGACCCCAGGTCTAAATTGTCGTAGTAAAAGGTCGGAACGATTCCCGGGCTCATTGTATCGATATTTATCGGCGATTGTCTCGTACCGTTGCATTTTGGATAGATTTTCGGCCAATTTTCTTTTTCTATACGAGTTAATTATATTCGTTAATTATACTAATTAAATAGCCTTTAGTTAAACTTAAATGTCCGTAAACCTTCGTATTTAGTCCCTCCTTTTTTGAATTCTGGGACATCCGAATCATTTTCGTCTGAAATTAGTAATTATTTTAAAATATCGAATATTAAAGGGACACTTGGAGCTAAAAAGAAAATAATTTTTTAATTATTTTTCGGATGTCAAAAAAATAGTATTTGGTGTTAAAATTAATTTCTACAGTTAAGTTTGAATGTTAGTAAAATCGGAGCGATAATATTATTGGCACCTTCAACAATAGAGTTTGTTAAAAAAGTGGCTACAAATTGTCATATAACGCGATGCAGTTATAGCCGTTGGATTAATCGGATTAATAAACATATTTTATACTTAATTTACATTCAAAATTAACCAAACTTGAATTAAATCGTATCTAATAATTATGGAAAAAATTAAATTTCAAATACGTTTTTTTTTTTTGTCCCGCTGTGATTCCAAAAATATATTTAAATTTTCCATTTTTAATTAATTAATACTTTTGTAGGGTATATTATACTTACCGTTAGTTGTATTTTGAGAATTAACCGCGTTAACTATCAGAAAAATCGTGCAAATTAAATTATTTTTGAGTTTCATTTTAATAATTTTTGGATTAATATGGAAACGGCGAATACTTGTCGAATTTCCAAATGAAAATGCGGATTATTTTTTGATCAATCATCGGCCGGGGATTTATATGGGCGATTTGGAACGTCGTTTTCATTCCACGGTCACCAATTTTATCCCCTAATTCCTATTATTATCACCGTTATTCGTTTTTTAAATCATACTCATCGACAGTTAACCCTTTTGTTAATATTTAAATTAGTCTTAATAGACTCGTTATTCGTAATATCATCCCATAGGTGACGTAAAAAGACAATGGCGCGTCCAATTATAGTTTAGAAAATGCTTTTAAAAACATTTATTATCGACAAACAGGATGATCCTGAACTATATTATTATTATTGATTTCAATGATGTTATTATTTCACAATAATATGCCGTATTTGCGCAGTGGCTCTATTTAAATGACCATATTTTCCCATTTTTCGCATTTTCTTTTAAAGTTAAATTTTAATAGTTTGAAAATAAACCCGCGTTCAGCGACACGTACCGAAGATTCCGGTACTGTACCATTTAATAGAAGTCAAAATCGCGTTATTATCTCAATGGACGTGGTGTCATATTTGTCCAAGAGCGAGTTATCTAAGTTTGGGTTAGGTTAAGGTCGGATTTAATTGTTCGGTATCTTCGGTTATAGTCGCTGAACCCAACTTAGTAGAAGATGAAGTCCTCGAAAGAAATCTCAAGTAATTACTCAAAGTACAAATTTATTATTAATCTGGTTAAATGTACACGATGTCTACGGTATGGTATTCTGGTCAGCCGGAATTGTCGCCGATGGGCTGATGGCTTTAGCGTCCAGCTCTGACGTCGTTGGTTCGGCGTATACCGTATTAGTGTCGGGTAGAGACGAGGTCGGTTGTACCAGGTCGCTAGTAGTAGTTGAGCTATCGTCAACTCGAGTCGTACCATCCTTAATTACTTGGGTCGACTCGCCAGTTGTTTCTCGCATCGAAACTAAATTCAAATGTTTTTTAATTAGAACCAAGACTCGTTATGGAGTAAGATATAATAATACAATGAGAAAGCTCCAAAATTGAGACCAGGGGAGGTCAAATTGTGGACCATTTTTGGGTCCCATTTGTTGTCTGTAGATTGTAGAGCGTACCTTGGGCATTGGGGTCACTCTTAGCCGCCGCTATTTCTTGCATAATATTCATATGAACGTTATTAATTCGGTTGCTAATATCTTGCTTGGCCCTTTGAATGAAACTGGGTTCGCCTCCGCTACTATCATACCCTAATGACATTGAGCTCTTCAGCAAGACGTTGTCACGTAGGGACTTGGCTTCGACCATCGCGTCTGTCCTGCAACCGTAAAAACATCGTATTACAATTACTGGCATTTTAATTTCAAATCGAATTTGTAAGCTATCGCTGATTGGTCGAAGATCTAAACTGGTTTCCAGCGCAAACGGGGCTTTAGTGTATGTTGATTTTGAGGTCAATCGAATGATTTCGGACTTAGTTTTACGCGTAAACAATATTTATTTTTTATTTCCTAGTCAATTTAATCCCTGGTGAAAATTAGCCTAGATTTAAGTCTGAACGGAAATGGATTCTACTTCGATTAGATCAGCTTCCTTTTTCGTACGTGCGCCGTGTACCGCGTTCCTAGTTAGTAGTTAGGCATTTGGGGTACGCTCTCGCCAATACACGGTGGAGGTTTTTCATTCCCTGACAATTGGACAAAATTTCAACATTCCGATAGATGGGGCTGTCAATCGAGCCAAGGCTTAAATTAAAGCTAAGCCTTGGTGTTTACTTTAAAGTAGTGTACCAATTTGATTAAGGAGTTGTTTCGCGGCTTGATTACTGTTACGAACTCGGAATGAAAATTCCCGCGCTTTGTAGAACCCTTTTTTCTTATCGTGATTTGGGGAAAATATTATTTTGAAAGGGGTGGATGAATCTAAAGCGGATAAGACCTTTAACTTAAAGAAAGGGCGTAGGTTAGTTGAAAATACTTTATTTTAAATACTTATAATATACAATAATAAATTGCGTTTTAAGCGTCGGTGGATGCGGGATAATCCGACGGGGTTTCTGTACCGGGATTAGTGGGGGGAGAAGTACCGCTAGTATCCGGATTAGCTGGATTATCGGGTGTCGATGGATTAGCCGTATTATCAGATGTTGATGGATTAGCCGTATTATCAGGTGTTGATGGATTAGCCGGATTATCAGGTGTTGAGGGATTAGCCGCGTTATCCGGCGAAGATGGATTAGCCGGATTATTAGGTAGATATACTCGAATTGTAGTTGGTTCGGGCTGCGTCATTCTAGGCGGACTTCTCATGGAAGTTTGAACCATATTTTGAACTCCGGCAATTCTTCCGTCCATTCCCTGTCGAGCCGAATTGATCATGTCGTTGATTTGACCTTGGGTTTGATAGACGATGCCCGGAGTTTCCGCCAAAGACTCGAACCAATTTGGGCTCATTTTCACGAACCGAAGACTTTTCGACTCGTCTAATTCCGTCCTGCGTCCGTAAAGATGCCGTAAAGGTCAAACTTTAGGACCATTAACGCGCTCTGATACGCTAAATAGCGATAGGAAGGCTCAGAAACGACCTGAAGCTGACCCCGTGTCCATCGTGTCACAGTGTCTAGCTGTCTGCCGCGCGACTTAGGGCCTTTTAAAGGGACTAACCGCGCGATTTTTGAAACCCCTTTAACAAACGACCATGACCGTAACAAATTGTACATTGAAAGCTAAGGGTAAGGGAATAGTAATTTTAAAGATTGGGAGCTAAATTAACGAGAAATCTGATTGGTCCGTGGCTCTTTAAGTGGAAACGTTTTTCTACATTATAATTTTTATTTATTGAATGTAAATTTTTGGTCAGAGTGGGGCGGAAGGTTGGGCGATACTTACTTTGTTTTCAAGGCTTCTAAGTGTTTGAGATTTTTCCCGGGTGCTTTTAAAGCCGGATTCTTATTAGCGTGTCCACCCTGATGATTTTTTAAGGCCATACCTAAATTTAAATAAAACACGTAATAATTTAATTATATCATAAACCATAATTAAAATTAGACTAGGCTTAGTTAATTAAAAATTTAATTAACTTTGTAAAAGCTACATCCGTTTTACTTTCACGCGATTAAAAGTTTATATAAGATCAACCGGAAGCGATAATTTATATACCGGAAGTAGGACGAGGGAAATATTTAAGGAAATAAATTTTATAAATATATATTTTTTTTCCGTACGATTTACATTCTTAGTAGAGGTGTTTAAATCCCAATATAAACTGATTTCTAATGATAATAAGAACCCAACTTAGATTGGATTTCATTGAAATTAAAATTTTTAATTTAAACTTCTTAAAATTAATTTTATTTTTTAATTTATCCACATTTATCGTTACGTAGTAACTAGTACGAAATATTAACTATAATACTAACTAATTAGTGATTAACTGAAAAATATTACCTTATATATAATTATTTTTCATTATTAGTAAAAATTAAAGTTTTTAAAATTTTAGAATAAAAAAAAAATATTTTTACAAGAGTAGAAATTAACATCGCCTTTAATTTATTGATGAAGAACATTCTAAACTTCAATTAATTATCGATTAATTATCTTAATTACTTACCGTATAAAATTAAAGTTGAAATTACAATTAAAATCAAACTTAATTTCGTCATCTTCGTTGATAAAATATTATTGAAACTTAATTAAAACGAAGAGGTTGTTTTTGGCGAAAATTCCCAACAGAACTGGATATTCCCGCGGCTCGCAATCCGTGTAAACTATCTTTGTACGCGTTTACTTCAAAATGCTAAATATTTTAGTTGATTGAATTCAATCTGTAATTGTCGAAACTAGGAGCGTAGGAATACCTAACGTTTTTCCTAAAAAGTAGATCGGGAGAAATCGAGTAACTCGTGGACGAGAATCGGCTCGAAACTAGAACGCCAGGCGTTAATTCGGATGTCACGCCGATCTAACCAGTAAATTACAAGTACACCTATACTTGTAGGTATTTATTAATTGTTTCCGCTTCAATGGCATGATTGGAAAACACTCGCGTTGCACTGACACACCGATAAATCGTTGAACTCTGGGGGTTTATGTATCATACATTCGTGTACAACCAAATTTCAGCGGGGAAATACGTAGAATTACTTAGGTAGTTATTTTAAATAGACAATGAAGTCACGTACTTGTCTGAATTTGCGCCAAAAATATTTTCTGATTTTGTTGGGGTGTTACGTAAAGAATAGATATCTTAGAATAATCTAAATACGCCCTTTGGCGTAATAATATCACCCAGGGACACGCGCTGAGGTAATCACTCTTTCAATCATGGCCATAACTCTGTCAAACTTTATTTTGACGCGCGTACGACAGCGGGTGTCGCGGGGTTATTTTACTTCTGGCCATAGGTGGTCCGAAAACTCTATTTAAATACTTAAGTACTTGAAATTGTCCCCAATTCGAAGTAAATGTTATTCGAATTATCCCTGTCGATTGCCGATGCTCGCGAATACATCGGGACCCATCTGAAGTATAAAGAAGACGTAGGTAACGACGACGCCGACGTATGACAAGAAGAAACTCCTGGTAATGACGAAACAACCTCCTACAGTCATCCCTTGAGGAGGCGAATTCATTTGATGCAACAAGATATTCAATTCGCCGAAGACTTCGCAAGTGACGTGACGATGGAAGATGGTCAGTTCCGCCACGTGTTGTTGACATTTGGACATCTTCTCGGGAATCTCGCTGGACACGCGCGATACGATGACGATCCAAATGAAGGATTGACCGTAAATGACGCAATACGTCGCCAAAGTAGTCGGGCTGATGCTACGAAAGTTGTTGATTATCTCCGAAGTAAATTGGCAAGTACCGATGACGCAGACGCCGTACCATAGAAAGAATATCGTCGAATACATCTTGTCACTGAAGTCGAGTTAAAAAAGAATCAAACAGTTATCCAAGATAGAAGCTGCTAGCTCCCAAAAACTCGAAAATTTTGGGCTCAAACGTTGAAGGAACGCGAATCGATGTTACCTATGACTTTTCAAGATTCTCTCGCGAATTTCTATTGGTTCTTTAAAAGATCTTACCTCAAGGCGACGAAGTTCTTGATGGCCTTGATTCTTTTCCGACAATCCGTGATGTCTTCCCTCGATAATTGGACTTCATTGACGCAACCTTGCTCTTCGGCTTCTTTCGCTTTGCGAGCCATTTTGTTTTTCGTCTCGTCCAGAAAAGCGGTAATGGTTTTGATATGAAAAACGTATCCGACTTGAATTATGGCACCGCAACCCACCGTTCCCAGAGTGTAAAAGACCTGGTCCAACGCGATTATTCTGCGAAACGAACGAAAAATCGGAATGTCTTTAAAATATTCGCTTAAATTGGAAAATCATTTAAGGACCTACTTTGTTTTTAAGTCGTCGCTAATTAGGGTGGCGTTGCAAGAACCCAAACAGATGGTTTCGATCCAATCGTCCTTCCTCGATTGATAAGTTTCGAACTGCGAGACGACTAAGACCATCAACACCGACAAGAAAAGACAAAAAAATCCGCGAGCGACGTGCATTTTAGCGTTGGGCTTCTTATCGTCGACGTCATCGTGGAAATTCTCGGCGTAGTAATTCAATCCGTCGTTTAGTTCCAGAAAAGAATGTCCGTTAAACCACCAAATGAAACAGGAAACGCTAGCCGTGAAACAGGTGGCGATCATGGTGACGAATGACCAATCAATGACCCCCATCCGGTAGAAATGATACGACACTAGGATCATGTAAGAGTGTTGGTACAAGTAACAGAAGTTTATAGTCACGCCGAATAGACATTTCAGAAGTATAAGTTGCGAACGGGAATGACTAAATTGTTGGAGAAAATAGCTGTCTTTCGGAGGACAACACTTCATAGAACGCCTCGAGATCGGCTTGGGGGAACCCATTCCTGTTGATCAAACAATACGAAAGATCCAAATTTACTTTGACATCGCCATTTAGAAACAATTCAGCCTGATGAAGAAACGCGACTTTGGGGCAAGATTTAGAACCCGTTTGTCCCGATTTAGAAGCGTCCAGAGTTAGACTCGATCAATTTCTTTCGCGTTACAAATTAGTGTCCCGAACGATCTTAGAGTTAAGACGAAACGCAGAAATTAGCCTAGTAAACTCGCTAAGCCTAATTCCAAATACATTCTAGGAGTATTTTACGATTCGATTATAGTTCGCGTTATCGGCGTTAAGATTGGTATTGGCTGTCATCGAAGTAATTAGCCTTGAAAAGGTAGCGGAGTAAGTTAATCAGTGTAGGGTATCATTTAAGGAGCTCTTATAATAGTTAAGTAATTGTAAACAACGCATTTCGAGTACCTAGAGTCGCGATTACTTGGGAAATCCATTAAGTTAAGAGAACAACATCTGGGCCGCTTTTAACTCTTAATCCTACTTCGGATTATTTGTTTATTAATATTTCAGGCGATAAGCCGTTACCTTCGATAATCGATAATCTTCGATACATTGGCTTAATTTATGTTCGTATTACTGTCGCGATTTTGAATAGTTAAAACTATTTTAACTATTTTCTAGGATAGTTTATTATTAGATAGTTAAATTTGGGGGTCATCTGTAAAGATTCTTTGCCAACAAAGGCTAATAATTGGCTTAAAAGGTTAATTTGAATATTCCAAATTAATTAAAAATGATGCGTCTATCGCGTAGGTCTAATGACGTCATTGAAACGCGTGCCATTGATTGTCCCACTATCTTTCTAATTTCCTTCCTGACCTAACTAACACGAAGTCAAGTCTATAAACGAATGTTTTCATTAAAACGATCTGCCTAGTCGAGCTCTCGGTTTTTATTGGGCGGAGAAACGCGGTTGCCAATAGCAACCGTATACAAACTCGTTAAGCTTGCAGATTTGACCGTCCATACGATTGTTATTGAAGCGAGGCGAGCTCCCGCTTCCGTTCGACGTGGGATTACCCGGATTAGTGTTAGTTAGATTATCGGACGGAAGAGCCCTTTAATCCTTTATCTCGAATCAAATGTATACGACGATTACAAGACCATAAAAATATTTTAATAAGAGCTATTTTAATTCGCGTGTTCGTTATAAATGCAAAAACATCAATATGTCGCGATAGACAATAGCGAAAGTAAGTTCTCGTGTTGTTTAAACCCTTTTACCCGGGACCCGGGCTCGATTCGCCGTTTTTGGCGGGAAAATCTTAATTAGTTTATCAACCAAAACACCCTTTTTACGAACGCAGACCGCGCCGTGTCTCTGGAGAGCTCTCCTAAACCATCCGGGTCAAACAAAACCGTCGTAAAATCGGGAGAAAGGCCACAATTTCCACCGCGTAAAAGATCCATTCCAACCGGATTCGATTTCGACTTGGACGAAGTTTGGTGGAACAGGTTGAAAAATCGGCCCGGAGACCCGACCAACGTCAATATTAAGGACCCCCTCAATCGCATCGTACCCTCGCAATACTATTCCAGACATTTACTTCCGAAAAACAACGCCAATAACGTCCAAGGTGCGAATGATAAATAAAGTTTGCCATACGTCCAAGGACAATTAACTCGCCAGATTCGTAATTACGTCCTCCAACGGCCCAACGCGGTAACCAAATTCTCGGTTTACTTGTCTTAGAATATTTTCTAAATCGCGAAACGTCTAGTAGAAATATACGCCCAATTTGCCTACTTATAGATGATAATAGACTTTTGATCATACGCGTTGACGGTAGAGCGGAGTTAGGGGCCGACAGGTCTACTAGGAAGCCGGAAGGCTAACCCTCCCTTAGAGTACGACGCGTTACGCGTAGCACAGACCACCCATTCCCATCAATGAACTTTACTACAGCCAACGAAAGGAGAGTGTAAATATTAGGCCCGGAACGTAAGAATGAAAAATTGAAAAGGCTTAGCGTTTTATTTTAGTCTAAAAATGTCGGCGTCATTTCTAAACTTTTAGGCTTAGTTATGAAATGGGATTTTTGGTGAAACTAATAAAAATGAAAAGGGCTAAAATATATACGATTAGGCTATCTATAATCTACATTAGTTTGGTAAAATGTCCCAGCACCAGGTGGCAAACTTTATTTATGGTAGCAAAGTTTGTGGTTCGTGGATTTAACAGTTGGAAACGTTGATACGTCATAGATGGTCAAGTCGCCGGTCCATCTAGTTCGAGGTCGAAACAGGCCGAAGCGTGGGTGGACGCTAACTCTCGTTCTAAACCAATCAGGAACGAGGATCGCGGAAATAAGCGATCGCCCGAAATCGGGAGAGACGCGACGTCTTCTTCGTTGACTAACGATAGCTTTGATTTTTAACAATCACTTACCAATCTTCCAATTTATCGTTAGCCCCATTCCTTTGTACAAAATATATATTTAAATAAATGTCAATTATATCCCAGGGTTTTGAAATTTTTGCCTTTCATCATTTTGTATTTCTGGACAAGTGTCCAGTTTTCCCGCGTTTTCAATCAAGATTTTTGATTGGAAAAGAATCGAGCTTTCGCGCCAAAACAAAGTTGAAACTTGAATCGCGCTGAACTGACTTGAACTGTCGGATTGAGTTTGGTTATTATCTATTGACTGCCAATAAAGTTAGGCCTAAATTAACTTTGTTTTAGGATTTTAAACGAAGATTTTAAACGTTTCGGTCAGAGCGAAAAGCGCGGGCTCTGAATTTCCCTTACGGTTCCGTTTACAGCGACACTAATTATCGTTTAAGAATTTCCCTCATCATTCATTTAAATTAATTCTCCGCTTTTATTATTACCCTAATTAGTTTCTTATTTATTATTTCTAATTTCAAATTAATTAAGGCTTTTAAACGATGTATTTCTAAGTACGAAATTTGCAAGCTAGATGTCACGCCTAATTTCAATTTCCCCCTCTCATTTCGTCTCCTTCCTTTTTGCAGGGATTAAGAGCTCTTAGTCGAGCGAAGCTTCAAGGCCGTAACCGATATTCGCTAGCACTTGGAATTGTATCGTCGAGTTCTTCGGAATCGCCGTGCCTTGGATTATATTTTTGGAAAGTGTTCTCCCGTTTAATTACTTAAATAACCGAAGAAATGGCGGACGAAATGACGGAAAATCAAAACGAAATTGAAGAAATACCCGAAATTGAACTCATCATAAAGGTAATGGATGTTTTTCGAATCATTGAAACAGGCCTACGCCTAATATTTTGTTAAGCCTTGGCTTCCTACATTAGTCACTGACTCACTTATTTATTTCCTAAGAGTACCTACAATCCTACATTGTTTTATTGGTTTAGGCTTAGCGTTATCGCTGTTTATGACGCTTTTAACCTGATTTTTGGTTCTTGTTCGATAATATATATTACTAATACGGTTATAAAACTATCGACGTATCTTTAATTAAAACGAAAGTAAACGCCTAACGTGAAAGGCGTTAATTGTGGTTAATAATTAACCTCACTCTCGTAGGGTTACCCATTTGGGTGCTCTGCGTAGTTAATATTTACAATTATAGTTTAAGGTAACTATAATATTAAGTTGTAAAGTAATTGTGTCGTACTTCAATGAATCTATATGGTATATTAAGTACATATCGGAGTTTGGGTCCCTTCCATTTTTACAGGAAGGTTTTGGGTATCAACTACCGTTGTTTTTGAATGAAGATGCGTATAAATAGTAAAATAATTAGGTAATTGGGTAATTGGAACCTCGAAACACACTTAGAAGTTAATTTGTAACGTATATATTGTTCGGGATACGTTTGCGATTAACTTTTCAACTGGGCATCGTTATTATCGCGTTATTTTAGGCTTACAAAGTAATTAGTCCAATCATTTTTGATTTAGAATCATACCTATAGAAACCTCTAAAATTAAAAGCAAGCTTATCTTCTTGTCTAACGATAATACGTAAATATTACTTAACAAAATGGGTCCGTCGCTAGCGAGACTAAAATAGCCCTAGGCATTTTTACCCCCATATCTTAAAAATTCTACTTCCGGTAGATATTACAGGCGGTTAAAATTATTTAACGGTTTTTGAATAATCTTAAAAAAACGCGCGTTTACGCGTAGAAAACTAAAAGAGATACGAAACACCTTTCCACCCGAAAAAACTCATTCAAAATTCAGGTTTTCTGACTTAAAAAAAAATCCAGTTTCGTTTTGAAGTCTTCCTGGGTTCATTTTCTTCCCGATTTCCCAATGATGCAACGAAGATTTTAAATCAGATAATTTTACAACTTATATTTTTCTTTCACTCTATCTGAACGACCAATTTACACGTTTTTTTTTTTACGAACGGTATTTTTTTAAACATTACGGGGAAATAATATCGGTGTTGGATTTTAAATGTGCCGACTGCTTTTTTAGTCAGAAAATTTTAATTTAAAGAGTTTTACGATAAAAAATATTTAAAAATAAGGTAGTTTTTTAATTTCTTATTAATATTTTAAAGGGCTAGTCTGCTTTAGAAAAAAAAAATTGGAAGGTCTATTTAAATATGATTCTAAATTTAATATTTGAAATTAAAATTTAATTACTTCATTAATTTCAATTAGACCAAGATGATACGATGTGAATTAAATTCAATTTTTTATTTGGTTATTTACGAAGAAGCGGTGACTCTTAAAATAATATTAAATTTCAAAAGCATGGGACACTAAATTAGTCCAGACTGAAAATAACTACTTGATATCGCAACCATGGAGCGAGGGGTTACACCATTGTAAAGAAATTTATTAAGAAACTTTAGATATCCCGATATTATTGCTTCAAGCTTGCCAAATTATTTCCCCATTGAAATGGCTATTTTTAATTACCGTAAGACGCGAAATTACCGCGTAATTAAGGTAATTTTCTAACTAGATAAATTCTTTTCGCTTAATTGAAAGGTATTTTTATAATTTGTGGTGGAAATTAATCCGAATAGGTTGTCGAATAGCAAATAATAAAACCGAGAATTAGTTAATCTAAGCCTTGGCTTATTTGTTAATCCGTTTAATATGCTAGGAATTTGTTAGCACTAAATTAGCCGATAATCTTTTGCCCCGTGGAATGTAATTTCGAGTTCATCCGAATCTTCAGTGTGGAGATCTCGCCTTTAGTTACGTAGCTCGAGTATTTGATTGGTTGGGGTTTAACTTTCTTAATTTTTGTGGAAACGTCGGAGTTTTTGGTGACCTAAATATTTAAAAACGGCTGGATCATGTCAGGAATAAATCAAATATGTAATTTCCTCAGTGACAATCTGAGTTTGCAGCGCGTAATAACTTGCGTAATTCCTTATTACGTTGAATGTGGATTAGTAAGATTAAATGGGGAAATCTAAGCCAGTTACGCGATGAAATCTAATATAGGGGATTAATTCGGGATTAAAGACCTTTTTCTCACTTGGGGGCAAATTTAATTCGCCGTGTTTTTAAACGTGGATTAAGTTCAGTCTTAGAAAGAGTCATTTTTTGGCCTATTTCAATTAGTATTTATTATGAGATCCTAATTAGTTTCTACGTTGAAACGCTTTCGAGAAAATGAATTAACATTGACCTTGATAATAATTAGATCATAATTAAAAACGCGTTTTACTTTAATTTTGTTTTTTGTTCTCCGAGAGATTAAGGAATCATATTCGAATCATGTTTTTATTATAATTAGGGTTAAGCTTTTTAATCTTTGAAGCAAGATCAATTAATTTAAGATATTTTTAATTTTTAATTAAATAAATTTAAGTTAATTATACACGTATTGGGATAGTTTTCATAATTCTGACTTAGTTCCAATCTTGATAGGGAGGAAAATAATCAATAAAAACCATGATTTTGTGCTAGAAATAAGACCCTTTCTAAGGTTGTCATAAAAAATTCCTTTGAAATTGTAAAGGAGTCGTAATGAACCATTTCCTATCTCGTCCCTAGAAATCCTTGTTGGCATTAGCGAAGAATCCAAGTTGTTTTAAATCGCGATTTCATTAATTTGTTGACAGGCGTCAAGATTTCCCCCTGTCTAATTAAGCGTTTAAACATTCCAATTCCATCTTGTAATGATTCTTTACGTTAATTAAGGGGCGCGGTTGAAGATAATTCTTAAATGACGTCATAGCTATAATTAATTACCCGCTCTTTGAGGTCATTTTTCGGGTAATTCTATCCAATCTCGTCGACTCGTCTCTCTGGGAACTCGAATTTCTGGTTAGAATATATTTATTTTCTCGAGTTAATTTGACCTATAATCGAATAATAGCGGGTTCTTGGCTTCGAACAGTGTTAGGTTGTATGGGAAGTTAACGTAAAGTGCCATTACTCCATTTCTAAGACGTTTTGTATTAGAACAATATTTTGAAACAAATTCGAATATATTTTTTTGCCATCTTTGGCGGATTAGACCCCCAATAATAATAAGTTCGATTAAATATTTGTATAGAAATCCAAGGGGTTCAAAGGTCATCGGGGGCTATTATTAACTTATAGTTGAAATTTAAATTTGGGGGAAAGTTGAGATATTGCGTTTTCTCGACTTTTAAAACACTCTGATTGTTGATAGCGTGAGAGTGACGTCCCGACGTGGGATGGGGTTGCCATGAATGAGTCACCAGCTCCTCTTAGCACGCCCACATCATTTTAAACAAATCTCCTAGTTTTATCAAAACGAAGCTATTAAAGTTCTTTTTATTATTATTAAATTGAAGTCTTGATGGACTCTTCTAATGTTATTATTATTTAAAGAAACTCCAAAGTAGGTGTCGGGTGTCAGAATGGGTGGATGGAGTGGTTATACGTTCATTCTACATTTTAATTACTTCCGTTTGATTACTCGTTCATTAAATTGTTTAAATTAAAATCGCGAATGTTTTCGTTTGGAAATAAAAATTCATTTGATAAACATCGCTTAAGTTTATGATTAGAATTATTCCATATACACGCCGGAAGTTAAGTTTTGATAATTTGGATATAATTACCCCCCACCCCAACCCCTTTCGAGTATGGCTAGAATTATTGTAGTTGTTGGTTAAAAATGTTCAAAATGTCGATTAGAAAATACGGATTTTTAATCCGTTCATAGCTTAATCCGTTCATAGCTTAATCCGTTCATAGCTTAATCCGTTCATAGCTTAATCCGTTCATAGCTTAATCCGTTCATAGCTTAATTCGTTCTTAGATTAATCCCTTAGGTTAATACGTGTAGTTTACTCGTGACAATACTAGGGTTTACCCTTTGAGATAGAACACCATTTGTGCCTGGGGCCATTTTGATTAGTATATCGAAGTTTAAACGTTTATTCTCGAAGATAATCTCTTGGTTTTAAGTGTGCCAAAATTTCACCCGGGGCTAAAATCGTATAGTTTTGATAGTTCTACTTTCGATCCAGTCTTTCGCTATTGGCCCCCCTCCCCCCGGTGGTTAAAAAAGTCATTGGTAAAATAGTAGTTCTAGAATATAAACAATCGAATGAGAAATCTGACTCGAATTTCGTTTCTGGTTTTACAAAAACTTGATATTAAGAAAAGGAAAACTCGCGAAAGAAACTTGAATTTCTCTTAAAGCGCTTGGCCCCCATTACTCTCCACCGAAATAATTTTAAAATAAGGCCCAATATTTAGTCTCAATTACCAGACAACCAAATTAATTTCAAAAAATTTATTAATCTAATCAGTCATCAATTGAGTCATTCGAATTTGTCGCCAATAAAATTTGTTTCTCGCTTTCTGTTCAGAATTGTCAAACAAATTGGTTAATTAGGATAAGGATAAAGCTTATAAATTGGTCAAATAAGGTTCCAATTAGGAAATTTTGACAATATTCTAACTAATAAACGTAATAAATTAACTAGAATTTAACCCGAAACAAAATTTAAAATTATTTTTGTTCAATTTTTAAGTTTTGGTGTATTAGGTCAAATTGGGTTTGAAGTTTCAAATTTGGACCATTTTAACCAAATTAATTGATATTTCTTGATTGGATAAGCTAATTTATGACGTCACGATTTTTTTTTTAATTATCTAAAGATAAAATTTTCAAATTTTAGTCAGATCTATTAAAAAACATAGTAGTTTTATTAAGAAAATTATCACTTGTGGAAAAAAATGACGAAATTTCATTTGAATGATTCGTTTTTCAATCGAATCGGGTTTTTATCTTAAAATTCTATTAGATTAGGGTAGCGTCTGTGTGGAGGAGTTCGCCATATTTGAACTAATTTAACACCTTTATCCTCCCTTACTGTTAATTGCGTATGTGGGAAGCGGCAGAGAGCTCCAATTTCTCAATTGGTACAATTTACATAATTTACTCGCTGATAAAGCTGTTTTTAGTTTCGTGTCAGGCCATTTTTCTGTCGTAGGATAAAAGATAAAGCTGCTCCCTAAAAGATAAGATAAATATAGGCATAAATAGCGGTAATTATTTGCTATTACGAAGATAATATTAGTTAAATTTGAATTTTTAGGAAAATAAGTAATATTTGATTTCTAGAATAATTTAATTTTATTGGAAAATGATTGCCTTCTTGTTATTTCAAAGGGAGAATGAATGCAATTGGTTTAAAATTGTTAACTTTTCCATCATTTAAGGGGGAGAGGATTGATACCAGTCTTAGAAGGGGACTGAATTTCCCTTAGAAAACCCGCATTTTTCTATCAATTTATTCCCTCCTTAGATTGTAATCTATATCGACTATAGTTAAAAAGAAAAGTACAGTAATTGTCCGTGGCGCGTTCGTAGTCGCGACCTAGTGATACTTTCAAGCTTGTAGTGTTGTCTAGTTGCAATTGCAAGGGCGGATAGATTTCATTGGATTACGAGCGGGGCGTGACGTCACTAGTGATCTATATAGTAATTAGATTGGGTGATAGGGGTGTCGCCTAGTGTTTGTTTTTGGTGTTGTAGGTAGGGGGTGTTGTTCATTTTGGGGGTAAGGTCGTCTCGTCTAGATCCATTCGGGGTTGTTGAACTCTCTTATTACAAATATTTAACATAATCCCTTTTAAACCTAACGGAAAATCGTCTTGTCTATAATCCCCAGGGATTAAACAAATAGAAGAACTTATTGATGTATATTTTACAAGCTTTGAAAGTTATTTGCAACGTTAAAAGCAATGGGAAGTCCTTTTTGAAGCGTTTAATTGTTTTTTTAAATTAATATTAACTATCCACATCCGAAATAATTTTTTAAAAAGTATATTTTCTAAATTATTTTTGTTACGCTCTGTTGGTTTAATCCTTGGATTGTAATCCGGGTTTATAAGAGCTACGGAATTTTAAACTTGGCACTAAGTTTCAATCGCCAATAACGCTTTTAAACGCTTGATTGCTTTCCAATTATTTATTATTTTTTTTATTTCTAACTTTCTCCGTCTCCGATTAATTTTATAAATATATTTTTCTAACTATTTTGTTTCTATGGGGGAAATATAGGAGTTCTATCTACGCGACTTTATAGAGAACGCTTTGAAACTAGAATTATCAAAACTAGAAAGATTATTCTCGTAAAACTTGTTTCAAAAAAGAATTTGGTAAAATCTTTTCCCAATTTATTTTTTATTTTATTTTTTAATGGCAAGTGATAGTGGTAAGCGGAAAAATACCTTTAACCTTTATAAGTGACGGGTGAATGGGGTCAAATCACTGTTATTCGCTTATTATTAATTTAGGAGTTAAAGGGAGAATGAAATGCGATAATTTCATATTTGAAACCATCATCGTTATAAATTATTCAACCGCCAGTTCGATGATAACTTCAAAAATAACCCCGTAAATAATTATTAAGACCTACAGCGATTTCAACTAAGATACTACGGAGCTAAGCTAACTCTTGAATAAATTAAATAAAAAAGCCCACGCCGCAGGAACTCATATTTATAATTAGAAAATGATGAATTTTTTCCATCGAATACTTTTTTGTTAATTTTTGTTTTCAATTAAGTCACGTTCCGGGATGATATACCGGTTTGCGTAGGAGTTCAACCAAGAAAACATAAAAAAAACAACTGCCCCTATTATAGAATCAACTTAGAAGCGAATATTTAAAGCCCCTTTCACCTTAGACAATTTTACATCCAACTAAAGTTGGAACAACTTCATTTGCCTCAGGCTCTCGGCTAGTTATTCCCGCGAATAAAATTTGACCAAGTGAGGGAAATTAAAGTCGTCTAGAATATATTAGGTTTTTGACCCAAAAAGTACGGGAAAAGGCGGCGAAATTAGCTCGCAAAAGTCAGGGAAATATACTTGCAAACGTCAGGGAAATTAGCTTTTAAAATTTCGTACGAACCCCTGACAAAATAAGAACTACACCTATGGAAGAACTTGTTAATTTTTATTTAAATATTCACTCCCATTATAATCAGACTAACCTAAGATTGAAGCCTATATAGATAAGAGTGTACACTAAGTTTCGTAACGCTATCAGGTTTAATTGATATAAAAAATCCTACGTGTTTAAATAAAAATTGTAAAAAAAAAAAGTTTCAGGAAGTAAGGCGATAATTTTTTAGTTTTTGAGCCATTGTGGTTTCCCGTTAAAATAATATATTATAAATAGTGGAAAATATTCCTTCTACTTCATAAAAACTTCTCCAAAATGATGTCACATCTTTTAAATAATTAGGGAATCTTTGTAGCTTATTATTAGGGGCGTCTGCTAGGAGCTAATAGAAAGGGTAGTCGTGTTTCAAATAACCAATTAATTTCTATTACTTTAACTTAAATAACTAAATGTAGCTCTTAATTAGGCCTAATTAGTTCTTTTTTTATTTTAGGCTTCTACCATCGACGGACGGCGCAAAGGCGCTTGTCTATTTTGCCAGGAATATTTTATGGATCTTTACCTTCTGGCTGAACTCAAAACCATATCCTTGAAAGTACGTTTTAGTTCGTAACGAAACCCCGCCGCGTTATATCAAATACGATTGATGTTGAATTACGTTTCCGACTGTCGTATTTTAGGTAACAACGGTGGATATGTTGAAACCGCCCCCTGATTTTCGTTCTAATTTCGACTCGACACCGCCTCCTATCCTGATTGACCGCGGTCAAGCGGTCCTGGAGAATGAAAAGATAGAAAGGTATATCATGAAGAGCGTCCCCGGTGGATACAATCTCTTCATACAAGACAAGGATACGGCCACAGTCATAGAGAACCTTTATAGCGTAAGTGTTCCGATACTTACCTCAAACATTAGACCTTCCGTAAATTAAAAATAGAGTTACCGCGGAAAAGATCGCTATTATCCCTCTATAGGCAAAAATCCGCAGCAAACAAATAGATCCGGATTAACGGGAGAGGGAACCAACTTAGGGTCGTCTAAATTGAAATCCTGGTAGCCGAGACTCGACGCAAACTTAGTATTACCATTACCTTAGTCTTAAGGGAGGAATGGGGAAGTCCTTCATTACCTCAAGAGGTCTCTCATTGAAGTCTTAAAGACTTTGCCAAGAATTTAGTAGCGTTCTTGAGGACCTCTTCGGATCAGACTTAACTTTTTTTTGTTACGGGTTGAGATGATAATTACGAACATTGTCTTAATTCGAATCCTAGAAGGTTAGACTCGACACCGTAGTAAATTTATCGGAGGCCCCTCCTCGCGATGATTTCGTCCGACCCCTAGCTATGAGAACTGAAATCCGATTGTTTCGCGGTTTTGTTTAGAAATTCAAGTTGATGTTGACGAAGAGGGACGAAAATTCGAAAAGGGCGCTCTTAAACCAGTTGAAAAACATCGATAGTCATTTATCGAAGAAGGAAGGTCGATTTTTGACGGGGGATACAATGTGCTGTTTCGACTGCGAACTAATGCCCAGATTACAACACATCAGGGTCGCCGGTAAGAAAAACAAATTTCTTCTTATTCTTATTGTAGAAGGACCCCTATAACCTCGCCCCCTGGTGGCTTCACTCATATTTTAAAATTGGGTATCACTTGGTATTTTGATCGGGCATGTTTCATTGTTGACCATTGACCAGCGAGCTTGGTATTTTTGACCCGCATCTTGGTGTGGTATTTTGACCCTAACAAACGCGCTTGACCTCTGCTTGCGTTTTTGACTATCACTTTCATCGTTACGACCTCCGCGCTTAATATTTTGACCATGGTATCAAGTTTAGATTCATTCTATGACCTACTTGTAATTATTATGACCTTTTGCGTAATATTTTTACCTTGGTATCCATTGTCACGACCTCAGCTTCGATATTTTTGTCCGATAGGCTTAATTTTCCTACGTGTTTTTGATATTTTTTACGAATATCTTCCTTGTTACAACCTTTGCGTAGAATTTCAACCATCGTATCATTTTTGCAAGCGCATTTATTCATTTTTGACCAGTAGTTTTGTTGCTACGTGATATTTAGACCTTTTTTATTGCACCTGGCCAACTTTGACCTTTTTATATCACGCGTGGTTAACTTTGACCCTTTGGTATCGCACCTGGCTAACTTTGACCCTTTGGTATCGCGCCTGGCTAACTTTGACCTATCCGTAACCTTTTGACCTTAAAATAAAATTCGAATAAGTAAAACTAGTTTGGGTACGTAAAAACTTGGAATGCGATCGGCGATTGTAGGTAAATACTTCGCGGACGTCGATATCCCTTTGGAATTGACGGCGTTGTGGCGTTACATGTATTACATGTATCAATTGGACGCTTTCACCCAATCGTGTCCGGCCGACCAGGACATCATCAACCACTATAAACTGCAACAGGGAACCAAGATGAAGAAACACGAAGAATTGGAAACGCCAACTTACACCACCAACATACCGACGGACGTTGATATCAATAACGGGCATAATTAACAAACCCCTCCAGACCCCCCCCCCCCCAAACCCCCAAAATCATATTAATACGAAAGAAGGAGAGATCCAGAGTCCTAATGGACAAAATACTTGCCCCCCCCCCCCCCCTCGTGTCTCCGTTCCAAGGCGCAATTATTTCAAAAACTATTAAACCAATTTATTTTTCATTCGCTAAGTTTTTTGACGTCATCAAAAATGGGGAATACTTTAAGCTCAGATTTAATTCTATTTTTTAAGAAACAAACGGGATTGGATTGAAATTAAGCTTAATTCGATTATGATTGGTATTTAATGAAGGCGCTAATCGACCAATCACGTAAGAGATAGAGCTATAGCCACGTTTAAAATCATTGAAATTATAAACAAAAATTACGTTATCTTTAAAGAAAATTCTATCTAAACCAAAATAGGTGGACCATATTTAAGGTTAGAATTTAATGAAGGGACTAACCGACCAATCAGATACAAGATTGAGATTTTCAAAGCCTTCAAATTATAAAATAAATTACGTTATCTTTAAACAAAAATTAGAAAAAAACCTTAAATGGGGGACCAGATTTTATTTAAGGCTAGAACTTAATGAAGGAACTAATCGACCAATCAGATGCGAGATGGGAATTCTGTCAAAGCTTATTATCTGATTGGTCCATTTTTCCCCATGGTACGAAATTCTCCAACTAAATTTCAAATTCAAATTCTATTTAATTGCAATTATTTGAAATTGAATTTGAGCTTTGAATATTTAATTTTTTAATATTTGAGCTTTCAGTTTCCCTTTAAACGTCGTCATTCAATTTTTTCCATTTCAAATTGATGAGAACTTCGATTTTATTTTGTTGGTTAAAAAGGACCAATTTTTAGATTAACAAAAATAGTTTATATTCTCTCGATAAATAGTTGATTGTAACGTTTGTACGGAATAACTACGGATCGTAGATGGGCCGTAATGTCAAGAAATTCCCCAAATAAACGAGTGACTTTGCCCACCTTGTTTTTTTATAATTTTTTTCCTCCCAATTCCTAAAAAGTTTCAAAATCTTAGCCAAGAATATTATTTATAGGAAAGATGATTTATTTTTTTTGGAAACGTACATTTCATCTTCCCTTTATTTTATTATTATTAATTATTACGTCTCAGTTTTAAGAGTTTAGTTTTTAATTAAAGATTAAATCCAAAAATAAATTTCCTCGATCTTCGTTTAACCTTTAATTCCAATATTTCAATGATCCCTCGGTTAATCGTAATTAAATCTAATTATTTTAATTAGTCTTCCATTAAATAAGATTAGTTTTGCGATATTAATATAATTAAAATTATAAAAAAAAATTCTAAATTTTTACAAAAAATAATATTTAATTATTTAATTTTACTTTTAATTAAAGTTAAATTAAATTTAAAGTTAAATTTTGGCTAGATTTAAGTGGTGCTCCAATTTTTCTTAAAATAAATAAATATAATTAATACAAAATTAATTTGAATAAATTAGCGTATATTAGGATTTATATTAACTATTATATTAACTATCTAAGCCTAACTAAAAATAATTTGATAAATTGAAAAAAAAATATTCTCAAAAACCAAAAATATTTTCAAAAATTAAAAATGGTATTTTCAAAATGTTTTTCTACGCGTTGATGTTTTTGGATATTTTTAGTAACACGACGCTAAAGTCGTTAACGGATCTTTAAATATTAAAAAATAAATATTTAAATTTAAAAAATATTACGCCTGAAATTTGAAATTAGGCCAAAATTAGATCAAATTTAAAAAGTACATTTAGATTTGAAATATACTATGCAATTTTCTCTTTTAGTTGAACTTGATTCTAAAACGTCGTCCGCTTATTAATATTGGAATGAGAGACGTTAGGCTTAAAGGATGATAGATGGGGCTATGGTAAGGTGCTTTCGAAGAAACTTTCAATATAACGCGGGAAAAAAAACCAAGGCTTAGTAGCGAAATAAACCCTTTTTAGGGTGAAATACAAACTTCCTCCTATTATTCCCCCATTCTTTTGTCTGTTAAGTTCATTTTTAGGCTTAGCTTTTTGTAGCGGACGACGGATCCCTACTGATTAAAATCTGGTCTGAGGAACCAAGGCTTAAGTCAGATTTTCAGGCCAATTACCTGTTCTTTTTGATACTAGAAGTTAGGCTTAGCTTTTTGTAGCGGACGACGGATCCCTACTGATTAAAAAGACGCTAAAAGAAACCGAGGCTTAAGTCAGATTTGATTTGAAGGACCAATTTTAATTTCCCAACTTTTAATTAAGTTTATAGGAACAGTTACAATCTTAGAATGAATTAGAATCGCTGCCAAAAGAGAGCAATTTCGATTCTTAAATTAACTCCTTCGTATTTTTGTAGCTTTGAAATAATTATTTTATTCGTGAAAATCTAAATTCCGATAATATTGTGCCAAGAAAATTCAAAATAAGATTTAACCGAATATTACTAAAAAGTTAATACCATTAATTTTAATTGAAATTAAACCATCGCTTATAAATTAAGTTGAAAATTTCAATTTTCGTTGGCTAAAACTCTTGTAAAATAATTTCCGATATTGTTTATTTTCTCTTAATTTGTTTATTATATTTGTTAGCGCACTTTCGAAAGTAAACACCTAAACATTGATTCATCTTGTCATAAGAATTTTTTTTTTTTTTTTTTTGTAAAATTTCAAAGTTCCGCACCGAGGTAAAATAATAAAAGTTTAAATGTTAATTTTATTAACATTGTTTTAGCTCGAAAATTCTTTATTTTCTAAGCGTTGGACGTTGGTGAGTAAGTAAACGAATTTTCCTTCGTCCTACGTCATTGGTGACATTTTAGGGACTGTAGGGGACTTAGGGGGGATCGTAAAACACGACTTGGTGAGTGGCGAGAAAGTGACTAAAGCGATTTGAATTATTTTTAGCTCGAAAATTATTTTTGTAGACGTTGGTGAGTAAGTAAACGAATTTTCCTTCGTCCTACGTCATTGGTGACATTTTAGGGACTGTAGGGGACTTAGGGGGGATCGTAAAACACGACTTGGTGAGTGGCGGGAAAGTGCCTAAAGCTATTTGAATTATTTTTAGCTCGAAAATTATTTTTGTAGACGTTGGTGAGTAAGTAAACGAATTTTCCTTCGTCCTACGTCATTGGTGACATTTTAGGGATTGAAGGGAACAGGGGAGGAATCGTAAAACGCGACATAGTGACTTTAATTAGGCGTGAATTCGTGATTTTTCAGGACTTGAACTTAATTGGTGACTCGCGGGAACTTCTAGGACCATTCTCTTGGCTCGAATTGGTGACTTGTGCGAATTTCGGCCTCGCGTGAATTGTTGACTGGCGGCGGGAGAGTGCCTAAAGCCATTTGAATTGACGAACTAGGATGAGTGACTTGGTGACTACGCTAAATTGGTGATAAGTTAAGGAACGGAGGCGAATTTCAAGTAGATGTGGTGAGTGGTTCAAATTGGTGATTGTATTAAGTTACGTTGAGTTAATTCAAGAAACAATAGATACTTGTAGCCATTTTTTGAACAAATGAAGGCGCGATTTTTCAGTCTCTTAACTCTAGATGCTTTTCCAATAGATATTTTGGGGGGTCTAGCTGTACCCCCTTTCCTAACCCCCCACTTAAAACTACAATATAATGAAGTATACCCCCTCCCCCCGGTTGATTAATAATGCAAGAAAATTTAAGTTTGTTGTCAATTTTTCTTATACAAATGAATGTTTATACTTCGTACCAAAGAGTTTATCGATTCCTGGAATCATTTTTTTTAAGTAATAAAAGCTTTCTAATGTTTACGCGCGGTTGCCATGACGACCACCGGTGACCGGTAAACCACGTGAGACTTCGGACATTCCATAGAGTGTTGTTTCGAAGCTAGTTATAAGCTAGGACCAGATCGCGAACATTTATACGAATAGTAACGAACAAAGAATTGTACTCCTCGTCTCGTAATTTCAAAGGATAACTTATTTTTGAACAAACTCGTCGTTAATTCGTTAAGTAATTAAGATTAATTATTAAGGTAAGCGTTTAATTTAACACGAGCACAACGCGCGCGAGCATTCCTTAATTTACGCGCACAATGTTTTCATTTTCGCTAAGCCTAATTGGGTGGAACGGGAACCGGAGAGCGCGTTATTATCTTAGTCCGGTAAAGTTGTTACTTATGGTAACGCGTGATGGTAAAAAGATGATTACTCATTGAAATTAACGTATTTTGCATCTGCGGGAAACATTTTAAGCCTCTTATTGAACAAAGTATTAGTTGAAGTTGTGGTTACGTCCCCAAGTAATTGCAATTTAAATTTAGTTACGCTGTAAAATGGTAAAAATTAATGCTAAAATGAGATGAAATAGACACAAAGATATGTGGTTGCATTTTTATTGTAAAGCCCAATTTTCAATCCAGCTTTTTCTTTCACTTTTCTAAGGGGAAGTTTAAAATTAATTTAGATACAGACTTCTCTGTCACTCGAAGCCAGCCCGTTAATTAATGCTCAAAAGCGTCTTGATTGAAAACGCGCCTTAAATGAATGCAATATCGTTAAGCCTAATTGAAATTTCTATATAATATTGCACGCTCGTATATCTTATTGATATTGCCCGACGTTTGCAACCTTTAAATATACCTTAATTTCGCTATAAACACACTGTTTTTACAACGAGTATTAGGTGCAATCTTAAATTGTTACTCTTGGAGTAATGTTAACAAAAAGTAGGTGTTTTTTTGTCAATGGTCACGGGCGGAAAAGGTCGGGTTTGCTTTCGACCTCGGCATTTTGCCAATTCCAGTACCATTACTCTCTGTCGGTATGACAAGGTTAAGGCTAATTTATGCCCAAGATTACTTACATCGGCTCTTAATTAACCTGATCAAAATAATTAGATTTAAATTAAATTTTAACCAACGCGTACCGGACTTTAAACATTAAAAAATAAAATTAAAAAATAACCAGCTAAAGTAGGAGTGAGCCTTCCACTGTACTAAACTCCGTCAAGCACGCCCATCCGTGTCAAAATGACCCTTAACCTTTCGATCGTGAATTTAATGGAAATCACTGGACAATTGTCCAACAACAAAAAAATATTTAAATACAAATTAAAATTACTTGAACAAAAATATGTACATCAGTTACGGATAAGTACATTGAATTTAATGTACTGTTTAACAAATGAGTACGGATTTGTACTTAAAATCAAAATCAGACCTTGGGAGTTATTTTTAATTTCCTAAATATTATTTTTTTTTAATTAATGGCGATACTGAAAATAGACTTCGCTTCTTTCTGTTAATTTCCGGCCATCACGAACTTCACGATCGATCGGTTGTTTGTATACGAAACGGACGTGATTGCTTGACCCCTTCTTATATCTCGCGGGGATAGGTAGAAGGCTAAAAGCGATAATTGAAGGCGTTACTCCAATGACAAAACATGAATTTTATTCAGAATAAAGATTAATAATTATTTTTGCTTCAAAATATTGTTAGGCTTAGCGGAAAATGCTTTTCATTTTTGACCAGTCTTTAGAAGCGAACGTGGGCAATTTAACGGATGGACTAGACATTAGGAACCCTTAACCTAGATAAAGAAGTCGCGATCTTTCATCTATTTGAAACGTTACCCATAATGACCCATGGTCTATAGACGCTCCAAATACTCGTAATTAAAATTACGGGCTCAAATTTGCGCTAGCAATGCGGAAGAGTTACGCGAACAACTCAAATTAAGCTCTCCTAAGATAACGGATAGTTTTTATTGGGATTATTAATCTGATAGCGTGGGATTATCCGCCTTATTTTCTAGCTTAGCGGACGAGGTTGACCGTAACAAATAGTACATTCAAAGTCAGGCTGTTTCCATAATGGAACATGATTTTAAAGGGGCAAATTTCTGAGCAATTTTCATCAGGAAATCAATTAGAAATTTTTGCTCTACCCTGAAACGTCGTGAGATTATAATTTAATCTTATAAAGAAGTATAATTTCGTTTAAAAACCCGTCCGTGGTTAGCGTGAGAACCAATATTAGATCGAAACGGAGTTATTTGCGTGACATTTTGAAGTTGGGTTAGCTTTTACGAACGAAGAATGCCTCGAATTTCTTCTATAAGTTAAAACCGATAGGAAAAACGCTATTGATTGCCATTGAATGTTAGCCAGACGTTTTTTTTTCCAATAGCTATTCTTACGCCTTGTTTTCACTAAACCAATCGCAATTAGAGATATTGTCAAAGTCGGGGACATCAGTTCCCCTTAAAGTCTGAACTAACAACGCTTAGAGTGGTACTAGTTGCTTTGAAAGATATTCTTCGACCAAACATCGATTTAACTTTATTTCGCGTTTATATTCGTATAAATAGAACTAATGCCAAGGTATCTATAGCTATATACCTTTCCCTCTTCCTTAATCTAAACCTTTTACTCTCTAGCTTAGTTTATAATAATCTCTATTACGTCACGGTTGGTGAATGTTCGATTATTGTTTCCATAGTCTGATGAACTCAACTATTTTTATATCTACTTGTATTAGGTATCAACAACGTAGAGAAGTTGGTAACGCTCGTAATAGTTAGTGTTTTACTTGACTCCTAGAGAAAGAGAGGTTAGTGACAGCGAGGTACACCTTTTTTTTGATATAAGAATAATGTTCTTTGGAGTTGTAATAATTCACTTGTTTATTTATTGACGTATTTGGTCGCTAGGCAACCTTGTATTCTTTAGATGTTTCTGACATTTAGATTATACAGGCTCCCTTTCTATCGAAAGATTTTTAGCATATTGATAAAGAGTTGTCAAGAAATCGGGCAAATATCGGGGTAAATGAGTGAAATTTCTGGAAGCGAAGTTGGATTAAGTTCCATTTATTGGAGGGTATATTCCTATAAGTGGTGCCATTGCGAATAATTGGGAAAATTCAAAGATGAAACAGTTGTAGCTTATTTTATTGAGACATTAGTATCTCAGTTCCTTAGTTAGCGATGACGTAACTGATTGCCTATTTAGCATTACCAAAGGTCGCGGTTAACTCCTCGACTGATTTATGAATAGATAGAATAATATTAGGATTGCTATAAGTTCTTCGAGTACTTTGTACCGAGAATTGGTCCTTTTTGTTCGTTTTGAACTAAAAATAGCCCCTCTGTCCCTTAGAAATATCAATTCCTTATTGGTCCGAATTCCGCGCGATCCGAAATACTCGAATAATACGAATTGTTTTATCGCGTGTTGTTTATTTCAAAATAAACGGAAAAATTTCCGCGTTAACTTTCGTTTCGGAGCCCCTCGGATTTCGGAGTGTAATATTAGTGTCCAGGAGTTGGTAATTCCTCGTTAGTAATCGATACGTCTAGACCAGTACATCGCGACAAAGTTGAGACAGACACACCGCGCACTTTTTATATTAAAACGGTTTTAATTTGGTTTAGTTCTGACTAACAGGAAGCATTGTTTTTGGGGGGATAACGCGACTTGTTTTCAACAGTTTAAAGGCATTTCCCGCTTGAAACGAATCAGGATATTAACTAAATTTTTGCCTTCGTATCGATTTGTCTTGGTAGAATATTTAGCTTTAGTTAAACTTAATGAAAAGTCGCTCGTTTGTGTACGTTGCTCGTTTGTGTACGCGACCAGAGGCCATTGACATCTCGCTATAACAGCGCATTTTTAAATTAAATTTCACCTTTGCTTTTATTCTTTATCAGTTTCAAGCAAGGTCAGGTTAGGTTAGGTTAGGTCCTGACCTAACCTAACCTAACCTGACCTAACCTGACCTGACCTGACCTGACCTGACCTGACCTAACCTAACCTAACCTGACCTAACCTGACCTGACCTGACCTAACCTAACCTGACCTGACCTAACCTAACCTGACCTAACCTGACCTGACCTGATCTAACCTGACCTGACCTGATCTGATTTGATCTGTCTATTGTGAGATCCGTTTAAATGCTACGTATTGAAAAAGTCTATCCCCGTAACATCAACCGTATTACGTCCAAATCGATGGACAAAAATGACCAAATAAAAATAATTTATTCCGTCTAATGATTTTGAAACAATGGAAAGAAAATATTAGACGTCCCTTTTGGTCATTTGGCCTCTTTTGTTTCTTTTAGATAATTCCCCTCGTTTCGCTACATTGTCTCGGACTCTATCAACGAACACGTCGCGTTCCTCGATTATAGTTTGAGGGTGTAGGTCAAAGGCGAAGACTGGTAATTTGCTCGGGGCAATGGGTCAGATCGATGCCAAATTACTATCATGATAATCAGACCATGTTTCTTTTTGTAAGTTATTGAAAAGAAGCCGAAGTCCGTGCCTTTATAAATTGGCGACTAGCTCAATCACCTAATGGCACACGCGCACGCACCATTTAAACTTGTTCCCAGCACACGTGGTTACGTAATCATCTTAGATCGCAATCGGGTCACGAGTGTTAGGAAAGAAATTCAAATTAGGCGTTTGTGTTTTTATTTTCTCCGTGGTTAGACAAATTAGGTTTAACGATTTAGTTAAGCGTAAACGAGACTCGTAATTTTGCCCGTTAAGTTTCGCTCCGGTGTAATTTGGCAGAGAGAATTGTCCTCGTCACCAGTCCCTATCGTGTCCTCAACGTGTTTTCTATCATCAAGGCGGAAGAATTAAGTCGAATTGCCGTCGTTATCTCGTAAATCTCGGCTCAGGGTCTATGTCCGCTTGTACCGTAGTCGAATCCGCCAACCTGCCGCTGCCACCGATTAGATCTTCGGCGGCCAGTGGCCAGGCGGGCGCCCAAGCGGGAGGGGGACCCAGTGGCGCCGCTCAAACTTTTCCCCTCATGGCCGTCGTTAGCGAGGATCCCATATCTCTATGGCTTAAACTAGGCGAGTATTTGAGAAAACAACTCACTACTTGTACTTGTAAATAGAGTTAGAATCGAAGACAATTACTTTAGGGGCCCTGGAAAAACTGGAACAAGCGGTTCTAGACGGGTACGGCGACCACTTATTCGGGAAAACGTCAAGGATACCGCAAGTCAATAAATTCTTACGTCAAGTACCAGCCTTCCAAGCGAAAATCAACGAAATCCATCGAGCCATCGTTGATGGAAAACGCGACGAAGTTGCCCGACTCATCGACCACAAGAAGTTAGCCTTCAGTAAGGACCATATGGGCGCGAGTCCGCTACACAAAGCCGTCCTTTACAACCAGAACGAAATCGTGGCTTACTTATTGGAAGAATATCCCAGCGCCTTGCACGCCAGAGACCACGTAACACGACCTTGTAACCTTTAACCCCGACTCGAATAATTAAGAGTGTTCGATTTTGGACATTTCAGCAAGGTAGGACACCGTTACATTACGCGGCCGTACTTCCGGACGAAGGAGAGATCTACCAGGCACTCTTAGAGGCTGGCGCCGACGAAAGAGTCACTGATGTCGTAAGTAACGATTTAAAATGATCCGTAACAACCAAGATCTCCTATTTAATCGCGAGTAATTGGTCAAAAGCACCCAGACTGTTTTACCTAGTGTGACGTCTTTTTTACTTTACATTTCAACGCTCTACCATTATATAACCAAATACATATTCTTATCCAATCAGAAACAAGATGGTCAAACCCGTAGAATAGCCACACCTCTCGTGTTAGTTTAAATCAGTTTTTCATGACACTCGTGGTGGCTATTAATCTAATTTGCTTAAAACTGATCTCAATTTAGTAGGTTTTTGGGTTACATCTATTATTTGATTGGCAAGCGGAGTTCGCGTAATATTTCAAAGCTAGTCCGAACGGAATAAGAAATAGTTTATTCGTACTTGGCTCCGAATACGGAGAATTTTCTTGAAAGGTCAAACCGTATAATAATTACGGTATCATTTTGCGAAATGTCTGGAAGCTTTCAAGTTGATTGGTTACTCGCGGTTTAGTCGGAAGAATAGAGGTTTTTTTTTCTATTGTATTTCCAGTACGGACATAAACCCGATTATTATTTGAACACGCGAGACGAACTGACCGTCGAGAATCTCAAAGAAGGAGCCGTGGTCAATAAAATTAAAAGAGTCAGAGCCAAGGGAAACCGCAACAAGCATATCGACCAACGAGGACTGTCCGCCAGTGAGTCAACTACGAGTAAATTTAGGCCCGGCTTCGAGTTTCTTAAATATCTTCCAATTTATTCGCTTTAAATGTAGAACCGGCCATTAGCAAATCTCAGATCAAAGAGCTTATTTCGAAGCAGACGGACTTGTCACTCCTTGAAGACTTAACTATTCAAGGACACGGCGACAAACTGCTTGGTGAGACGAGCCAAGATCCGGAAATTGCCGAATATCTCGAGAAACTCCCGAAATTACTCGAGGAAATCTTAGACGTTCATCGAGCGGCGGTCAGAGGTCGCTTGATGGAAGTTCAGGAATTGTTACGAGAGAAACCAAACTTGGCTCTGTCGAGGGATCAATTAGGGGCTACTCCTTTACACAAGGCCGTTCTCTACGGACATCTGCAAGCCGCGCAATTACTAGCGGAACAGTATCCCGCGGCTCTCAACGCCAAGGATGTCGTAAGTCCAGGCTAATTAAATTACTAGAAATTATTTAAATAGAATTAGAAGACTTCCAAAAAAGGGTAGAATTCAAGACTGCCTGTAATTTAGTCATTACGTAATCTAGTACACGCGTATTTTAGCATTACGGTAATTAGCTTCGGTAATCATTGGCGTTCGATATGTTTTTATTTTCGTGACCCCGTTTTGACTCGGGAAGATTTAAACTAGACATAATTAAATTCGATTAAATTAAAATAATTAGATTGCGGTTAGGTTAGTAACTTAGATACACGCGCGTAATTTAAATAACATTTAAAAACAATTAAGTCGAATTAAATTTTTCCCACAAACTTATTTTGAACGCAGGATGGAAGGACACCATTACATTACGCGGCCATCCTTAAAGATGACAAAGAAATATATTACATGCTTTTGAATTGCGGGGCTAGTAACGGAATTCCAGACGCGGTAATTATGCGAGTAATTAAGGAGTTTTCCGAGAGATACGTCCTAATTAAAATAAATTAAATCGCAGAAAGGTAAAACTCCGGAACAATTACTTCATCACCGTGAACAGTTGACCCTGGAAGCTATCGTCAAGCGAAGTCAAAGGGTCAACGCTAATCACGTGGCGAATACAACAACCAGAATAAAATTAAGATCACCCTTAACCAGTTAAGTTACTTTAGTTTATTAATTATATTCTTAGCGACTAATTAAGATTAATTTTAATTAAAATAGAATCTCTTTCGGAAAGTGAAAGTTTAAAAACTCTGGGTAATCCCGATGGATCAGACGCTCTTAGTGGCGACGATTATGTAAGATGATCCCAAACTCATTCGAGGAACAATTACGTGACCTTTCCGACCTGTTTTAAAATTTTTGTATATTTTGTTGGACAATAGCAGTCCATCGTCGATCAAAACTCGGTCTTCCGAAGTCAAAGATATTCCAGAAAACCCAGATTTCGAAGCAGGCCACCCTTACCTCCTCCGAGGCTTCAGAGTAAGTCTTTCCCTAATGACGCGAGCCCCGTTCTTAATTACTTCCGGTATAACTACCGCGAACAATCGCTGTAAGACTTATTTTGACAAATTATTCAGTGTACTTGTTAGCTTTTAATGTTATGGGCCGATCAGGTGTAACGCAATTATAAAATACAGGGTGTTTCGAAAATGGTGGTAGGACCGAGCTCCAGTGGGTTCTATGGGTCATTTTAAGACGAAAATGTTCAGTCCTGGGTTCAGTCCTGGGTTCAGTCCTGGGTTCAGTCCTGGGTTCAGTCCTGGGTTCAGTCCTGGGTTCAGTCCTGGGTTCAGTCCTGGGTTCAGTCCTGGGTTCAGTCCTGGGTTCAGTCCTGGGTTCAGTCCTGGGTTCAGTCCTGGGTTCAGTCCTGGGTTCAGTCCTGGGTTCAGTCCTGGGATCAGTCCTGGGATCAGTCCTGGGTTCAGTCCTGGGTTCAGTCCTGGGTTCAGTCCTGGGTTCAGTCCTGGGTTCAGTCCTGGGTTCAGTCCTGGGTTCAGTCCTGGGTTCAGTCCTGGGTTCAGTCCTGGGTTCAGTCCTGGGTTCAGTCCTGGGTTCAGTCCTGGGTTCAGTCCTGGGTTCAGTCCTGGGTTCAGTCCTGGGTTCAGTCCCGGGTTCAGTCCCGGGTTCAGTCCCGGGTTCAGTCCCGGGTTCAGTCCCGGGTTCAGTCCCGGGTTCAGTCCCGGGTTCAGTCCCGGGTTCAGTCCTGGGTTCAGTCCTGGGTTCAGTCCTCGTTTTAAAAAAACCAGCCATACTCAATGATCAAATAAGCTTAAATAAAATTAAGCTTATTTTAGCATTGAGTATACGTTTATTATTGTACGATAAGGGGTCATCCGTAAATGAATCATTTCGTAACTCTTTAACGGCGCACCGTACGACAAAACGTCATAGAACATTTTCGTCTTAAAATGACCCATAGAACCCACTGGAGCTCGGTCCTACCACCATTTTCGAAACACCCTGTATATTTGGGTAGACGTCTGCCAAAAAATAAATCCAGTTCGTTTGAAACTTGATCAAAAAGTAGATTTCCCGCGATTTTAATTTAGGGCTAGAGGTGACGTCGGCAAACTTGCGTAAATGGGCGCGAGAAGAAGACATCGAGAAATTAGACGGAGCCGTCATTCAAGGCTTCGCCGAAAAAGTTCTTCAACAGAAATCAGAAAGCGAAGGAATGAAATCTTACATCGAAAAAGATGTCCCTCAACTTATCGAAAGAATCGAAGCCATTCACACGGCCATCTCCAACGACGATCTGGTCCTCTTGCAAAAACAACTGGACAAAGAGGATTACGCCTTGGCCAAGGACCACATGGGAATGACGCCGTTGCACCGGGCGGTCATCCTCGGAAGAGAGCAGGCTCTCATGTTTCTAATTGGAAAATTTCCGGAAACAGTCAACGCCAGAGATAACGTTAGTAATCCATTTCCTCTACCTTGGGTCCTCTTGACCTTAAAATAACAATGAGAACCCCGCTTTGGCTACCTATTAATTAATTACTTTGAATTTATCAAAAATAGTATTTAGTTTTTTGGTTTATTCGAATATAGTCAATGGTATTCGACAAAGGTTTAGAATATAATTATTTTAAGTAGGCCTACAATTTTACCCTTTTTTGTCGAAGGTATGGGTTCTCCTACACGTAGAAATCTTATCGAGAAGCCCACCTTTGTTAAGTGATAAATTTAAGGCGTGATTTTTGTCCCTGGTCCTCCATATGATAGGACGGTCGTACGGCGTTACATTACGCCGCCGCTAAAACCAGAAGGGATGGTCTCAACAGCTACAAAATACTTCTCGAAGCTGGAGCTGACATAAACATGAAAGATAATGTAATTAACTATCTTGAACTCGCTCAACACGTACGCCAGCGCCACCTATATACGCGTTAAAGAGTGATACGCTGCCCAATTTTTACGACAATTTTAAATTCCAATATTTATGGAATTTGTCTTTTCTTCGTTCGCTCCTCAACCAATCGGGTGGCAGCTTCACTCTAAATATATATATAGGTAGGCGTTGACGTACGCGGTCGATTTTTGAACGTCTTTAAACGCGAGTTGATGATCATTCGCTACGCCATAGCGAGGTCGAAGTCCAGAATATTATCGAACTCATCACCTACCAATTCCGGCTTCGATGTCGAACAAATTGAAGACTGCTCTCCACAGAAGAAGTCATTCGGAACCGCCTCTAAAGAGAGGACTGGCCACGGCCCCGCCCGCCATTCAGGAACGAATCACGATCGCCCTCAAGAACGGCGACGTCAACCAATTACGAGAACTGGTCCTCGAAGGACACGGACAACACTTAATCGGACGCCAATCCTGGTTCGAAAGCGGCAAACAATTCCTCAAGACCGTTCCGGCCGAACTCGTAAGTCCAACGATCCGTGGCCGCCGGAAGCACGAGCGTCTTTGACCGGATGTCCTTGTCCCTGTTTTTACAGGCCACCATCAAGGAATTCCACGAAGCTTGCGCGAATGGTGACTTGGAAAAGGTCAGCGCCTTGGCGGAAAGCGACGATAATCTTCTGAAGGCCAGGAACTCCGACGGACAAGTAGCGATACATATCGCCGTATCCAATGATCAACCCCAAATTGTCAAGTACTTGGTCGATAATTTTCCTAACACCATTATGATGAAAGACACGGTGAGTTTTAATTAATCTTAATTAGTGCCGCCTAATTAATATTAACCGTATTATTATTAAAAATAACTTTGAAAATTATACCAATTATTTAATAAGCTTTTCCGAATTACGCGTTTTTATTACTACTTAATAATAATGTAATATTATATTACCGCGTAACTAAGGCCGGGAGAACTCCCTTACACGTAGCGGGTATCGGTAATCATCCCGACGTCTACAAGCTACTGATTGATTCTAAGGCAGACACTAGAATAATGGACATGGTAATTAAAACTTAATTATCTCGTCGGTAATCGTAGCCAGTAATTAGTAATTTTGGGACGAAAAATATTTGTAATTAGAGAGGGAAAACGGCCGATTATTATTTGGGGGTTCACGAATTGAGAGCCGCCATCGTCAACAAGTCCGGTCGAAAAAGCGGCGGTTCCGTTAAGAAGGAAGACGCCGCCAAATCGGCCACGGAAGTTGAAAAAACTTCGGAACAGGAAGCCGAACCTAAAACGGAAGAAGAAAGCCAAGAAGTTCAGCCTGATCTTGAAGAACAAGTTGGCCAGTCGGAAGAAGGGACGCCACCCGAAGAAAGCCAAGAAACTGCGCCTGATGTTGAATTGACAATCGAACAAGAAGAACCTTCTCCGGAAGCGGAAGAACCAGGCATTCAATCGGAAGAAGGAACGGTCGAAGAAAGTCAAGAATCTCCGCCTGAAGAACCAGAAAGACAATCGGAAGATTTGACGGCGGAACCGGAAATCGAGGACACTCCTCCTGATGTTGAAGTAGCCGCGGTTGAAAAAGAAATCGATGGAACTCCGCCTGATGTTGAAGAACTGGAAAACCAAACGGAAGAAGTGGCGGCCGAACCAGAAAGCGAAGAAACTCCGCCTGATGTTGAAGAACCAGAAAGCCAATCGGAAGAAGTGGCGGACGAACCAAAAACCGAAAAAGCTGCCCCTGTTGTTGAAGAAGCTGTCCCTGTTGTTGAAGAAGCTGCCCCTGTTGTTGAAGAAGCTGCCCCTGTTGTTGAAGAAGCTGCCCCTGTTGTTGAAGAAGCTGCCCCTGTTGTTGAAGAAGCTGCGCCTGTTGTTGAAGAAGCTGCGCCTGTTGTTGAAGAAGCGGCGCCTGTTGTTGAAGAAGCGGCGCCTGTTGTTGAAGAAGCGGCGCCTGTTGTTGAAGAAGCGGCGCCTGATGTTGAAGAAGCTGCGCCTGATGTTGAAGAAACTGCGCCTGATGTTGAAGAAACTGCGCCTGATGTTGAAGAAACTGCGCCTGATGTTGAAGAAACTGCGCCTGATGTTGAAGAAACTGCGCCTGATGTTGAAGAAACTGCGCCTGATGTTGAAGAAACTGCGCCTGATGTTGAAGAAGCTGCGCCTGATGTTGAAGAAGCTGCGCCTGATGTTGAAGAAGCTGCGCCTGATGTTGAAGAAGCTGCGCCTGAGGTTGAAGAAGCTGCGCCTGAGGTTGAAGAAACTGCGCCTGCTGAGGTTGAAGAAACTGCGCCTGCTGAGGTTGAAGAAACTGCGCCTGCTGAGGTTGAAGAAACTGCGCCTGCTGAGGTTGAAGAAACTGCGCCTGCTGAGGTTGAAGAAACTGCGCCTGCTGAAGTTGAAGAAACTGCGCCTGCTGAAGTTGAAGAAACGGCGCCTGATGTGGTTGAAGAAACGGCGCCTGATGTGGTTGAAGAAGCGGCCCCTGAGGTTGAAGAAACGGCGCCTGCTGAGGTTGAAGAAACGGCGACTGCTGAGGTTGAAGAAACGGCGCCTGCTGAGGTTGAAGAAACGGCGCCTGCTGAGGTTGAAGAAACGGCGCCTGCTGAGGTTGAAGAAACGGCGCCTGCTGAGGTTGAAGAAACGGCGCCTGCTGAGGTTGAAGAAACGGCGCCTGCTGAGGTTGAAGAAACGGCGCCTGCTGAGGTTGAAGAAACGGCGCCTGCTGAGGTTGAAGAAACGGCGCCTGTTGAGGTTGAAGAAACGGCGCCTGCTGAGGTTGAAGAGGCGGCGCCTGTTGAGTCTGAAAAAGAAGTAGCGGCGCCGGCTGAGGCTGAAGAAGAAGTAGCGGCGCCGGCTGAGGCTGAAGAAGAAGTAGCGGCGCCGGCTGAGGTTGAAGAAGTAGCGGCGCCGGCTGAGGCTGAAGAAGAAGTAGCGGCGCCGGCTGAGGCTGAAGAAGAAGTAGCGGCGCCGGCTGAGGCTGAAGAAGTAGCGGCGCCGGCTGAGGCTGAAGAAGTAGCGGCGCCGGCTGAGATTGAAGTAGCGGGCGAACCAGATGTTGAAGAAGTAGCGGGCGAACCAGAGGATGTTGAAGAAACTCCGCCTGATGTTGAAGAACAAGAAATTCAACCGGAAGGGACCGCCGAAGAAAGCGAAGAAGTGCCGCCTGAAGTTGAGGAACCAGTTAGCCAATCGGAAGAAGTGGCGGCCGAGCAAGCGAGTGAGGAAACTCCTCCTGAGCTTGAAGAAACAGGTATGCAATCGGAAGAATTGACGGCCGAACCAGAAATAGAAGAAACTCCACCCGATCTTGAAGAACCAGTTAGTCAATTGGAAGAAGGGGTAGCTGAAGAAAGTCAAGAAGCTCCGGCTGAAGTTGAAGAACCAGCCGTTCAATCGGGAGAACCGGAAATCGAAGAGCCTCCTCCCGATGTTGAAGAAGCGGAGAACCAAAAGGAAGAAGAGACGGCCGAACAATCGACCAATCAAACGGAGGAAGATATAATTGCCGAAAACGCGGCCAACGCCGAAGCGGAAGAAGCTAAAATTGAAGAAGACTCAGCCATCGAAGTCAGCGAAAGTGACGAAACCGCGGCCACTAAAGACGGCGAAATCAGCGAAGATTCGGGGAACGTTTTAACCGCCGAAGACGCCACCCCTTTGACGGACGAGTCCAAGATCAACGAATTAACCAACGACAACGATGAAAATATGGCGGGAATGGAAGCCGGCGTTGAAAATATCGAAAACGTCGAGGAGTCATCGGTACGAAGGCTTAGCGACGATGGTAAAGAATCTCCCGAAAATGGTGAGTTAAAGAACCAAAAATAGACGTCAATCCGAAGTTGATAATGTCTTCGTCTAAAAACGGCAGATCGTTTAAGCGAATTGATCGATAAATGGATAACGGAGAAAGATCTGTTGCGTCTAGAACACGTCGTCATCGCCGGACAAGGCGAACGTCTCATTGGACGATCGTCCGAAGATAAACAGGTGGCCGAGTTCCTCAATCTGGTACCTACCTACATGGTAAGTCGCTGAACTTCGAACTTGAAGACCGGTAATTTGAGAGTGGTCAATTCGATTTTAGGAACGAATTCGAACTGTTCACGAGGCCGTCGTCAGAGGGAACATCAGCGAAGTTCGGGCCGTTTTGACCCGTAAAAGATTCGCCTTAAGTCGCGACCATATGGGCGCCGGTCCCCTTCATTTGGCCGTCTTACACGGACATACCGACGTCCTCTTGTACATAGTACATCAGTTCCCGGAGACACTCGATGGACCCGATAATGCACGTACCTTTTTTTACTTAACTCCTATTGGTTTAGAAGCGTTGATAAGTAGTTAACGGGGATAAGAGAAATTGTCCTTATGTAGGAAGGACGAACTCCTCTTCACTACGCGTCCGCCGTTCAGGATGGAGGACACTATTACACCATATTAAAAAACGCCGGAGCTAATAGCTCATTGGCTGACAAGGTTAGTATGACGTTTTCCGTATTTCCCAAGAGCTCATTCGCGCTGATTTTAAATCAAATTTAGAACGGTAATACTCCGGAATACTATCTGGAACACCCCGAAGCTCTGAGTATCCGGGAACTGTTAGAAAGTTACCGGGCGATGAACGAATTTCCTCGGCCTGGACAATCGGGTTCGGTTGATTTATGGCAAAGGCCTCCGACGGCCGAAATAATGAAACGTTTAACCCCGCCCTCCGGCGGTTCGGCCACTCCTATATCTCCCGACGAAGAGAGTTTGGTCGAAGACTTGAAAGAAATCGAATTACTTGTCATGCCCGCCATGGAGGATAATTTCCAGGAAGATTTCGCGTACACTGACCAATTCAGTAACGCCTTGGTCCGCGCGCTTTTAACCTTGACCAAATATCGGCCCGGGGATCCAATCTCATTCCTGGCGTCGTGTCTGCTACAGTACGCCATTAACGCCAACAAAAGCGCCGCTGGAAGAAGATCGGCTCATAGCGTAAGTAATTAGTGTTCCTACCAATATCGGAATGAATTCGGGATTTTGTTTGACCAACTTTAGGGTCGCGTTGGAACTCCGTATCCCGATGGCAAAAGAAGCGGCACTAGTCAAAGAGGGCGCCGAATGTCCGCCGTCGAGTTAGCCAATGGGGATGACCGTTTAGTCGCGGGAGCCACGTAATTATGCCTTCTTATTTAACCCTAGAGTTAGGCCACAACGAAAATAGCTCAAAATATTAGATTTATTATCAAAAAGTTGGATAATTATATAAATAGGTGAAAATTTTATCAAACAATCAGAGAATTAGTAAAAAATGAAAATATTGTAAATTACGCTATATTTAAATCGCGAATTAGTTAGTGGAAAAATCTGTATTAGTTAAGCGGGTACTAATTGGTCCGTTAGGTCCGAAATGGGGACAACCTCCAGGATGATGTCGAGTCTGATGGACGAAGAGCTTCCGGAAGAAGAATGCGATGTCCCTCTCGATTTCGAAGATCATACCAAAATGAAGGTCAGATTACGAACGAACCGGAAATGATAGCGCCACGCTAATTGGAACCGTTGATTTCGGTGTTTAGGACGAAGAAGGGAAGACGGTGTTGCACTTCGCCGCCACGAGGTCCCACATGCCGGAAGCCTTCTACGCGTCTATCGCCCAAACGGAAATGTTATTGGCGGAACGAGACGTGAACTTCAAAACGGCCAGGGACTTGGCCGAGGAGAGTAACTTGACGGATAACGTGGCGGCCATCGACAGATACATCCTCGACGCCCTTCTCGAACAAAGGGTTTCCTTCCTACAGATGTTGCTGCACGAAGGATACGACCATCTTTCCAATCTGACCGACGCCGACGGTTTACCCGGGAAAAATCTCTCCCAATTTCTTCTCGATCATCACTTGGAATCCATGGAATATTTTCTAACAGACTCCGCGGAATTTCAGGTAACGTCAAATATTTTCCAATCTCAATTCCCAACCAATTAGGCTTAACTCCGAAAAAATATTAAGCCCTAAACCAATTCCGCGCATATTGGGCTTAGCTCGGAACAATTATTAAGATGTAAATTAGGCTTAATCAGTTCTTAATCCTTCTCGGGCGTTGTTTGGATGTCTTTGTTTATTTCTCCCCCCCCCCCCCAATAGATGTCGCGTGACGAACTTCACACGTTAATACGTCACAACTTGACGAACATGGTTGAATTGTACGCGGCAAAGAACGCTTCTTTCGTGACGGCGAAGAACACGAAGGGACGATGCGCCCTTCACATCGCCGTCCTCTTCGGCAACTTAGAAATTGTCGAAAGCCTGGTCAAACACAATTCCTCCTCGGTACACGTACCGGACAATATGGGTCGAACTCCTTTGCATTACGCCATGGGAACGGAAGGCGTCGACCAGGTTGGACGAATTCTCATCAAAGCCGGGGCGCTCAGATCGAGTCGTGACGTCGTAAGTTACACCAATCATTTTATATCCGTTTGAGAAATGGAACTCTGGTCACGTGACCAAACGGCTGTACTTGTAAGTTTCCATTTCTCAAAATACCTCCGATATTAAACACGCACTTGAGAAAATATTTAGGCTTAGGATAATGATAAGGATTAAAGAGTTTTTATTTTACACGAGGAGATATATCGACAATGAAAGAGTTAGGCTTAAGAGACATTAAGCCTAAATCTTAAAATTAAAAAGGACATTAGTGGCGCGCGCTTTCTTGACGTCATTAGAACTCTATTCGTTAGTAGAAAACCAATATCCCACATAATAGTATAGCCTAGAATTCAATTGAGGCGCACTTGAGGCTGCAAATAAATTTAAAATAAGCAAGTAGTCGCGACTGTGACGCAATCTCGTTTCAGAGGATGCGTACTCCTAGTTTTTACTTCGTCTATAAGACTGAGATTCAGGAATTGTTGAAAGAAGAAATGGACTTGGCTTAACGATAATTGCCATCCATGGCTCCGCCCCCATTCCCCCCCCCCCCTCCAATCCGTCCATCAGTCCGTCCGTCCGTCTGTATAATAATAATAATAATAATAACAAAACGGAACAACCAATCATCAGGCATTTTTAGCCCCCCCCCCCCCTCCTCTAACCCTTCAAAAAAACAACAAAAACAAATCAGTTTAAATTTTTCGAAGAGTCTATGTTCAAAAAACAAAAAAGCAAAAAAACATGGTATAATTGGTCCATGGCTAAAATTGGGAGTATCACATTTGCCTACTAATTAACTAATACTATATTAAATACTCATTAATTAAGATAGAAATATTAATCAACTTTAATTAATTTAAACTAATATTACCCCAGATAGTTTGATTTTTTAAACAAAATATATTTTGACAAAATATATTTTGATAAAAAATATATTTACGTTACGTCATACCTTTATGGAATTTTGGTTAAGTTTAATTGGTTTAATTACGTCACTCTGGAATTAAATTGTTTTGATTGGACTACAAGGTATGACTTCGCGTGAAAAATATCTATTAAATATTATTATAATTTAGTTAAGCCTAACTATTAATGTTTCAAATTGATAAAACGCTTTTAATTCTAACGAAAAATATAAGTTTACCATATTAACGTTTTAATAGTTAAGAATAATAGTTAAGGTTCAATTAATTCTAAAGAAAGTTCATAATTCGAGAAAAACTTATTTCCGCTAAGTAGCCGACTTTTTTTTAAAGGGAGAATGAAAGGCCGAAACAACCTAATTTTAATCGATTAAGAATGCTAAAATAATGAGAAAAACAATAATATAACTCACCAAAAATATTTATTTATTTTATAATCAATTTCCGAAACTTGCGGATGCAAATTTTAAAAATACGCGTACTCGCTCGTGATTGGCTACCGGATATTGCGCGAATTTAAAAAAAAAAAAAAAAAAAAAAAAAAAAAAATACGGATCGTGCTCGCCGATTTCACCGAGCTAGGCAGCCAAGGCTTAGCATCGAAACTTTGGAAATTGATTATAAAATAAGGAAATATTTTTGGTGAGTTATATTATTGTTTTTCTCATTATTTTAGCATTCTTTATCGATTAAAAATAAGTTGTTTCGGCGGAGAATGAAACTTAACTCATTGTTGGGTTTCATTGTCCCTTTAGCTAGCTACAATAATAACCTTATACCGGTTGAATCAGTCTTTTGTTTCCCCCGAAAATCAAAGGTTAAAAGATTAATTAATGGTATTTCTTCATTAACTTCTGGCGTTACCAATCTCACTCTGAACCCGCGGCAATAATTACTTAAAAAAACCAAACATTCCGTGATTTTAGAAACGTATACGAAATAACCCCCAAACTAACTATTAACGTAGTTTACTTTACTAACTATAACTCCCAACTAAACAACCATTGTCTATCTTTTGTGTATAATAATATTTATTCGGATTATCTAATAAAAATCCATTATCCAAGTTATTTTAATCGCGATTAAATTTAGATTAAGCTAAACGATTAGAAACGGTAGTCTCCGGTACGTATCGCTGAACATCTTTTAAAGGTAATTATGCCGTAGAACATACGGGAGAAATACGTATTTTTAATAATCGACTTTTTCGAAATTTTTAAAATTAATTAAAAAAAAAAAGGTGATCGTCTCCCTTTAAAATTTTATGACGTCATAATATAGATTTTGTTTATTTTTGTTTAGCCCAGTTTCCTATTATAATTTGCATCTTTTTCTATGTGTGGTATGATGATACGACCGAAGTAGGAACCAAAATATTTAAAGGTACGTTAAAACTACCTCAATTGAAAATAATTTTAATTTTATTTAATTTTAATCTAATCTATTATTTTTTTAAAATCCCCTTTTGAAACCTATTTAATATTAATTACTTTAATTTTATCGTAAATATTTAGAATAAACGAAGTATTTAAATTAAAAATTAAAATTTAAAGGGATAATGAAACGTAGAATTTTTTTTTTTAATTTCAATTTTTTTATTTAAAAAAGGTTAACCCTAATTATGCTAGTATTTCTAACGTTAACTAACGCTAGTGATAGTCGCGTTAATTAGTGGTTAAAATATACCACGCGTGAGATTTGGATGTTCTTAGCTCGGAACAATTTTTAAATATCCAAAAAATTCTTTATTTCGGCGGATTATATAGTAGAGAGGCAAAATCCCTAGGTAAACAGTTTGGAGTAGAGGTTTACTCCGTTCATTTTAGCATCGTCACGTCAAAAATAACCTAAATATCTAGTGGCGCCATCTACAAAAACCTTCCGCTTTATCAATCAATAGGGAATTTAAAAAAAAAAAGTAGAAATGATGTTTGCGCGTGCGCGACAATATCAGAGCTCTCTCCCTTTTACGAGAGATGTCGAGAGAACGGCCTTAGGATTCGGGACTTCAAACCCTTACCTATGTAGCCGCGATTCCACTTAAACAGACGCGAAATATTAATATAACCAAAAAAAAAAATTCCATTTTATTTAAGTAAATTAAATTACTTTAAATTAAGTTACGATTAAAAATAATCACGATAAGGAAAAAAAAATTGGAGATCTTAGAAACTATTATAAGGTCAAATTTTAGGGTTAATCAAGATTCTGAGTAGAATTATTATTATTACGTTTATTTTTAATTTTAAATTTAAAGTTAATTGAAAGGTTTTGGTAAATTCCGAGCGATAAATAGTTGTCTAGAGCTTCGAGAGCGGTTCGTTCTCCGAATCGTGATCTTCTGGGAGGAGATCTGGAAGAAGCTGATTTTCGGGAAGAGAAGCTTTTGGCCCACTCTCCTTCGCGCGCGGCTTCCAAGTTGCGCCTAAAATGGAGACATTTTCACCTCCAATATCTTCCAGTCTCGGTGTTTAACCGAGAATTAAAACACTTGGTCAAGGGAGCGCCGGGCCGCGATGAGAGATTATCGAGATTAAACCAGCGTCACTTTTAAAATAATCTTAATCTCTCTTGGAAGAAGAAGTCCCGGACGATTTCCTGTTGGACGCGCTCGCGGGACTCGGCTGGCTACTTGGCTACCGCGATTACGCCATACTTAACTCCTACCTCAAGCCGGACTCTTAGCACAATACCAATAGGTAAGAAAAATTATTAATTACTTACCTTAAAAACTTCGTATTACAATTAACCGTAAATTAAGAAATATATAATTATTTAATATTAATTATATTCGCTATTTAATATTATATTTAAACAGCGTTTAAAATAATCCATTTCATCGTAAGTTATAACTTATCTTCTAGGGTAAAAAATAAACTTTCAATTTACACACGATCTAATATTTTAAATTTTTAAACATAATTATTATTATTATCGAGTGATTGAAAAATTTGCCGATAAACCCTAACATTCCACCACCAACGAGCCAATCAAAAACCTTTAAAAATAACATTTTAAACTAGATCAATTAATATTTTAAATAATCAATATTTAGGCCTGAATAATTGTTTAATATATAGCGTATCTCAACGGACGGACAGTGTGTAATGTAGGAGGATTTATCCTCCTAGGTTTTAATGTAGCGTAATTATAAGCTCGTACGCTAAAAATGTACCAGTATTTAGTAGACAATCATTTTCGGAATTACCACTACTCGCCGAAAATGGGGTCATAATCCCTTTGCGCTTCTCATCTGGAGGTCAACTCGCTTAATTTAATAAAGGTCGACTATCCACGATTTTGAAAGGTCTCCCCTCTTTTAAGTCTCCTTTTCTTTTCCACACTTAGCGGACGACGTTGACCCTCAAGAACTTGTACAGTCAATGATAGTTTATATGATTTTAAAGGGGCAAATTTAGGAGCAGATAGCCCCTTTAAAGGGACTAAAATCTTTATTATATTGGTCATTTTAACGCTTAGTAACCCCCCCTGACTTATTTAAGTCATCCACCTTCTTATACAAGTATAAAAGGAGATACGAGCCAATCAAAATCGAGTAAATTACGTACGTGTTCCATATTTGGAATTAGAAGTAGTAATTAAGCCGTAAAAGTTCCGGGTAATTAGGTTGTTTGAGGTTACGATGTGGGTGGAGAAAAGCCACGCAAGAAGAACTCTTAATTTTCGAAGCAATCGTGATTTTAATTTAACTTAATTTAATTTCTTTAATTTAATCAAAGTAATTATTCTCAATTATTTTCCCAAATAATTTACCGTTTCCCTCCGAGTATTATCTGACATGAAAATACTTTATTAAATTAAAAAATATATATATATTAATTTAAATATTAAAGGGATGATGAAGCGCGCTAATTTTTATTAAAAATATTTTTTTTTTTATAAATTTAAAGTTTAATAATATTAGAATCCTAATTTACCAAAATTAATTTATTCTTAAATTTTCTATTTCTCTAAATTGAAAGTGGGGGCGAGTAATATTGGGCTTCGAAGTCAATTGTTGAAACCAACATTCGCGGCTTTAAAAGGGACAAATCGATAAATTGATTGGCCGATTGTAAACGCGCTATAGAGAGGTAAGCCTTGGCTTCGAGACAGTCGCCCACCCACGCACCTACCCACCATAACGGTATAGTAAACTTGCTTAGTCATCGTATATCAATAAAACCGCGACTTCATCATGACGTCACCCGCGTTCTAGCCCCCCCCCCCCCATCCCCGACTTCGTTAATAAATAATAATAATAATGAGCACAATTTATGTTTTGGAATTTCCCCGATCTTAAAGGTTTGAGGAATGAGAACCGGCTACCTTCTTAGGGTTTTAAAGGGAAGATGACATTGACAAAAATAAAATAACGTCGTCCGCTTAGAAGCTAGAAAGAAGGCGACTTTGAAGGTGATTGCAAAATCACGGACCAATCAAAAGCGAAAGCCTTTCGCGTGATTGGCCGAAGACTCGTTAATCCTATACTGTTTATTTTCAGTCCGATTTATTTATTTTTTTCACTTTTAAAGAGCCATTTTAATCAAAATAGGTAAAGTCTGGATAAGCTGGAAACTTATTTTCGAATTCCAGTACTTGCACCTTCGCTACTTAGAATGACAAGTACTTGTTCGTCTTCTTTCGATTTGTCGCGAAATCTACTTTTATTTCAATCGGGTTTAAACAAGGCGTATTAGTCCGCCTCAGTTCTTAGCTATAGTGAGGATACGTTAAGAACATTTTCGGAAGGTACTTGAGGTATATGAAAGGCTAAGGGAATAAAAAATTCAATAAACTCCTTGACTAGTAGAGTCGTACGTCCCTGGCGGCGATAACTCTATCGCCAGCGCCCGAGAGATTAGCTCCAGAATTCCTCCTACTCTTCCAAGTCCTCCTCCACCGTTAAGGCTAAGGTTATCTCAACGAGTACGATTGGCTTTGATTTGGCCAAGTCAAAACTATTCATCGCGTTCAATCGAATACTCCAAAGAGATTTCATTCAATCTACATCTGATAAAAACTACCGCACTCGATATTTAAATAGAAAATGGCCCACCCCCCATCTCTAGCTCTCTTTTTGAAAAGGAAGGCCATTCCCAATTTTATTTAATACCTTTTCAATCGAGCAATTCCAAAACCGGTACCCAAAAACTTTCCACTGTTGCTAATTGGCTCTTGTAGTTGCCCCTACTTAGCTACAATATTTGTCCCTTCTTGGCCCTAGTACTTGTCCCTACTTAACTCTAATATTTGACCTTATTTGTCTATTGTACTTGTCATTAATTGGCTCTTGTAGTAGTCCCTACTTTGATCTAATATTTGCCCCTACTTGACTCTAGCACTTGTCCCTAATGAATAAGTTTAAATTGAGGGGTCAGAAGTGTAGAACATTACCCGACTTTAAACCCTAGCGTCATTTTTTGTTTAATTTCAGAAACTAGCGTGTAAATGAGGTGTAAAGCTCGTTGAAGCGCCAATTTGTTGGTTATTCTTGGTGGTGGTCGTTTCGCCGCCGTTGTTTTAGTTGAATCTTTTCGCCGGGTGTTTGTATCGTGGTCGGTGGGCATCGTGGGGGGTTTATCGGTTCGTCAAAGTAGGAGGAGGAGGTTGTTCTCGGGCGCGATTGCTCCGTCGGCATGACGCCCGGTCTTCAGCAGCCTTCCAGGGATATCGAAATCATGGAATCCACCCGAACCCCTTCCGACGAGATCCCCCGCGAAATGGTTTTTGCCAAGGTAACTTGACCTTGGCCTTGACCTTGAGAACAACGAGTCTGATAAATTAAGCGGCTTACTTTATTAAAAGATGGAGAGGCTGGTTCGTGAAATGCAGCATCCGGAAACCGGAGTTCCAGTAAGAAGTCAGAAGCTCTTTTTATCTTCCATACCTTACGCGTTTACTGGTAAGTAATTGGGGAATAACCCCCTGTCCTCCCCAATGTTGCCACGATAATTTCAAGTCCTAATTACCTCGCTTCAGGTTACGATATAGTCGAATGGATTATGGATAGATTGGGAATCGATGACTACCGTAAGTTGGTGGTTTTTTTCAACTTCCGGTATTTTCAAGGTGACCTTTAGTAAGGAGAGACCAGGGTCACGGGTTATAAATACGGAACAAACATTTAATCGTAGTACTAATTACCCAAAGAACATTTATTCGTAATTGCCAGGAATATTTGACACGTTGATAGCCGCCCTCAACACCCAACCAAAATTTATAAATATCTTATTGGCTTTCTTGAAACGACGCTGCTGACGCGAGTGGCCAATCAAAACCCTATATTTCGCGGTCAAACTTGTAGATTTTCTCCCCGCTTTCCCGTAAGGACTTAAGTAAGGTCGCGTTTGTAAAAGTACTTGTAACTGTAGCAGAGGCAGTTCACTTGGCCAATCTCCTGTGTCAGCACGGATATTTCTTTCCCGTCAACGACGCCAAGTCTTTAGCGCTCAAAGACGACCACGCCCTCTATCGGTTTCAGGTAATTACCCGTAAATTATTCAATTACTCGAGTTTTAAATAACGAACGTTTCAGACTCCGTATTTTTGGCCTTCTCATCATCAACCGGATAATACGGATTATGGTAAATTTAAAACCAATTATCTAATTCAAGCAGTTTCTAGTAATTGATAAGAAACCCTATTTCCGTTTCCGGTAGCCATCTTCTTATCCAAGAGAACAATGAGAAGTAAGCAAAAACACGCGCTCGAAGAACACGAACAGGTCAGTTTTTTTAATTGGACGGTGGTCGCTTCAATCGTGACGTATTAAATTGAAAGTGGGGGTCCTATTTTAGGAAGCCCTTCAACGTCTTAAAAAGCTGCTTTGTCATAAATGGGATTTTATCAACATGCAGGCCGAAGAACAGGCTAAGTAAGTACACCATCCGTGTACTTAAGGAGGACAAAAGTAACGTTTGTGGTCCCCATACCTATAGTTTAGCGAAAGATCGTAAAAAAACTGATAAAATAGTTTTGGACAGTCAAGAAAAAGCTTATTGGAGGGTTCATAGGCCGCCGGTGAGTAAGAATACGCTGAATTGTTGAAATACTGAGGTATTAACGTGTCCTTTACCCTTGTAGCCCGGTTTTACAAGCTGCTTGGAAAGAAGTCCCATCTTGAATCGAAAAATGCGACGAAAAAGGAATAAAACTGACATTGCCACGGAGGTAATTGCTAAGCCTAATCACTTTAAATTAACTTTATTCATTCTTAACTCGGATAATTAGGTGGAAATTTTGAAACGGTGCCTCAACAGAACTAGTTGCAAGTCTTCGCAAGGAATTAACAGGTACTTGTAACGTTTGTACTTAATAGTTTTAACTCCGGAGCTCTTGAACTTTTTTTTCAATTCGGGGTCATAGTTTAATTCAACATTTCGAAGCCTACGCCAATTACGATCCATTCATATCCGGTTGCCAACCATCCAATCCGTGGATATCCGAAGACGTCACGTTATGGACGCTAAACGCCAAAATGTAAGTACTCTGATTCTTCTAATCTTAGTATTGTCATAAGTTTATATCCTCTATCTAGAAGATAAGTTATAAACTTTTCTGGTTTCGCTTAGAGTGGACATTCCGACTGAGAAACGGGTCCGACGATGGGCTATTAGTTTGAAAGAGTTGTTGTCCGATCCGACCGGAGTCCGGGAATTCGAATTGTATCTTCAGAAAGAATACAGCGGCGAGAATCTTAGGTTTTGGCAAGCGGTTCAAAGATACAAACGCGGATCGCAGAGGGACGTCACCGAAGCGGCTGCCAAAATAAACGAGTAAGGAGATAATTACGTCTTTTAATCTTAACTTAAAACTAATTACTTTATCGAAACTCACCTCCCCTTGATCAATTACTTGATGGTAACTACCCTCGCGTTCAGTTACTTACCTAATTACATTATCGTAATTCCCCTCGCTTCCGATTCGCGTACCACCTTTTTAATTACTTAAGTTTAAAGTGGCGCGCGATTAACTTGCAGGGAACATTTATCGCCCGGGGCTTTTTACGAAGTGAATTTGGACAGTAAAACGGTGGAGGAGACGCTAGAGGAAGCGAATTCGCAGCCGACCAGAACGACCTTTGACGCGGCTCAACGACACGTCTACGCCCTGATGGAGAAGGATACTTATCCCAGGTTTCTCCGATCGGAACATTACCAGAACTTACTCCTTCAAGCGAGTCAACATCCTCACAAGAAAAAGTAAGTCCTCGAGTGGAAAAGACAAAATAGAAACATCCGCTCAAAGTCTTTTTATCGTAGATTTTTTCACTTTGGGACCAAAAAAAAGATGCCGCCGTCTCCGTCTCAGGGCAAACGTACGACGGCGGGAGGGACGGGATCCCCGAACGGGGCCCTGGCCGGCGGGGGTTTGACTCTAGGAGTAGCCGGTCCTCGAACAAACGCCGGGCCGAACGCGGCCGTGGTCAGAGCGGGGAGTGTTTTAGGATCGGGAGGAACCGGACATAGCTTGGGTTTGGCCAACCTCAATTTGGGCAACCTGTTCGGGGCTTCGAACGCCAACATTTCGGCCAACGCCGAGAGAGATAGGAGATTGAGTAGCGGCCAACACTTGTCCGGAAGTAACGTCGATTTGACCAAAACGCCGAAGGCGTCCGAGGTTTTCGACGAATGGCCCTTCTGCGGTAGACATTCTCATAGCACCAGCGATTTGCGTAGTTTACAGGACAACACGCCCGTCTCGCCTTCCGCTCTCAGCGGAAGTCGAAGTAACGCCGGTGGTTCCAACGGAGCTTTCAATAAATTGGCAGCTTCTAGTAGGTAAGTAATCGGTCGGATATCGCCCGCTTTTATTATCCGGCGAATGACCACCATTCGTTCGCAGAACTTCGTCGCCATCGGCGTCTCGCGAAGGCGTTGGCGGCGTTGATAGCGTGGGAGGGGCTTCGACGCTTCAAGTCCCCCGTTGGAGTCACCGAACGAGTGACGGCGACGGAAGTAGCGTCTCTTCTCCCGATGACAGCGGGACGGAACCGGATATAACTCCGCCGAACGCGGCTGTCGTCGAAAGCGACGCGGCCCCGCCTCCGGACATCGTCACGTCCACCTTATTGGTCACTTTGACCATCCGCGACCCGTCGAAACGACGAGAAGAGCGAGAGGAGGAGGAGGCCTCTATCGTCGTGACCGTTCCGTCGAGCCCTAACCCGACCACGCCGCCACAACGAGAAGATTCTTCGACCAACGACGGTGACGACACCGAGGACTAGTTTCCCCCCCAAGTACTTAAGGAACGCGCGTACTCCGAGTAATTTCAAGTACTTACGCGAGGACTAAGAACTAATACGATGGCGATGCTGCGATTTTCGGAAAAAATCCGGTAACTACTCCTCGTGGTACGAGCGGAAGATTAATTTTCAATTTTAACTCAAGAATTTAATTGAATTTAAACTGGGGAAGTTAATTAGTTCGTTTTAGATTTTAATTAAAAGCTAGGGGATCGTAATTACTGTAGAAAAAAATATTTTCTAATGGAATTTAGATCCCTTGAAATTTTGTATCGTACAACTACGAATAATGGTAAGATCAGTGAGATGAAAAAACTACTGTCTGGTAGATTTTTCCTTTCCCGCGCAATTGATAAATGTAATAATCCGGGCATCTTTAGTCTCGTTGGTAAGAAAGATCGAAGAGGCCCGGTTCTAATTACTTCCGGTACGCTTGTACCAACCAACCAAGAGTGGAACCAAATTTTTCCCAAAAATCCACCGTCACCGGATGGATAAGGCGTTTTTTAAAGATTTTAACCTTTAATTTTAATTGGACCACTTAAAATTGAGCAATTTTGTCTAGCTCGTCGTGCGGTTTTAATTAAATTAAATGAGGTTTAGTTTAAAGTTAAACTGAACGTTTAAGTTCCTATTTTTTTAAAATTAATCGCGGATTAATTACCTCGGGCCAATAACTGAATAATTTTTGGGACACGGATTAATAATTAATAGCTAAGGAGATTAACCTTTCAATAAGGTTAAGTCGTCTTTCATTACGTTAGTTCGTGTCCCTAAACATTTATTGAGTTTTTAAGTGATATTACGATAAGTTTCTTCCGGCCATTTTGTTCGGCGTTAAAATTAAAGGAAAAAGCCGCCTTAGAAAAGACTGAGGTGTCTTTTTCCTTTAAAAACTGAAAAAACCAAAAAAACTAATAATAATATTAAGTCTTCGTTAAATAATTAATTTAAATAAGAAAGGTGTAGAGTATTTTTCTTACTAGGGAGTATTAATTAAATATATGAGTGAGATTATTGTAAATAGTACTAATTAAATTATCAACAAGAGGCATTTTTTTAAATTAAACAGTAACTAATTAACGCTAATTTGGTGCTTAAAATAATATGTCAGAAAAATAATAAATAGGTGTGCTTAATTATAAGATGGCGCTAGAAACGAAAAATAATAGTAATATATAAATATACAATAATATAATTTCCATTAATATTGTGAAGAATGATGATTAGACGAAGACTGAGATTTTAAGAATTTTTATTTTAACGGTACGCCGGTTGCGGGATGCGTATTTATACTCAGCCCGAAATAACAGTCAAAATCCCGCGTTTTTCTCAGATAGTTTACTCGATAATATTTTTATATTAAGTTTAATCAAATCGCGATTTTTTTTTTTTTTTTTTTTTTTTTTTTTTTTTTTTTATGGAGTTTTATCTGATTAAGCTTTATTGGATTTACTATTTGAATGGCTTCTTCGCCAAAGTTTCGCGCGGGGTGGTTTACCTTTGTAAATAATAACCAAAAAAGTGTATTAGGATTAGATTCGAATGAAATAGAAACAACCAGGTGCCTATTACGTCATGGCCGAACAAAAAATAACACCAAACAAACGCGAAATAGAAGCCATATTAAAATGTCACGGTAAAAGTCAGTATATCAGTTAAGTTTTTACACGGAGTGACTATTATTAGCTAGGTATAAGTGGAAAAGAATTAGAATTATTTGGTCTAAAGACTCGTTTATGAACCTGGGGTTAAAACACTAAATTGTGCAGTCAAAGATTGGGCTTATTCTAATGTTCCAAGACCGTAAATTAGTTCTTGGTATATCGCTAATCATAGGAACTCCGTGATTTTTAAAATTCAAGGAAACGTCGTAATAATAAACCAGTGATAAAAGTTTTAAATACAACAACAACAACGCGTAAAAACGAAACAAATAATTCTAAAATCTGTCCGTTGCCTATCGTTGAAGCGCGCTAAATCTCTTTTTCAATAGATTTAAACAAAGAATATATTACGATGATGGACTTAAGTAGTTATAAATATGAGACCAATTAACGTAAACTGAAACCCGAAAGTACTCGCGTGAAAACGTCTCTGTAATTACACTGTAGAGCTCGTTTAGATCAATTTGTCACTAGTTTAAAAACGGGTGGAACAAAATGTAAAGCTTAAAACAGTACTCGTTTGTTGAAAAAAAAAATATATATATATACTTGTAAAACTAATTAGATCGAGTAAAAGTTAATTACGGCATCTGATGGCTTAATTAGGCCTAATTCCTTTTTTATTTTGTAGGGAAATCACTGGACAAGAGATCATTTAAGTAGTTATTGGCGTGATACTACAAAGCGACCACGATTGATTTTAAACGATGAAAACTAAAGCTACCACTCCACGCAAAGTGTTTATACTCTAAAATTTCTCTTCAGGACTGTCGTCTGCTTGCCAGAGGCTGTTTTGTCTTTGTCCTACTAGTATCATCGTCTTAACAATTTAATTAGTTAAAACGCGAGAAATTAGCGGATTTGATTAGTTATAATAGAATAAATAGAAATATCTTATCCAAGATATTTTTAATTGGAAGTCAATGTAAGTTATAAATTGTTAAAGGCAAACTTTCAGGTTCATTTTTGACAGGCATAGGCTTAGCTTGCTAACAAGCTCACTTAGTTAACCCTAGGTGAAGTTTATAGGTTGTTATTTAGTTTTTTACTAAAATATTAATTAAAACCCATTATCTTTAGATGACTTCTAATGACGAGAGAAGTTTCGAGAACCCGTATCCCGATTTCAATTCACAGTTATCCGTTTTAGAAGATGGGGAGGTGAGTGGAATCGTTAAATATCGAGTTAGAAGTTATCGTAAAAAACCGGTTTTCCTCGCAGTTAAAGCCCGTAATTAAAGAGAATACGCGTTTTCACGTCTCGAAGCTGCTAAAAATCTTAGAGGACAACTTGGGGAGTGTCCGAGAAAATGACAATAGCGTTTATACGGGAACAGCGGGTAAAGTTTAAAGTTTAGGAGAACAAAACCTTTAATTTTAGATCTTAATTTCGTTTCTATTTCTTAATTAGGGATCGCTTATCTGTATTTAAATCTTTCGCGAGTATTAAACGACGAAAGTCTCTTAATTTCTGCTCAAAAGTATTGCGACTCGTCAACCAGAAATATACGAAGTTCGAAAGCTAGTTTTCTTTGCGGAGATGCGGGACCTTTGGCGATCGCCGCTGTTCTTTATAAAAGACTTAATCAAGAATCCAAATCTAGGGATTACGTAAAGCGGTGAGTGAAAATTAAATCCCCAAATTTTCATAGCGAGAGATTGTTTTAAATAAATTAGTTTTTGGTTCAGATTAGAATCTTTGCACCGTCTAGTAATTCCCCTTGAAAGCGATATTCCTGACGAATTACTGTACGGTCGAGCCGGATATCTTTATTCCTTGCTTTTCGTTCAACGTAATTTGGGAAAAACATCAATCAGGGAAGATTTGATCGGAAAAGTTGTTGAATCGATAATCGTCTCGGGTCAAAGATTATCAGCGGCTGAGAATAAGAAGTGTCCCTTATTCTATAAATGGCACGGGAAAGCTTACGTCGGCGCTGCTCACGGGATTGTAGGAATTCTCTACGTACTTTTACTCGTACGAAAAACTTTATCAAACTTATTTTACTTTTTTCCGAAAAAGAAAAAGCCTAATTTCTATTTAGGCGGAAGAATATCTAAGTAAAAGTCAAGTAGAAAAGCTAATTGTTCCGACCCTGGAGTTTCTGATGACTCTAAAATTTGCTTCGGGCAATTTTCCATCTTCTCTGGAAAATTTATCCAGTGATAAATTAATCCATTGGTGTCACGGAGCTCCCGGCGTCGTTCATCTCTTTGCCAAGGCTTATCAAGTACGTAATTTTACTTTTCGAGTCTCGAGTCGAGTACTCGAGACTCTTGGCGAGTACTCGACTCGAGACTCTTGGCGAGTACTCGACTCGAGACTCTTGGCGAGTACTCGACTCGAGACTCGATCGAGTACTCGACTCTTGGCGAGTACTCGCACAGGCCTGATTGATCCCCCATCTCCCTTGTTTAGATCTTGAAAGACGAACGTTATTTATCGGTAGCTCGAGAATGCTGCCAAGTTATTTGGAATCGAGGTCTCTTGAAGAAAGGTTACGGTCTTTGCCACGGCGTGGCTGGGAATTCTTACGCCTTTTTAACCCTCTATCAAATCACCGGAGAAGAATCGTATCTTTATCGAGCCGTAAAAGTAAGAATTCATTTGGCAAACGGTGTTCATTGTTTTAAATGAACCTTTGTCTTAGTTTTGCGAATGGTGCTACGAATACGGACATCGTGGATGCCCGCAGCCTGATCGACCTTTTTCCCTATTTGAAGGTACGGTTTACTATTAAACTCTTTTAATGGAGTTTATCCCGTGGCCACATTAGGCTCCCCTCCAACGAAACTTTCTTATTATTATTTGTTGGTTTTAGGATCATTTAGTTTTGAATTTATTTGAAATTTGGGGAAGGGGGTGACGCTTCGCGAGTAACGTAACGTTTGGAACTCGTTACTTAACCCATTTCTTTCGTTTAGGTTTAGCGGGAAGCGTTTATTTCATGGCAGACATTCTTAACCCTCATAATTCTTCGTTTCCAGCGTTCTCTTTGTAAACTAATCGTATCTAAAGCGCAAATAAACGCTGTTCCAAGTTGCCCTAATATTTTTCGTTTTATTTAAACGGATTATTATTTATATCCCTTTTAAAGTCGCCCTCTTTTCTAGCTTAGCAATTTGTACGGTCAAAGATAAGACTGTCCTAGTAAGGGAACACGATTTTAAGAAAATTGACCACTAACCAAATAACTGTGCTTTTAAAGTAATTAGGGCCCATTCTATTTTATCCCATTCTATTTTATCCCATTCTATTTTATTCCTTTCTATTTTAACCCTTTCTATTCAAACCCATTTTATTTTAACCCATTTTATTTTAACCCATTTTATTTTAACCCATTTTATTTTAACCCATTTTATTTTAACCCATTTTATTTAAACCCATTTTATTTAAACCCATTTTATTTAAACCCATTCTACTTTAACCCATTTTATTTTAACCCATTTTATTTAAATCCATTTTATTTAAACCCATTCTATTCTAACCCATTCTATTCTAACATAACCTATGGAGCATTATATGGGGTTTAAAGGGACTATCTGCTATTTTTTTTAGTAATTTTCCTGAACTTCCTAGGTCTTAAATAGTCCATAACCATCGTTATTTAATGGGGGGTCGCGATTAACCCTTTAAGGAGAAGATTCTATAACAGGTGGGGCATTTAAAGGCCCAATCTGCTCCGTAATTTACAGGGCGACTTTAATAATCGCGCATAGCCACTTTAATTCCTATTTTTAACCCATTTACGCCTTATAATAGCAGTTTTGATTTCCGTTTCCCTTTAATTCTTATAATACTGTTCAAAGGGCTTTGAGGAAACACCCTTTGAAAGACGAAACAAAATTACGTAGGCCTAAATAGAGTCGCAACCGGTTCTCTACCGAAATTTAACTCTACGCGAGATTGTGTACGCCTATAGTTTTTCAAAAAAGGCGGCAAAAAAACATTCCACCCCTCTTACCCAGCAGCCCGGTTCAAATCGGATCAGTTCCATAACTGAACTTTGCCTTTCCTTCCGTAGTTCAAACTTTTTCATTGTTTAAACAAGTTTATTTTAGTATAAAAACTAACCCTTTTTCTATTTTTATTCCCATTTTTTAGTTAAATAGGCTTAGGTCGTTTACTCTTTCAATTAACCATTACTTCGCATCAAAGCTATGAAAAAATGGAATGATCGGTCTACTCGGTTTTATCCCCGGAACGCGCTAGTCTAGGCGCGTTGTAATTGGAGGAAACGGAGGAGTTACGCGCCAAATCGGGGTAAATCCTTACGGGTATAAGGTGACTCGAAAAACTGGTTTTAAATTCCTTATTCCTTGGATTTCAACGGGATCAAAACAGTTTAGATGACGAATTGGCCCTAGATTCTTCCTGTAAGTGGAATCTATTCATCTCCGCGTATTTCTACTCCTAGCCGAAGAGTTTTCCCGGCCCGACGGTACGTCTTTACCCTATGGAACGCACCCCGTTGTCTCTCCCTTCTCCCTCCCCTCGGGTTTTCGTCGACGACAGAAATTTTCGTGACGACGTTTCTTGACGTGTGCACTACGTTTCGGCGTTATCCAATTGCCGGGTACTGTGACGAGAAATACGTAACTGGTGAGTACTTCACTCTTCTCTACTTATAAATAGGAGCGTGTCGTGGTCAGCCCTAGTCTCCGTCTCCAATTAGGCTTAACGAAAATTAATTAAAACCGAATCTGGGCCAAAATTGGGCTAATCCTCGATAGAAATGGCAACTATACTTCGAGCGAACCTCGGTAAGCTAGTTGGCAGACATTTTGAAAAATCACTATCGTCCTAGAGCCTCTAGCCTAGGCCTAAGTTGGCGGCTGACTAAAGCTCTTAAAAAACAGCTATAAATACGAACGTGTAGGCGGGGTTTTTTTAGACCCCCTTCGTTGCCATCGCTATTATTAAAATTACTAGTTGGTTTAACGTTAATTGTCTTATCTCGTTAGGCCTAATTTAAAATGAGGGATTGGTTTAGGGTGTGTTTTGATACGAATAACCCCCGTACAATAATAGTATAGGCCTATATGTACGTATCGCTTACCTCGGTCTTGCTACTGTCCAAAGTTGAAACTTTGAATTCTAGGTAGTTAACCTCCTTGGCCTAATTTTAAGTACCCATTAGGAATATTTGCTTAGAAAATTAATTCTAGCTTAACAAGAAGGGTTCTGAAGATAGGAATGACTTTAAAACGTTAATTTTCTGAACAAAAACTTAATTATTTATTGAAAGAAGTTCCAGAGATTGCAAAGATTGATTAATATTTAATAACCGCTAATATTAATCAATGTTTCCTATATTTTAGGATAGTTATATTGAAATATATGGCCAATAACAAGATATTAGTTTAAGATGATTGGGCGTTTAAAAATTTCAAATTAAAGGGAAGATTTCCCATCCAATTAAATTTTAGCGCACGTGTCACCTTCCCTTTGAAATTGAAAGCTTTGGCGATACCTTTAAAATAAAATACCTAAAGTTTGGCGTTAAGCAATCCTATCTTACGGCTTCGATATTTTTAATTCTACCGAAATATTCGTAATTTCGAGAAATAGTCCGCGGTGACGTCATTCTTCCCGTTGATGACGCCATCCTACACGTTGGTGACGCGTGACTCGCTCGTAAAGGCGTTGCTATCACTATTCCCTTTTAAATATTGATACCGCCTTTGGTTGTCAGCGCGCCCGAACCTAGGCCGAGTTCTACGACTATTCATAGACTCTAGCTTCGAACGCGCTGTCAACTAAATACGTTTAAAGGGAGACTGTCACGAGAAAATTTTGTTTTATACCAAGAATCTTAAGCATTTTATTGGGCAAAGGCGTAGTTCATAGGGTTTTAAAAACATTTTAATTTTTGGCAATCTTTATTTTGCCAAAGTCTATATGGAAACCCAACATTAAACACTCGCTTCTGACTTTAAAACACTAATTATGGCAAATAAGCGTTAAGTATATTTGCTCGGATAGTTTTGAACCTTTTTTTTTTTAAACGCGTGTCAGTCTCCCTTTAAATTGTTTTCGCTGTAGAGGGAAAGCGAAGTTGGCCGATGATGCGTTTCCCGTTCCGTAGCTAAAATCAGCCCTAGTTTTCAACGTGTACGAAAACGGGGTTAGGCTTAACCCTTCGTATTTTTTTCCCCTAGAGATAAGTGGAAGTTTTAATTTCGTACCTGTTGCGAAGTTAAACTGAAACGGACTTTACGAAACTCACGCGCCAAACCTTCCTCCGAGGGCGATGTGGGGGGAAGGTGACGTAGAGGTACAACATAAGCCAATAGCACCGGGAAAAATATTTTTTAAAGGGATAATGAAGTACAATTTTTTTTATTTTTTTTAACGTGAAATTTTTTTTTGTATTAAATTAAATTGAAGGGGATATTAGGGTTAATGAAAATATGGTTTCGTTCTAAGGGTGGGAAACGGCGAAACCATCGCGCTAGGTTAAGTTTTTAATGATAAATAAATTTTTCTTTGGTTTTTGAAGGGACAGAAATAAATATTTTTGTTTTTATTCGTAGTCGTTAACTGGAGTCGTACTTGTTGTACGGTAGCATGGATGCTCTGGTGGAGGAAACAGTGGCTTCGACGCAGTCTATCATGGAGAGGACGGAGTCGCCCACCCTCACCATCACCGCTTCCGATTCCGCACCATCCGCCACCAGATCTACCAATCAAATAACCAAGATACAAGCCAATCAGGTAACGCGAACGAGAACCGCGTAGAGCGTAGACCTTCCGCTAAATAATAACGGAATTTGGAAATTTATCTAATATCCTCCCGTGGGTTTAAATTTCGTAAAACGTATTTTTTCCCCGGTTAGAGATAAAAACAAATGAGCCCGTTGACTTTTCCCCTTATTGAAAGTAAACCTCTCTCTGGCGCTGCTGTATTTGTACGAGTACGATGTAAGATAAAGCTGTTTTTATCAGCCGTTTCGTTTACTGATAACGCTCTTCGTCGAGCGTTTCCAGTTGAAATTTTCCATTATAATCGAGGTTTTAATTTCGACGCCTTAACTACAATTACGGAATATGAGTTTTGACGCCATTTTACTTTTTAAAGAGGGGTAAGCGCTCGATATTTTAATTTAATTAACTCTAATTAAGAGACCCCTACTCTAAAAGAAGCAACATTCCGCAAACTGCTGATTAAAAAATTTAGGAAATCTTTATTACGGATTGCAACGCGTAGATTCGCTAATTTCGAGTTGATTCTGATGCAAATAAATACCTTAAAAAAATTAATCAAACATCAAATTTGGTTTTAAATGAACCCATTTTGTATCCAAAAGTGATATCCAAATAATCAAAGTAGTTTTCTTCATTTTCAAAAGATATTTCTTAGTCAATCAGTGAATGGATTATTTATTATTTCGAGACCTTTTTGAACACTTTATTATTTAATTAATTAACGATAATAATTCTTTTAATTGATCCACTTTTATTCCTTGGCAATGCTCTTTCTGTCGCCTTTTACGCTAAGCCTAATTCGGGCCTAATTTTGTTTCAAAGTTGAGAAACTTTGAAGCGCGTGCGCGCGCGCGTTGCTATGGTTACCGAACACGCTCGCGAGAATCTATGATTGGCTTCAAACTCTGTTAACGTGATTGGTCATTGAACAGCTTTGAAATTTATATAGTGACTATTTTTCGAATATTTTCAAAGAGTTACTATTTATCTTCTTAGGATTTTTGAAGGGAATTTTTAAAAACGTGGCGTTATTTTTGTTGTTCAGGTGAAACACGCCATCGCCGTCCCATCTCCCGGTGGTTCCGTTTCAATCGTCCACGTAGCCATCCCTAATAATCAAGGGGTGCACGTTCAGTCGGTGATCCAACAGGCCAATCAGCAGTCCGTGATCCAGGCTCCTTCCGGGACCACGTTGCAATCCCTGCCCAAAAATCAGGTCATTCTTCTCAACAAGCTAACTGGACAAGGGTCAGTCATTCATAGCGCCGACACTGATTCCGGAGTTCATCCTGTTCAGGTAAAAAGAAACGAAGTCGTCGCTAAGACAATCTCCTTAGACCAATATTTAGAAGCGACTTAGGGGGGGGGGGGGTGTCTGTTGAGGGTCGATTTTACGCCCACTGACTTCCTTTCAACGGATTTGCAGTTGATTTCGGCGAAGAACGAGAACGACGGTGAAACTGTGACCGCTGTATTGTCGCCGGAAGACGAATCCAAGAAGCGAAGGGAGATCTTGGCCAGGAGGCCTTCCTATCGCAAGATTCTCAGCGAACTCTCATCCACGGACACGCATTCGGCCGTTGCCACCCTGGGCGCGTCCAACAACAATCAGAACGAACTGAAAGATGACCAAACCACGACCGCCGTAAGTGTAACACGCTTCCTTACCCCCGAAACCGCGAGTTTTCGTTAATAGAGTTGGATTCCAGACTGTAGTTGAGGATGGCGAAGGGGGCGGAACTATCACGGTGGGCGGAACTCAGTACCACACGTCATCCGGTCTCATCAAAGTCGTGCAAGCGGGAGGAACTCTTCAATTGGCCACCCAAGATGCTAGCGGAGGAATCCAGGGATTACAGACGCTCACTATGAGTAACGCTGGAGGACAAAATACGCCAACCATCGTGCAATACGCGCAAGGACAAGATGGAGGACAGTTCTTTGTACCTGGTAACCAAAAAACCCCAAGATCTAAACCCCCCATCAATAAAAAAACTAATAATTCGTTCATTCCTCGACCGTGTAGTGACGGTGTCCGCTGCTGACTTGCAAGCTTACGGTATCAGAACGACGGGGAATGCGGGTTCCAGTTTGGGACAAAGCGTCGTCATGACGCAATCGGGGGCCATTCAGTCACCCGTTCACATGATCGAAGAGGTCTCTAAGAAGAGGGAACTCAGGTTGCTCAAAAACAGGTTAGTTACCGCGACTTTGACTTTGTAAAGACAAAATAACTCTTTTTATCTCATGGTTAGGGAAGCGGCGAAAGAATGTCGTCGTAAGAAGAAGGAATACATCAAGTGCTTGGAGAATCGCGTCGCGGTCTTAGAAAATCAAAACAAAGCGTTGATCGAAGAACTTAAATCTTTGAAGGAATTGTATTGCCAGAAAAACGACTAAACTTTGAGGAGACTTCTATATTTTGTATAAAAGCGCGCGTGGTGGAACGACGCCTCATCCCCCTTATTAAGTCCCGTGGACTTTTTATTCAAAATTAACCCAAAAAAAAAAAAACATTGAAGACTTTCTGGTAGGAACCAAAATTCGCGTAATTATTTGCCACATCTTATCATTCTCGAGGAAATATCCCTTTTTCTCGAACCTTATTTTGTACATAGACTTAACGTGGCGCCATCTTTCGCGCTATTCATAGTGTAGTAATTATTTTTTTCCCCATTTCATTTTAGGCTTAAGCTCTACCCATTTTCACCCGAAATTTCTTTGGCGCCTTGTAAAAAAAAAATATTAAATGGCCAGCCATTTACAATCTGACTCAAAAATAGCGGTGAAGTCAATGAAAAAAAAAAAGGTTGTAACGATGGGAAGCGAGACGCTTTTTTAAAAAGTGAGTAACTTCCATTCGTCGAGTTCTATAGCGTGTATAATCTTTTTATAAAGGCTGTTCCCCCATTCGGCAATCTCCCCTCCGAAATGTACATTTCCATAGCCCAAATAAATAAAGAAAAAAATGTTATTAAACCTTTTCAGCCAACTTCTAGGGGGGAAAAGGTTAAGGACTTAACTATAACTAGTATTTTATCCTCAATTTCGCCTAGTATCCTTTGGTTATTCGTTAATTTTGCGTTAATAGCTAGTATGAAGGTTTTTTAACAATAGAAAGGTCGTAATTTAAAAGTTTTGAGGTCAACTTAGGAGGTTCTCTGTAAATAAAGGATAATTGCTTGAACAGTCGAACTTATTCAAAAAGATTCCAAAGTGTAGCTCAATTTTGGAAGAAAGATTCGCGAACAATCTCCGCCAAGGCTTAATATACTCTTGGTACTGTATAAAATCAATAGGAATTTTTCGTATTTTCGCGCCAATTTTTGGCCTGGGAAGTGTCAATATACGGAGAATTCTTCCCGTAAAAGACATGATTATTCTTTTCTCGAAGCGAACTTTTTATACGCGTTTCTTTTTTAAAACTATATTCGCTAAGTATTTCCCGATATCCAATATTAATTTGGTTTATTTTATTTCAAATGTCCTTTTTATTTATTAATTTCGAATGTCCACTTTTATATATTCCTTAATAGGTCCACTTCTACGCTTATTTCTACTCCCGCCTTTTTCTATCCTCCGAGTCCTTGATCATGGAGTGGTTGCGCCTGGCAGCCCTGGCCCACGCCCACTCGGAGCGTTTATGGCGTATCCGCGAAAGACGGCGAAGCTGGCTGTTTTCTTCCAAAATGATACTTCAAGAATAAATTGGTATATTTAAAATTAATTTTAATTGATTTACTAACTAAATCGAGTGAAATAAAAGTCACGGTTAGTCGTAACTAGTTTTATACGCCCGAGAATTCCAGATTGACCCTCCCAAGTCCTAAGCCTTGTAAGTATAACTTTATTTGGCTTTTTGGGCCTTGGTCATCGCTCGAACGTTAATTAATCTGAATCCTACCCAAAACGACCTCTTTCTAATTTTTTATTATATTAATTCACAGACACCATTCGATCTCGCCATCCGCCTTCCATAGGAATATATATCGTCAATTTTCTTCCGGAAACTTTCTACGAAGGTGAGTCGAATTAAAGTTCAATTACGTATATAGTAACTGGGCAATCTTCAGGCGCAAACATTACCTTCGAACAGTACCTCAAAGCTCAAATGGCTCAAACTGTATTATAACTTGAGGTAATGTTCGCGCCGGAAGATACAACGTGAAATGAAAGGGGATTTAAATTAAGCGTAATGGTATTGGGGTGTAGTAAATTGTTAAATCAATAACCTCGGGTTCACTTTCGCTCGAAACTCCTAAGAGTAGTTTATACGTAAATGAATGAAGTCTTAGAATTAACGAAAGCTTGCGGTTTAGAAATGATTTGATAAGAATAACGTACCAGCTACAGAGAGTCTTTTATCTCTCAAATTGGGTATATAGCCTAAAGCGGTAATTTTTCCATGAGTGATGGAATCTACTGGAACCTATTTTTGTTAGTCTTAATCTATTCGACGCCCTTTTTGTTCTTCCGTATTTAATACCTTGTTCTTGGAGCTCGCGGTTAGGCCTCTATAGCACCCCTTTGACCATCGTATAACGAAAAGAGATTGCTTTAGAGTATTCTTAAATTGATCTGTGGTTAAATATATATAATTTACGTAACTCCTGATTTAGTTTTAGACAACGTGATCCTTTAAATTAACAAAGGTAGATTCATTTGTTATCATAACTATAGCGGTATCCACCCTTGGAAGGGATAACTTTTTCCAACTCGGCTAGAATTGTAAGCCTACTCCTGACACCACTACCAAAGTCTAAGGGACTTTTATTCTTTCCCTTCTTGGAGAGACCTACACTCCGATAGATTTAGTTTCCAAGCAAACAAACTCCTCTTTACCACGTTTTCATTCTTTATACCTATTTTCTTTAGTCGAGTAGCGCCTCTTTAGATAGAGGGGAAAGATTGGATAAGTTGGGGATTTATGGTCGACCAAACGATAAATTAGAAGTTTTTATTTTAACGGATTTGGCCTTTCGGAGAGCTAATGAAAGGAAGTTAAAAATGAAGATAATTTCCCGTCACTTATTCTCGCTAATTTAAGGCGGACGTTTTTCGTAATTAAAGGGGAACTGGCAAACTATCCCTCTCCCGTTGTTTTCTACCGATTTTTGTCAGTTTTTAAACGTTGCTCCTTCATTTAGAAGCGATGGGCGGGGATCTACGCGTGACTGAACTAAAAACGAAAAGGTCATCGCGATTTAAACAATAGGAGTTTTAATTCCGATACAACGAAAATAACAATGAGTGGAGGAAAAACAATCGGCCCGTATTTGAGTGACGAAAGGATAAGATAAGTCACACACTCCCACTTGTTTCTATCTAGGGGATAAGATGATCTTATAAAAGTTAAGGACTCCTATCCGCTTTACCCCTTTATAAAAAAGGCTTCCAGATCCAGTTACTTAAAGGGATTATCCGCGATTTTAAATCCACTATCTGCTCCAGAATTAGCCCCTTTAAAATGCTTTTCCCCTTCTACTAGCTTTTACTTGGTACAATTTGCTTCAGTCAAGGTCGTCTGCTAAGCTAGAAAATAAGGCGACTTTAAATAGGATTTAAAAATAGCGGATAGTCCCTTTAAAGTTCCAATCTGCCCAGAATTTGCCCCTTTAAAATGATCTTCTCTTCTTTACGCAGCCTAGCTTTGACAGTACAATTTGTTAGGGTGAATGTCGTCTGCTAAGCTGGAAAAGAAGGCGACTTTAAAGGGGGTTTTAAAATTTTGGATAGTCCCTTTAAAGGCCCAATCTGCCCTAGAATTTGCCCCTTTAAAATGATCTTCCCTTACGCCTACAGTCTAGCTTTGACTGTACAATTTGTATATGATAATGTTGTCTGCTAAGTTAGAAAAGCGGGAGACTTTAAAGGGGATTTGAAAATCTTGGATAGTCCCTTTAAAGTCACCTTTTTTTCTCGCGTTGTACGGTCAAAACTGGGCTAGGGGAAAAATTGTAGAGCTGATAGGGCCTTTAATTCCAAAATTATTTCATAATTGGGGTTTATTTTGAATGACGGAAATATTTTGGGTTATTCTTTTGGTTTAAATTTCGTGAAGCGGTGAAAATTTACTCGAATTTGTATAAAAACGCTTTCATTTCTTCGGGATTTTTAAATAAGATCTAAAATTAAAACGTTTATAACTTGATACGGCTAAATTGGTCCGCTTCTTTTCACGGGAGTCCTTTCAATTAATAGAAATAAATTTTGTTTTTCCCTATTCTTCGTTATTCTCCGTTACACGCACCCGTTGTTTTTACGAAAAAATGTTCCCAGTTCCCCAAATACCTAGTTTAGCCCCCCCTCTCCCCCAATGAACGGCTCAGCGATTTTAATCTTCGTTCTAGATGAAACCGTTAAGACGAGAGCCACTAATAACTAATTTTTAATATACAAATTGTTAATAATAATATATAGAGTAATATCATTTTTCTTACGCGGGAGTTTTGTACACAATTTAATTTCCTTGACCATTTCTAAATACAGGGTTGCCACAGGTCAGGGAAAAGTCAGGGAATTTTAAAATGAACCAAAGAAGTCAGGGAAAAGTCAGGGAATTTTAAGATATTTTAAAAAGGCAGGGAATTAATAAAGATCTTTGAAGAAACCAGGAGATTCCAATCATCTGCGGAAAAGATTCTCAGCTGACAGCGTGTCAGTTGCATAGATTAGAACAAAGATACGCCTGCAACAAAGTTTGGCAAACGCGATTATATAAAAAAAATTAAAGGTTAAAATTGTGTAATCAGCCGAAAGGTCAGGGAAAAACCTGGAAAAGTCAGGGAATTTGAATCTGAAAAAACTGTACAAACCCTGAAATAATTTCCTCGACTAATTCTAATATTTTTACACGAATATACCATTTCAGGCTCTAACTGTAGTCAATTCCCACATTCTATTCGTCTTAGTTGGAGCTAAAGATTGGCTGGTGTGAAAGGCCCTTTAGTTTATCAATCAGGGTCAGCTGATAGTTCACTGGTAGTGCGAGAAACGAGTGTAGCGATGCGCCTGTCCCTGGGGAATATAATAACGACTTTGATTATTCAATGAATCTATTTTTAATTACACTCGATGCCTCAAACGCGCCTTGATATTCAGAAGCTGTAACTCGATTTTCCCGAACCCTGACCCTTAGTTCCCTCTATAATCTCATTACCCAACGATCCATTAAGGGAAAGGAAAGGGGTGAAACCGTCATAGTGTCGGGTTTACCATCTTGTTTCTCTAGAGGTAGAGAAATCAGACGGGGAAGCCCGAGCGTCTGCCCGAGGGATTTTTCTCATTGGTTGTTTTTGCGTTGCCATTAGCGACCATCGCGGGGGTTACCCAACTTCACGTTCCGGGTCGATACGTCACGAAGCTATCCCCGTGGTTCTCGCTTCTGAGTCATAAACCACTCTTATTACGCGCGCCCGCGTACACGCTCGCGTTTTTGGCTGTCATAGACTCGAATTTGTTCCGAAAATAATACTCGCTTAAGTTCGTTAATATCTCTTTCTCCCGGGCGTCGAAAACTCTGTCTAATTGAGCCCAAAGTGGATAATTAGGTCTAAATTGAAATTGGCTCGCGCGAAAGTGGTCCTGGTAGTGGTCCTCGTAGCGATATGTCTCTACAAAACGAAGCTGATCGTGAACGGGCTTTGGCGCTTTTCAGAATTTGCTGTCCGCCTTGGAATCGCGATTTGACCTCCAACAGCGGCGACAAGAAGAAGAGGGGTCACCCGGCCATCAACGGCAACAACATGTCGAAAGGCAAGAGCAGCCAGCCCGCCCTTCACAAGGTCATCATGGTCGGCAGTGGAGGCGTCGGCAAATCGGCTCTGACGCTACAGTTCATGTACGACGAGGTCAGAACCCAATTAACTTAAGCTTATAAAACCGAAAGGGAGAAAACCGCCTAACAAACGGACCGTGTTAATCTTAAATCGATTTGAAATCAACCGGGAAATGGATTTAAAACTTAATCCGGACAAATAGGCTTAGCTGGATTCCCTGAGATTGAGCGAATTTCTTAAAATTAAAGGGTCAGCGACCAATAACGATCGATCTCTCGATGACCAATCAACGCCGAGAAATTCAGGGTCTCCGTATTTTCCCGCGCTTTTAAATCGATTTCTACTCTCCCTTTAATTACGACTTAATCCCTGGTATTTATGATCGTAAGTTACCGACGCTAATTACTGAAAAGCCTTAGTTTTAATATAAGTTCGTATTTGAAACCTATATATTTTCGGGTAACACTTTGCAAGCGTTTCAAATTTTCCAATCGTCTTTCCAAGTTGTTAATTTTGTTTCGCGATGGAAGATCTACACGGCTGACCCCAAAATTTTATAATTTGACCTTTCCAAAACGTTTTAAAATGTTTTTAAAGTGTGTAGTGTGAACTCGGCTATTGTCTCTAGCGCGAACGCGGAAAACACCTTAAATCTCCTCCCTCTATTTCTCCCTCCCAACCTCCCTCTATTTCTCATTGGCGTCTATTGACCTTAAAATAGTCGGCACGCGCCAATAAGTTCAAATATATCAATCGATAGGAAATTGACTGAAGGTTCGTTCGCATTACTGTTTTTTTTAGGCAGTTCCTTCTCCATTTAGTTAGTGTCAAAATTAATATTTTTCCCCCTCGAACACGACACTAACCAGGTACCTATTCTGTTTTCTACTAGCTTTTCATTTCACTCGTTTATTTATTACGCGAAAGTTAATTTTGTTCCGAAAGAAATTGAAACGCGGGAAACTGGGGGGGGGGGGGTCAATTAACACGCTCATAATCTCTCACGCGTGACGCGGAGTAAGCGGGCTTGTATTTTGTTTTCAACTGGACGCTCCCTAAGTGTCGTAATTGTTTCGGTATAATTTTCTAATGTCGAGGTCCCTTCCAAGTAGCTAAGATTAGAAACGGTGGGTCTTAACGTGCCATTGTCTAGAATTTTTGGCGCGAATGTGTAAGCCCTTTCTCTGTCTCTATTGTTTTTGTTGTATAAGTTGCCTCCCTTGATTGTTTAATTAGCGTCTTAGTTCGCCCGAATGGTTGGTTGGTTGGTTGGCTGGTAGCGTTCAAACCCGCGCGAATATCTTGAAACTTTATCATAGTTAAAATATCAGGGAAGTTCTTAAATTTTTGTAAATAAATCCGTGATGTTTGTGGAGGTAAGAAGAATAAGTACTCGAACGAAATCGCGATTATATTTTGATTATCGCGCGTGGGTAATTTGTAACGGAGGTGGGTGGTTCCGCTCGGGTTCGTTCGACCAAGATTCAAAAATAGCGGGTCCTTTTGGCCTCGTAACTTCCACAAAACCTAACAAACCGGAAAACAAAAATGAAAATGTTATTTTTAGGCTAAAGTTATTGGCGCGTTCGAATTTCTCGAAAAACCTCAGTAGAAAAGGCATTTTATTCAGACTTAATCGAGTTTATTATGTCGGAAACGCAAATTAGTATTCCTTCCCCGAGATTCCGCCACGACAGGTTTCGCGCGCGTCTTGGAAGACCTGGAAAAGTCTGGGAATTTGGAAAATGAGCCCAAACATTGGGGGAAAGTCAGGGAAAAAGGAAAATAGACCTTAAGGGGTCGGGAAGTTTGGAAATGGGACCAAATGGTCAAGGGGATAGTCTGGGAGTTTAGAAACTGGCTCAAAAGGTCGGGGGGGGAAAGTCGGGTAATTGGAAAATAAGCCCTAAAGGTCGGAGAGTTTGGAAAATTAGCTCTAAAGGTCGGAGAGTTTGGAAAATGAGGTCAAGGGGAAATTCTGGGAGTTTGGAAATTGACCCAAAAGGTCGGGGAAATGTCTGGAAATTTGAAAATGAACCTTAATGAGCGGAAATCTGGAAATATTTTCCAAAGGATTCAATTTTGTTTCTCATTTCCGAGTAAATTATTGATTAATAAATTATGTCAGGGAAATTAACTTCCAAAATTTTGTACGAACCCCGATTTGAAAAGTTGCCAAAATATCGTGGAAATATCAGGGATATTGTTAATTTCCGGCTTAAATGGATTAAATTTCGGACTTGAATCCGTAGTTTTAACTGGTTTTCGAAAGAAATATAAGCGCTATATTATCCCTTTAAAATGTAAATAGCCCGGCTTTTTCTATGTACATTATCAGACCCCGCTCGCAAAGGGGGAAGGAACGGGGGGGGGAGTGTTCAAAGGGATAATGGAAATATTCTTCTCTGACCTACACGCAATTTTAACAATAGCTTTTCATTAGATATTGTGTTTTTTATTATTATAATAAAAAGGCCAGGTACAATGCTAAGTTGTTGGCCGAGATACGAGCAACTTTCTCTCTCTATCGCGTTGTTTATGGAATTTCCGCCCAAGCAGTATAACAATAGTAGCCCCCAATGAATAAAAACTTGGGATTATTCCCCTACATTATTAAAACGATGATTCTTTGCACCAATACGAATTCAAAAACTAGATAATCGAGACTCGGAAACCTTTCCGCCAAGGTCGAGGGTCAAATTTCCTAATTTTGGGCTCAATTACCGCGTTTAAAATTTGAATCGACCTTTTTCGAATCTTGGAATCAACTTTTCAAGCGAACTAATACGCGTTACAACCAATTATCTTCACGTTTGATCTCCAAATTTTAAACTTTGACCTTTCAAAACGGTATCGTAAGCTACATTCGCGCTAGAAACTCTTCGAAATCATTTTCAAACTCTTTCGAAAGATGTTGAAATTATATAAAATATGTTCAGCCCTTATAAAGTTCAAATTGAATGAGCAGACGACATTAAGTTTGTGTAAAGCGGACGATGTTTAGTTGAACTCTAAAGACTAGCCCAGTTGTGTTATTTTGGAAGCACGGATTTTTAATGTTTAGATTATATGTTTAAGTTACAGTTTTAATAATTTATTATTGTTTAAATAATAGAGTTAATAATCCACAAAAATAAGTTTAAAACAAACGTACTATTCTCCGTATAATTTTGCATTGGCCCTAAATTTCGCCTCTTGACCTTTCCCAAAACGATTCGAAATTCTCTAATGTCGTCGATTGGAAAATAACGAATCTGGATTCAGTCGTAATTTAAAGTATAAACTTTTACCAGGTGAGCCGGTATTAACGTTTTTATTTTGTCTTTGGTTTACAGTTCGTAGAAGATTACGAACCAACGAAAGCGGATTCTTATCGCAAAAAAGTATTACTAGACGGGGAAGAGGGACAGATTGACATTCTAGACACGGCGGGTCAAGAAGATTACGCCGCCATCCGCGATAACTACTTCAGATCGGGCGAAGGATTCCTTTGCGTCTTTTCCATTACGGAACAAGAAAGTTTCTCGGCCACCGCAGACTTCAGGTTCGGCTCCCAAATCCTTATTTTTTGAAGATTTCCTTCGAGTAATCGTCGTATTTTAATTCAGGGAACAAATCTTAAGAGTGAAAGGTGACGACAATATTCCCTTTCTATTGGTCGGCAATAAAGCCGACTTGGAAAAGCGACAGGTGTCGAGAGCCGAGGCCGAAGAGAGAGCCGCTCAATGGGGAGTTCCTTACGTCGAAACATCAGCCAAAACGAGGGAAAACGTCGATAAAGTACGAACGAAATCTTACTTTAATCTTTGACGCGTTTCTTATCCTTTTTTCTTCGTAGGTTTTTTACGACTTGATGCGAGAAATCAAGAATCGCAAACTAGCCGAGAGTAAATCGACGAATGGACCCAAAAAATCGAATAAAGGAAAGAAGAAATGCGTCATTCTATAGTCAAAATATCCTTTTTTCGTTTCCCTCAACCGCCAATTAAACTTCACCCCTTCCTAAATCCCCCAAATTAGAATTAGCCCCCCCACACTGTCTTTGATTCAAAGCCCCCCTTTACGTTACGACAAAATGCCCCCCCCCCCCCCCCCCCGCTCTTATTAACCAATCAAAAAGCCGCGGCGCCGAACCCCCCAATCTTAAAAAAAAAATAAATAAATAAAAAAACTTGGGCCGCTCGCGACAATTTTGTATAAATTAAATAAATTAAAATTTCTAAAAAATTAAATATTTTTAAGAAATTCTTCCAAAAAACCATTCAACCCTGAAAAACTGGGGTTTTTATTAATGGTTTCTGGGTGGAACGAAACCTTTTAATTACCCCCCAATTATATTTTTCGTAACAATTTCATTCTGCATTGAATTAGTTGAATCATCATTCCCGTAACATAACCTAACCCAAATTAACTCTTCCTACGCGATTCTAAGACGTTATTTATCGTGGCTGGGGACGGGGGATTGATCCTCGACTGATTAAGATAAGATTAGGCTGTGTTTTTCGCCATGTTTAAACGAAAGAAGATAGAAGAAATAGAACGAAGTAAGAATAATTTTTATAATTTGAACGATTACTCCTGAAGCGTAATTAAGTAATATAAAGTTTTCATTTCTGTCTGGGATTATAGATTGTCTTTGGAAAGCAAAAACTGTCAGCGAATACTAGGAGGGAACCTCAACTACAGTTTGCTTTCGCTAACAAGCGTAAAATCATCAACCGGATAAAATGTCCAGCTTTTTTTGGCATTTTAAAGTTTCGAATACGGCGTTTTTATTAATGGAAGGGAATCTCGAGAAAACGGAAATTTATAATGCGTAAGTTTAAGCCTACAATTGTTGTTTCGAGTTGTGACTCTATAGGAGACTCGGGATTGATGCTATTTTGGACACTCTTGTAAAAAATATTACGGGGTTTTCTGTATTTCTGGGAGGGAAGGGACAGACGTGGGAAACCAATCGCGTGAGGACTTAATCTACGGGGGAAGAGGGGAAATCTTATTCCGACGGTGGCGGCGAAATTCGGAGCCTAAAACCAAAATTGGGAGGTTAATAGGAAATTTTGTATTGATTATTTATAATAATGCTTTTAGAAATATAGGCAAATATAGGAGATTTGATGAAATTATAGGCAAATATAGGAGATTTGCTACGTTTAAATATTAGGTTTTAAATATGAACTTCTAATAGAAGTCGCGTGTCTTATTTGGGGCTTTTTAAAGCCCCCTTTATTTCGTAATCTAAAAGTAAACGCAGTTCCAAAGAAGAAGGCACTCGACCCGTGTTCCCAAAACCTACAATTTCTTTGTTATTGTTGTTTTTCAGCCGTAACTTTATTGAAAGTCTTTAATTTTTGTAGTTTTTAAGGTCTTGTAATATATTAACCAGATGGTTAAGCCCGAAATATAAAGCCAAACCCCCTGAGAGCCCATTGACAACCTAAATATTATCACTAATAAGAATATTACCACTAATAATTAGAATATTATATCTAATAATAATAATAATAGAAGCAAAGTTGTTGGGAACCGCGGATGGTGCCGCCAAGCCTCTCTTTCTCTCCCTGAGATTCCCTAAATATCATATTTATTATTAGAATTGTCATTTAAGTAGAAATGAGTTCCGCAGCATTCGGGTCCCTTTTAGTATATCCTTAAGCCTAACCTCGTCATTCACGAGACTACGCCTTTAAGGCTCTCTATTTCCGGTATTTATTTACGAATTTCTATAAGACCTATCTCGTCATTTTCCCCGATTTTAAATTCGTCGGGATTTTCGCGAACTTAACCTTTTGAAATTTATTTTTTTATTTCTCGCGAGACTTGACCTTTGGCATTTTTCCATATTTGGTTAGTTGGGATGTATTTTAAAGGAAATATTAATTTTTGCGGCAAGACTTGACCTTTGAAGTCCTACGGCTATATCTGCCCTATCTTTATCGGCTAAATCTGCCCTTCCGCGCCTAGCTTCGCTTCGACTGAACAAGTAGTCGCGAGTGAAATTCGTCCGCTTAGAAGCGAGGAAGGGGATTTAAAAATAGCGACCTTTAACCTTTCGATTTAAAATCATCCGGGACTGAAGGAGCAATTTTAAGGATTAAAAATTTTACTCGTGATTAGCTGGTTGCATTCTCCCTTTATTTTTGAGCCCAACCAATATTTCCGTTACTTTACGGAGCGCCCCCTATAACTCCTTAATTCATTTTTTTTTTTTGGCGCCCGTCTGCCTTTAGCCTCAAACAAGCGAAGAAGAGGTACATTAGACTGGGAAGGGACTCTACTACTACTACTACGTCATAGATTTGTCGTGGCAGGTGCGCCCTTCTAAAGAACCCCCTCCTAAGTAAGTCCGAACAACCACGCCCATAAAACTGATAGAGCGAGGGCGGGAAATCTCGATTTAGATAATCCTAAGGCGCGGATTAACGGACAACGTTGCCTTTTTCTTAATCTAACTTAATCTATTTGAGATCGGTACTCGTTAAATAGATAATCGAATTAGTGAAGTTATTAGCTATACTAAAACTATTAGTTAAACCCCCTAATTGCCCCATATTTGTGGCTATTAGTATCATTCGGAGTATACCTGTGTTAAGCCTAATACGAGGGTTTTAACGATCTATAGGTAAAGCGTGCTAAACTCTTAATCTCTCCTCCCTCCTCACCGTCGCTTATACTTTTATTATAGAGCTCGGCTTTTTTAAAGGGAGAATGAAATTACGAATCAAATATTAAACTAGAAATAAATTAGAAGCTTAAGCAGGAAATAAGGCTTAGCCGGATTCACGGAGATATCGCTCGTTCTTAAGTTGTTTTTACCGGTGGATTAGGGTGTTACTTAAAAGATAAGAAATCGATCAAAAAATCTCTCGTTGTTAGGTGTCATCCTCCCTTTAAAGGAAAGACCGTTTGTGATGGCTTCGTAAGAGAGCCGAAAACGCGACTCCCTATTCGGAAGTAATCGCCAGGCTTGTACGCGTGTCCTTTGGCGGTTCAGCTGCTCGGAGCAGATGCCGAAATCCCTCCCTAGATTGACCGAGCAACGGCCCAAAGAAAGGCCAACTGACCGCTACTAAGAATTACCGACTTGAGACTTAATTTCCCGCCAAAATAAATCACCCGAATGTTTCCGATAAATTTGAATAATTAAAACTGCCAACTAATTGTAAAATCTTTATATTTACCGCGTAGTTAAAAATTTCGCGCCTTAATTAAACGTCAATTATGACTTAGAAATTAGTTTAAATAAGTTTTTCTAGTTAGAAATTAGTTTAAATAATTTTTTCTAATTAGAAATTAGTTTAAATAAGTTTTTCTAATTTGAATTATTTAAGCGAAATAAGATTAAGGCAATTTATTCGTAACTTTCGAGGTCAGTGGTCCTTTAAGGATGAGTTTTATATCCTTGGGCGAGAGGGGAAAGTCCTAAAACATTTGAAGATCGACTTAAAAGGGCCCCCTCCTTTTAGCGCACCGTACAATTAAGAGTTAAATTAAGTTCACTAACCTTAAGGAAAAAAATTGGGTTCTACACGAAGGTAAGATTAGGGGGAATAGGCCCTCTTTGTCTCGCGCGCGGTTCAAAGGTTAAACGAAACTCTTCAGGCCTTGCTTGTCCCGATTTCCCGCCAAAATTGCCATAGCCAATCGTCAAACGTTTTTAGAATCGAGAGATTAATTTTAAATTTAAATATTAGACCATAACAAAATTGTTCTCCTTAAAGGTCGACTCTTCCTTTTAAGTCGAGCTAGCTTAGCGGGCGAAGTTGACCGGAACTAATTGTACAATCAATTTCTATGTTGCGCGCCTAAAGCCCCGTTTTCAATCATGATTTTGTTCGTAACTATTCGAATTTAGCTTATAGTTAGGGACGAAAAGGTAACTTTCTTGGTCAAACGTATCTCGATTGCAAACGAGGCTTAAGGGAAGAGCATTTTAAAGGAGCAAATATGGGAGCGGATAGCCCGGGCTTTAAAGCCGGATTCACACTGAGCTATTTTGACGCGTTTGACGCTCGCTCGCGCGCTAATGATACTTCTACGAGCGCGCGAGTGTCAAACGCGTGAAAATATATCCGCGCGCGTTCGCCTTTACGGTCTCGCTATTACATATTTGGCAGCAAATCTGTCGCTTATATATTCTTTGACCATATGCGGATCCAAAGGCGAGTGCCAGATGCGGTTCGCGACACTCTTAAGACTATTAAAAGTGTATCGAATACTATCTGGCGTCGCGCCACGAGTGTCTTCAGACAACGACGCTCTCGTCCTTGGAACGTAAAAACATTTCCCGTTATCTAAGAGTTAGGCTAGACGGATTATAGAAGTTAGGGCTTCCTTCTTTAACGGGGTGAAAATAAGATTGACCTTGACACCTATTACTATATATATTTGCCCCCCCCCCCCTTTTCCTTGTTTCGGGACTCGGGAGGCGTAGATGGGAGAAAAATTCCCGTTTCTTCTACTAATAAAGTATACGTATACCCATCTGGACTTGGCCAATGCCATTGTCATCATTTGACGCCATTTGTTTTTCTTCTAATATAATTAGTACTTTTCATTCGTCGAGATTTCCCGGAGCTGATAAAACTTCACTCCTATTGGCGGGTTTCCACCTCGTCTTTTTATCCCAATTAAAAACTAGAAAAAAGTGCAATTGGGTCGAGTGTCTTCTTCTTCGGCTTGTTTAGTTTTAGACTGAGAAACAATTTGGTTTGTATTTGAATCCTATATTGGGGAATACTCCTATATTTTCCTATAATATCTTGTAGGAAAACGAGAAAATTTCCATCAATTTATAAGTTTATTTAAGTTTTTGTCGCGCCCACCCTGAGGAGAAATAAAAGCGATTGTCCGTTATAAATAGACCAGTAAATAATGACTCCGGCGCAGGTGATGTCTTTTCCGTTACGCGGGGCGCAAGACGCGCGAATTTTACTAGAAGATGGAATAAATAATTCTTCCGAGAAGCCCGGTGTTTATATTTTAAAGTATATAACGGAAAAAATCAAAACAGCGGCCCTGATTACGGCGACGGCACGCGCCAAACCGCGGCCTTCTAATTTGCTAGTCAAAAATCGGTGGCGCGTGACCTCCACCCCCTGGCACCCACCTCCCTCTCTCTCTTCATTTCTTTCTCTGCACGCGCGCGCCTATTATCGGCACGCGACCCCCAACACACCCATTATTAGCCAATTACCCTTCAACTAGAAATAAATGCACGCGCCATTTTAAGGTCAAACGGGCACGCGCCGCCAATTAACATTCGACCGCTTCTCTTTGTATCGAAATTAAGTTATTGTTGACCAATAACGCGTTAACTTTAACCACGTGACGGTAAATAATTTAAATCCTGGTTAAGCGCCTGTAAAAGTGTTCCAACCTGGGCGCTCCGGTGTTACGGGTGAAGCCCAACCTATTGCACCTTTCTCCAACAAAGCTACGAACTTCGGTAATTTTAATACGTTGATTTTACCGGAAATTATGGGAAAAATTAAGTTTCAATACGAAGTTCTAATAAAAACACCTTTTTTGGTTTAATACCTAAGAAAGTTAAAACCACGTTATTTTTAATTCCGGAAACTAAACGAGCTTAATTTAATTTCCCAAAACATTTTTCAATTAATTTCAATAGTTTTTAAGCGCCATAGTTATTAAAAAAAACATGGAAAAATTGAAAATTAGTCAAAATGATAGGAAAATTATCATTATTATAGGTGTTATGCAATGAAAACCATAAACTAGGTTATCTCTCGTTTTCATCATTACTACTTCGCGTTAACGCCGTAATTGATGTAACATTCTTTAAGCTATAGTTGACCATTAACCGGATAACGCATTTTCTAAGGCGTATATTTATTTATTCGATAAAATGGAAATCGACTGAGATTTTATTTTATTCAATATCCCCTTCGTAAACGAGTCTGATGTCGTGATCTTTCAAACTCGGCACGCGTTCTCTTAAATAAATGATGGCCTTTTACCCGCAGTACCCTCCTCTCCCTGTCCCGGACCCCCTCGAGCCAATCAGGGCAACCCCCCTCCCTCCCTTCCTAACTTCTAACCCGAATGGTTTGGTGGGTGGGATATTTCTAGCTTGAAACAAAGCCTGCTGAGGAAAAAGCGCCGCTAGTCATTCAGGTATCTACCTACCTATCTCCCTAACGCGTGCCGAACGCCAGGTGAGAAGATAGGAATCATTCGCCTCTTTGAAAAGGCGATGGAAGCCTCGAGCTAGATACTCGCCAAGGGATAGTATCGCCAAACAAATTCAGCTTCCGCCCCGGTTCAATCGAAAGCTTCGAAGCTAAGCGTAAGACGTCGTAAGAAACTTTCCCTTTACTAACGTAGATTGACTCTGTATCGGGTGATTAGTTTTACGTTGTAGTCGGCGCGCTCCCTTGAATCGGGGACACTCGAGTTGTTGGCGTAAGTCAAGATGACTGCCGGGGATCTCCCCCCTCTATCATTCGCTCTCTTTCTCTCTCTCCAGGAACGCGAGGGCTTAAAAACATAAATATATATAAAAGCGAATGGTCGAGTCGCTCGATCTGACAGTCCACTTTGATAACCCCGTTGAAACGGACCAGCTACCATCATCGTCCAATTAAACCCGCGCCCTATCACTTTAAAGTACTTATACTATTCTGGTATCGTTAGTTTCGCGACATCAAGTACTTCGACAAGTACTCGTCTTTTTCTTGTCGAAGTTCGAGACGATGTCCGCCTAACCCTCGCGAAGCTCTTTACATAAAGTCATCTTCGTTCGGATAAAGAAGAATGAGATTAAACGAGTGGCAACCTTGCGGGAACGGAGTTAACTCTTCGTCGGACGCTGTGACGTCGTCGGACGATTTCGCCCGCTTGTACGGTTTCGAAGACGACTCGATTAACGACAGTTCCTCCTTGTCCGCTGACGGAGACGAATGGCGACGCGATCGTGTCGGAGACCGGACCACTTACGCCACGCGGACCAAACCGAATAACGTAGTTGGCAAAACGTCGACGGACAACCAAGCGCCTTCGGTCAACCAGACGGCCAATGACGGCAAGAAGAAGAAAGGAGGCGGAAGAAATCGTCCGTCCAATTACAAACACGTTCCTCATCGGGAAAAACCGCCGCATTTGGTGGCCAGAAGAAACGCCAGGGAAAGACGAAGGGTTCAAGCCGTCAACACCGCTTTCGCCAGGTTAAGGAAATGCGTCCCTCTCGAGAATAGGAATAAAAGACTCTCCAAGGTCAAGACCCTACAAAGGTACCCAATCATCAACCGCACCCACTCCTAATACCTAATCAATTTCCCGCGTAATTATTATTATTATTATTATATTAGTTATTCCGCGGGTAATTGTAAGCCCGCGTAATAACTTGCAAAAAAGGGGTTTTTGGGCAACCCGCACCGTCATATTTCCCTTAATGACTGTAAGGTCTTTGAACCATTCCTATCTAGGATTCGAGCTCGTTAATTACAATTATTGAAGCGACGCTCTTACTGATTTTCCAATAATTCCAAACGCGATATTTTAGTGAAAATAAACAGGAAATTCGCGCTTTTTATTCGGAAGTTCCGTTTTATTTTGTTCCCGAAGTTTCTTAAAATCTGGTCAACCCAGAGACGAAGTATGAAAAAACCAAAAATATTATTTCGGCGTAGGGGGGGCGACGCGTTGCAAAAATTGGTGAGAGCGTCGCTTTAAAACAACCCGCGTATATAAAGTTTAGCCCTATTTGAATAAAGTGACGGGCTTCCATTTCTCGCTCGATCATCGAAATGGAAAATTAGTTAGAAACGAAGAAATTTCCAATTATAATCTCGGATCAAGTCTTACAACTTGAAAAATATGAGGACATCGAATGTCCCGAAACTCTAAAAGGTAACGAATTAATTTGCGTCTCAGGGCGATCGAATACATCAACAATTTGCAAGATCTCTTGGACGATTACGAAGCCATCGGTTCTTCCAACTCTTTGACCGTGACGTCGTCGTTCGGCGGCGGTTCCTTACAAACCGGATTCGTCTCCCAACATCAAAACCTGGCTCCGAGCGTCCTCGTCAACTGCGCTTCCGGTCAACGGAGCTCCCCCGTCGTCGCCTCCTCTTCCTCTTCCACCGTCAACGTCAACAAGAACTTCGGTAGCCATCATCAACTGCCCTTCGACAATTCCTCCCTCGTCATGGACCACCTGGACGATTTCGCTAGCGTCGTCGATAAAGAAAATCAAGGAAACCAAAGATGGCTAGCTCTAGAAAATGTACGAAACTACTTCCTTCTATTATTATCATCCATTCCTTCGAGTTTAAATAGGCTTAATCCACCAGTAAACAAAAGTCAAAATAGGCTTAGCCGAATTCGCGGAGATATACCGAATCACTTAGAATTGATGGGTCATGGACCAATCGAATGTTCTTGGGAGTCGCGTTTAAGATCTCGCCTTAACGACGGGCCTTCGATGATTGGTTACTGACCCATCAACGGGAATAAATTCAGCCGAAGTTTTTAAAAAAATTAGTTTTCATTCTCACTTTGAAAGAAACTCGGGCAATTTTGAACAACAGTCCCCGGACGCCATTCACTATATAACCTAACCTAACCTTACCTAAACCTTACGTAACCTAACCCAATGTTCACTTTTTGTGGGGAAAATAGAAAAATAAATAAAACAAAATGGCGTCCGGGGACTATTGTTCAAAATAGCCGAAACTCGTGGTCGTAATTATAATTTCTGGGCCTAAAAGTATAGCTTGTTGCGATTAATCTTTTCAGAGCGTGATCCCCGATAGTTTCGGCTCTTTCATTCCTTTCTACGACGACTTCAACCCGGCGGCTGGTCCTCTTCACGCGTGACGAACGCGTGCTGAGATCAAACATCACGATTTCTCTCGATCGAGAGAACTCTCGAAAGGTGATCGAGTTCGACGACGTCGGCTACTTCTTCGCCTCTTAACAAATTATTAATCGAGGGATAATTTTAATTTAATCCAATTTCTCACTAAAGCGACGCTGTATTAAATATTTAAAGGCCCCATCTGCTCTAGAATTTGCCCCTTTAAAATCATCTTCCCTCAAGCGCGTCGCCTAGCTTTGACCGCCCAATTTGTTAAAGAAACGAGGCGACTTTAAAGGGGCTTTACGAAACGTTTGATACAACTAAGATGGTATTATTTACTTCGCGTTCTTTCACGCTTTATTTTATTCCTCGAAACGCACCGAAGGTTTTTTTAGTCTGGCCAACGTAGGTGGCTTTATTCTAGTCAAATGCCTTATGTAAATAAATTACACGCAATAAAATTTTACTAACACGTCAACTAACTTTCTTTTAGGCTTAACACTATTCCCGACCAAAAATTAATCCCGTCGAAAACAAGCGGTGTTGAGTTTTAGCGTACACGCGCTATACTCTCGTTTAAGGGATAGTTAGTAGTACTACTATCGCCTCAGACTCTAATAATTCGCCACTAAGGTGTTGATCCATTCGCGAAGCCGTATAAAAACCAAAACACCTCGGGTTTTCGCCCTTGGCCGATAAGATTAATTTTTAATCTACTCTTTTACCAAGAGCGCGAAAAATTTAAAAACTCGCCTACTTCATCCTATAGAAAAGGAGCTGGAAATAATCCGAGTTAAATCTAAATTAATAAGTAGAAATTCAAACTTATATTCCCCCTCTCTTTCGATTGTTATTTTAATGGTTGCCAGGTTATAACGTTGAAAGAGCTGGAAATAACAAGAGTTACATCGTATCTAAATTAATAATTAAAGTAAAAATGAAATTTATTTCCCAGTATCCATATTTTCTTTTTTATGTCAGGACCATTTTCGGCGCTACTTATGGAAATTATGCAAAATCAATAATCGTCTGCTATAATCAATTTTTCTCTGGTTAGAGGTCTTCCGTCATCGATTGGGAATAATTAGCGGAAAATAACGAGCGTTTAGGGTAATTAAAAATGGATTTTATCTCTGGATTTTGGAAGGGAGATAAATCGGGAGCGAATAATAAAGAACCGGAGCAAAATAGCGGCGTTCCGGTAGAAGAAATCGCCGCTAAGATTGAAAACACGAATTCTAGTAGCCAAGGCTTAGAATCGCCAGCGGGTCTTCCTTCTAGACTGGAAGAAACGTCGGGTCAAAGCGAGATCGAAAGTTCGACTAACGATGAACCGATAACTATAGACGAAGTATCAGCTGGAGGAAAAGCCGCTCAGTTGCAGGACGTCTCGCACAAAGCTTACGAGTCGGCCAAATATTTTGGAAGTAAGCTTTACTACGAAGTCCGTTATATAGTTCTAACCTAAACCCCAGTCTTGTCCAGTCAATCTACATTAGGCTGTTTATTTTGCCTAGTTATATTATACTTAAAGACAAGTTATTCCCATTCTTTCGAAGGTTTTCTGTATACGGTAGCGGGTAAAGCCGGCCAAAGAGTGTCGGAGACGGCGAAACATTTAAAACACACGGTGGAAGAGAATGTAAGTTGTAAAGACTTTGGGTTCCCGTTCGATAATGATTTTTAACATTGGGCAGACGCTTCTGGGAGAATTCAATAAGGAACAAGAAGCTTTTTTGAAGTCTAAAGGTTCGGCGTCCTCGGGTGGCGGTGTTCCCCCTTGGGCTGGATGCGCGGACGAAGATTCTTTGAAAGAGCAAATTCTCTCATTGTCAGCGGATAAAAGGAATTTTGTGCGCACTCCTCCCGCCGGCGTCTCTTTCCCTTTCAAGTATTTAAACCCCATTAACATTTTTCGAAGGATTAGAGAGTAATCGCGTCAGTTTTTGTTTAGCTTCGAAGAAATGTATCCTACAGCCATGGCTGTCCTCCAAGAAGATAAAAATCTTGAAAAAATGCGCTTCGAACTGGTCCCTAAAATGTAAGAGGAAAGATTAATCACGTTTATATCATCCTAACGGAGTTTAATTCGTCCCTATCTCTATCTCTCTCTCTTGGACAGGGTGACTGAGGAGAATTTCTGGCGCAATTACTTTTACCGCGTATCGTTAGTCAAACAATCTAGTCAATTGTCTTCCATGACTCAAGAGCGAAGAGGTAAGCAGCCAACCCCAATCTTCCCCTTCCAGATTAATCAGATTTGAAATCATTAACGATAGGAAGTAGTCCTGATACGGATGAAAATGATTCCATCGAAGATTCCTCTGACGAAAGTGTCAAAGGTAAACGCCTTCGGTTATAATTCGACCCTTTCCTTGTAATTGAAAATCTCTTTGAATTTCTAGCGAGAAAAGCTGGCGGTGTCGAAGCGGATTCTCCCATTGAAACTCCGAGTCATTCAGAATTTGTGAGCGACACTTATTACGCGGACAAAGGCAACGTGTCCGCGGATGAAGTCAAGCGAGGAATGAAACAGCTTGGCCTTCAAAACAGAACCGGTGAGTTAAACCCCTAGTTTTTCTATAAATTCCGTCCTCCGAGGGTAAAATTAAAAGGGATGATTAATTAGATTAAAATCGTGGAATATAATTAACGTTGATTAAGATCTAAAATATTTAAATTTGTTTAATTTCCGCTTGCGTTTAAAAGGTGGTAAATAATGTAAGTTGAGAAATTTATTGCCAGATTTTGTTCCGTAATGTGTGTGAACTTTAAAAATGGTCAACGTAATATGGTTTTGAACAACGTTTTTACGAATGTTTAGGCCAATCTTGGCAAATATCCCTTGGGGGAAATGAATGGGGTCAAATGACCTCGCTTTTTTTAGCGCAATTTGAACTTAACTTTAGACTCTGGCGAAACAATTATTTTTTAACGTAAGACTATTTTACAAATTGTATCGAAGAAATGGTCTGACCAATTCATTGGCGATCGTGATGGCTCAGTTCTTCGCTTCCTTTTGTCACGTTCAGGGTTGACGCAGCTCGGGGGGGAAAGTCAGGCAATTTGAAAATCAACCAAAAAAAGTCCAGAAATTTTAAGAAAATATAAAGTCAGGGCATTTTAAGATATTTTTAAAAGTCGTGGAATTTTAAGATATTTTTTAAAGGTCAGGGAATTTAAAAATATTTCGAGAAGCCAGGAAATTGCAATGATTTTCCACAGAAAAGATTCTCAGCTGACTGTCAGGGTTCGTATACGACCTGGAAAACCTGGAAAAGTCAGGGAATTTGGAAATTGGCCCAAAAAGTCAGGGAATTTGGAAATTGGCCCAAAAAGTCAGGGAATTTGGATAGTGGCCCCAAAGGTCAGGGAAAAGTCAGGGAATTAGAAAATAGCCCAAATGGTCAGAGAAAATAAATATTTTGGTACCAGTATCAAGGAACTGTTTACGATTGGTTGACCAATCAGTTGTAACCTAATTATTATCAACTGAAAATATTTGCCTAAAGATTCAAATTGTTTCTCATATTCCGAGTAAACTATCGGCTGACCCCGATGTCAAATAAAATGTGGGAATTGCTAGCGGCTCAAGCTCGTAAGAATATATTCGTGAAAAAAGTATTAAAATTGGTCAGGGAAATTATTTAGAAATGGTCAGGGAAAAAGCTGGAATATTCAGGGAATTTGAATCAGAAAAAACTGTGCCAACCCTGTTATATTTGTCATCATTTTTTCCCTAAAATCTGTGTAACTAGCCATTACGACGTCCCCATTTTGGTTCCGGTTTTATTTTTAAACTTGAATCGGTTCTTGTAAAATATTTTACCTCGTTTGTAAAATATTTTAAGCGGAGGAAGATTGGGAGGAGGAACTCCAGCGCGAATTGAAGGAGTACGAAGTGGTGACTGCGGGAATCGCCACTGATGACCCGGAAATGGACGCTGATTGGGAAGAAAGAGTCACGCTGGAATCCGATCGTCCCTCCTCCAATTTATCCGCCGAGAAACAAAATGCAAACGGATAGAATTAACTTTTTCTCGTTATTTAGGTTTTAAGCCTTTGCTATTTAAATTCCGCTCTATTTTGGAGATTTCGTTGATATTCCGTTAGTGGCGAGACGCCTTAAATAAAAAGGGGGAAACCGTTACGATAAATACAGAGAGAAGATTTTGAATTTATTTTCAGTGTCAAAAAAACTGAGATGTTTTAAACATTTTGGCCTTTAAATTAATTAAATTAAGTTTAGTGATTCCCAAAATAAATTCAAAATCCATTTTTAGCTTCGAGTTTCCCTTTAAAAAGGGAAAGACGGAGAATTGACCTTAGTTTTTAAGCAATTCCTTCAAAATTGACATCATTTTTTTAGAATTATCTCGAAAATTGATGAAAATAAGGTTATTTTGGACCCTAGGCTTAACCAGGATCCGCGGGGAATTGGCGTTACGCTTCAATTTCACTTTAAATCCCAACTAAGTCTATTTTAAGTCTATTTTAAAGGGATAATGAAGATGGGGAGAATAGTTTTTAATCAATTAAGAGCCTGCTTAAATTATAATTAGATTTTATCGCAAACTCACCAAAGTTTCCAAGTTATTCCGCTGTTAGTTAATAAAGTTCCTATTTCAGTCCTCGTTAGGACTAACAACCTTTTCAAACAAATGGTAAAATTTGCGGAATATCTCGGGCAAAGAAAAGAACATTTTAAAACAGCTTAGTTAAGTTTTAACCAAATACAATTTTTACCAATGTTCTTGGTGAGTTTTAGTTAATAGCTTTTACCCAAGTTCTTGGTGAGTTTTAGTTAATAGCTTTTAATAAAGTTCTTGGTGAGTTTTGTTTAAGGAAATTTCAGTTAAATTTTTACATCAAACTCTCTTTGAGTTTTAGTAGAATTTTTACCGACTCTCTCCGTGAATTATTGTAAATATTTTAGCAAATCTATTTGTAAATTAAGCGTAAATCGGTTGCTATTTTTATTTAAGGGTATTTTCAAGGCTCTCTTAATTGATTTTAAACAATTAACTCGTCTTCATTCCGGGTTTAATAGTCGATTTAAATGTCGTATCATTCTTCCAAATTTGGTCAATTTTCTCTAAACTTCTCTTTCCCTTTAAATAAGGCCCGCTTTTTTGTCAAGCACTATGACACTATTAGACGAACGGCTTTTCTTCCGGCACTTTTTTTAAAGATTCCACGAGTAGATTTTAATCGATAACAGAAAGCGTAGTTTAGCTCGCGTCTAAAAACTTTAATCTGGGTTTAATTTCTTTCCGGACTAAAATGTTTAATTTCAAGTTTCGGGCAACAAATTCTAGCCCCCCCCCCCTCTTCCCCTCCTCCCTCGCAGTCTCTATATCGTTGGTAAAATCGTCTTTGTACCGCCCAATCAAACCCTCTATAGCCGCGAAAGCAAAACCCAAATTTCCACGCGTCTAATCCGCGCGTTAAAGAATTTTGTCGTTTAGTCGAGGTCGCGATGGGTTTGAAGAATGCGGTATTTGATCCTCGGACTTTGGTCCGAATGTTTATCTCTTCGTCTTCTGAACAATTTTCTTTTCTCGCAAACTTTTGACGTTGTCCGTACCGACCAATAAATGGGAAAAGCAAATTCCAAGAAACTATAGCGTGATATAATAAATAATTCCTCGTTTCATAATCGCTGTATAAATTAAGAAGAAACAAAACACGTATCGTATTTTATCGTTTCGTAGGTTTTTATTAATACCTAAGTTTCCAAAACTCCTCATTCTCGCGACAAATATAATCACAATTTAAAATATTTCCATTTTAATAATAATTTCAATCCAATCTGATGGAAGATTAATTTTTATTCCTAGTTTAAAGGACTAGGGACACCCGTTATTTTCTAAAAGCGCGTGTTAAGCCTAAAACTTAAAAAGTGTTAAGCCTAAAACTTATAAAGTGTTAAGCCTAAAACTTATAGTGTTAAGCCTAAAACTTATAAAGTGTTAAGCCTAAAACGTTCTAAGTTTTAAGCTTAAAAACACCATTTAAAAAATAACTTTGATAACTCTATGACGGGTAATTGACGCGATCGTGATGTCATTAGGACACTTCACCCGAATTCAACTTGAAGATTGTTTAGGTTTAAAAATATTAATATTGGGTATCAGGTTAAGCCGACCGTTAGTTGAGAGATAGTTGAAATACAAGCCAATAGTTCGTTAAGCCTAATTATATTTTAAGCCTAAATCGAATCTATTTCGCAGTCTTAAGATCGCATTTACTTCTTAGTCAAAACTTTTTTAAAAGTTTTGAAACCCTAAATATCAGACTTCTTTAAATTGTTGCGCGCAAATATGTCGCGTCAATTTGGAGTTTTGAAATATTGTTTTAATTATATCGTTAAATATGTAACATTTCATAGTATAAATAAATATAAGAGTTTAAGTGTTAATACGCAAATATAGACTTAAAATAATACATTTTATCGTTGTTAATTATACCTACGAACTCATTGTTCTAGTATCTCATAAAAAAAGCTACCTTATCAACTGATAATAACTAATTTCAACAATTTTATTTTCCCTTAAAAAGATAGTTAGGCCGATTTATAATTTAGATAATTTATAGTTTGAGTAGCGCGCGTTAAAGATAATGAATAAAAAAAAATGTAGCTTCATTCTCCCTTTGAAAAATAATCTTAATTTTGCTCATGATTGAATAGAAGCCCAGATAATAACAATATTTCGCCAGATTATGTTTATTATTTCCAAAACCTTGACTTATTCAACTATTCAGTTTTAATTCACTCGCGTTTAAAATTAATTTAAATCTAATTAATTTAATCAATTAAATTAGCGCCCGGAAATATGTTAACGAGAATATTCTTGTTTTCTTGTATTTTAACTCCATTTATTTCCGCCAAAATCGTACCTTTCAAACCTTGCGGTAAAATTATTAGTCAAATTAATTATTAATCTAATAGTTAAAGTAATAATTAACCGGATTTTAAGGTGGTAAGACGCTTCGAGTGTCCGTAGAGCCGTGCGACGCCGAGACCTGTTCTTTCCAGAGACTCGGGAAAAGTAATTTCAAAATAACCTTCGTCTCCAGTCAGTAAATATTTAAATTTAAATTAAAGGGAGAATGAAACGCGTAAATATTTAGTTTTTATTTGATTCTCTCAGATCAAAATAGCGAGAACGCGACTCTCTGGTTCAAAGTCGCTTACCAGGGTCTAGAGGTTCCCCTTTTTAATTTCGATATGGACGCCTGTTTTGGCAAAAATATTCGCTGTCCAATCATCGAGGGTTCCACCCTGCTGTTGGAACATCAGCTCGAAATGGAGGATTTTTTCCCACCCGTAAAAGACGTAAAATTATATATTTTAAATAATAATCTAAAGAATGCGTTTTCAGACGCGTTCCGCTATGACCATCCAATTGGACGGAGACCAGGGAATCGTCTTTTGCGTCGTAATCCCCGTTTTAATTACCAATTAAATACCATTTGAAATAATTTTTAAATAATTAAAAAGTATTTTTGCCAATGAAACACAAGCTTTACAATTATCGCGATTTAGATTAGCAAGGAAACAGAGTATTCTTGATAAATATTCAACTTTATTTCTATTTTCGTTACAATTTAACGAAAAAAGCCTTAAAATTTAGAATTGTCGAAGCATTATACCGTTAGATAGCCCCTCGAAATATCTAGTCGTCGACTTGTAATTTCGTTTTTCAATCGGAACTAGTTTCCCTATTTCGTAAGGTGATATGAACGCCGTATTTAGCGCTCATTAGAATGGAAGAACAAGCCAGAGTTAAAGGAACTTCCGTTTTGGGTCCTGGCACCAATTTGAAAGACTTGAGCATCTTGATGATGGCCAATTTCATCTCTAGTTGGGCGAATCTGAGTCCGATGCAGTTTCTAGGTCCTAGTCCGTACGCCAGAAAAGCTCCCGTTTTCAAGTTACCCTTGTTTTCGGGCGCGAATCTCTCGGGGTCGAAGGTTTCGGGGTCAGGCCATAGTTCGGGATCGTGATGAAGTTGCCAAACGGGGGCTTGAACCACGACGCCGGCTGGAATGAAGACGTTGCCGAAACGAGTGTCTTTCGCCGCCGTCCGTAGCATGAAGTGAGGAACCACCGGGTACAATCTGACGTTCGCAAAAACCTTAGTTAGGTTAGTTCATTTTTGCAATGGGAGGAGCTAGAATTACCTGAGCGTTTCGTTGATGACCTGGTCGAGGTAAGACAAGGCGTGCGCTTCGTCGTAGGACGGTCTGTCCACGTCTTTTAGCTTGCCCACGATTTCCTGGTAGAGTTTTTCTTGAATTTCTTGGTGGACTGTCAGGACGTAGAATACGAAGCCCAGGGTAGTGGCCGTCGTCTCGTAACCGGCCAATAGGAAGAGATGAGCGTTCGCTATGACCTCCCTATCCGTTAAGGTACGCTTCTTATCGCTAAAAGAACCAGTTACTTTTTAAGTTAAACTTGGACGTATTTAATTTCGCTTACTCGGAGTTTTTGGCGGAAGTGTCCGTGTCTTCGGCGTCCAATAGTAATTGTAGAATGTCAATTCTCTTACTGGCTTCTTTGCGCCTGATGGCGATGACCTTGGTCAAATTTAGAACAATCATGTCCGTCAATTTTCCGGCGGTCAAGTATCGATTAACCAATACCAAAGGATAGCCGATGACTGGAAAGGCAATGGCCGCTTTCAAGACGGGATTCAAGACGTATCTGAAGGAGAGGAGGCCATCAATTAGATTCGTTCCCGTATCTCGACGTCCAATCTTACCTGAAGTATTCGCGAACGGACAAGAGGAAGGGGTCGCTGGAATTGCGTTGGCAATCGACGTTGAGGGCTAAAGCGCATTGGGCGATGACGTCTAGAGTTAAGGCTTGCACTTTCTCCACGATGTTAATCTCCTGGTCCGTTAGTTTGGACAATACTTCGATCATGGTGTCGGTTTGATCGTTCATGGCCCCCGTTAGCAATCTCAGTTTGCCGCTACTGAACGCCGGCGTCAACAAACTTCTGGTGTCGCGCCATTTCTTTCCTTTGGCCAACAGCACGCTTTCGGACGTCGGTTCGAAGGGGAGCGAAAAGTTCTGTCTAAAGAACGACGATGAAAGCGACAATTACGAGGTTGTTCTTCGAGTCATCGTCGTCGTGTACGAACCTGTTTGTAAAATCGTTGAAATTTCTTATCATAATCTCCTTCATAATGTCGGCGTCTTTGATGATCATGGAGGCTTGTCGCCCGAAGAAGAAGCCGAAGACGTTCCCGTATTGCCGTATCCATTCGCTGATGGTCTCGTGGGGCATCCGCCCACCCGCCCTGTACGACAGAATGTGGCCGAAGAAGGCGACCGGCTCTGGACCCGGAATTCCGTGTCTTTTGAAAAGTTGGAATGCCCGTCGATTCTCGATCACCAGATAGACCAACCAGACGATCAGCGAGGCTACCAGGACTTGGGAAAAGCTAAGGTCGCGCAAGTAACTCCAAACTATGCCGACTTTCACGAAATTCCCCGCCATAATAGAACCCGGCTGGTAAGTGAGCCGATTAGTATTCCTCCTAGTAAAAAATATTTCGTGGAAGGGATAAGGAATTTAGAAAGTGAAACTTTAACCTCGGTCCTTTACCATCTTGTTAATCGAGGGATGGACCAAAGTCCGGAATAAAATGGTTAAGCCTATCTTCCCGGTAAGTTTTAATTTGATATTTTAATTTGTAAATTCGTTTAGCGCTGGATTAGGCCCGTTTAATTAATAAAAACAATCTCTAAAGGTTTCATTCTCCCTTTAATTCAGACACTCTCGCTAGAATTGGTAGTTTCGTTCGCGAAGCTCGTTTGTAAAATATAGAGAGGCCAGTCTATTATAAAGAGGACCTCTCTGTGGTATTTCTTGGTTCGAGAAAGTTCATTAACCCTTAGAAGTAATATCCAAAAAAAATAAACGAAAATTTCAAGTTCAATTTTTTTCCTTATTAGTAATCTAAATCTTAATTGGTTAGTTTTTAATCGAAACGCTTACCTTTATTGCTAATTTTCCTTCTTAACGCAGGAAGTTTATTTTAAAATTGTTTCTAAATTTTTTAACAAACTCTAGGCGTTTTAATTTTCGACTTACTTTGAAAAATACCAGTTCGGAATGGACGTTTCCGAAATAGGAACGTCTTCTTACGAGAGATCGAACTTGGCGTCAAAGGGAGGCTGAAAAGGAAAATCAAATTCGCCCAATTAGACTTTTTGCCGTAAGGGGAACAACGAGGAAAAAACTTCGAGTTTGTTAAGCCTAATTTAAAAATAAGATCCTTGTTAAGCCCGCGTATAATTTAATATTGTTCGTCTCACTCGCGAATTAGGCCTATTTTAACCTTTGAAGTAAAATTGGGCGAAATGTTTTTACCCCCGAAAAATTACCACCGTAATTAATAAAGTCTTTAATATATTTTTGGGTGCTGATTTTAATTTTGCGGCTAGCTTCGTATTAAAGGCTATAAATCTCGTAATAAGCCTCCTCCTTTTTTTTTTTTTTTTTTTTTTTTTTTCTTCTGTAACTTCCGGTGAAAGTTATTTTTTTAAAATACGTATTTGTTAAAACTGATTGTTGATTTTAACCTCGTTACCCAAACACTGGTTAAGAAATAAAGTTTTTCAACAAGAATAGGAATAATTAAACTTAAAAGCTATCTCTTTTGCGGAAAGACGGTAAACAATTTCTACCGCCCAGATTCTGGAGGATTCTAAATATTTATTATTATCAGCCCTGGCAAACGCTAGTTTTTTAATTATATTATTTGAAAATATACTAAGGGTGACTAATAATCGGACGAGTTTAGTTATTGAAGACTGGTCCGTAGAACAACTAGTTAAAGAAATGGATTTATATTTCTAGACCTCGTTCAACGGTATGTACCGGAAGCAAGTGGTAGTTTTGGCGCGTATTTTCAAACACATAGGACCCTTTTAAATTAAAGTTCAATCGCTTTTTAAAAGCGGAATAAACTATTTTATACAATTTATTTGCATTAAATACGTATTTAATTATAATTTTATAGACATATTACAAATTTTTACTAAAAATCCAGAAAAAGGTAACGTTTTCATCCTAGGTTTTCTATTTCTCCATCGCAATTACGCGGCCATCTTGTTAGGCCTATTTGATTAAGCAGACAATGTTTACAATTATAGAGCTTCGCTATTGGCTAGAAAAGATACTCCAAATTGTTTATGGAGTATAAACACGAGTAATTGAACTGACAACGCGATAAGGCGAGTGGGATTTTTGAAACGTTTACGTAATTTATTTATTAACACGGTGTATTATAAACATGGAAAAATGGGAGCAGATTCCCTTTTATATTGCCGTTACGTTACACACTAACTAAATAATTAGGATTTTATATCTGTACATTTAGGACATTTATCGGACTATGCCCAGTGTGAAATGCTTTTTAGGGAAAGGTGTTTTTTTAAATTGGCCTATTTTTGGCTTAAAGTCCTACTTTAAAGCGAGCTTTAATGTTTTTTATCAATGGGTATAAAGTAATATCATTATCAAATATTTGGTTATTTGCGAGTCAGCCGTCGTCACGTCCAGCCGGTGTTTCTCAGAGGACAATGGAAGAATGGAGCGATGGAACGAAGGAATTATCAGGATGGAAGGAGTACCTTGGTATTTTAGGGAAAGGTTTAATGTAATATTTGAGCAGTCAAATTAAAGACTGTGTTTAATTCCGCGTTGCCCTTATGTGGTCAATTAGTAACCACTCGATACCTTGTTCTTTTCACGTTTAATCAAAACAAAGGCCTAGTTTTGACTAAACGAAAGACAAGTGCATTTTTAAACTAAATATCTATCTGCTGCGGATATTTAGTTTTCACCCTTTGACCCATCGCTAGTTTCAAATATATACGGAGTTTATAACTGTTAAAGTGGTATAAATTTTTATTCATTATTTTGTGTGAATGGTTTCGAGTTTGCGCAAACTCACTTATAGTATTTTACTAGTTCCTAATAGAATATAATTACTAATTGACTTTGGTAGTTGAGTTTTTATTTTCCAGTTCCTGTCAGCGGTCCCTCGCAGTTTGCCGATGCCATCAGCTCTCCTCTGTGCCGTCGCATTCAGTCCAGAGATGTTCAGTGTTCGACCGAATCGTCTAGATGTCATCGAGTTGAGTGGAGCTTCCGTATCTTCAGCGAGGGACTGATAACAGGCAATAATCGTTCCAAATGTCATTTCAAATCTACCAGATTGTAATTTGTGCTTTTTTTTCAATTTGCAGGAGGCCATCAGCGAGTCACGCCTGTCCAGTCAGTCCGAGCGCCTTCCAAGTCGAGAGACACATTCAGTGCCTGACGTTCATTCACGCCTGCCCATTCAATCCGAACGGAGACATTCAGTGCCTGACAATTCATCTCGGCCGTTGAGTGGAGCTTCCGTATCTTCAGCGAGGGACCGATAACAGGCAATAATCGTTCCAAATGTCATTTCAAATCTACCAGATTGTAACTTGTGCCTTTTTTTTTTTTTCTTCAATTTGCAGGAGGCCATCAGCGAGTCACGCCTGTCCAGTCAGTCCGAGCGCATTCCAACTCGAGGGAGACATTCAGTGCCTGACGTTCATTCACGCCTGTCCATTCAATCCGAGCGCCTTCCAACTCTGAGACATTCAGTGCCTGACAATTCATCTCGGCCGTTGAGTGGAGCTTCCGTATCTTCAGCGAGGGACTGATAACAGGCAATAATCGTTCCAAATGTCATTTCAAATCTACCAGATTGTAATTTGTGCTTTTTTTTTTCCTTCAATTTGCAGGAGGCCATCAGCGAGTCACGCCTGTCCATTCAGTCCGAGCGCCTTCCAACTCGAGAGAGACGTTCAGTGCCTGACAATTCATCTCGACCGTTTGCCGAAGGTCATCAGCCACAAGTCCGGAGATGTTGGGTGTCCGAAGTCAGCGTCCCTTTGGCGCCGGTGTGCGAAGCTTTGAGACGAACAAGGACTATGTGCGAGGGAAGTGGTGTTTTTTATGGTTTGATATGAGGGTTTTTAATCTTAAAATTTCGCGAAAAGAGCTCTTTTTTTTGTGGCACCGCTAGAAATACAAGGTTAAGTCCCATAATTTTGTATTTCTGGTGCCACCCCCCTTATTGCCCCCGCGTAAGAATGTGTTGAAATTGAAATATAAAATTGTAATAATGTTACGTTTGATCTGATCAAGGTAAGAAGATGGCGCCACGAGACGAGTAGCCACGTACGGGGACCAGATCTGACACGAGATGGCGCCTCATGAGGATTCCGAAGAGAGCTAATGGAACTGGAAATCAAACTGAACCGGTCACTTTGACCCCGCGCCATTTTGAGCAAAACTATCTAAATTGTATAATGAAAATAGTGCGCAAAATAGTCTTTGTATAGTTTTTAATCAGTAAAATTTGCGCTAATTGATGGTTAAACGAATCCTTATATAATTCTTAATCACCTGTTATTAAAGTTAAAAGTAGAAAACAATTTTTGGGAATTTATTTATCCGAATTAAACAATAAGCCTATAAATTCCCCAATGAAGCTTAACTGAGGGGAAAAAAACTAGCGATTCGTCGCTGACGCTGGCGCAATCTGCGCCAGTTGTCGAAGCAATCCATTCTAAGTAATTATCAGAGCTCGTAGGTTTTTAATTTTACATAATTTACATCTTTTTTTCTTCAATCCAGATTTCATACCTGGTCGCGATATGATATCAGTTTGATTGTTCGCTAAACCACTAGTGAGTGTATTTCGTGGACTGGAAGAATTCTGTTTGAAATACACTGTCACAGCGTAATGACTCTGATACCGCTGGGAGTTGTAACCATTTATCAGTCTAAGGTAATTATCATCGCCAATAGGTGTCAAATAAAGCGCATTAATCCGTCTTAGCCTTACATTCCCCTTGAACTATGCCTAGTTATAGTTATGCAGAGTTTAATTTATTAAGGTTTAGTCGGACATGTAAAAATAAAAAATCCCGGATCAAATTTCCCGCTCTTTTTTCGCGTTTCTTGATATCGATCTCTCGTGTAACGTATTTTGAATTAATTTTAGCTCATTTTTCATATATCTGTGAAATAGTATTGGCGTTTGGGGTTCGATTTATTGTCAGTTCCCTATTCTAGTCCGTTTGCTCACCGTTTTTGGGCCACGATTAGCGTAATTACCATTAATTTAAAACGAGGAACAACCGAACCGATGGTATCGCTCTTCTGAACGAATACCAGAGCGTGGCTAATTCAACTCCACTACAAAGTGTTTATACTCTACATTGTGCCCTTATTGTCGTCTGCTAGAGGTTCGTTTTACGGCGCCATTTTCCACGTTTTCGCGTGCTTGTTAATTAGTTTTAATTAGTTTTATTATAGTTTAATAATTAAAACTCTTTTGAAAACAAGATGGTACGCGAACAATTCTGAAGGTAATAGTTAGGCCTAACGTTTTATTAATAGTAATAAGAGAATACAGTTATGGTCAATCATTACATATGGGCATGATTAACGAGTTACTAGCTAACTAATTTAAAAATCTTTTTAGGCTTTCCAAATAAAACTATAAGATGAAGAAACTTCCTCTAGTATTTGGTGGCAACAAAAAGCTAAGGCGAGATCAGATTTCCAGCTGATATCGGCTAAGCGATACCGAGGAAAGATGACCAACAACCTGGAGATGTTAATTATTCATTGAGGTAAGTTTCGCTACGTGGTATCATCATATTCTTATCAATGATAATAACCGTGTTAATTTCCGTATAGACGATGGCTCTTCGGTGGATGACAACATTGTGTGGTTGGATTATCAGTTTGTCGGGATAATTATTCGGAACTTGAGGAGAAGGAAGCCAATGATTACGTCAACTTACTCATCTTGAATTATCGCGGTAAGTCCCCTTTTTTAATCAGGTTTTTACGATAGGAAGGGATGGGAATGTGTCATATTTGACCTCAAAAACTTTGGGAATTTTAATCTCGGGACCAAATGGTTGGTTAATTTGAATCCATTGGTCGAAAACTTGGTTAATTTGAATCCAACGATCAAAGGGTAAAGAATTTTTACATTGCCAAGATCAAACTATCTGCCTACGCGGCCATTGTTAATAAAGCATCGCAATTCCGCAACAAACTCATTTACTAAGGTTCCCCCCGTCCCTAGCGCAATTAATCGTGATATGAAAGGAATTATTCTCCCCGTAAATATTAAGAAAGACGAGCTTTTTCAATTTCAAATCTTTCCAAAGATTATTTTACGATACTTCTTTATTAGAGCCAAAGAATGGTAACAATCTTGGCCAATGCGGTCCAGTTTTTGATCGAATCTGATCAATTTTGGACAAATTGGTTCGATTATAACAAATTTTTTAATAGAAATTAATAAGTTGTAACGCTACAAACTTATTTTTTGGCCAAGTTTATCTTCTAATTTATAAAATATCCGTTGAATTATTACAATTACTTTGAAAAATAACTATTTTTTGACCATAATTGATTTTAGCGCTTAAAAATCTTATCACTTTTAGTCGAACATTAATGAAATGATTTTTTTTGGGCCGATCCCCGCGCTTCTCCCTAGTTTACCTTTAAATGAAAAAATAATCACCCCCATTGTACGGCGCTTAAATTTCGTAGCTGAAAGAATCCTATTTAAGGAAAATTTAAGCCTTTAAGTCTGTCCGAAAGAAACTTATCGATAGAAAGTGAAAGTTTAGTTTTACTCGAAATCGCGCAATTTGCTCGAGTAAATAGGGTTTTTTTTATATTAAAGCGAGCGGCTCCCGCCTAATTAATGATCATTTTCGTACGAAAGGTAGTTAATTTGATCCGGATTAAGTATTTTTATTAAAAAGATTGGTTGGAAAGCCAGCTGATCACTCGTGTTCTAGAAATCCGCTCGATAGTAGTCAAATCGAGGCTGACAATTTTTATTTCCAAATTTTCTAGAAATGGCTTTTTGGTTTCAAATAGTTCTTTATCCCAAATTGGAAAAATTTTCGCGATTCATTTGAGGTTTCGACTCGCCCTAAAAATCAATTTAATCTTAGTTTTTATCGAGTTAAAGTTTAAATATAATTTAATATCCCATTTAATCAATTAGATTATTGGAACTCTGATCTCTCCTTCTAGCTTTCCCCGATTATAATCGCGACGAACTTTGTAGAGTTAATCTTATATTTAGCGTCAATTTTTGAAATAAAATATTCTTCGTAAGTTTGGTTGGGCTTCTACGATGTCAGAAATGATCTATCATCTTTAAATAATAAGGCGCGAAGGTCAAATTGGAATGAAAATTCCGTGAGGAGAAGAGTTAAGATTCCCGAAATTTTTGTCAGGAAAAACTTTGAATTAAAGGTTTGCGGATTTAGTTTTGAAATTATACCTTTATCAAATCTTGTAAGCCATTAATTTTGTTTTTTGACACGTATTAGAAGCTTTTACTCGGTTAGTCATTCGTCCTTCGACTCGATATTAGACGGGGGGGGGGGGGGGGGGGGAAGAGAGGGCCAAATACAAACCTTCGAGAGTTTTATTAATATCTGTCAGATTTTTGAAATTAATTAAACCGTAAAAGTTTGCAATTATTTTAGTTTGTAAATTTTAGTTTAGAATTGCGCTCTTTGTAGAGAAAAAGAACCGGGTCTCGCGTTTTAGAGCTTTGACTTAAAGGGAGAATGAAGTTAGTTTTGAGAAAAATAATATCCGACAGATTAATTTTATCAATCTTCGTAAGTTAAACCTCGAGTTAAAGGGAAGCTGTAGGAAATCGAGATAAAGGGAAGCTGTAGGAAATGGAGTTAAAGGGAAACTAGGAAACGGAGTTAAAGGGAAACTAGGAAACGGAGTTAAAGGGAAACTGTAGGAAATGGCGCGTAATAGCGGATAAGTTCATTTTTAGATAAAATCCGTTCTATGTATTTTGAATCCCGCCCTAGAGAGAGAATGGGATACGAGCCAATCAAATCTCGTTATTTTATTCCCAATATTAAATACTTTACTAGCAGAGAGAGTCGCGGAAAGGTGGCTGCGCATTTCCCCCTAAAAACACCTTAAAAATAACGCGCGTCAAGTTTAATTTTTAGCGATTACACGTATATTTATTTTAAATTGATATAAAATGAACAGGCACACTTTTCAATTTTATTTCGTAAAAAAAATACCCGAAATGTATTTTTGAGGCGAAGTAACGCCGGGAAATTCGACTTGATTTAGGAATATACTTTAATTAATACGTAGGAGTTAATAATAATCACGCTTGATATTTTGATATTTTGGGTGTTGAGTTCAGTTAGCCCCGGGCGGGCGGCGACGTTCTCAGTGACCTTCCACCTTTTGCTCCGTGTTCTTGAACAGGTGTTGCCAAAACGAAAACGCCTCGCTCTGAATTATGAAGAAAATTGATTCGTTAGACTACGAGTGAATGTTACTAATAAGAGGACCTTAGGAAAGTCGGCTTATTTGGAAATTGACCCCCCAAAAGGTCAGGGGAAAGTCGGGTAAATTTGGAAATTAACCCAAAAGGTCAGGGGAAAAGTCAGGGAATTGGAAATTAACCCGAAAGGTTGAGGAAAAGTCGGGGAATATGGAAACTGACCCAAAAGGTCAGAAAAAAGTTCAGGAATTGGGATATTAACCCAAAAAGTCAGGAAATATGAAAATTACCATTTTAATATTTTTTGTATTTGAATTGTTTCTTGGCCCAATTTTATTGTATTTCTGGCGTGGGCGGCCCGAGTTCAAATACCTTTCGATTGAATTGAAGCGAAAGTTGGGCCGCGAGCAACCGCTTTGTTCGCCAATTTTAACCTACTTAATTTGTCTAAGAATATTTTCAAAAACTATAGATTTTTTTCTAAGCGCGAACCCGTTTCGGAGAAAAATTCAAAAAACACGAACGAAAAATCAACAATTCGCGATTTCCCCTTTTTGTTTCCAAAACAGTGGACTTCATATTTAAAGGGATACTGAAAGACAATTTGGCATTTATTTTCTAGTAAATAAATTAGCTATCGAAGGCCGGGCTTTTAATTAGTGTTCTTCTACCCTTATACGCTCTTCGGACGAGCCGCGTAATTAGCTAGTTTAATCACGATTAACCTCGGGTTTATTGAACTGAGAATGCTACGTAAGCCTGGGTTAAATCTAATTTAAGCGCGGTTAATTTGTATCGCGCCTTTATTTCAATCAGCGCTTGTTTTAACTTCGATCTCGTTTCCCCCATTTTAAAAGTAATTTAACTCGAGGAAGAGGGAGAGGGATTAATTTTGTACCTTTTTGATGACGACGTGTACGTTGTTGTTTTTCAAACTCCACGTAAAACCTTTATCCTCGACGTCTTCGTACAAATCTCCGTCGATTATGGGCTCTTCGCCTTTAACCCCGACTAGCAAATGCTACGGCAATAATTACATTATTTATAATAATAATAATAATAATTCCAAATTAGGAAGAAATTAGACCCCGATTAAGCTCGTTTAATTATTTTCATTTTACCTCAATTTAGTTTTAAATTAGAGCGAATTTCTCGCGTTTGAAATAAAAATGAAAGCTTTAGTTAAAGGTCAGCCTGTCCGCTCCGAAATTTGCCCCTCAGGGTGACCGGAATTCCTATAATAGAAGACTTTCTCCTATTTTTAAATTTTTTTCCCCCCTGGTCAGCCTGGCCCCTTAAAAATCATCTTCCCTAACGAAATAGCTTCGATTGTACAAATTACTTCCGGTCAATGTCGTCCGATAAGCTTAGAAAAAGGGAGACTTTAAATGTGATTGAAAAATAACGCGGATAAACCGGATGTAATGATTTAGAACCGAGTGTCATTGGAGCCCGCGTATAACTTCCTCATTTTCTATTTGTTTTTATGACGTCAAATGACGTTGTCGCGCGTCGAGTTAAAATAAATTAACAAGGTTTTATAATTAAAGTTAAAATCTCGACGAGGAAAAAGTCGTTTTTAAAATCGAGGTCGATAAATTTCTAAGAAAAATCTATTATTTATTTTACCTGGTTTTTAAATTCGACTCGTAAATCTTTGTCATTGCTCGCGTTGGCGTCGTAAGGAATCAGAAGCTGCCAATAAAAAATAAATTAAAAATATTATTTCTAAATAAATTGACAAACTCTCTCGGCTTCGTTTGGAATCTTACCTCTACGAAAAAGACCTTGTCGTACCAATAAAACGATTTGCCATCGCGCGTTAATGCCTCCTTCGCCTACATCGTCATCGACCAGAAATTAATAATTAATTAATAATTAAAATTCTCCCTTTAAAACCCACTTTTCAATCGAGATATTCTTTCGGTCGCCTTGGAATCGATTTAAACCTTTCCAAATCGATTCTCTAGAGTCGCGTGAACGAATCGATTTGATTGGATTTCTCGCGCCCGCTTCGGGAACTAGTTTCGTACCAATTCGGCTTGGTTTCAACTGAACCGATAGTTGAAGCCTACGATAAATCGATTTATAACGATAATACGCGTGACCCTTAAATCGATTCGAATATGACAACGTTAGCTTAAGTTCAATTTCTATCGTTCTTGATTGACAATTGGGTTGAATCCAAAAGCCACTTACCATGTTATAATTTATATCCTTAATATTTGATTGGCAACCAATGGGTGAAACGCCTACCGGAAAAAAATTCAATTTAATTTTCCATAAATGAATATTAAAATTCCCCAAATTGAAATTCATTTAAGCTCGAGTTATTGAAATCTATTAGAAATAATTAACTTTTTGTAAGATTAACATTAATCCTAATCCGTTGGCGCGGCGGAAAACCCTTTAGGTAATCCCGCGTGGAAAATCGTGCTAGGAATACTAATGAACTTGGCTCATGGGTGACTTCCAAACGCGTAATTTAAGTAGGAAGCTCTATTAAAGGTGGGGGGATATAATATCCTCGGTTATCTCTACTTTTAGGTTAGACTGTCGTATAGCTATGGCTTGTTTTTGCTTTTTTGTCCATGGGTAAATTAATGTAAAGGTTATTTTTTCACAATGTCGCGAATGCGTTCGTTAATTATTACTGTTTCTACCGCAATTGTAATAAAGTTTACCTTCGTGACTCAAAATGTAATTTAGACCGCGAGGCATTTTCGTTTTTCTATTGGGGAAATCGTGTCCTCGGCTATTCCTGGCTGATAACATCAAGCTCGTTAAGCTTTTTTTTAACTATATTTTAATGACGTTTAGGATTTAACCTTTATTAGTTTCGGGGTTTCAAATATCTACAAATATCTAGATTAAGGTTAACTCCATCTTAAAAGGTTAAATATTGGGTAATATTAGACGAAAGGGTCAGGGAAAATCGGTGGAAAAGGTCGAGGAAAAGTCAGGGAATTTGAATCTGAAAAAACTGCGCCAACTCCCGTTAGAAAATACAATTAACTATAATATATAATAATTATATTAAATTTTTAACATCCTCTCCAGTCGTTTAATTAGCTTTAAATGGCTTTGATTTAATTATAATTAAATTCTCTATTACCCTCCTATACAGTTAATGTTATTGTTTAAGTACTTAATAAAAACAAGTTGCACCTTTAATTACGCGCGTAATTAAAGTTGCAACTTGTTTTTATTAATTACTTATTTTATTCGCAATTTTTAACCAATTTTATTTATTTGTTTGCCAAGAATCTATTTAGTTATCGAGACTTAAGACTAATGCCATCAAAATTCATTATTCTTCTACGTTAATATATTTTTGAACTTGAAAAATAGCCTAATTCCTTATAATTTCGTAGATATTTGGGGGTCCTGGTTATTTTCGCTCGATTTTTCCTGGTATTGGTCAAAGAAGCTCGCGGTCACTGGGTTTCAAGTTTAAGTTTTACAGGAAGTATTTCCAATTTAAAACTAAGCCTAAAATTTATTTTTCTTTCGCGTTATCGGCGCTTATATTCGTTAATCATTAGTTTAACTAATTCTTTAAGGGCTAACGAAACCCAAACTATTAAGAATGTTAAAAATCCCGCCTTATCGAATAAACTAGACGAAATCCAGCTCTTTTATTAAAGATAATTAGTCAATTTAGCTAAGCCTAATTACGTTAAATTAGGAGCTTCATTTATAATCTAAATCGAGATTTTTTTCTCCTCCAAAATAAATAACTCTTTCTTAGTAACTTCGACGAAAAATTTCATTTTTTCTCCTCCAAAATAAGTTAATTTTTCCCGCCAAACGAAGTCAATTTTTCCCGCGAAAAAAAGTTAGTTTTTCCCGCGAAAAAAAGTTAGTTTTTCCCGCGAAAAAAAGTTTAATTTTTCCCGCGAAAAGCTCAATTTCCCGCCAAAATAAAGTTAATTTTTCCCGCCAAACAAGGTTCATTTTTTCCCGCGAAAACAATTAGGATATGAGAACGGGGTTTAACGTTAAGACCCTTTGATTACTGAATATTAAGAGGATTATAAATAAAAATAATATAATCCTTCGAAACTAGTTAAATTTAAATTTGACCAACCTTTAATTAAGAAGCGAAATTTAGTTACGTTAGCGACAATAAGGTCCAGGGGGTGGCGAAGGAAATCTCGATAGCGATTAATTGAGGGAATCGAGCGACTGATGTCGAGACGCCAATGTCTCCGTTTCTTATACGTTTCTATTTCGTTCAATTGCCTCTCTCCCCCCCCCCCCCCCCTCCTTCGCTTCCAAAACCGGTCATTGAATACGCCCGGAAGACTCAGTTTCCAAAATATACTCGCGCCTAGTTATTAGTGAAAGCGTCTAATTGAAGCGAAATTTTTCAATCCATCCTTAACAACTTTTTTAATTTTATTTAAAATTTCTCAATTATTAAATAAGGGTAAGATTCAAAATTGAATTAAATGATGAAGTAACGAATTGGCCAATGGTCATTCGGATGCCCTCGAGGTCTTCCTTGGGCTTGACTCCTCGCTTCTAATAAAATAACTTCGCGACGCTTTTTGTAATAGTAGTGTCCGTCGGTCACCCGGAATCAAAACGAAGAACAGGATTGGATAGGGCCGGTCAAGATGGGGCGGAATATCCCGACCCCCTTTCAGAAGGCGCGTACTATATTAAACGGCGGTGAATTAATTACCAATGAAAGGAATCCGAATTTTAGTTCAAAAAATATATATTTTTAATTGGACTTACGATTGTGGGTACATCTGAACGGGCTCCTACTTGGCACTTGGCTCTCAAGGTACTTTTTTCGCGCCAATAGATAAGATTAATACATTTTAAATGAAATCCGAACAAATGGGGAAAGATAACCATATATTCTTTTAATAGTTAGTCTGAACTTGGACCCCCCAAAATTTTTTTTTTTTTTTTTTCATATAGTTAGGACCACCTTGATCCGGGAATTAAACCCAATTGGAATTTTTTCATCATGATTTTATTAAATTTTTATTATCTGGAATTCTTCAACGCTTTTATTGATTCGATAAAGATGGTGGGGGCTTAAACCCCTTAGGGGTTTATATCCTTATTCGATTACGAACCCCGCGAATGTTTTTCGTAGCCCCCGGCACCGAACCAAACAAATAATGGAAGAACAGGCCGAAATGAATTTTTTTTTTTTTTTTTCAATTTAAAGAAAATGAGTAGAATCATAAGTGTATAAAATGATACGTCGAAGTTTAGTAGTCGTTGTATACGCGTCGCTCAATTTAAACCGTAGATACTTATACGATTACGTAACGTATTTATGATATTATTTTTAGTTAAATTCAATTTCGAAAATATGAAAAAATTTGTCTCCCCAAGACTGGCGCTATAATGATATTAACTTTTAGCTAACCGCGCTTTGATATACCGTGTTAAACCCAAATTGAAAAGAAAGTAGTCCTGGGTAGATTTTCTAAAATCTCCTAGTCGAGATCGAGGCGAAGGAGGAGGAGCTATATAATGAAATGAAAATATTTCGACTTTTATTCAATTTGGCCCCAGTCATCGCGCAATTCAATCGTCTAAGGTATTGTCTCGGCCCCAGGGGACAAAATCCGCCCCCTGGCCCTCTTGACTATTCGTTAAATTCAACCTGAAACGAATTTTGTACGCTAGAAGTTCCAGGGGTTCGTACAAACCTAGAAAAACCTGGAAAACTCGGGGAAATGAATTAAACGCGAAAGATTCTGCGGAAATTTCGTGGAAATTGATGAATTTTAGGTTTAGCGGGGCGTATTGGATCAAAATGGGTTGAAAACCATTTCAACTTGGATGTCCTGAAACATCAGGACTCCATTTCATTGACGGAAGTGGGTTTGGGTCTACCTCCTTCTTTGACCCGGAGGTTTTAGGGAAATATTTGCGGGAAAACCTGGGAATTTCAGGGAAATCTGTTTCAAGAACGGTTCGATAGTAGCGTACTAAAGTAGTATAATTAGGCCCTTTTAATTTCTTTAAGCGAGCCTTAATGGCGAGCCGAGTATAAGAATCGGATATAACGAAATTGAAACGATAGATAAAACAATTTAAATTATTTTTATTCGTTCTAAGCAAAAATGTCTTCGTTACGAGCACTTTTCCCTCGAAATCACGGAAATTTATCGGAGGGAAAAATATTTTGAAAAATAATTAAATTCGGTATTATTTTTTCGAGTCTTTTTTTAGGGTTTTATTTGTTAATCGTAGTAAATTATAATTAATTATAATATGAATTAATTTGGCCCGAAATGTCTATCACAGTTACTATCGTTTAAAACCGCGCCGCCATTTTTACCACTTTAATTTTTATCAATATTTTGTTTTTATTTAGGGATTAATTTTTATTGGCGGACAAGTTTCAGGTTGTTTTTATTTAAAAATCCCCGTTTTTTTTTTAATCATTTCCGTTGAATTTCAATAATGTTCAAAAGGATAAGTCCTAGTAACATTGGCTTTCAGATTATACAAATTTACGAACAAATATTAAACCAGATTTAAAACTTATTCCGAGAAATAGGCTTAGCTGGATTCGCGAAGATCGGCTGAATTTCTTGGGAATTCGAGGCTTAGCTACCAATCGAATGACTTATCACCGAGATCTGGCCTTCGCTCATTGGTCCGTGACCCTTCAACGCGAATAAAATCGCCTGATCTCCCTTAATCTTTAGCTAAGCCTCGGATTAGTTTTAAAATTTATTTCCTAGTTTAATATTTGTTATCAATTTGTTTCCTGGTGGATTAGGGCGCTATTTAAACTCGAAGGAATCTATTAAAGATTATCTCCGGTTTGTTAGGTTTCATTATCTCTTTAAGTAGTTGTTTCCTTACTTCATACTCCCTTTAAACGCGAGCCCGCCTACTAGGATTACTTCGGCCTGTCACCCTGGAAACAGACTCACCCTCGAGGCTTTCTCTCGCCTCGCTACCCAAAAAGGGGGAGCTCGGAAGGTGAGCCCACTTCCAGTCAAACAGTTGAGAAGAAATCCTATGCCCTTTAAGCTATTCTTAATCGCGTGTTTTGTCTTATTGCGAAGCTCGGTGTCTATTTTCGTATTACACGAAATGAATGGCCTTTTATTTTTTGTTAAGACTTATCCTTTGATCGTTGGGTAAAAATTCATTTTTTTTTCGTGTCGCGCGGGTGGGGGGTAATGTTTTTGGGTTTAATTTTTGTTTTTCGACTTATTACATTTATAACTATATTTATAAATCTACATTTTTAATATAATTACCATTTTAAGTTTTATAATTAAATTTATTACTATTAGAACTTCGTAAACACATTTTGAGCGCCACGCCCCCCCCCCCCTTTTCGTTTTAATTTCACCTTATTTGGTTTCACTGGGAATCGTAAAAATCTAATTTTTTTTTTGGTATTTTATTTTTTTAAAAAATTCGAGCAACAATTTTTAAATATAACAATGGCTATTTACATTTCGATAAATTAATTTTAATTTAATTATAATATCTATTTAAATCTAATTATAATTACTAATTAAATATCCAGGGTTCTTTCGTATCGTGGCGATTTTAAAAATAGGTTAAAAGGTCGATAGAATTAACGTAATTTAACCCTGATTATTTTAAATTTAACTATTTCTACGTAAGGAATATTTTTCCCGTTAATTTTTCACTTAGGATGTATTGGATGTAAAGCACTTTTTTCCGTAATGAACCGAAACCTAGATACTTGGTTTTTATTCGGAGCGAAAACGTTTTAAATCAAAAAATTCGCCAACGTGAATTTTATTTGGAAAACTTGAAAGTTTGGTAATTAGTAGGCGCAAAAAGGGCGGCTAAGCGTCGTCCGCTTATAGTTTTCCCGCGCGCCATCTACGCGAAAGTCAAATTTAAAGGGCGAAACGATTCCGATATAAGTCTCTTTTAAATTTAATCGTGGTCCCTAACCCTTTAATTGTAAAATCGCGTATTTAGCGGACGACGTATCGTCGCCATTTTGTTTTACCGCCGATTTCAAACGGGAGCGATGATTTAAAAAGACGCTTAGAAACTGTTTTTAATTTGATCAGTCATTGTCGAATCGATTCTAGTTAATTAAACCTATTTTAATTAATCGTGTCCCAAACAGTCGGAAGTAGCCAACAAAATATCCGGACATCAGCAACGATTGTCCCTCGCGAACACGGCGGATCCGTTTCGCCTTTGCTCGCGCGGCGCGGCGTTCGCGACCACGACGTGACGTTGTTCCCCCGGAAGCGGAACCTCGGGCGCTCCGTGGTGCCTTTGATAGCCGCGGGCGTCGTTCATTTCGTCGTCACGCGCCTGCGCGGAATGTACGCTAGCCGAATGCACGTTTCTAACGTTAATGGCCGCCACTAGGGCGGCGTTGTGTTCGTTTTTGGCCGCCACGGTCGTTTGTTGCGAGTCGTCGCTGTTCATCGAAAACACTGATTGTTCCCTGGTGCTCCCGATGGAGTTGTAACTGCAGATGGTGCTACACGGCGCCCTCCCCGACGTTTCGGTTTCTACTTGCGCCTCCAACGCGATCGCCATCTCGTGGTACCGATCAGTCATTAAGGGAGTCGGTTTTAAAGAATACACCACCACTCCGAAGAGTACCAATATAAATGATAAGAAGTATAACCAATGGAACTGAAATCGTATTAGAAAAAGGTTAATTATCTCGCCAATTATCTACTAAGGCGGACCGTGTATCGGTCGAGAACCTAACACGTTGAGTGACGCGTACCGAGAGTACCGCCTCCCTATAAAATACATAAACACTTAGCCTACCGAATTCTCCGTTACTCGTTGCCGAACAGTTCGGCAACGAACGCGAGTAGAAATCACTTTTCATTCGAATAACTCTTAGTATTTGGACGGAGGAAAGCGCTATTTTGAGACCGAAACGTCGTCTGCTAAGGTGTAAATTTCCCATAGGGATAACGTTCTAGCAGACGACGTTTCGGTCTCTATATAGATTTCATTCTAAGAGTGTAATTTTTTGCTAATTAAGCTTACCGAAATGATTTCATCTCGTTATCATGTTTTTGAATGTTTTGCACTCTTATAAATACGTTTAAACTAAATTTTACGAGATATCCACTTTCAAAAACTTATTTTTTCATAAAAGTGGACATTAACGAGTACCTTTATGTCTATTTCTAGCAGGGTACATTTTCGGATGAGTCACGTGTAAAGGCTTTAATACTCTTTGAGAGACCGGCTGACGCAATTTTATCGTTAACTTACGCCAGAGTTTGTGAATTCGTAGCGCTTTTTAAAAGGTAAAATAACTAATTACGAATGTTAATTATCGTTTATTAACTAAATATTTATACGTATTTCAGGTTTTGGACTCCAAATAAGTTGGTAAAAAGGAATCGACGGATCTTATCAGTGGCAACCGGGAACCGAAGCCCCCCCAAACTGAGAGACCGAGGCTTAAAAGTTTAAAACCACGTTGCTTCATGGAGTCTGGACTGGCGTGTGGGATTCTGTATAATGACTGCTGCGTTGGAATTTCGAGATCAACGGCGGAATTATGTTTAAAGTGAGTACAATTTTACAAAACTTTAAAGAGGTAAAATACGGGTTGTTAAGGTTAATGTAACTGGTAATATCACTGGTAAATGGTAATAGGTATCAAACTAAAATTATCGGGAGACTTTGGAAAGTGTAATCTCGATACTCGAGGTTTAAGGCGTTCTCTAAGGGTAAACTAAACTTGGTAAATGGCTGTAAGTGTAAAAGGATCGTAAATGATGGTACGATACCTTAAAATCAAAGACGTAGAGTCCGATAGCCAGACTGTAGAAGTCTGCGGTGAGAATGGACAGATTAGCCGTTGTGGCGGAGCTCAGCTTGAGCACCACCGGCATCGAGATGTAAATGAGGAATAGGCACAGCGAAAAGCTCACCAAAAGAACCACTAGAAAGACATTGAAGGCAAAATGAAGCCATATACTTAATAATAAGATTAATAAGTTGTAAGGAAGGATACGGTTACTTGCGCCACTCTTTTCACCCTCATTCCTGCCTACTTTATTCGAATTAAGCTTACTTTGGGAGTTGGGGGGGTCAAACTCAAAATGAAGCCATCCCGTTAATAAGAATAATAAGTTGTAAGTAAGGATACGCTAACTTTATCAGTTATAACGCGATACTCTTCCCCCCCCCCCCCCCCCCCTCATTCTTCACTACTATTGAATTAAGTTCTTATTTCGCGAGGCAAACGTAAATTGAGTCTGGCGGAATTATTAATTGGGCTGAAAAACTTAATTTTAAACGCAATTTAAAATTTAGTAATATTAAAATAAAACTATTGAATATTTTTAATACAAATGATACGCTAATTAATCTAATTAACTAATGATAAAAATTAAGTAAAAATAATTTTAAAAAATATTATTTAATATTTAATTTAAAAATATTTAATAAATGATAAATAATTAATAAAAAATAATAAATAATTAATGATTTTAAAATAAATAATGAATATTTGAATGAGTTGAGTGGGGCGTTCCCGCCTTACTTACGCTCTTACGAAATAAATGAAATTAAAATTGATACGAACCAAATTTGGGAAAGAAAATATGGTATTCACCTTCTTGCCAACGATCCCAGTTGATGGTGGCGATCTCGTTGCGCTCCAAGACAGCGCTAACCAATAAAAAAATCCCTTTTGTTAAAATTATCCCTTGGCGTAAACTTTGAAGCGAGGCTTACAGTTGTATTCCATTGATGACGCTGCCGAAGAGTCCCAGCATGCCCAAAAACTCTATAATGTCGTAAGATTTGACGAAATACTCTTCGGCCACGTTACTCGTTCCGTAGAGAGCCGCTCCAGTAAGGCACAACATGTCTCCCAACAACCGGTTGCTCGCTACATTTTAATCGTAAAGAACTTCAGAATTAGCCCTAGATTAGACTTAATAGTAGGCTAAGAATAATACCGGCTTGTCCCGTCTTCTCATCGATGGTATCGGCCCAGATTAGGCAGCCCACTCCCACCAGGGCCACACCCACTCCCAAAATGTGAATGATCTTGTAGCGGATCTTCAGCACCAACCACGATAAAGCCAAAACCGTTGGTATCGTGAAACAATCCAACAACTGAGAACGTCGCGACAACCAATAAAGATTATTTTTACATCTCAAAACTATCGAAAATAATATTAATTTTAAATATAATTTAATTTAAATATTGCTATGATATTAAATCAATTTAAATATAATTATTTAAAGTTAATTAATTCAATTTATATTTAAATATCAGTACGATATTAAATCAGTTTAAATATTAGTATTTTAATTTACATTTAAATAAAGCTACGATATTAAATTGGTTTAAATATTAGTATTTAAATAACAGTAATTATATTTTGAATTAGATCATTAAATTTAAATATTAATAATTAATTATATTTGAATAAAAGTACCCGTAATTTGAATTAAATCTAATTAATACTAGTATTTAAATTTAATTATCTCCGTATTTAAGCGAACTAAAATTAATTTTGAAGTTAGATAGCCGTATTTAAATCAATTAAAATTATAAATAATTTAAATTATACCTTAAATTAAATTAATTTACATTTAAATAAATAAATATAAATTTATAAAATTAAAAGTAAATTTAATTTAATTGTAAAACAATTTAAATGAATGCAATTTTCTAATTAAATCTGTAAATGAATGGATTGATTTGGGGGGGGGGGGGGGGTCTTTGGCGGGTTTTTTCGTTACCTGAACGCTGGTAAGGGTGGTATATTGATAAGCCTTCACGATGAGAAAGTTGGCTTCGACGTCGATGAAGGAGATTAGGAAATATTTCCATCCCCTTTTGCGTAATACGGGAATTAATCCTCCTTCGCCCGAGCGACAAGCCAGCCACGTCGTGAACACCATGCACAATAACACGTAGTTAAGAAAACTTTGAGCTGAAACGCGGCGACCAATAAACAAAACATTTAAATCACTCCGAATTAAATTTGATAACTTCCTTGAAAAGGACAGCCAAGTGCTCGAGGACTTTTCAAATTAAATAACTCGAAAGGGGAAATGAAATCGGAAATTTATGACTTTTTAATCCTAATATGATTCTTTACGTACAATTTTTTTCTGCGAGAAAAACCCGTATTTTGTTCGATAAAACTTTTATAATTTTTGTAGCTTGGAAACTTCGTGGAAATAATTCAAGTTTTATTAATCAAATCAATTAATTATCTTGTAGGAAAAAATTTATAATCATAATTTTAAATTGTTTAAAATTATTAAATGAATTAGAAATTTAAATAGATCTAAAGGGATTACGAAATGATTAGAATTTATAAAAGGACTGAAATAATCATTTCTAAATAGTTGTATATAGGGTTAAAGGGATTACGAAATGATAAGAAATTTTAAATAAGTCTAAAGGGATTGTAAAATGATTCGAATTTCTACGTAGTTGTAATTAGGGCTAAAGGGATTGCATGATTAGAATTATTAGTTTTAAATAGATCTAAAGGTATTACGAAACGATAAGAAATTTTAAATACGTCTAAAGGGATTACGAAAGGATTAGAAATTTCAAATAAGTCTAAAGGGACTATGAAAAGATTATAATTTCTAAATAGTTGTAAATAGGGTTAAAGGGATTACGAAATGATTAGAATATTTAATTCTGAATAAGTTTAAATGGGCTATGAAATCCGGATCTGAGAAAACATTTTAATTCAGTTTAAAGCTTTTTAAATCCGTTTAAAGGGATAATGTAGTGATAGTTATTTTCAAAGCGGATAGTCTCGATACTAATTGTAATTTTTAAATGGCCTTTGTTTGGTACGCTTGTCCGAGCATTTTGGCTTGAACCTTTTTGTGAGTTTATTGGGGGGGGGGGGGGTGGGTGTTTACCGGTGGGTATATAAACTTTGTAGGTTCCCTGTAGAAATTGACTGGACACTCCGGTTCCGCATAGAAGACCCGAAATGAATTGACCCAAAAGAATCGCCTTCCAAACGTTCCTAAAACGAAAACAAAAAATCTTATTAAAAACAAAAAGCGAGCCGGCTTTTCGGATGTTTTTAAAAAAAGTCCCATTTGTAGCGAAAATATTAAATTTTACGATTGTTTGGGGAGGCCTTGAAAAAGGTTCGGTTTATTTAGCGAGTAAGGCCGGAATAACCCATCCCATCCCCATCCCGGAGAGATGAGACCGCGGTTTCCAACCTTAGAAGCTCGAAAAACAAGTGTTTTTGCGATGGGAATCCCGGTCTAATCTTAGCTCGCGATAGAGATTTTCGTTTTAAGACTATTTTTGCCAGAGATAACCTCGAACACGTCCGCGCCTCTTTAAATCTTTACTAGCAGTCACGCGCGCTTCTGATTCCTCCGTCCATTCGCTAGGAAAGTCGTAATGTAACCGTAGCTACGCTGGATTCTTCCAAACTCGGTTTAAAAAAATAGGGCGGATGGGGATAGGGGGGGGGGGGGTCGTAGATTTCATCAACTAAAGTAAAAAAGACCATTTATTTTGGGGGGGAAAATGTACTTTTGGGATTAGCCGTAGTTTTCCAAATGAGCAACGCCGCTACAAATGGTTCGGCCATTTTCTTTACAATTGCTTCGTCGTAACTTAGTCGTAGAAAAAAGCAAAAATAAAGCAAACGTTTGTACGTTACCTCCCTCCTTGCACGGGGGGGATAAATTTAATTTCATTTTATTTACCACTTCATATATTTTAACGCGCCATTTAATAACTAATTCTGTCTTAGAAAATAAATAAATAAACAAGCTCGGTGATTGGTCCAAATTATAAAGTGCTTCAATTTAAAATAAATACAGAATTTGATTAATATTTAACTTTGGTAATTTTGGTTTAATTTGGATTAAATGGCAGGCTTGCCACGGGTCAGGGAATTGTCAGCCAACTTTAAAATCAACCAAATAATTCAAGGAATTTTAAGATATTTTAAATTGTAAGGGAATTTTAAGATATTTTAAAAAGTCAGGGAACGCCTTTGAAGTGAAATGGGGGGCTTTCCCTAACGCTAGGACGCGCGACGGTTGAAACACTTTTACAGGGGCCATAGGAATAACATTACGACTAAGAAACCAGGGAAATCCGATTCAAATTTAATTTCGCTTCAATTTATAATCAAAGTTAAACGAAATAATATATTTTTAAAACAAAATTAAGTATTAATCAATATTATTTATCCGTTATTTATGCTTTTATCATACGTAATTAGTACTAAGTCGGTGCAAGCTCTTAATTTAGGCAAAATACCCACTGGCTAAAATTAATAACATTATTTATTCATTTAAAAATATGTTGGTAAACTGAGCTTGTTTATTAATTGTTTAACACTTATTTTAAATTGATCTGAAAAATAATTAATTCGAATTCTATTTGATCCATTTTTGCAAATTGGGTTTAATATTTAAATCTCAATCAGATTTAAATGTTATCTTTTCCTCAATGTCCTCCGGGTCTTAAAATAAGGGGTTCCTTTAATGATAGGGATGGAGAAGCTAGGAGGGGGGGGGGGGGGTTATCCCGATGGATAAATCTCTTAGACTTCTAGAGAGGCTGATCTCGTTATTGGCGGTAGATAGACCGTGACGTGTCCAACAACAACAACACCGATACTATATGGACAAGGCTTAGCTAAGTTCCTAACCGACCTTTTCACCCATTCAACTGGAAGCGAAGAGCCATACCCCCCCCCCCCTGATTTTGTCCACGAAACGAATCGCGTAAAAAGCTCGCCCTTCCTGACCCCCCCCCCCCCTTCAATCCTTGACCAGTCATCCTCCTCCTCCTTTCGCCATCTCCACCGATTGTTGATTTATTTTTTCGGCACTCCCGTTCAACACCCCGCTCTTCTTATTTGTCGCGTATAATCTTAAGCCTCAGTCTTTTTTTGTTCGGTATTTTCTGGGGAACACGGGTACTTGTAGTGACCCCTCGCCTTAAGAGGGCTTATAAGCCTCTTCTACCAGAGATGGATCCCTCCCCCCACCTCGCTCTCTGGTATCCCCGGTTCGCTTCCTTATCTGGTCAGCGCTGTTGGAAAGAGAACTGTAGTCTCCAGCTTGTTAGATTACAAGTAGTATAGGGGGCGCGGAAGCGGGGCTAATCCCCCCACCAAACGCGCGCCTTTTACTCTCTCCTCGTGTCTCTGGCTATCTCCTCCACTGGCGAACAATCGATCCAGGCATAATGTTGCGCTACCATTAGATCCTAAGCCACGCTCCACGCGGCTCCAATCCCTAAGATTGTCTAGAAATTAAACGCTGTTCCTACACATATTTAATATCTGGGGAAATTCTGGAGAATTTCTGGTGGACAGTTCTTACTTATCGCTAGTGGGATTTTTAACAATGGAATTTTTAACCCTAGTTTTTATTTTCATTTTGAAGCGCCATTAAATTTTTGGCAATAATTCAAAGGTATATTTTATAAGATTTAAAGGGTTAGTTAACAAAATTTTAAAATATCCCGAAGGATTTCGCGAGTACTTATCGCTGGTGAGATCGGAGTACTTGTACGATTTTTAACTAGCTTTAATCGTAAAGCCTTGTCCGGATTTGAAATTAATTGAGCAACGGAATGACCTTGGGGGTTTTAAAGGTCAGCCATTATTGGTTCAATTCTTAAGCACCCTGTCGGTTATACTCGTGATGGGGGGGGGGGGGCTTTGATGATCTCGAAACTCTAAGACGAGGCTACTTTAGTTTAAATCCGTGGCGTTTTTGTTGTTGTAGTGGGAATGAAGGGGTTTTAGATCTTCTAGATATTTAAATCGCGTGTTCCGGGCACCTACTAGTATGTACCCCCCCCCCCCCTTTCCTCTCCGGTCTCTGGGCGAGGATTGAGTGTATGGTCATCGTTGCTATTCATGGCTCGCGCATTTATTTTTTTTGTTCGGGGGGGGGGGGGGGCATCTCCATCTCCTTGGGCTGGCCACTCTCTCTGTCTCTCGACCCTCTATTCTTCTTCTTTTCTCGCCCTCCCCCTCTTTCCCAACCCAGCAGCCCAAATGTTCCCGTTGCCGGCGTATCCCCCCAGTAGAGAGAGATGGGCCTTCAATCCGGCATTATTTTCGCGGACTCGGCACTTGGCTGCCTCCCCCCCCCCCCCCAAGGTAAAAACCTCCTATCTTCGTTTTTAAGCTCTTTTCCCGCTCGGAACTCGGCGCGATTACCGAGATCTTATTGTTAACGTATACTATCGGATGTTAATGCTAACCGGATGTTAAGCGAAGTTGAACTTCCTCCGTATAACCAATTTGAGTGACGTCACCAAACTAAATATTTTTATTAAATATAAAGATTGCGACTGATATTCTCTATATAATAATAGAAATTTGCTCAATGTTCAGCTATGAGTTCATAGAAAATTCAATCATTTCATAGAAAATTCAATCATTTGCCCGAAGATTTTCTAATTTGATAGAAAATTGTATAATTTGCGCAAGTTGTAGCATTGTTGGCGCGCGAACTTTGTATAAAGCTTTGAGCTTTGCGTATAGGCGTAGCTATAGGTAGAGGGCGCCTCCGATTTCGGCTTAGCGTATAATATAGTAGGGATATAAAAGAAAATGTCATTTTTCTTTTCCGGCGCAGCGTCTTTTCTCTCTCTTCGCCTTCTCGATCTCTGGGGGGATTTTGGGCAACGAATGTACTTTGATTTATTTTCATTCTTTTGCGAGGGGGCTCTAGCCCCACCCCCCGCCCCACCCCATTCGCTCCATCTTCCAAGTTTCTTTATTTCTCGAGAAGAAGACGCTTCTACGTACGAAATAAAATGATTCCCCACCTTTACCGCTTATAGTATCGTCCGCGTTTCGGGCTCGCGTTGACAGCGAGAATCGAGTTCGACTTCTTTATATTTCGAATACGTTTTTATTAAGGTAATATAAGTGGTTGATCCGCCTTCGTACGCGCTGCCAACGTAAATCGTATACTACCTTTATTTATATAGTTTAAGAAAAAAAAAAAAAAAAATAGTCGCACGCGCCCCGTCTCGCGCGCGCGCGCCCTTTTCGCGAACCAGTCTGAATTTGCAACGAGCGTAAAGCTACGAAGGCTTTATCCTTTAGGATATAATAGAATGAAAAATATTTGTTTCGGAGTTTGAGTAGCTTAGCGAGCGTTGTAATCTCCGATCGCGGTATGTCGGTAAAAGAGAATGATTATCGCTGGTTGGCTGAAGGTTTTTAAAGGTGATAAAATCTATTGGTAGACGATGTCGTCTATTCCCGAAGGACGTCGCGAGTTTCTCGACTTTTTAACCTAATTTGAAATTGCTTCTTCGTCTTCGTAAAGATTGGACAGCCGCGAAAATAGACCCGAAACTAAACTAACAAGATGGTTGAGTGAACCAAAGATAATAATTGTAGCCTAGTCCTAGTCGCTGATACCTTTTTCGCTTCAGTACAGTACATAGATAGGGTTGTAAATGTAGGTGTTTCGTTCGGGAGCGAGTCTATTTGTAGGCGAAACTAAAATCGAATACTCGGAGTCGTTTCTTTTATTTTTGTTTAAAGGTATAGTGAAATATATAAAATTTGAATAACGGCGTCTTGTCTCGAAGCTCCTCCCGGGGGAAGGCAAAGATAAAAGATGGAAGCGCAGAATATTTTGGGGAAAAAATGCGCCCTATAACATTTCAACTCCATTTATTAGAATTTGGAGACCCCGCGCACCTCTATGACGCGAAACTCAACTAGGATCTCACCTTGGCGTAAAGGGATAATGAAATCTCGTATTTCACCTTTGAAATATACGTTTCAAATGGTTAAAAAAAAGTTGTCAAAATATCCATTAGCGTAGCCGCGTTAACCAATGAAATGGCGTTATTTCCGTATTGAAATTGTAATATTATACGAGTCACTTAGCGTTGCCGATCGCGTATCAATCATCGCTTCACTTTGAACTTAGATATGTAAATGGCGCTCTAATGGAAATTGATATTCGTCGCTAATGGTGTTTGGTCAACATTTTAACTATTAATATTTGGACACTAATAGCGCGCTTTTCCCAAATAGTTTCAAAAGGGGGGGGGGGCGAGGGTTGATTGATTATGATGGACTTTTCCCCCAAATATTTTGCTGGCCCTGGTTTTAATATTTAGCGGCGGTCAACCGTGCGGGGGGGGATGGGGAAATATACCCCGATCGGGATGTATTGGGGGGGGCGGCGACAGACGCGTTTTACGACCTTTGCAACCGCCGATCTGTGTATTTGTAGGTTTGTTCATTTTCGGCCCACGCGGAAAGGGAAACGCCCACCCATCGCCAAGCCCCCCCCCCCTGCCCCTTCTACATATAACCCCGAGCCCCGTTCCACGAGGGGTGCCCGAAAGTTGACTCCGTATCAGCGCCATTGAAGGGTTCCATTCCTACCGGAAGTTCCTTAATTGGGCCAATGGGGTTTTATATTAGGAAACCTTTCTTCCGGTTACAGTTGAAACCCGTAACAAGTAGACGCAGTATCTTAATAAGCGAGCTAATAAATAAAGCTATAACCAAGAGCGTCCTCTAACGGCAAACTAAAAAAACAGCTAGGGCGAAAGTCTTCCAACTTAAAGCCACGTTTTCAATCGAGAGATTTGTTGCCAAAAATGTTCCGCTATAGATATTGACCTTGGAACCAAAAAGTTGCTCTTTTGGACGAAAAAAATTAATTTGCCATCCCTACGTTCATTTTCGGGGAGTTCGAATTAGTTTCTTCGTGGTTTGCTCTATTTATTAGTTAATTAGTTCGTTGATTTCCATATCTATAATAATTAGAAGCCCCGAGTATTCGCGACACTCCTTAGCGTTCGCTTTCTAATTACTTATTTCTACTAATGACGATAATTAAAAAGTTAATTTCGCCAATCTCTAGGCGATTAAATGAGCCGAAATTAGGTTTTTTTTTAATTCGTTTGGGTTTAATCGTAACGAAATAAATGTGGATGTTCCGCTTTAAAAGCGCGCTGTTCTAGACACGAAATTATAACGTTTCATTTGCAGCCGCGCTCTGGATTGAAACAAATCGATTTTGTTGACTAGGCTTCGCGTTAGTTCTCCGTTTCCGAGGTTTGTTCGACGACGGAAGCTTTTAATCATCCTCCTTTTATTTTCTAGTTTTCTTTTAAAAATAGCTTTAATTATTATTCCCCGTTAAGCCTCGGCTTCTACCTATAAATATTAAAACGGACATTTTAATAATAATAATAATGGAGTCGCTTCCCAGCACGAAATTTAAATTAAAATTAGATTCTTCTAAGAATAATTTGGAATCTGGAAAATGAAAAATGAATTTTTCCGCCAGGTGGCGCTCGTTCTCATCGGGTCGCGTTCCTATTAAAGATATTTTATTTCCCGGTCGTCGTGTTTTACTCCGCTCTTAATTATATATATATAGGTATAGATATATAGGCGACCGAGGCTTAAGGAAAAGGGACTATAAAGTTTGAATTAATGCCGCGATTTGAAGACAGACTGAATAAAAATTGCATTCTAGGAGATGGGAAAACTACTTCATTCCGCGTAATGTTTTAGTCATCGTTCTCGCCACGGATATAGCGTACGGGAACGGGGGGAGGGAAGAAGAATGAAGATTCGGCCATTCGAGGAATTCCAAAAAAAAAAAAAAAATAGCCATCGAATCGTATCAATTTTAAGTTGTCCCTGAAAAGCGAATAAAAAAGGATTTCCCCCCGCCTTCGGTAACGCTGCCGAGTTAAATCCGCTCCCTCCCTCTCCCTCCCGGAATAAACGGAATATCTTTTTCATTCTCGCTTTTTCCGGATGAGAATCTGTCAAGTTGGCGCGGCTTCGTTCCCGAAGCAATTTCATCGAAGCTATACGTTATAAAACGCGGGCTTAACTATAACGCGAGGGTCTCCCGCCTACGTCTTCGTTACTTCTAAGTCAATAAACTAACGCGTGTCTCGAGAAAGAAGCTCTTTCCCTATACATCCATTTCAAAGTCTTCTTTTTATTTCTTGGGCCTTTTTCTTCCTCCCTCCTCCATCTTCTTCTTCTTCTTCTTCTTTGGACGTTCTAATGTTAGTTTGTTACTAAGAAACGCGCTCTCAACTCGTGTATAGTCAAAAAAGGAACCCTTTAGCTTTGGGCGCGAATGTACCCGATCCAATCATATTGACACGAAATATTACGTTGTAGTTGTAGTTACCCGAAAATGAACCTAATTCCTTTGGTTCTAGATCAAGTTTCAAAGGCTTAGACACGAGGGGAAGGTTAGATAGTAGCCAATATCCAGCGGGGATTTATGATTGGATAGTTCTATAGGAGGGGGGGGGGGCTCGTGACGTAACGAAACTCTTCGAATCTTCCATTAAATGTTTGCGCTCCCCATTCTCAAATACGATCAGTTTTTCCACGAAATTAAATTAATACGAGGTGTGATTTCTTCCTTACGCGTCTCTCGAACCAACTTGTTTCATATTTTTTTTTATTTGCGTTGTTCTGAATCATGTCTGAAAGTCGTACGGGCTCGATGATTGAGGATTGTTCCCCAAAAAATGATCGCGTTCAATTGAACCCTCCTCTTTCTAACCCGCGTCTCTAACTATACACCTCGCGAGAGGGTTAGGGGGAAGTTCAAAAATGATGTCTGCTAGGCCATTTTTCCCGCCATAACATCCGAGAGAGTGTCATTTATATTTGGCCCCAACTGCGTTACGCCAACCCCGCCAAGGCTTAAATCCATCTTGTTTTGTTCGAAGCCTATAGCCAAGAACTTAAAATAGATGACGTTACCCCCCGTTATTTTAAAACTCCGCTACCCTCTAGGTCCGGTTACGTCTAGTAGTAGTAGTAGTATTATTAGTAGCCCCCGCACCCGCCAATCGAAATTTTACGACGCCGATAATAAATCGGAACGAACAATTTTTCCAAGGGTTAGTTACGCCATTAAAATAAATAATAGTTACGAAGCTATTTTCCCGCCATTTTTCGTGTCGATAATTGGAGGCCGACGTCACGCGCCCATAGATGTATAGAAATGAGCTAGATCCGCAACCCTACCAAAGTCACGCGCCAAAAATGTCAGGAATAGAAAATATTTGCACGCGCTAATGCGCGCCTTTGACTCTACGAATGTCACGCGCCAAAATGTCAGGAATAGAAAATATTTTGCACGCGCTTATACTCGCCTATGACTGGACAAATGTCACGCGCCAGAGGGAGGACGCGTTGTCGTAGTTTATTTTCGAATAAACTTTATTCGTTTAAAAATGTGCCACTAACTCTTTAGGAACTTAGTCAAAGATCGCTTTATAGAACGTATATCCGTAACCCCTTTTATGTTGTCCCCTTCCCCACTCTTCCCCCGGCTTCATTCCCTTCAACCCCCCCTTACGTATCGCGGATGGTGGACGCCATTAGTCAAGTTTCGCGAAATAACTTTTTCTTAACTTAGTTATATATATCTCTATATATTGGGGCGGATTTCTTTTCGAGGTTAAACCGCGAACGGGGAAAGAAATCTACTTTCTTTAGCATTCGTATTTAATACGGGAGTATCTCTCCGCCTCAGCCTCGTCTCTATTCCCCATTTCCCCCCCGACAAATAGATGGAAGAAAAGGAGAGTAGATTGGAGGGAGCCGCTCCGGGGGAAAAGAAGAAAATGTTAACCGAAAAACAGATGTCAGAGCGGAAAAAGCGCCCCCCCCCCCTTATAACCCTCTCCGCCTCGGTATAGGAATTGTATGGTTTCGGTTACAGTTACGTAGATGGTCCTTCTCCGATAACTATATAGCTATAGCGCTACGTACGCCGGGGATTGTGGGGGGGGGGCTCGTTATCCCGATTGATTTAAAGGGGAACCAACCCCTTATTTCTATTTGTAAGAATTAAAATTAGTTAATCGCTCGTTAATCCTAGGACTGATACGAAGATGCTATTTCTACTAACAGATCTATTAAAAAAAGCGCTTGATTTTGCGCTTCATCCTCCCTTTAACTCTATTTAATTCGGGTTACGAATAAGCGTAGGAGACGAGCTAATTAGTTCGAGGAAAATTTAAAATATCCAAACTAGATCTATTTGTCTCGATTTGCGCCATAATTTCTCTTCCATTTTCTTAAAATTCCGATTGATTTCTCGGTGACTTGACTCCATTTTAAATTAGCTTAAATATTTGTTTCGACACTTCTGATTTCTCCGAACGTTGAGCCTCTTGGTTTCGAGAGCTCCGAAACACTTTGAATTTAACTATAGTTTGGGATAGATAAAAAGCACTCGAATACTGTTTAAATAATTCGTGGAATATTTGCTCGGGATATTAGAAGGGCAAAGGTCAGGATGACGCGCTCCATCTCCGACTATTTGTATATTGAGCCGCGTAAGGAAATTGAAATTGCGTTACGAATAATGTAAGAAATCCCAGTCGTGTCAATGTCCCTTTAAGAAGATGTATATAAAAGCTACGTATGTCAGATAGGGATTGGGTTGGGGGCTAGGGAGGGGTTAGAGGGGGGCGGGGGCATCGCCGACTAAGAGTATTCTATTTTTATTCCTATCTTATAGGTTGCTTAATGTCTAATGGTCGAGCTCGGTTGCCGGCCCATCCAGCTATCTTCAAACTAACGACCGGGTGGGCGAGGACACGGGGGAGGGGAGGGGGGGGGCTGCTGCCCGAGATATCTATCTATATATATCTCCTTTAAGAGGTTGTCAAGGGGCCTCTCCTCTTAAGAACCCCCCTTCCACCACCTTTTAGTCCCTACTATTATTACTAGTATCTCTCCGCGATCTGATTGGCTCTCGTCGTTCGTTATAGGCTCGTCGAGGAAACAAACTTAATTACGTTAACTTCCAAATTGCATTCGTATTCTATCTACCGCGTTTCTTAATTTCTTTTCCATTTGAATCATTTGCATCTACGGCAATTAGTTCATTTTTTAACGAAGATTAAAATTAATTAATTTCACAGCGATTAAGCTTTTTCATCTAATTAATTAACAACAATATAGAAATAGATTTATTACGTTTTTACGCTTAAAAATTTTAAATTTCTATTAATTTCAACGGGGAAATTTGTCAGGGAAACCTGAAAAAGTTGGGGAATTTTTTAATTCAGAGAACGCGATCGCCTTCTACGTTATGGGCCCATCATCGTCATCCGTAACGCAATTTCAATTTCCTTAAAAATTTCAGTTATTATCCAATCAAAACGCCTCATTTTTCTAATAGAAATGACGTTAAAATCGAGGACATGTCTATTCCGGGGCATAACTAATAGAAAATCCGCGGCAATTCGTGGAGTTAAGGCGCGTTTTCAATCCAGATATGCTTTTGGGCCCTCCACTTAACCGTTATTAATATTTCCATTATATTTAATCCATAAATGTTGATTGAGAACGTGGCTTAATTCTTTGTCGTCTTATCGCGTCTTCTAATCCCCCCCCTCTAGCTATAGATCTATTGTTTTATGGTTAGACGTTCGCTACACTCGACAACTAGAAGGTTCTCTTTAGCGCCCGGGCCCCATATATTACGTCGCTTCCGCCGGGGCATGGGGGGCCCGGGGGGGGGGGTTTGGAGGTAACGTTAACGGTGTTTGCTATGACGTTATTCTTCTCCTACCCGCAATGGGGGGAGGGGGGAGGAAGCTTAATATCCAGCTATAACCATACTGTTTATTGTTGAAAGGAAGTTAAGGAAGGGTTGGGGTTGGGGGGGGGGGCTAACCCCAATGGAGGTGTCTCGTAAAACCACGCCTCAAACTCTTTTCCTTATATCACCGAGTTTATTTAGGGTCAGGTTCTTTTTTCTATAAAACGGTGGATGTTGGGGAAACGCGTTATAGCTATTTAATAGCCCCAAAAACTTTATTACTTCGACTTCAAATAAAATGCTTTTAATTTTACGCTAATTATTATAATTAATTTCTGATAATTTGATTGGTTCGTACGATTTGAAACGCGCGAGAGATTGGTCAACTTAACTCGGAAGCGACCTCGAAGCTATCTCTCCTTTCTTAATATCTAACATATTAATCTTTACCCCTATATATATATTAGGCTTTAAATCCGCTAACGACTTTAATTGAATTTAATTTCTCCACTCTTTAACCTCGAGTCAGTTCGATAGATCGATTAAGTACGAAGCTATACCCTCTCATTAATCCGTTTCTAAAGAAGTAGAGATGGAATGGAGCGATAGCTTCCGTACGTATTGTACTTTAAAATTGAAGCGAGCACGCGCGCGCTCACGCGACCGCGACTTCGAATCTCGCGCCAGATTAAAATCGCGTCAGTTTCTGATGGCAGCTTTATGGAAGGCGGGGGATGTACTGGTCCGCTTGATTAGGACGCGTCCTTGCCCTTGGCCATATCTATCGATTGTATTTGGGCTCATAGAGCGCGCTCTAATTTAAAGACGCGGCCTTTATCGCTTCCCCAAATTCGATTATCGAGACGTAGCCTAGAGGGAGCCGCTACCTTTCGTACTTAGTGTCAACTCGAAACGAAATTCGACGATTATTTTAACTACTATAAGAATAATTTAGGAAAATCACCTAATTTTAGTTTGTAAAACTTTTCTTTTTTAATTTTCCCTTTAAAATGAATTAATTTCTTAATGTCGATGCGAACTGGACCCTCTAAACGGCGGTGACGTATGTCGGCGTAAAATTGCGCCTCCGGAAGCAAAAATCGATGAAGCCCCCTTTAACCCCCGCGGTCGTCGACAAATTTGCTCATTTCGGGTTTGGAAGTCCGAACCGATCACTTCCCCGTAGGTGGGGGGGGGGGGGGGCTTAGTTATCCGGATGACCCCGAATGACCTTTTCCTCGGTCAAATTTTAAGTGGCTTTATATAATTTTATAGAAGAGAAATTTGACATAAATTGTTACGAGAGTAAATTACGTATATGGGTCGGGGAGGGGAGGGGGAAGGGGATTGGAAGCGTAATGGAAAAGGAGCTATATATTATTCGAGTAATTACTCTACCGCTGAATATGTTAAGTTTATTTAAACGAATACGAGCGACAAAATAAATTCCGAATTAAATTTTAACGCGCGTTAAAATGCGGCCGCCTTTGCGCTATTATAACATTTCATTCGACAAATATTCAACCGTTTTCTCGAAGAGAATATTTGAATTTAAATCCTCGCTTTTCAAGGAGTGAAATTGCAATTTAAATTGAAAGGGGGGGGGGGGCGAGTGGCTACGTTCGCGCTGAAGTTGTATTTAATTTATTTTCCCGCTTGGCTTGGCGCGCACTCCCCCCCCCCCCCCCCCCTCCTAGAACTCAATTTGAAGTTGTACCCCAATCTTAGTATTAGTATTTCACTGTTAGCCGTCTTGTTTATAATATTGTTTTTATCGTACGTCACTCGTCCGTAAAAATGTCCGCCGTTGTTGATTGGCCGATCAATCTCCGTTACGGTTGACTTTTCATCCGTCAATGCGATCGAGCGGGCGCGACATTTTGCAATTTCTACGTCTTGAAATGTTTTATTTCGTATAATATTCCTATTTACCGAAATATTTTATTAGTCTCGTCTCGAGATGGACCTCGTTAAAAGCTTATCTCTATACTCGCTCTCGAGTTTTAATAGAAATGGCCCGTCTATACTTATTTATTTATTTATGCGGTAAATAAAATCGCGAGACGTTCGGAACTCGTCAGTCTTGGTTTTCAGTTCCGGTCTATCTCTCGTATAGTACCGGCCATTATTCGAGGGCTTTTACGCTAAAGCTTAGTTGCGGCAAACTCCGCTCGAATCTCCTTTTTCTTTTTTAGCGCGAGAAATCGGCACGCGCCATTTTCTTTTGGAATCATCCCGAATTTGCAACGCGGTCCGAATTTAATTCAAACTATATTTCTATTTTTATTCTCCGATATAAAAGGGTTAGCGTAGGTTGTCGCGCGCTGAAAATTCCGATCGATTATCCGAATGTGGCTCGCGCGATATTCTTTTTATATTTCTTTTGGAATAAATTCAGTCGACGCGTTAGCGCCTATCGTTATGGGCCGATCGCCGCGTTTAATACCGTATTAAAAAGACGTAAATTGATCCCCCGATTCCCCCCGCTAAATATATATCCGAATTTTAATATCCCTTTGTCAACTCGAAATATTTTCGACGCCGAGGCTTAAGTCAATATTCGAATTTCCTATTAAAATTCTAGTCTCGGTCGACCGACGCTTCTTATAATATAATATCGGCGCGCCGTTTTATCTCTCTATTATAATTAATACGGTCAAAGGCGGAGTGGCGCCGTTACTCGGTTAAATCTTTTCTTAAATAATTATTTTTCCTAAAATTGAGCCGCTGGCGAGTAAAGTATCTTCAAGAGGTCGTTAGTGGCTTCTTAAAAAATTCCCGAAATTGCGAACTCGATCCGATAAGGTGGAGAATTTTGAGTTGAAAGGTCACGCGCCGTTTATCGATCTCGTCGCGCGCGGTCCGCTTTTAATCTAAATTTGAGGCTTCGGAATTCGCGCCGAGTTTAAACAGCCGCTATCCCGGTTTATAGGTTATAGGCTCGCGGTCTCGCTGATATTAACTCCCCCTCCCCCTTCCCCTTCCCCTTCCTCGTTCCGGAATTCGATTGGTCAAAAGGTCAGAGTTGAAAGGCAGCCCGAGGTTATAGTAAACGCGCCAGTATAGATAGGAACGCTTTAAGTCGGACGTCGATTCCTATATAGCTTTTGTATAAATAGTCCTTGTTTCGAAACTCTCGGCCGCTTGATTGGTTGGTTGGCCTCGGGCTTGTTAGTTACGCGATAAATCGAATTAAACGGATGGACGTTTATTTAAGCGCGCGTTTAGAGCCGTGATAAACGGGACTGTTATTAAAAGATAGGAAACTCGACTTGATATATTGTCGTCAATAATTGGAGAATTCTCACGGTCTATTGAGAATGGATTCAATATCGAGCTATGGTCGCGTTTAAATAGAACGATAAAATTCCAAATATTATCCGTAGGAATTGGAAAACAGCGCTGACTGTCGCTGATTTTCGTAATAATCGTTATTGGATAAGAAATGTTTCTTATTCGCGCCACTAACCCTTTATTGCCGACAGAGCAAACACGGGTCTACGGAATGCGACGCCAATTTTGGAGTTCGGTCCGTGATCGAAAGGGGAAGTTAAACCAAACGAGCTTTATGACGTCTATCTAAACACGAACGGGCTGTTTATAATACGCCAAATGGGATCCCGAGTTAAGCCTCGGCGCCTTAAACCTCTTCCCCGGTTTACCTTCAAACTCTAGAAATTATTATAATATCAACTGGAAAATAAATTATTTACTCGAAGGATCGCTGACACTCGCCAAAATCCCGTTCATTTTTAGCCCAAAATCCAAAAATCGCCGGTTCTCTAATATGAGAAAATAACATTGATCTCTCCCAATGTTATCGCCTTTAAATTCTCAAAAACTCTTGAAAAATCTTTTACAAAATAATGGCGAGCGTCCGATCCCTCGGATTCGATCAATTTTTTCAAATTTCTCCGTTTTTTCTTCTTCTATTTAACGCGGCTAGCCGCGTTTCGCGTTCACATTGGGAATTGTAGCGTGAATGCGCCTTTAAATCGAAACGTCTCTATCCCGGAATGTATTTCTTTATCGAAATATCTCGCGCGAGCCACCTCGCTTTTCTTATATATATTTTAGATTTCCTCGCGCCAATTTAAGTTTACAGCGCGCGCGCTTCTTATTGCCCCCTTTCTTTATCCTTTAAATCTTAGGACGATTGCGCGCGCGTCCTAGCTTCGCACGCGCTACCGAATAAGCGCCAGACAATGAAATCCAAGAATTCACGCGCTATTTTCGTACCTATTTTTATTCGCTACGCGGTTTTAACGCTATGTATTATTGCGCGTAAACTTTTACTCGTTGTAAACAAACTTGGTATATTATTTATATATATATATATTGTATCGCGTGTGGGTGGAGGGGTGTTGGGTTTTCTCTCGTCGTGACGTACGATTAGATTGGGTTTTGCCGGCGGGGTTGAAGGGGGTGGGGAGGGAGCGTAGGAAAAGATAGATGGTGCGCGCTTCCGTTTTTCTCTAAGAATCTTCTATACTTTTAGTAGATAACGGGGCAACGTGAAATATTTCCACGTTAAAGGGTGCAACGTTCGAAATATTCTTTCCTTTTCCCGTTCATTTTTCAACGTCAGTTGACATTGAAGCCTAAGGCCCCATCATCGAAAACCAGCTTCCAATCCAAAGTAACTCCTTCAAATTAATGCCCGAAAATAAGTTCAGACCCCAAAATTAAATTTGAAATAGTTTGCCCGTGATCTATATAGAAACTTTATATAAAAATTTTCAACCGTTTTCTCGTAAAGAAGATTTGAAATTTGCGACTTTTTAAACTCTGAAACTCTTACTGAAATATTTACTTAAAAATGAAATTGAAATTTTTGCCAAATTAACCTTAAAATGTTTCCCAATTCTCGTTTAAATTTGTAGGAATATTTTTTGGCCCACAAATTCTGATTGATATTTGGGCCCAATATTTGCTCTCTATTTTTCTCGTTATTATTGTAGTTAGTGAATTTTTGCTCCCAGGACGTATATCTATAAAGCACTCATTTTTTATCCTCGGTTGGGGTTGGGGGCGAGGGGGGGGGGGGGGGTCCTTTTCCTCCTTCACTCTTCTCTTCCCTCATCCAAGCGAGTCTTTGAAGTATAGAATGTAGCGTATAACGTTTGAAAGGATAAGAGGGGGGGTTGGGGTTGGGGGGTTGAGAAGAATTGATGAAGCGACACTGAAGCTTATTTCCAGCGCCGCTCCGGGGAAGAAAGAAATTTCGCATTTCACTTTTTTTTTCTTTCCCAAAAATCTCTTCGCGTCGCAGTTTGGGTCTTTGGGAATCTTGGCCCCCTTCCCCGCGCACTCCCCCCCCCTCTTTCCGTTTCGCTCTCGTAATTCCGTTTATTTCTCCCTCCCAACCCCCAAACCTACCCTGAAAGCAATCCGGCCAAATTTTTCATTCGTCAAATAATTACTCCGACTTATTTCGACCGAAACGAAAACCAAACTGCAAATATTCGGAAAATCGGAGTTGAATCGGATTTAACTCGGTTTATTTCTAGCTCCTTTTCTATAGTCTATTGCCTGGCAACCGTAACATTAGCTTCGTAATTGCTCGGAGCCCGAACGCGGCAAAAAAGCGTAGAAAATAAAAAGCTCTCAAATAAATCGTATTTAAAATAAATTAAAATAAAATTTAAAATTCCGTATTATCCGTTTGTTTAAAACGTCGAATATTTACGAATCCACTTATCCGAGTTATACAATTCCTTAAACGTCGATTTTATCCAAAAATCGGATTAAGAACTTATCCATCTTTATCCGTTTTAATCCTCGAAGTAATTCGTTAATAGATTAAGCTTGGAACGTTTATCTTCGGATAAAGCCCATCTTTAATCCGAATTATCCGAACGATTAAGGAGAGGAATTCCTGATGATTTTAAAGGGCTAAATTATGGAGAGGATAACCCGGCCTTTATATTCTTTCGTTTCATCCCACCTCCGCTTCTATAAAAGCCTTGGGACAACGACTTCTTTTGACGAGGCTGAAAAAGGGGGCGTGCTTATAGAAAGAAGCGACTCGCTAAATTCAAATGGGCTTCTCCCCCCCCACCCCCCGACCCCCAAATATGGAGTAATAAATGGTAAAAGGTACGAGGGGGCCCACCAAACCCCCATTCTTCGCCTTCATCGACGGGGAGGGGGTCAAAGGACAGCCTGATGGTGGAGCTAGGACGAAAAGGAGAAGAATGGGGGCGGGGGGGGGGGGGGGTTTGGAAGAAGCGAGAACCCCCGGCCCCCAACCCTAATTTGATTATTATAACTCTTTGGTGGAAGCGAGTGAAGTTGGCGCTTTTCGATGAATATTCATTTTGAGGTTGCTACGGGCGCGTCGCCATTGGGGGGGAGTGACCCATCCCCCGCTGTACTCGCGTTTTTGACTGTTTCTGGGAAGCGGGGCGATGAACGAGCATTAAGAGCTCTATCCGCATCGGCTAATCAATTTATTTCCTAGTACTTTCGCTAGAATGACTAGGCGTAGAATCCCTCCTTATAGAAAAAACCCGTTTTCCACCTTAGTTTAAATACTGCTGGTCGTTCGTGATACCAGTTTTTAAGTGAGCCAAGGCTTAAGGTACTCGAGTTCGCGGACTTCGAAGTGGAGAAGTTCATTCTCCCTTTGCTTTAATTTCCATCTCCGACAAAGTATTATCGTTAAATCGATTTTAAATCCAATATATATAATAATAATTATACACATTTTTTCAAAGAGTTACCGGGGCAAATACAAACGTTTAAGCCGGATTCACACGGAGCTATTTTCACGCGTTTGACGCTCGCGCGCTAATGATACTTCTGTTCGCGCGCGAGCGTGGAACGCGTGAAAATAGCTCCGTTCAGATTAGCCTTTAGAATTGACGCGAAACGTGAAATAAAACGAACCAAACGCGAATAATTATAAAATTAAATGAACGCGAGTTAAAAAATATGAGTTTTCAACTGGGCCATTTTGTCCAAGTTCTATAGGAACGTCTGTCTGTAAGGAACGCTAGAAGATCCAATACTTACTATAATTCGTAATAATATAATTTCTACCTCGAATTTGGTCGTGATTCATTTTGGGGTCGGGGGCCATTTTTGTAATTGTCAACTGAAGTCGTTTTTAGTTTGACTTAATTAAGTACCGGTCTGTTTTTCCCAACGTTAGGTATTCAATAATTAGCGGATTGCTACGAAGTTGGGAATGGATTTAGTGGCGACTCGGTGTTGGGTCGAGTTGAGTTTGGGTCGAAAGGGTGGGCGAAGTCGCGACAGTAGGGGGGCGCGGCGGGGCGGAAATATTTGGTCAGGGTGCCTGGCGCGCATTTTTGTATTTTTCCGCTCGAGCTGAGCGTGATGAGAAAACACGTCGGAGGCGAGCGAGCGAAGCGACGGAAGGCGGGTGGGGCGGGCGCCCTACACTGACGGCCCGTCTCTTTTATCGCCCACCCGCCGAGCTAGAACTTGTTTGATATATTTCGCCTTTGTCCTTCTATATATACTGGGAAGCGAGGCTAGTAGCGTTCGCGGGGCGTCCGACAACCTTGACATATTCTACGCTCTTTTAACCGCGGTGTATCCCTCCGCCCCGCTTTCGGCTTCGTCGCTTCGCGTCTCGCGAACGAAAGAGAGAGTGAATAATGGAGGGCTTTTAATTTTCCGACCAAAATGCATTTTCCACTCCCGTTTTTCCGAAGGGCTTTTACTCCTTTTTTTTTATTTTTCTTTTTCCGCGAGTAGCGAGGTTCCGTTTAACTCGGCGATACAATTAAGATTAAGGCTACGTCCCTCTTTATCTCTAAGGTTTTATTTGGAACGAGATAGGAAGGAGGATAAGCGTCGTCACGAGCCGCGTCGTTTTTATAAAATAGCGTCTAGATTGAAGCTCGCGCTCACGCGCGGCCGTCTCGCGATCTTTAATTTAATATCAGTTGGAGTTTACTACATTGGCTAAGGTAGGCGCCCCCTTTTAACTCTATCATTCTTTTATGATAGAGATACTAAGACGTATCACTTCGCCCTCGCGCCGTAACTTTCGTACGAAATATAGAAGCGCGCGCGTGAGATTTTTTTTTTTCTAATTTAATTTCAGCTTGAGTTTACAGTTCTGGCAAAGGTAGAGCGTCCCCTTATATCCTATTTACGACTAATTGGCTTTTAGTATAGAATGTACCTTTATCCGCTTGTCGCGACTTTAAACTTCGTTAAAACCACGGTTCACCAAACTTTAATTGGTTTTTTAGACGCCGCGTGTACGGTTCGTCTATTTTGAACAAATTTTCTGAGACGATTTTTGCGTGACGTCGCTATTCCTTTAAATTTCAACCAATGATCTTCGGTTCCGTAAATTGCGACTGTTTATTCGCTACCGCGACAACGTCTCCTAAACGCGTTGGTTTCAAACACTATTTTGAGCTAGAGGCGAAACTAAAAAGTGGTGAAACTGAAAAAGAAGTTTTTATCGAAAGCGAAGCGTTGTTTGGTCAATATTTGCTGTAGTCGGAGGTGTAGGCCCGGGTTTAAAAGGTCACCAGGGCGTCTGCCCCGCTTCCCCGCCCACCGTAAGCCCCGTCTCTCTCTCTCTTCCGGGCGGAAGTCCCTTTTGGCGCGCCGAGGCCCGACCAATCAATAACCAGACAAAACCAACCAGCCATTCAAAAACTCTAAGCTATATCGAAGCCCCCTCGTCCATTTTCACCAAACTTCAATTTTAACAAAAATATCCTTGAAAGAATGACTTTCAAAAATTTATTTTAATTTTCGTTTCGTATTTATCCGAGTAATCTAATTACTTTACCAAAAACTTGGATATTTTTTCATCGCGAATCGTAATTGAAATTAATCTTAGTCGTAACGTTATTTCTATGGCCCCTGTAAAAGCGTTTCAACCTCTGAGCTTCGACGCGTTAGGGAAAGCGCAAATATAGTAACGTTATTTCTATGGCCCCTGTAGAAGCGCTTCAACGTGTGAGCATCAGGGTGTTAGGAAAAGCTCAGTGTTAATAATAGGCGTTTCCGCATTCATGGAGATATTGACGTAGCTAAAACTAGTTTTTTAATATAGTAACGTAAAAGATTATTACTTAGGCGTTATCCCTTATCTATTAGGCTTAAAAAACTATTTGCGCGATGCACTATAGAGTTGTAATATTGTTTGTATGACGTGTTTATATCCGCGGGAGCGTCGTTTTATAATTTATTAATGTCGAATTAATGTCTTAAGCCTTTGTTCCGTTTCTATTAATATTATACAACGCGAGTATCTCATCATATCTAGATTTATTTGCCATCTTCGTTTCGGTATAACCTTACGTATACCGGTCGACGCGGGTCTAGGGGGGGCCGGGGGGATAGATAGTAGGGGGGGTGGTTGTTTCCATTTGTAGACCCGTCGACGCGCGTAATTGATGACGAGGGAGTGTTGCGCTACGCCGACGCCGCCAACGCTCTATAACCGATTCCTATCCGTAACCCCCTCACCCCTTGACCCCTTCTTGTACTAATAATACCGAATACACGCCCCCCCCCCCCACCCCAACCCCCACGAATAACAGCGCGGAACCAGGATTCCGAATGTGTTACGAGCCTCCAATCGCTATAAGTATTATATTGAGTTGTTATTCGTCGAATTCGCTCCCTAGCGGCCATTTCCCAATTTTTCAAATATCAATTAACCTTACTAATTTCGTGCAAATTAAAACGCCGAGACGAGACGAACGGGAAATTAAAATTCGTTAGTTTGAAAGAGCCGGCATCTTGTCAGAAATAATTTCATAGTACCAATTTGGAATTAATTTGCGAGCCAAGGCTTAGCGACGAAATTGAAAAAGAAAATGGAGGGATGACGGTCAATTTGGTCAATTCTTTGCCTTTATATCTATCTGTCGGCGTTCTTGGTATTCCCATCGGGCTCGTTTCTCGGTATCCCCATTCTTTCGACGCTATAATAATTTTCGCGCCAATTCCTTCTTCATCCCCTCCCCCCCCCCCATTCGCGAACTGGTTGAAAATGAGTGAATGAGTATAGATCCGCGAGCGTGGAGCGTCGCTCGCTCGAAGCCGATCATTCCACATTTCTTTTCAATTCCCGACTGGATCGTAAATTCGCCCCCCCCCCCCGGGCTCGGAACCCCCCAAATACGAAAAGATCTATAAAATATAGGTATAAAAGATTGGCAAGAACCGAGGGCTTTCAATTATACGCCTCCATGGGGATCGAGACCAGCGCTACTCAAAGACAGAACCCCCCCCCCCCCCATCAACCCCAGACCCCAAAAACTCGCGATTTCGGGTCACCATCTGTCACCATTTTTCGGGAAAGCGTACGGATTAGATTTTTAGTTTTATCATTATATTAAATCGGCCGAATTCCAAATGAAAATCTATCGGATGAAACCAGTTCTAACTGTAATGTTTTAAGCCTTTCAACTGATAGCTTATCCAGCAACAATTAATAAAAGTTCAACAAACTCCCGCTCCTAGATATCCATTTAGATTGAATATCGCGTCTAAAGGCGGCTCTAGTTATTAGTCTATAGGGAAGGACGGACGGGGAACTATATTATAGGGGGGGGGGGGGCGTCTATTTTGTTGTCGTCCTTCGCTTTAATGATCTCTTTCTGGTCGCAAACTCGAACCGCGTTTACTCCGGACAAACATTTTCTATTATATTTATTTAAATCGGTCGAACGCTATCGCCGGCTATTTCCTGCCCCCCGACCCCCAACCCCCAACCCCCGCGCTTGGATGGATCAATGCATGCACCCCCTTTTATTTTCTACCTATAATATTAATAAGCAACGAACATCCGACCAACCAGCGAACGAGATCAACCGATTTTTAATCCCCGCTGTGGATTATTCTATAAAAAAACGGGTCGACAAATATTTAACGCGAATAGAAAAAAAAAATCACGCGCGCTCATAGACCAATCGGGAGTTGATTACGTTAGTCCTGTTTCCACCCGCGTTCAATACGTAGACGTAGACGTCAAACCTAAAACACTGGTTATAATTTATATTTCATTCTCCCTTTAATGACGAAACTTCTTAATCCGTTAAAACCAATAAATAAGCGTTTCATTTGGACTTTAAAAATATTAACGATAGATATATAGATTTTAAAATAGATTGAAACGTACGTATCCATGACGGTCGAGCTTCCTACGATACGATTGGCGGATTAATTATATTAATCCGCGTATTGACGAGACGAGTTCCGAATGGCGATTGACTTTTAATCGAGTTTCAATTGGTTCGCGGTCTTCTCCGGTTTGCCGGTTCGTCTCGGGGATCGAAGCGCGCCATTACTACGCTTCCCTCGTATATCATTAATGTAATTCTATAAATATTTCTATTCGTATCCGCGAATATTATAACAATGGCACCGGGAAACACCTTACAAGCTCGAAGCTCCGTTCCACTCAACCCCTAGTCCACCCCCCAACTGATAACATCTTGGCGTACGGAGAATAAGATATAGAACACTGATATAACAATCGAAATTAGTATCAAATTATCGTAAAAGCCCGGGGACCCCCCCTCCTCTTGCCCCCCCCCCCTCCTATCCACTTTCCCCATCGATAAAAGACAGAGGCTACGATCAAGGAGAAACGAATAAAGAGGGAGAGACATCTATGTCCATTTTTTTTCCCGTCTGTCTGTCAGTCGCGAACGCTAAACTTAAATACCATACTTTAAAGGTCGAAAATGAGAATAGATTAAAGGGAGACCCAAACCGAATTCTAAGTGTTTTTATCCTTAGAAATGAAATTAGTTAAGGAGCAACGAGCGAGTCCTTAAGACTTCGTATACCAGGCTTCGCTAATTGGTTCGTAACCCTTCAACTCCAACAAACTCGGCTGATCTCCGGATTTTCGCGGATTAAGTTTTAAATCCATTTCTAGTATACTGGTGGATTAAGCCGAAGGATCAAAAGATTATCATTCGTTTTTAGATTAAACGTGGTTTGATGAACCGTCTCTCCTTCTTTATCATTTTCTCCGCGCTCAGTCGTTCTCCAATCTAGGAAACGCGGATAATCTTGGGAAGGAGGAGGATTGGAGGGTTAGAGGGTTGGAATTGGATCTAGTGACGTGATTAATCACGGCTTTTCGGAGTTCGACACGAGCGGGCGGACGCGTATATAACAGTAGAGTACAGAGGTATAGACCGGGCGATAACGTCCCTCGCCCCGCAACCAATGACAGATACGACGAAAGAAACAATACGAGCAAAAACACATCGCTAAACGATTTGCTGAAAGGAGAGAGTAGGGAGCGACACCCAGCGGGGAGAAGGGAAAAGATATACTCGGTGGCGGACGGACGGACGGGAGAGAAATTAAGCGCCTTCAATCAATCGCCACTTTTAGCCACTGACACTTTATATAGCTCTTTCGATGACGTCATTGTTTACCCTTCTTCCGGAGCTCCGAGCGCGACGTTTATTCTATAAAGGGGCAACGCTAACCTAATAACAAATCCATTTCCTTATCGTTTCAAAATTATTACCAACAAATATTAAACTAGAAATTAAATTAAAATATATCTCTTAAATATCGATTCGCGGAGATCGGGGGAATTCATTCGCTTCGAAGGGTCACGGACCAATGAGCGAGGGCCCGTTGTTAAGGCCAGATCACCGTAAGACTAAGATCAATAGTTAACATTATTTTTATTTTTAAGTATCGCTCGAAATAACGCCGACTTTCCCGCCAGTATTTTCCAAAAAAAAAAAAAAAGCTCCTTAAACGCGATCGCTAAAAGAAAATCTATTCAAACTCGACGTTCTTTTATCGTTAAATTATCCAAAGTTTTTATTCCGACTGTTATAACTCGCGGGGGCGATATACGAAACGCGGCCAATAATAGTAAACTTATACGAAAATAATGAGCCAATGAGAAGAGGCTAAAAGATAGGAACGGGGATCGAAGGGAAAATGAAAAACAAAAAGGCCATTTTGAATAATTGATTTTAAGATTTTAATACGAACCGAACCAGCCGCGCGCGCGTCTTTTAACAATCTCTACGAAAAAAAAAATGATATAAAAACATCGGCGTCATAAGCTCTTTCCTCGAAAGAATGAACAAAAAAAAAAATTGTAATAATAAAATCGCCGTCGAGCGGGGGGAAAAAAAAGCTAAACAAAATATTCAACATTAGCGCATTGATTTTTCAATCGTTTCTTCCCCTGGCACCCAACTTCTCCCATTTAATCCGGCCCTTCCAATATTAATTCGCGATTCGAAGGAACCGAAGCTGGACCTTACCTTTAATTAAAACGAATTAGAGCGGAAGGCGAGTTGGCGCTCGCGAATGACGCAAACTCCGATCGCTTCGAAGATCTCGCGCTAGGATCGAGTTCAGTTCGCGTTACGCGTCACGCGCCATCCTAATCCCAGACCATTTTTTTCTTCGGTACAATATATTTAAACGAACGGAGACGCGAACTCCGACTGAAAAAAATGTCTCTATTTGTGCGCGCGCTTCCGCCCCTTTTGTCTCGCGCGCGCGGAATCAGTTTGAATTTGCGTCTCGCGCCGCGACTATCCGGCTTTCCCGCCCTTTTCTTTAAAAGAATGGAAGAACTCTAGCTTCGAGTACGCCGCGACCCGAACGCGACTCAAATTATAATTAATAACAAAGGGAATGAGAAACGGACAAAAAAAGGAAATAAAAAAATGGGAAAGGAAATAAAAAAGCATCTTCTTTCGCTCGGGCCATTTAATCTTTTTTTATTACGGGGCTCAAAACGTCGTTTTAACATTTTTAGTCGCGTCCCGCGAAACGCCAACGAGCCCGTACCAATAATATTATATTTAAATTCTATATTTAAAATAACAATAATATCTTGAAATATTCCTTTTAACTTTAAACGCTTTTGCGAAACAGTTTTATTGGAACGGAAGTTACGCGAGTATTTGTAAATTAGTAAACGGAGTCGAAGGGATCTACAATCTGTTCGTAACTCTGTTTTTGGCCAATCTTATTGGTCGCGTTTAACCTTCTTGTTTCGCGGCTGGATTTATTTCGTCGGCTAAGTATTTTTTGGCGACGAACGAAATGGTGGGTTGGTGGGCGGATGGGATGGGTGCTCCTCTCGGATTAGCGAATAATATCGCGCTTGAAAATGAAAATCGATACCTTTAAGGCTCTCGCTTTTGTATTTGAATGAGATTGCTCGAATTGGAAGAATTAAACGGGGAAAGACATCTTGAAAATGTCATCGCCTCTCCTCCTTAAGACTTTTATTTCGGAAAAGAGAATTTTTAACGAGAATACGTCTAAGGCTAATCCCCTTCAAACGATAGCTCGTAAAGCGAATAAATAATCCGGGGATTATCTCAATTCGGTCGATCCGTATTAGGTCATATCGGCTAAATATATTCGTATTCCGCCAAATATTTATAACCCTATATTTATATTTATAATATTGCTCGATGGTACTCTATTGGCAGGCCTTAAGAACCACGAACCAACATCCGGTTCTGTTCAGTCTCTTTGGCGTATTGGCGGGAGAGCGGCGAGGCTCATTAGTGTAGAGAAAACCCGTTTTTCAGACACCAGAGACGGGGGGGGGGGGCCGCTATGGTAAGGTATAAAGGGGGGGGGGTGGAGGTGGATCTTATAGCTGATTCTAATTAGGTTCTCATTAATTAGGGATCACTCCCGCTTTCTCTCTCCATAATATAACGGATTAACTAAAACCTCATTAATTTCGGATCCCCCGCCTTTAAAGGGAAGAAGAACGCCTAATATTAATTATTAAATCAATCCGGGATTAAACCGCTTACTTCTAGAATGGATTTCTTCCGTACTCGACTCGTAGCGTGATCCGAGGCATAAGTTAGTCTATAATATTCCATAGTAATTTACCATCTTAGCTTTATATTTTAAGGGGGGCGTTTCAGTCGACCTTTAAATAGGTCGATGAGTTGTGGGAGGAGGTGTTCTCGTCGTGGCAGACTGATCATAAATCATAGAGCTTGGAGGGGGGGGGGGCATAGCCGGATCCAAATCGGGAATTAGCATCGAATCCCGCCCACCCCGCTGCCCCACCGAAATAATTAGCACCCAGGCGGCATCCAGATCGGATTTCGCCCAAACGAACCCGCCACCCTAGCGCCATTTTTTTTCCCTTTTTTTTTTTTTTTTTTTTTTGTTCATCTGTCAATTCAGGGCTATAAAGATTTGAAGGGGGCGTAATGGTTTGAGGCAAATTGCCTATTGACAACCCTTTCTAAGTACTTCAAAACTAAGTACTTGAAAAAATACTTACGTCATGACGAATTATATCCGAAGAACTTAAAGGGGAAAAGAAGCTAGTATTTCTTAATCGATTTGAAACGGGACAAATCAAAGCGATCGATTATAATCGGCCGCCAGGAATCGATTTAAGGAGTCACGAGTTTACGTATTATCTTTATAAATCGATTTATCGTAGCTTCGTCTATCGGTTCAGTTGAAACCAGCCCCGAATCGATACGAAACTGGTTCCCGAAGCGGTTTTAAGAATCGAATCGATTTGATAATAGTGTTTCCCTTTCGCGCGACTCTAGGGGCCAAACGGTTTAAATCGATTCCAAGCTGTCTAGTATGGATAATTCTTCGTAGTTTTGTTCGACTAATCTTTGAAAAGTATTTTTAGGCCCCGTTTAGATAATTTCGATAAAGCCGGAAAAAAGACGCGAATCAATTTGCGTAATAATTTCAAGGTCTAATAAATGTTCGTAAGTTTGTTGCCTGGAAGGTGCAATAGGTTGGGCTTCACCCGGAACACCGGAGCGCGAAGGTTCGAACACTTTTACAGGCGCCCGCCCTTAACAACCTATTTCTATTATTTAACTAGGCTATCATTTAATCAAAGTATATCTTCTAGTTATAAATTAAAATTAAAATGTAATTAGAAATTAATTAATTATCAAGGGAGAATGAAACGTAATATTATTTATCGATTCCTAATATTTTAAATAGCGGGCTAAATATACCAATGAAAAAATAACTACCAACTGGTTGAATAAATTTAAAACTCATCATCAAAATAGGCTTAACTGGATTCAGGCGCGGAGATCGGGTTAAATGGGGGTCATCGACCAATGAAATTTCTTGAAAATATGAACGAATGATCTTCGTTCGTCGGTTGACGAGCCTTCAACGCCAATTAATTCTACTAATCTCAGCCGCGAATCCGAAATTCGGATAAGATTATTTTAAATCGATTTCTAGTTTAATATTTGTTAGTCCGGAAGTACTTCCGGTTGAAAGATAGCGGGCCGTAAAAGACGTTTTATCTCCCTCTCCACCAATCCTAATTGCCGCTCTATCGCTTCGTCCAGATTAAACAACCAAATATACTTTAAAAATATATTTCTAAATTTATCTTATAGTGGGGGGGGGGGGGCAATTCCCCCTTAATTTGGGACTGCTTTCTCTCTCTCTCTCTCTCTTTCTGTATTAAGGGGGGTGGGCGGGTGCCCTTCCAACAGGTCAGTATTAAGCTCCGTGGCGCGGTTCCCTCGGGTCATTCCGTCTAATCTTTATAGCGTAAGGTCCTTGGCAAGATTTAAAAGCGGATTACAAATTGAATTAAAGCCGGGGGATAAGGATGGCCGCGGGTCACCGTCTTTGGGCCCGCGGCCCGGAAAAATTACGAATTAATTATTAAATCTTTCTCGTATAATTAAAATAATTTTAATTCGCGAATTAAGCCGATTATTAAAGGAACTTTTACGACGTTGTTCGACGTAGACGTAGTCGTAGGCGTTCGATCGGTCTCGAGTTTTAATAGAAATATTAATAAAAGTACTTTTCTCTCGGCGTCTGTTTGCCCAAATCTTTAAAACATCTGTTCAACGAAATGATTGTCTCCCCCTGGGGGGGGGGGGGGTCGCGTGATGGTACGCGTACGCCAGATATATCTGTTATATTTCTAGCGCGAGTAGTCGACCCGCGCTGGGTTTTTGTAGCCAGCTTCGTATCGATTTAACCAGGCTTGAACCACGTAGAGCGCCCCGCTATATTTATAGGATAAGGGGAGATATAATATTCTAGCCCCCCCCCCTCCCGCTTTTGCCCCCGAATGATTTAAATATTTAAAATTGTCAGGGTTACACTCGCGTATACGATTACATTCTTCGTTTATTTCAAATTTTCCACTTTACTTTATTTTTATCGCCTAGTTCGAGTTGTTCGTTTTAAATTAAAAGTGTTTACTTTAAATATACGCTAGAGATGAAATCCGAAATTATTAAAAGCGGCGATAATTAAATAATTATTTTTGAGCTAAAATCGTCAAAATTTCCAAAATGTTTTCCCCAATTATTAATTTATTAATTATCAATTTAATTATCTTTCTAGATAATATTTTTCTATATATTCGAGCGCTTTTCAAATTGATTTTTCCCGTCTTTCGAATAAAAATCAATTCGTTTAGAGTACGTTTACTTAGCGCTCGCTTTATATACCAAGTAAATCTTCTTTAAATCGACTTTTTCGTAATTTTAAATTGCGCTAGTTAAAACGGATTTAGTTCTTATTGATTTTGTTCGCTACTTTTAATTGAATTCTTATTATTCCGCTAGCTCGTGTCAGTAGACCTTTAATCGTATTGAAAACGCTACGAAATTTCTAAAACATTTCATCGAACCTTAACTTAAAAGCGCGAGCGGCGCGCGCGAATAAAATCAAAATATTAAGGACTAAAATATGAGTGGATTCGATGGCGAGTTGGCAACGCGCCTAATAAGCTAAGCTTCCCTCGGATCTCTCCTTGATAAAATTGACTTTAAAGAGATTGAAATCTAATTCCTCGCGCTGTAAATTGAAGATGAAATCCCAGTTAAAGTCCGAATGATAATCGGGGTTGTCCGCGCGCGCCAACCTCCGCCTTCTACTATCTCCCATTAATATAAATATACAGGTTTCAGGCGGATTTTATCTTTGACGCGCGATGCAAACTTACCCCGACTCGAAGGACTTAACTGGCTGGCGCGCGCGCTTTTTCATTTTATCCAAATTTCGAATCGAGCCAAGTTTGCCACGCGTGTCGACGCCATTTTCTAGCCTTTATCTCTTCCGATTTAAAGTAAGGTTGTTAAAGTATAAGGGATGGAGTAAATTCGGGTTGATTTTTGAGTTTAGCGTCGGGTGTAACTTTATCCTCCGTATTGGAAGCGAGCGGCCGGAAAATGGCCCACCCTTCCCTCGCCACCCTTCGCTTTTTTCCGAATAAATTTAAATATTCAAAAACATCTTCTCTCTAATAAAATAAGAAGTCGAAAAGCTATACTCGAGCTACCCGCGCCGCGAATAAATATTCTATATACATTTATTCTCGCTATACATATTTGGGGTCTGTTGGAAATTGGAGATAGTCGCTCTCGGCGTTTGCAATTTCATCTACCCTTAAGAAACCTTGAATATATATATTTTTTTTCCCCGAAAAACACGTGGTGGAATAAGAATTCTTAAACTGTTAGCGAGCGACGCGTTTAGACTTAAAACACCGGCCCAAAACGACCATTACATTTCTTATCAAAGGGAGGATGAAGCGAATATAGATTTATTCCCATTATACCATATTGACTTTATCATTTTTAGTTTATTCTTAAAGGGAATATGACACGACTGGTCATTTTATTATAATCCGAAACTTTATCGGCGCGCGCGCGGGGAATGATTTTATCAAAATTCAACTTTATTCTAAGAACGCGCGTTAGCATTCGCGCTTATGAACCGGTCCCTCCAATTTGATTAATTTTAAAGGGTACGCGTACGAATCATTCCTCGAAAGCCTACGCCTACGGCTTCGTATACGACCATGGAATATTATTTTATTCGGAGTCTCCTACACCGAAACGCGCCGAAATCTGAGATGAGATTCAGCCACAAAACTGACGCTTGGAATATTTTAACTTATGGGCTAGGAACTTCCGGTATAATGACTCGTATTACGATTATTCGTACCTTCGGTGACGTTAAAGTCTTCGCCAGTCGAAGCTAGACTACGTAACGAATGCCGTAACTTATCTAGACGTAGACGTAGGCGTTCGAGAAACGGTAATGAATAAGAATGATTTCTAACCATTTTCCGAGTTCGGAGAAAAAGCCTCGACAGTTGAGTCTGATCCTTCGGGGCGAGACGTGGCCCGACGATATTCCGCCGCCGCCACCCAGTTGTCTCGACGACAAAGAGTCCGCGTCCAACTCCCTCTGAATTTCGCCGTCCATCGCCGACGTTGTCTTTCCAATCCCACTCGCGATAGAATCACTCGAAACGAACGCGACGAGTGCGTGCAGTTAGCGCGACCGCCGACTCAATTATCGAGCGGTTTATCGCCCATTAAACGCGACTCCTTCCTCGAATTGACCGAGTTCCGGCTTAGCATATCGCCGCTCTTTCACCCCTCGGGTTTAAACCAAATAGTTCTCGAGCTAAGCCTAATTCCGCGGCCAGACCGGAATCCTCTCTCTTAGGCCTTGGCTAGAAATAACGGCTGGCATCCGACGCCAAGGACACTCCTAACACTAACGCTCTCGGAGTCTCTGGTTGTCGGCCGCGGGCTTCGAGCGGAGAGACATTCCCTCTAACGTCGCTTCTAGAAACTAGCAGCCGCCCAGACTGAAGAGGAACCTCTATCGCGCTTGCGCGACTGTACCGAGTTGAGACGCGAAACGTCGTAAATCCTTAACTCCTGGTTTCAAATCTTTCTTGGGGTGAAACATCCGCGATACGCGTTGCCATTCCGACTACTAAATTCTTATAGTTTGACGTTATACGTTCGCGTTTACCACAAAATGGACTCTATTCCTTTTCAGAGACGAGAGTAATGTCGTTATTAAACTTGGTATGGCGTTGCTACAGACCCTACTAACTTCTCGTTAACCAATTTTGATTTCCAACAAGTTTTAAAGCCTAGGTTTATTTCGGTTAATATTATTATACTGGTCCGTTATTGGACGCGTGTCTTCTCGGGGTTCGCGACCGCGATGCCTTTAGTCTTATAGTCTAGGATTATCCGTTTTGCGTTCTCTACGTTGCGTATGCGGGATCAGCCTTAAAATTATAATTCCGGTTCCTTCTCTCTGGTCCCGGAGGGGGGGGGGGGGAGAAGTTCCTCGGATCTGAAGAAGAGCCGGAGAGGATCTCTTAATTTAAAGAGAGAGCTTTATTCCTCCCCCTTTTTCGTGTTCTTCTCCCCCCCCCTCCTCTCTGGTTCGCGGAAGATAGATTCCAGACGGGATTATCTTAAATACACCCTAAATAAAGACCCTCCTCCCCCTTGGGACTCAAAATTTGAAACACGTCCCATCGTCGAATATAATACGTGACGTAAGGTCGCGCTTCCCCTATTTATACGAAGGTAAATTCGCTCGGCGTAGGCGTACGCGTTTAGTAACAACGGCAAAATTATCGCCGTGAAAACGCGACGATTTCCGTAGTCGCGCCGGTAATGATTACCAAAGACTAAATTACCAAACGCTTTTTTTAATTTGCAATGTCCGAAACTTTATACCAAAATCGGAATGGGTATAATATATTGTAAAATCATATCAGTCAGATTTCCCCCTAAAGAGATAAATGCGCTGGGGAGCGACTTAAGCCTTGGCTTAAAAAAGGTGACATAGTCTCTTTAAAATGTCGAAAAAGCCGTGTTTATTTTCCCAATAAAATTTCAAGTACTTCGGGTATATATTTGTATAATTAGTGGCAATCTTAAAAAGGACCCTTTAAAGGGTTACTACTGGTTTAAATCCGTATCCCTTCTTAGCCTCCAAACTCGCTTTTGTCTAGCGTGTCTTGTCGATTTACTATTATTATTAGTTTTATTTGTATTAGAGGCACGCTCCTCTCTATTGGAGTTTGGAAAAGGAGAGTCCCGCTCCTGGGGCTCAAACCCCCCCCCCCCCCTCCATTCCGTCCACGAATTAAATCAGCAACCCCCGAATAAATGAAGCCTGAAACCCCCGTTTACCCCCTGACCCCCCCCCCGGTTTAATTAAATTGAAGGAATCTAGCTGATCGGAATTAATTAAAGACAAATCAAAGAATGTCCTCCCCCCTCACCCCCCAAACCCCAACCTCTTGCCCCCAACCCCCCATTTAACCTCCCACCAGGCACGTAATTCAAATCGCTTAGAAAAACACAACCGATGATGGGGAAAATCGTGGGGTTGTTCCCCCCATCCCCCACAGAACCATCCGATACTAATCGACCCGAAATTTCAACTAAACTCGAACGAGAGTCTCTAGCTTCCGTAACTGAAGAATTTCTTATTTTCCTTAGGGCAAACCGGGTTCGTAACCAAACAAATATGACGCGAAAATTTGACGTTATTGCTGTTTCGAGTTTGTCAGACGCGAAAGATGTACTAGCTTTTCCCCAATGTATTAAGGGGGCTCTTCCCCTTACACGCGCCACGGGGGGGGGGGGGCGAACGAAATAAGAACGCGATGTAAAGTTGTTGAAAGATGAAAAGTATTACGGTTATAGAAAATTGAGGCTCCCCTCACTCTATTTTTGTTCGAAGCCATTTTGGCTGCGACAAAACGAATAAGGAACCGACTCCAATATCCAGTTATATCAGCTACGCGAGACACGAATGGGAGCGGAAACCCCCGAGGGGACCCCCCCCCCCAACCCCCGACCCTCAGCCCCCGGTACGAGAAGGAATCTCGTATTTCTCAATTTCCATCAACAGTTATGATAAGGTCCCTATCCCGAGGAGATATCAACGGACGTAAATACGAGCGACACGTTCTTCTTCTCCGCGCCCCACTAGCGACACCTAACGACGATGAATGAACCACCGCGTACGACTGTTTTAAGATCATAGTCCGCGCTCCCAATCACATTTTACATTTTTATTCTTATTTTTAAACATTGGCGCGATCTTTATCGAGGGATATCGATATATTTCTCGCGTTGGACGAACATCTAGGCGCTTTTACGAGCGAGTATAGCTTCGATACCTTATTCGTTTCAAAGGGAAACTGAAACGCGCCCCTATTTATTAAGTATTAAATTAATATTTTATTAAACAACTAATATAAACCAATCTTTAGCTACAAATCAAAATACATTTTTATTTATCGATTCTAATCCTTTTTTAACTGATTTCATTCTCCCTTTAAACTTGGAATAATGATTAGTTAAGTATTATAGTCAGTCGAACGGAGATTGGCGAGCGATAGAAGCCGTTTAAAAGCCAAGGGTTCCCTTTTTAGAAAATTGTAATTTCCCTCGAAAGTAAACCTTAGAAATTTTGGGACTGATTTTGATAAATCATTTAAATTCGAAATTCGCGAGAAAATCTACTTAACGACGGGGGCGACGGGGGGGGGGGGAGGGTCAGGCTAGGGGTTGAGCGACGCTCTCTCTCTCTCTCTCTCTCTCTCTCTCTCTCTCTCTCTCTCTCTCTCTCTCTCTCTCTCTCTCTCTCTCTCTCTCTCTCTCTCTCTCTCTCTCTCTCTCTCTCTCTCTCTCTCTCTCTGGCATCGCCTTTAGTTTCGAGTATAATGAAGGCGTTAATTTGGTTGAGCGACCCTCGCCCGCGCGCCTACAAAGATGGAGAGAGAAAAGTCATTTTTCCATTTTTCCACCCATCCAATCCACCTATATTCTTCTATTTCTAGGATGACCTCGTAGGTAAAAGGTCGTAACTAGGTCAGATACCCGAATTAACTTGGTTTACGAAATTCCCTTCCCGCCCGAATTCGATTTTCTTCGTTACAGTGTCCCTTTAAAAGATCCAATGACGTCGATTCGTTGTCTTTCACGTAGTAAACCTAATTGGTTACTTTAATACCTTTATTTTTTTATATTTTTTATTATTATAATCGAAGTTAGTCTGTTTTTGCTTGGGTATGGTCTCGGGGTTATAATGGCTTTAGAACCGGAAGAGCTAAAAAGTAGATTTGGGGTTTTTAAAATATTGCAGCTAGGTCGGGGGAGAAGAGGGACGAGGCTTAAAACGCGCGATGATTTTGTCACGAAATCAAATTACCGAGGATAAAAATCTCCACCCCCAACTCGCGTCAGCCACCCCGCGTTATCCCTAAAAGAAAGAGAGCTTTATATGTCGATTGAACTGGGCAGCGAGATCGAAACTATTTCTCTTATATTTCTCCGATTGGAAAATACAGAGCCCGTATAATTATCTACGCTAAACGTTTCAATTGATACGAAGTATACTTACGTTTCAAATAAGTCGTCACCGTAGGGGAAACCGAAGAGTACGGATACGCCGCGTTAAATGGCGTAGAAAAAGTAGTCCGATATACGAAGTTCGTGTGACTTTCGGTAACGAGTTAAAAAAGAAAAAAAAAAAAAAAGAAAAAGAAATGGCGCGCGCGCGACGAAACGAATCGGTTTAAAGATACAATAGGCCATAGCCACCACCCCCTTCCGTCTTTATACGATTATTTGAACGGGACGAAGTATCGGGCCCCGCGTGACGCGTGTCTCAAACTCCTAACTGATTTGGAAAAACGTGGCGCGCGCCAAACCGGACGTCTTAACTCGGTTAATAAGCTTTAAGATTATATTACGCTTTAATCTCTCTTCAATTTGTACGACGAATAAAGAAGGGGTTTACGCTTAATACGTATTGAACTTTGGAACGAAATCGAATCTAATAATAAAAATCATTCTGGGTTTTCATCGTTGAATAGAAGCTCGTATCCTATCGGTCTCTATATTATCCGCCATTGAGATTACGCTTTGAAGACCGGTTTATTGATAATCGAGATTGCTTTTAAGGGTGGTGGTTTTTTTTTTAAGAAAGTCTTCTTTGGCTCGCTTTCGCGGTTGTTCTTAAGTAATGATAATGCTCGGGCGCCATCTATTAAGGCGAGATCTGCCTTTTTTTTTCTTTTCCTTTTAAAAGTCGGGACGATGTTACTTAAGAAAATTAAAACGTAACGGGTTCGACAGAGAGCTCGTTCTTGAGAAACGCCATTATCGAGGGATTACGCTACGGATTCGGGCCGCGAGGTTAAGGTCGCGACCCTTCCCCCTTAGCTCCCCACCAAATTCGACTTTTAATAATCATTAAGCGTAAATATAGTTCGGCTCAATTAACGCTATAACAATAACGACTCGATTAGCGCTATAGGCTCGCTTTCTTTACCCGCTCTTATTTCCCGCTTTTTTTCCCGCTCTTTTTCCGCGCTCTTTTTTTTTCCCCGCTCTTTTCGAGCCAACCACGCGCGGCTCTAAGCTTAAAACTATAAATGCAATTTATTAAAGATTTAAAGGCGGACGCGAAACTCGAATTAAAGGGGGAATGAAACCTTACAAGATTGATTAAACAGCGGCCTAATTCACCGCCTTGAAATAATTTACGAACAAATATTAAACTAGAAATCAATTAGAAACGTATTTAACTCGGGCCCGAATCGAGTGGGGCCTAAAAAGCAATTCCTAAACTGGGAAAGAGGTCGGGCGGCTGACGTAACGAACAGCAAAGGGGGAGGGATTGGGGGGGGTGGCTATTGTAAAGGGATCGTAATAACGAGCGAAGAAAACCCCGAAAATTGCAAAAATCTAATCCCTATAAGAAGCTTCGAGTCGAGCGAACTCGTGTCAAAAAACTGATGCCCAAAACCTAACAAACAAAAAAAAATAATCTATATATAAGATATATAAGGTTAGGGAAGTTTGAAAGGCGGAGTAGAAGTAGGAGAAGGCTTGGCCCTGGCTACCATTTTGAAAAAAGGTCTCAAATAAAATGGCGAGTTTCTTCTCCTTAGTTCGTTCGTTTTGGGTCGTGTGTCATTTTCGATTTGACATCCCCCCTATAAGAAGAAGAACCTTGAAAGGAGGAGGAGGAGGGGGGGGGGGGTAACCTCGGTCTTCTCAGTCCTTATAATAGACAGTGACAGGTCGACAGCGAATCTCCAATCCCAGTATTTGAAGAATGAAACCACCCGGCCCAAATATTACGTCAAAATCAAAATTAAATCCAATATATCGGAAATATTAAGAAATCGAACCGTGGATTCCAATAAAACCACGAGTTATTTATAAATAGATCTAAAGGGATTACGAAATGATTAGAATTTATAAAGAGTTTGCGAAATGTGTACAATTTTTAAATAGTCGTAAATAGGTATAAAGGATTACGAAATATTTAGAAAAATTGAAATTGGTATAAAGGGATTATGAATTGATTAGAATTTATAAATAAGTTTAAAAGTATTATGAAATGATTGGAATTTATAGTTTTAAATAGCTCTAAAGGGATTATGAAATGATATTCTTAATTAGTCTAAAGGTATTATGAAAAGATAAATTCAAAATTTTTCCCAAAAATTTCAATTTTATCCGTATTTGATTTTGACAAAATGGTAGTCGTTATCTTTCTTGGGCGCGCGTTTTGAAGCGTGGACAATCTTAACCCCGGTTCCCCCTCCCTCCATTGGACGCGAAGAGGTTAGGCAGGAGGGAGCTTTCGCGATTCGATATAGTTTCTTTGAAATTTGAATTTATACGTCGAAGGTGTAGGTTGGAGCGCGAAGCCCTAACTGGTAATTTGTCACCATTTCGCCAAAGCGCAAATTCAACCGGAAGTCCTATTAGATTGTCCAAGGAGTGACGGAGAGAGAGAGAGAGAGCAGTTGGAAGGATATTATACGTTATATATCTTTCTAGGTCCAGTCCGTCAAGTCATCCCATTCCGTAGACTGGCTTTTTATTAAAAATGTCCGTATCAAATTCACCCCCCTTAGATTTATAGCCGATTTTGCGTACGTACGACTTAAAGGAGGACGGACGGACGAGACTCCTTACCAATATTGGCCTTTATCTTCGTTTTTGAGCGCCCACTTGCCAATAGCGACTATGATTATTCGTATATTTTCCATTTGTAAATGTCCGGGATCACCGCTGTTATAAATACGGTAATTTCCAGTTTCTAATGTAGCGAGAAAAACTAAATTTTTTAGATATTAATTTTAATTAAACTCTGAAATGTTTCGTGTGGGGGAGGGTGGGTCCCCCTTTAAAATGGTTCCTCCTCCCCCTCTCTTCTATATCTTGGCCTTCCTTCTTCAAATCTGCCACATTTTTCTCGCTCCATAATCAATTTTCACGGCTGTTGAATTTCGACAGCTTGTACTTGTACGCCGCGAACCCCGCCGGGCTATCGACTTAGCCGGATCTAGCCGTAGCCGTAAGCGTAAGAGCGAATAAAACTCTTACGTGGCGACGCCAAGAAATGGGTATTTGCCTCCTGGGCTAAAAAAACTCTCTCTCTCTCTCTCTCGGAAGTATAACCTAGATAAATGCGTAATGAGTTCGGAGACGTCCGTCCGTATCTCCATCCAAATTCTTAAGGCTCTTTCCTCATCAATAAAACATTACGAGAATTTTTACGTTATGAAAGAGCTTATAGACGTTATTACGAATATTTAATATAAGGGAAACTTGGAATACCCAAGTTTTTCAACCATTTACGGCGCCACTATCGAGCGTGTTTAAGAATTAACCCCGTTTGTCTTACTAATTTAGTTCTCAGTTCCGCCACCGGTCGAAAAATTGTGAGAACAAGTTTAACATTAAGCGGGCAAAATCTAGTTTGTTTTTAGCGTATAAGGAATGGAAAGAGGCGATTTAATTATTCGTGGCTAATTTGGTAAATACGTCAAAGAGATGAAGGAAAAAACAAAAGAATAAGCGCGAGAAAGCCCCCGAAAGAGTCGCAGTCCTAATTAAATTGTCAGCGAAACTACGCGGAATCAAATTAAAGGTCGGATGAAATGTTTTATTTTAGCTTTTTATTTATTATTTTTTCGGGGCTCGTTTTCGTAATATTTTCTCTAATATCGCGATCGTGACCTGATTGGTACCAAAAAGAACGTAATTCGACCAATCAGCGCTGGCCAATTCTTTTATATTTAAAGCTTAGATTTAATCGAATTTAATTCATCAATTGGAAAAATATTTTTTCGTTTAAATATTTGCGTCTCTTTAATAGAGCGAGATTTAAGCCAATTTTGGGCGGGCGTAGGTTTAGCGGCACTCGGTTTTTTGGGCGTAATTCGCTCTCCCGTCTACTTCCGGAGCCTTATTATTTTCCCCATCAAAGAGAATTCATTTATTTTATAATTTATTTAATATGAACCGCGGAGGTATTATTTCGATTCCAATTTATATAGAATTAACTACATTTTAGGCAAATTTCCATTTCTGCCACTTTTCGACGTTTGTTTAGTATAGGCGTTCTTCGTTCCATTCTCTATCTCTCTTTCTCTTTCTATAGTAACTTAAAGAAGATGGAGGTCGAGCGTCCCTCCATAGGAAAAGCCAATGAAACCTCTTACGCTTCTTCCAAAGACCTTCGGGCAAAACGCGATTAGTTTCTTCCAGAAAACTTATTTCGCGTTCACTTTTTCTCGTCGTTTCGTTCGTCATCTACAGTTAAGGACAATTCGAGGGGTTAGTACCCCCCCCCGCCCCCCTAGAAGTCTGATAGGAAGGGGGTGTTTGTTAGTCGTGTCTCGAACAATTGAGGCCGGGTTTTATTTTGGGTGTCCCTTTATAAGCGCGTCCCTCGTTTCGTCCCGTGGCCGGAACTCGTATCTGGGTCCATTAACGCGTATCTAAAGCTCTCGTCTTCGATCAATCAATCAAAGAATTCCCCCAATGGGCGCTGATATCATTTCTAATAGCCAATAGGGTGTCGATAAAGCGACGCAACCGGTACAACTCTCTCCCTATAAAAAGCGATTCCATTGGCGCGTTCACCCAAGAAGAAGAAGAAGAAGAAGAAGAAGAAGAAGAAGAAGAAGAAATCTTATTCTTAAGCGCGTATCTCGATCTTTCTCGCGAACGCCTTCGGGCTGTTTCTTTTTTCTCCTCGCTCTATTTTATTAGGATCTAGTAAATTATACGTTGAATACTTCCTTCATCCCCCCATAGACTATAACGGAAAAATAAGAGCCAACCATTTTACTTTTAAAACTTTCTTTTAAAGGGTTACGACCACGCCCGCTTCGAGCCACTCGCTCAATCCAAGTTTATCTAACTTCGCGGGCCTACATTTTAGCGTTTCCCATCCACAGACAGACGGACAGGGTTGCCACGGGTTGGTGGAAACGGGGAAAAGTCGGGCAATTTGAAAATGAATCAAACAAGTCGGGGAAAATTAAGGAATTTTAAGATATTTTAAAAAGGTCAGGAAATTTAAAGATATTTTAAAGAGTCAGGGAATATTATGATTATTTAAAAAGTCGCGGAATTAGAATCTTCGAAAAGTGTACCAACACTGCTAGATAATTAAACGTAATTTTATTTTTAGTTCGGGTTGTTTTTGTATGCGGGCATTAATTTAAAGCTTCGTATTTCTGGCGCGTTGGTCCGTAACCCTTTAAAAAATAGCTAGAATATCGAATTGATGAAGTCTATAGATAAAGAGGCCGCGCGTTTTTCCAAGCCTTATTCTCTATATAGGCGCCTATCTTCTCCCGTGGTTTATATATATAGGTAGCTCGCCATAGAGTAAGGATACTCTATTATTTGGCCCCACCCCATCTCCATCCACAAACTAGATATAAGCGTAGAAAGAGAATAAAAAAATCCCCTTGTTTTTTCATCTGGAATTGACAACGAGACGTTGTTCTAAGTTGCCTTTAATTTCCAGAGGACTAACGTTTCGGGGGGTTAAGTTTGTTCCTCGCTGTCAACACCGACTGGGATTCTGTAGTAATAGGGGTATAGGGCGCGCTCGCTTATCAATAGTAAATCCGAGTTTAGAGTTCTATACCTAGGAGGATATAGATAGAGAATATATAGGAACTTAGGAGGATTCCTACTACTCGCACCCTGGAGACGACCCGCCATTACTATTCTTCGCTTAATCTCTTAAAGTTAAGTTTAAATCTTGGGGGGAATGGGGGAAGAAACCCTTTGTCGATTAATATTAAAATAATTATCCGCTTCCCGTATGTAAATTAAGGAAGTTTTTAATTATTTTTCTGGAAATATTTTGTTAATTGCGGTTTGGCGTCTCCTCGTTTTATTCCTCCTAGTCGCTGGATAGATTTTCGGATATTCCGAACTCTATACACTCGATATACGAAGGAGAGGAGATGCGGGAGGAGGAGAGGCGGGGAGGGGGGAGGATCTCATTTTGGAAACTTCTTTAAATATGTTATCGGAAATAGCTTAGAAGTTTGCGCTCCGCATTATGGCCTTCTTTTCACCCAACCACCACCACCCGCGCGAGAATAAAGAGACCGCTACCCTCCCCCCCCCTTGTACTACAAACCCGAGAATGAAATCACTAAGGGAAGTCAGTAGGGCTTCGAGGTAAACTCCCTTCATTTTGTAGCGATATCAAACTGTACGCTTTCCCTCGTTACACGCGCTCAACTTCTACGTTGATTTAATTTTCGCTCGCGCCAAGTTCGTATCAGTTTTAGAAGTTAGTTAACGAATACTGGGCCCATCTTTATCTCGTTGGAAAATCAACTCTTAGAGATCTAGAGATCGAGGGGGATGATTGGGAGTTTCACGCGCTGAACTTTCGCGTTGATTTAATCGAGCGATTTCTCGCGCCAACCGCGCGCGCTTGCCGAAATCATTTTTAGAAGTCAATACGTATAAAGGTAGACGCCTTACTTTATCTTCGTGATGAAAAAAGAGTATTCCGCCTATTTCCTCGTTGATTTTTCCGGATCGAAATATTCTTAATATCTTTAATCGGCACTACGCCTTATTTCCCTATCGAATATAGTACGAGCGAAGGTATCCAGCCGCTATTAGTATCGACGCCATTTAAAGAGTAGGTTAAATTTAAGGTATATTCGTTGGAACCGAATGTCTCGGGGTTTAATCGCGAAACGCGGCTGGTTCCAGTAATGGATTCGCTAATATCTCGGAACTCGTCCGTCCGTCTTTCCCCGAGACGAGAAAACCGATAATTAACGCGAATGGCTAATTGTCGTTTCGGACGGGGATGTCTCGGTAATGGGGGAGGGGGGCTAACGATAAGCAAACCCCAACCGTAACCCCCTAGAGTCAATAACCCCCTTTTTAAGACTAAAGATTTCTCGCCAAAAATGGAAACTCAATTTCGACAAATAAGAATAATTCCAAATTAAAAACTTCTTATAATTTGACCTTAATTTCTATATTATTAAATACGAATTTTTAAAATATTTATTTTGCGAGGAAAACGCGGCAAAATTGTAATATTCGAGTTGTAGGGGAAAGAAAGCCACCGGGGTGAAACTCGCTAATGTATTTTGAATAGGACCCCTGTAGAAGTGTTTTCTCTGCCGCGCTTCCAATCTTCTATTCCGCAAAATATTTATTCAAAATTATATTTTTTTTGAAGGAAACGGCGCGCGGAAGAATTAAGTTTCTTTTAAAAAGTTATTAATTAAAATCCATATTTTAAAAATATGTTTTTAATTAAACTTATTTTAAAAAGTTATTAATTAAAATCCAACTTAATTGTCGTGCACCTGAGAAAATTATACTCTTTAACTATACGGTATCTTTCGCGCGAACTAACTTCACTTTCTAAGAAATTGGAGCTTCGACGCGTCGTGGGAGTCAAATAATTAGTTTAATCGAGCTATCCTTGATTGATTGATTAATTAATTAGCTAATTATTATAATTATTAGGATTAAAAAAATCGTAATAAATTTTTATTTCGTATAAATGTTAGTTACGAGGTTTGTAGTTTCGGAATTTGTTCTTTTAATTATCGAAAGTCTTTCTTAATTCTCGAAACAATCGGAGGTCGGGTGGGGGGGGGTGTCTTGTCCGTCCGTCTATTCTCCCCCCCTTCCCCTTCCCCTTTCCTATTTTTCGATTCGATTTCCATTAAATCGATAATAAAGCCCCTCTCGCTCGCTCGATATAGTTGGACGATCGGAAACGTCCCAGTAAAAATCCAGTCGCGATTGAAAAGGCGAAGGAACCGAAAGCGCGGCTAGTTGTCCTTCTGAAAGCTTAACCAGGTTGTAGGCTCTAGGCTCGGCTAGAATTGCTTGTAATTCCTTAAACGTCGCTAAGCGTCGGATTTTAACTTTTAACGTGAGGCTTACAAATCCGATTTCCCCCCTCCCCCCTCCCCCCTCCGACTCCATTGTCTTTAAAAAAGAGCGTAAAAATAAGCGAGCAATTGTCAGAGATAAACGCGCCCCCGAACCGACACTAATCGTTATAGCTATTTTATTTTTTTACTGTAAAAGGGGACGTTCGTAAAATTTGTATTCAAACGTTAATAATTAAAATCGCTTTTATTTGAAATAATTTCGTTTACAAATTCTAAAATACTGTCACTTGGACGTAAGGAATTATGATTCCGCGTACGCCAAGCTCTCGTAGACTTAATATATTATATATATATATATATATACAGAGGCGGAGAAAGTTCTCGTTTTGACGTACGCGTTCCCCGTTTCTAATTGGGGGAAATATATTTTAATATGATTATAAGTTTTAATTATTGAATGTCGAGTTAGGTGGCACGCGTTAGGTGGGAATGGCTCGGCGCGGGCGGGTTCTACTTGTCCTCGAATCGGTTGTAGTTTCGGTTGATTCCTATCCTGCCTCGTTCGTTTATTCTCTCCTCGTCGGTGCCGGCTCCGATGTTCCAACAACCGGCCTGGCATTGCTGGAAACCCTCGCACTGGCAAACGCAACACTCTTCGATGCAACAATAGCTGCCTTCGCAAATGCATCGCTCCGAACCGCAAATTGCCGTGTTTTCGCAACTCAGGTCTTCGTCTCCCGTCAAAATAGCGCCGGACTCGTATTGCCCAAGCGCCTTGTCCACTAAGACGCAACCTGCGGGGGGAAATATACGGATAAGCCAACGGATTAGCTCGCTTTTCAGATATAGATTAGCTCGGATTATAACTTGGCTGACGATTCTACCCTGGCTTAGATTATACGTTAGCTTGCGCTAATTATCGTGACGTATTACTAAATGGGGTTATTTTATCGACGGAGCTAAATACGGGATTAGGTTACGACTTAACTAATAACGATTAAAACTAAAAACTTAGATTAACGATTAAAAATTTTTAACGCCGAAGGTTTAGATTAACGTTGAAATTATCCAAAGGATTAAGATTAACTATAAAAGTTTCGATTCGGGATTAATTTAACTTAGCGTATAACCTAATCGCTTTAGTTAACTAAAGCGATGAATTTGGGGATTAACTAAATATGATCGGATATTTTTCTAATTTTTTTGAAAAAACTTCGCGGCTCGTAATTAGGATCTTTAAAACGCGCGCGATGAAAATGATATATTTGTAAAAGAGTTTAAAAACGACTGACCAATAAGAAGGGAGAAGGCGAGCAACGCCGAGCGAATCCCGAGATGATTCTTATTTGCCATTACTTCTTCTTCTTATTATTAATAGCGAGATAACGATTAAAACGGGGTAGATATTGTCTAATTAGATCGCGACGATGAAAGGTTTGTGTCGGAAAAGAGACCATCTCCCCTTCTATTTATAAGGCGCCTATTGTTTACGCCGATTAATTAATCTCTCTTTGTTTGTGGCCCGGAGCTCTTCCATTTCAACATTTATTGTAAGGTCGTTTTTGAAGGGCAATAACTACATTTCCTCTTCGTCCTTATTCGAATAAATAATATCAACGTCATTCCCCGCACGCTCATTTTTGCCGAAAACATCCCGTTTCATTCGCGCCATTACATTATTCATTTCCATTTATTTTATATTCAAATTAAAGGGAAGATCAACTATAACTCCGATTAAAAATATATCTTTTTCTATTACGTCCGTCCGTCTGTCGGTGAGGAACGCCCGTACCAAGTTACTTTTTTAGTAATTAAACCAACTAACAGCCCCGTTATTTACCTCAAAGATAATTCGAGCGGTTTTCGAGCGAAATGAGCCCTATCTTGAAATGGCCGTAACTTTTCTCTACGACCCGCTAGGCGTAAAGTGATTGCGCCATTAGAAAGTAGACATTCCGTAGGATGTTTTAAGATCATCAAATCGCGTTTCGCCACTGGATACAAATCTCGCAAAATTGTCAAAAATGAGCCCTTTATTGAAATTGCAATGTCCGAATCGTTTCTCCGCGATCTCCTATAGAACCGGAAAGTTTATTTGTCGCTCGTGTCAATACGCAATTTCGTCTTTACCGCGTTCGGTAAAATATTTTTAGTCGGTTAATGAATTATGAATCAATATTATTTCAGTTTCCCTTTAAAATCAAAAAATCCGATAACCAATAATAAACGAGAAAAATATCGGTGATATTGAATTTCTGTTCAAATTTCCAATTCCAACATTATTATTATTCTTTTTTCTCGTTCGATGCCATTTCTCGCTACGATCTTTTCATTCGGGTTGACCTTTAAAAAAAAAAAGCCCGCGCCATCCCCGTTCAGGGATCTTCACGCTTCGTCGCTCTTAAATCGCCACCAACACCCCCCATCAACTCACCCTCCTCGCTCACTAACCCAATATTCAACCAATAATCAGATTGATTCTTCGATAAGCTAGGAACTTATCTATTACCCCATCTCGATTACTTTTCCCGCGTAGGCGACGCCTTTAGGCCTATCGAACATTCCGACTGAGATAGAAAATATAGAAATAGCGAGCGCGCGAGATTTTGCGCGAGAATTTTGTTGGCTCGTGATTCGGTTTCACCCGGAGTTGGCGTCACGCGCTAAACTCCTTCCTTTAATTTCGTGGCTTTTTATGGTTAAAGATACGAAGGGGGGATTTAACTTGGTACGTTTGCATCGCGAACCAAGTTTTTCCGTCTCTTATTTCTCCTTTCTATTTGTCTTAGGGAATAGGGGGGGATTAAGGCGTTCTCCGGGTGGCGCGACCGCGTTCTTCGGGTGGTCGGATGACGTCTGACAACGTCGCTCGCTCGCCGTGTTTTACTAGAAATTTTTTCGAGCGCGAAAAATAAGTTCCCGAATCAAAGAAGCGTCATCAACAGATTTTTTTTATCATTTTTTATTTTATTTTTGTCGCTCCCCTAAACCTTATTTCCAATTTTCTTCATTTTGGTTCGGAAACAAGTCGGGGATCCCGTTATAACGCTTCATTCTTTTGCTTTTCGCGGGCGTGACCGTGGCGTGTCGACCGCCCAAAATAATGACCAATCAACGTCGACTTTCTACGAAAGCTTTCAATTCCAATGATAGATAAATAGATGATTAAATAGATAAATAGATGGTTAAATAGATAAATAGATGGTTAAATAGATAAATAGATGGTTAAATAGATAAATAGATGGTTAAATAGATAAATATATAGATAAATAGTTGGTTAAATAAATGGTTAAATAAATAGATACATAGATGGTTAAGTAGATAGAAAGATGGTCAAATAAATAGATGGTCAAATAAATAGATGGTCAAATAAATAGATGGCCAGATAAGTAGATGATCAAATAAATAGATGATTAAATAATTAAATAGCTAGATAGATGAACTTGTATTAAATGTAAGTCCGAGTATGGTATTAAACAAATATGTAAAGTACATTTCGGGGTGAAACTGAAAAAAATCCGTTATCCGATATAAGGGAGAGAGAGATGACTCTGAATTTGGAAATGAAAAGCCAGATATATATTGAGGATCGAAAACGTAGTATCGAAATCTTTAGTTGGGCAGCACCCTCCATCTTCCTTCCTTCTCCTCGAAGTGCACGGCCCGCGTATCTGACTTCTATATCTATCCGCGAACGAGATATACAACGAGAAGAACGAAAAAAATGAACTGAAAAAAATTGAAAGAGATGTTCGTTTTGTTGTCTGGCTAACAGCTACTTGGACCGGAAATTCCCCCTCCCGGAGAAAGAGCCCCGATAGGCTGTAGGCAGCCGCGTCGGACGGAGACCGAGGGAGGCCGAGGGAAGGGAGAGTTTTTAACGAAAATAGTGTGGAGCAAACAAGGAGAACTGGCCAGCTAGAAATTGATTGATTGTATTTGATCATCCGTGGGAACAAAAAGAAAAAAAACGAGTCATCTCTTATAGATAGTTTGGGCCACTCCCCCCCCCCCCGCCTCAGATTGCGCTCTTAAAGGGGGACCCTTTCACACAGACCACCACGGTTTTCACCCACAAATACTTTCGGATTCATTTATTGGCGACATTAATTTTCCCAATTGTTGTAGTTATAGTTGACCCAATTAATTATCGCGATTAATATACCCAATTGTCGCGATTAATTAGCGCCTGTAATCGTTATAGATGGCCTAAATAATTGTTATAGTTATAGTTGGCCCAATTAATCGTAATAGTTTATTTCTCCTTTTTTAAATCTGTCGGTGTCGCGTTCTTTTTTCGGTGTCCGTTTTAGGTTTAACCAACTTGAGCAATTTATTTTGTCACGCGTAATTAAATTAAAAGTGGTTCATTCTGAATCTCGTTTAAATATGATTTAACTATAGTGGAGTTAATTGTAGCGGTGGTAAAGTGTATTTGTAGGTGTGAAAGGGGCCTTGTGTTTTATCCGCCTAATATATATGAATTGTATATGATACGCGGGATGGGGCGGTCGTTGGGAGCAGCCCCGGATCTTCTTTTATTCCTTCGAAGCTGAGATATTTTTATTTTCTCTCGAAAACCCTTCGATAGCTTTTATCCGGGCCAGCTATCTCCGTTATTATTCTATAGAGAGTTCGTAGAGTCGAGCTAATAGACCCTTTTTTGTTCAACGTATATTTTATATATTATAAATGGAGTACAATTTTCGGGGTCAGAGGTTACGATACTTAAAAGTATACGTCTTAGATTTTCGTCTACCCTTCTTAGTCGTAAGGTTATTGCTATGGCCCCTGTAAAACCGTTTCAACCTCCGAACATCGTCGGGTTAGGAAAAGCCCGATTTTTTCTCGCAATTTTACTTCTAAATAGAGCTCGGGATTATTTTAGTTGTAAAGGGTTCTGGCGATGACGTCATCTTTACGCCATTATTTCGGTTCTTTAAGGATCTAATAGTTAACACGAACCTCCTTCCCATTTCGCCTCAAAATCGCGAAAAAAATCTATTCATTTTCGTGGTAAAATTGTAGCGCGTGGTTATATAACGTTAAAGGGGTTAATTCGTAGCTTCAGCGTCATCTCGCTATCATTATCGCCGCCTTTGAAGCCCGGTATCAACTCGGGGTTGAAAGAAATTCGGATCGCGTATAATGTATACGTCGGATAGTGTAGGCCGAATTTCGAAGCTTTTAACCTTAAGTTCTAAAAGCCCTCTTTGGTTCCTCCCTCCCAGCCCCCAACCCCCAACCCCCGTATCTCCCTTTTGACAATTCACTCCGCTTTTACTTTTAAATAACGTCTAGATAAGGTGGCAGCGTTGAGAAGGGTGGATCCCCGCGCTTTATAATAGCGCTCGGGGAATGAAGGGAAATATTCTAAGAATGCGGTTGGTTCGTCGAGGATCATTCCGCGAGACTAGAATAACGGATAAACAACGTTCCCCGGCTAAAGGCCAAAAGGGGGCGGGCCTTGGCTCCATCAACAACGTTACTGGCATTTTTGTTACCATTTTGAATGACAATAAAGCCGCGGGAACCGAGGTTGAGTAGAAACCCTACGAAGTAGACGCGCGGGACAAGATTTAAGATTTCAGTTTTAATACTCGCTCTAAAAGCCGAGTCCAAGGAGTCTTATTAAAAACATCTTTCAAACTGATCGCGAAAAACGTTGGGCTACCGAGAGAATGACAACGAACGCGTACAAGAATAGAATTAATTTTTACCAGCCGAATTTGTTCATTTTTAAGCCTAAAATGAATTTCTTTTTATTCTTTCTCTCTCGGGGTTTGAATCGCTCTTTAAACGTTCCGACGGTGTCTATATTTAAAGCGTAACGATAACCGAAAGTAAAAGTAAAAAGAAAAAGCGCCTCTTCGGATAAGAAAGTGGCGCGTGCTTTTCCTTTTCTTCGGATTGGCCAGAAATGCCCTTTAATTTCCCGCGAGAGGAAACGAGGCTTAGCGAGCTCTCCCGTTCGCGAACCATTCCCTAGAACTATTTTCGTCCCTTAACGGATAAAACGCGGGAAATCGCTCCGCCTCGACTTGGCGTCTCGTTACGAGTTTCCTCGCGCTCAACCCGCTCTATAAGTCCGATAGTTTTTGATTCAACTGACCCGAACAAAACTCTTTCTTTTCTTTTCTCGTTCCGCGCGCGCCAGCGGAAGTCCGAAATTCCATCACCAATCGGCAGCGCGTATAAAGCTAGGCCTCCTCGTATCTCTTTATTAAGAGAGAATGAAGTTAGATTGGCGCGTGCCGTCAACCGCGAACTGAATTCTTAAGAAACGAAGCGCGTGAAATTGCGCGCGCGAGCTTTTGTCTTTGGTATTTCGCGGATCAGTCCGAGTTCGCGACGCCTATCGAGCTAGATTTCGACCCTTAAAACCCCTCGAAAACCGAAGAAGATGATAGTTAGCTCTAGCGCGTCCGTATACGAAGTGAAAATTCGGGCTGATTGATGTCCGATTCAGTCGGAACATTCTACGAAACGAAGCCTTACGTAGAATCGAATCTCGGTCAATCGTTTGGCGCTCTCTACCGCCTTTTAACGTATTGAACGTCGCGGTTGGAATTAATTTCTCTTCTCCAATCGCTCGCGAATGAATTGTTCGGCGAAATCTTTATTATTTAGCCAAGCGATATTTCCCCGATGGGAACTAAACTCGATACGCTTTTCCATCCGAATCTAACGCCATTTTCCTTCCGCCTATCTCTTATCCTTATTCATTTTAATAGCGGGAGAAGAAAGTTATCCCAAGTTTCAACCCAAATATTCCTTATTAGAAAATAAAAAGCTTCCTTTTAAACTATAAAGAAATAGCGGGGCGACAAAATGGCTTCGTGGTAAAGTTGTTTATTAGCGTAGCCGCGCGGGGCAGGTTTTTCGTAATTATTCCCAATCTACGAATGATATAAATTTCTATTGAAAAAGTTTATTTTCGTACGAAATATTGTAGTCGTTCTAGTGTTGAAATTGATTTTCCTTTAGTTCTTTTTTGTGTTTCGATATAATTGGTTTGTAATCGCTCGCCTCTCCTCGATCCGGCTTTGATCTCGCCACCAATGCTTCCTCTTTTTGTTTTTAGTTTTAGTTGTTGTATCCAATCAGCGTTTCTTTCTTTCGTTGTTTTGGGTTCAAGATAGCCACGTTTTTATATTTTTAGCGTTTTTTCTCTGGTGTGTGTGTGTGTGTGGGTGGGTTGAAGGAAGCCGTTCTTTTTTGGGTCTAGTTATAGCGCCATGATTTCGAAACGTGTTTTCTATCCAATTTGGAAATGGGCTTCTTTCCGAGTCTCCTCGTTGTTACTCGCGACGCTTTCGTGCCTTTCAAATATATATCTATTTCTTTGGCATGGCGTTCCAATCACTGGACTCCTAAGATGATAAACCCCTTTTCAACGTTAGCGCCTTTTTTTAAAGGGACAATGAAATATACAAATATTATAAAAAGTGATTCTTACTAAAATTAAAATTAAAAACGTCTTTTTATAATCTAGATTAACGAGTTGGGGAACTTTAAAGGTTTTAATCTATCCCCTAAGTACGTCCCTTACTGGCGCCTTTTGATCACGGTGATTCGTATTTTTCAAATAACTCTTTTTAATAATTGAATTCCTATTAGTTTATTATTAGTCAATGACGCGTCCCACGCTCCCTGTCCTCGACCTCGCCCCACCCACGCCACGATTCCCGTTACCATTTTGTCGAGTCTAAATAACGTCGCCTGACACGGACAGATACAAAAACCAACTGAATTATGGATATCTCGTTTTTGTTACGTCTATTTGGTATCCGGTTCGTTGTCGATAAGCTAAGCCTAATCCCAAATTAAAAACGCCCAGTAGAGACTGTTAATCCCCATTTTTGTACCTTTAATTAACTTTCCGAGATAATATTCTATATTTTGACGAAGGATTTTTCCACTCGACTTCCAAATTTTCCTCTTTGACCGTTTTTAAAAGGGTTAAGAAAGGGTTTTTGTAATTGTCGGCTGTTGAAACCCCAAGGGTATAACATTATCGGAGCGATCTAAAGGAAGATAGCCGCGATCGCGGATAACGTTTCCTATTAGGAAATAATATCATTTTCAAATTTATCCGAAACATCCATTTTGTTTTTCATTATTTTTTTATTTTTTAGGAAAAGCGGATTATTCTTTTTGCTCCGAGAGAGTTCGTTTAAATGATTGGCTATTAAAATACGGCGGAAACGATACGTACGGAACTCGTTTATAACTGGGGGTTGGTGGGGGGGGGGTACGAGCCCCCCGTAATAAATGAAATCTTAGATTTTTTTTTTTTTCTTTTCCCGATCGGAATTACCATTTTTAACGCGTCATTTCTTCCACCGAACGAGATCGAAGAAAAATTGTCCTTTTTCGTATAGGGATCGGATACCCCCCCCCCCCCCCGCCTATCATTCGCTCTTTCCCAAAGGTCAAGGAGCAAATTTAGGGAAGAAATAATCGGAATTAATCGATTGGAAAAGAAATAGGGAGATTTTGAAATTTTCCTTTCAAAGCGTTACGCTCTCAGCCGCGCCTCGCCAAACGCGCCAGATAAGAAATTAATTATTCTCCCAAATAAACTGGACATTTTGACGTCCCATCTTCTCGAGAAATCGGAAAGGCCACGTCACTAGGAGGCAACCTCGATCTTATAACAAAATAAGCTATTAGCGTTCCACACGGACAGACAGATGTACCGAGATAATTATCTATTACGCAAACGAGACAAGAGTAAGACAGACGGATTTATCTATTTTAGATTGAGAGTAGAGTTAGGCCCAAGACGGAAACGACCGAACCTAATAGGATAGTAATTATTAAAAGATTTAAACTATACTGGCTGCGCGCGCGCGTGACGTCATTACGATACTGTCGAGACCAATTTTGATTGGTTAAACCATTCCCCGTTTATTTTTTCGGCGTCCGTAACGCTTTAAACCGCGACCTGATAAATTGTAAGAAACGCGGTTCGGCGTCAAGAAATAATACTAAGGCGGATTGATACACCGCGTTAAACCACGATTTAGAGAAAATAGTTTCCAAACACGTAATTTAAAATAAAATTCTTAAAACGCGCGCCGGAAGTAGAAAAAAAAAAAAAGCGTATCTTTTTCCGAAAAGAGCTCGGGTCCCCAATTAAACTTAGAGTATCCTACTCGCCATCCAGACTTAATATTCTAATGAAAAATGGCCCGCCCCCGCTTCCCGCCCACCCAGTTTCGAGGAGCCTCGCCCCACTCCGCCCCACTCCGACTCACTCGACGAACTTTCCAATTTCTTTAAAAGCCTTTTTCTCAATAATACGCGCCTTGTAGTTTTTCCAATTCTAAAAAATAAGAAAAAAATGAAGGGATACTCTCACACAACACTCCTTAAATCGAAAAGGGCTTTCGCGCGAAACGCGGGAAATTAACTACGCTGACCCTAGAAGGTTCTTAGACTAGTCGTTCTTTCCAAGTCGCCAACTCTTATCCCAACTTCGCGGTAAATCCCATAGAAAAATGTAATAATAACTTCGTATTGGCGGGATATCCGCGATAACGCCAAACTTTGCCTGAACTATAAGACTATAGATATACGTTGTCCCATCCATCACGGGACGGGGACGGGGGGGGGGGGGGCTAATTCATCATTTTGTCCACTCTCCGCATCTCTCTCTGCTTTTCCATCTCCTCCCTCTTGGTCTTCTGGTCGTCACTCGGGCGATATCGGCGCTCTTCAATCGCCCAATAGCGTATAATTGAATGACCAACGGACCAAAAGACATCCCCCTCCTGAGCTATTAACCCCCCCCCCCGCTTAACTCCGCGACGATGTTATAAAGCTAAAGATTGCCGATAATTAACAACGTATCGATAGCGAACGCTAAGCCTTGGCGGTCTTAATACCGCGATTAACTAACGGGGGTATATTTTAGTTCCGCCCAAATTGTCGGATCTATACCGAGTTCTATTTTGTCGAATGGGATTTTGGGGATCGCGTTTACGAGCTTAGCCGCCCGTTCCTTTAAATAGTTATTATTGTTTTCATTTCAATTTTGGGCATTCGCGAGATGGGAGTCTACCATTGGCCGAATCGAGCTCGGAGCTCAACTTTAATTTGGTTTCGGGCCAATTCGTCTCTACGTTAAACAAAAAGGAACCAAATGGTGTTGCGGGGTTTTGAATTTAGGATTTAGTAATGACAAACGATATACGCGATTGAAATGAGGAGGAGGGGGGGGCTGTTTCGTGGGGGAGGAGTATTTGCGGCTGGCTGTCGGTGCTCGCGGCGTTGATAGAAGCTGGTAATTGAATGGTAAGAAGTACTCTGGGAATCTAGCTTCCGTTCATCGAACGCTTTCTTTCCTCAAGATCGCGATCTCCGGGGAAATTAAGTCTTTCTCGCCGGAAGCCGACAAACTCGGCCTCATGGCGTCGCGCCCCTCCCTCGCCCACTCTTAACGTTTTAACCGGCGGATAAATAACCTCTCGACTCCCGGCGTCTCTTCAACCAATATTTTATTATTATAATTATTATCATATTACGAGATAAAACGGCGAATACTTAAATAGGAACGCGTACGTTAAGGGATAAAGCGGGGTACTCCTATATATAGCTCGGCGTATACGTACGCGTTCCGGAATAACTTTACAAATCGAAATGTTTACTAGAAAACCAAAATTGAACTTGACTTATTCAAATTAGCTAAATTTATTTAATTCAAAATAATTCTCGTAATCTATTTTGAAAGATTGTAGGCGAGTGGCTTAATCGTCTCTAATTGGACCTTTTCTCGAGCCTCCGCGTTAAGACTTATCTATCCGAATCCGATAGAAAAAAAGGTTCGCGATTCTTAATCGCGAACGGTAGAAATTAATCTCCTTCCGTCGAAATATATTTTTGAAGAATGTTGATTTTTGTCGGGGCCGTCTGTTCGACCAACTTGATTTACGAGCTAAGATTTTTAAGGAAAGTTTCCTTTATTTGGACCCCAACCCCCTTCCGGCTAATAGGGATCCTGTACTCGCCCCCCCCTCCCTTTCCCCCGCGCAACACGACGCGCCGAATATTCCCGAATTAATGAATAATCGATAATTTCCGATCAGAAACACCCAAACCCCCCCCCACCCACAAAACTACAAAATTAGAGAAAAACTGTTATCCTCCACTCTCTCTCTCTCTTTCTCTCTCTCTCTCTCTCTCTCTCTCTTTCTCTCTCGTTTCTAAATCGATTTGAAAGGGTAAAATCAAACCGATATTGAAAGCGCCAGGAATCGATTTAAGGAGTCACGCGTTCACGCGCGTTATCTTTATAAATATCGTAGCTCGATCATGTATCGGTTCAGTTGAAACCAGCGGAATCGGTACGAAACTCTTTTTCCCCGAAGCAGTTTCAAGAATGAAATCGATTCGAGAAAAGGACTGTTTCTCGGGAGTTGACGCCAACTCTATGAGAAACGATTTTGAAAGGCTTTAAATCGATTCCGAGGCTTCTATATATATATATATATAGTGCGCGCGAACGGGGCTTTGTTAAAATGTTGGCGTTTGATCTTTTTGGGATGTGGGTGGTTTTGTATTTGTTCAACTTGTTGACCAATCTAGTGACGTAGCGTGTTTACTCCATCCATCCATTCATCCATCTCCATCCCCCGCGCTCGCTCGGATCAAATTTCCTATTTGTTCAGCTTTCCTTATTTTGTTCCCTTACCTTAATAGCTTTTCTGGTCGAACTTTTCGCTATTTTTCCGAGAGTTTAATTCTCGATCAATCCGATATCTCGATTCCCGTCGATCGGTTAATTATGGCGGCGCGGGACAAAGGGGTCCTCCTCCTCCTGGTCGTTTTGCGGGCCACTTTGTTTCTTTTCGATCCTTGCGACGCCGATCACGTCAAGTACGAAAACAGGAAGAAATTATTCAAACATATTTGCTGTAAGAATCCTCCTCTATATCATTTAAATCACTCCCTTACATTAAGGGTTTTTTTTTTTGCTAGTTTTAAAACCGCCGCGATTAGATACGGATTAAGGGGATTAAGGAGATAATGAAAATTCCAGGCAACGACTTAATTCGTAGATTTTTAATTTCGGCAAATTAAAATTCAATCCAAATCCGGGCTAGATTACGATATTAACCCCCCCACTAAACAACTGGTTAAGAGATAATTAGGACCCGGGGGAGTTCGGAAAAAATACTTAGAAAAATCTACGACCACTACAAATGTTAGAAAAATAGGAAAACGTGGTTTTCTAATTTCAATATTAATTTTTTATTTAAAGTAAACTATATTTTTAAGCGCGATTACTTCTCATTGTATTTAATTAATTTAATTATATTTAAAGTTATTGAATTGTCGGTTTGTTTTATTATTTTCGTTAGCGATGTCAAATACGGAAGACGGTTTAAGCGTCATCAGTAATTGCGTCGACGAGCACGCTTCCGAATGGGTTAGATTAAAATTATTTTTAATTATTCATTAACTATTATTTCTACGCCGTATTTAATTTTAATTATTATTATTAATATTCCGGCGAAATTTAACTATAACTCTCGGAATGGCGTCCGCAGTCGAAGAAGATCATGAACGCTTGCAGGAAAGAAGTGTTCAGTGACGAAACGAACGCCGAAATCATGACGAAACTGTGCACGGATTATGACGTCATGATGAAATACATCAAATGCCATTCCAAAGAAAGAACCGAATTGAGACGCGAAAAGGTAAATCTTCGAGATCATGATGGACCGAGAAACGATGGATCCGGGACTCTTCTCCGCGTACAGCGTGTGACGTCACTTGCCTCCTAAAACGCGATAGCTTTGCCCGTACAAAATTGACCCTACAATTGATGGCGCGTCTTTTAATAGTCTCTGTCCCTGATTCTTCGTTTCTTGGCTAAAATCGCTAATAACCCTTAAAAATGAGCTTGTTTTAACTTTGGCCTAGCATCCGGAATCGAAAACTGCCGAAAATCGGAAAGATTTTCGAGAACAAAGGAAACGTCTTAAGGTACGCGGGAACGAAAGATTTCCTTTTTAAAATTCTAACTACTAATAACGTTAACTATTTCTTCAACCGCGATAGAAATGTCTAATGACTTCCGGCGGTTATCGACGTTAACCCTAATTGCTTTTTTTTTTTTTTTTTCGTTTTAATAAACTAACGATAATTAAGCTAATAATTAAGTCTGTCGAATGTTTTTAAGGCAACTCTCGTCAAAATCTCCAACTTTTTTCACGTCGTCTCGTTTCGAGTCCAAATACCTTTTTTCCGATAATTCTCGTTAATTAACGTTCCACGAATGAAATAAATGCCCTCTGATCTCACGCGTGAACCTCTCGTATTCGTGACGTATAAATAAATGGTAACGTCGTCGTCGTCGTCCTTGAGAAAGGGTTTATTTTCCCAATAATAAATTTCTTTTTAAATTTCTGCCGTTTCTAGTTAACGTCGTAAGAAAGAGACGCGCTCCCTCGAATACTAAAAACCTCTTCTAAAGGTTTCTCGAGAAATTTTTATTTCTCGACGAATCTAGCCGATTTTCGTTTCAAAATTGAATCCGTTCGGGTTTCTAAATGAATTTAACGCTAAGCCTTATTCTCGCGGAAAATCGAAATGTAAAATTAGGCTTAACGCTCAATCTCCATTTTAGATAAAATTCTTTATTCGTTACGAAATCTAGATTGGTTATTAAGGCGTAATTAACCAATGAGCTTCGATGAAACCGAACGCCAATCATTTAGACCTTGAATGTTCGTTTCCCTTTTAACCTTCCCTTTCTTCCAACACTTTTCTCTCTCTCCGTTTCACGCGTGGCGGCGGCGACCAGAGGGCGATCGCAATCTCCATTCCTTTAACCGCCAATTTTCATTTTTCTTTTTAATTTCTTTTGGCCTACGCTTTTAAGTCGCATCCCCGTCCCCACCCCCCGAATTCGGGCGAGAACTATTAAATTCGAGGCGTTGGTGTAGTTGGTGGTTCGATTACCGCAGTAACGCTGGGAAAGGTACCTAGAGAATAGAGATATTAGGAAATTTACCAAATGAGGTCTTTTAGCCTCGGCGACCGTGGCTTAACCATATTTTCCGTAAGAATTCTCCTCCCGTTCTTAAAAATGGTTGGTTTTTGTTCTTAGCGGGCGAATCGGTTTAATTTCCGTTCGTTAATTCGACGTTTAGCTTTATTGGCGTTTTCGCGTTCTTTTCGTCGTCGAGCGCGAACTAATCTTAATTAATCGTCGCTAAATTAAAGTTCAATTATTTTTTATTTCATTTTTAATGAGGCTAATGTCCTTTTCGAAGGAATCCGAGATTCCGCTACCTACTAATAATAAAATGTACCGTCTTATCGTTAAATGGAACCGTCCCGATTGCGCCCAAATATAAAGGATAGTTTTATTTATTTAAACTCGCCGCGCTTGGTCGGAATAAGCCGACTGGAATCCGGCGAATGGCGCGGTTAGGCTTAGCTCTCTTCCGTCGTGTGGGGGGTGTGGCTTCGGCGTAGTATTCAACCGGCTTGTTAAGATCTCGTTAATAACTGGTTCCCGTTTTCGTTGGTGTCGGGGCAACCTTATTTTATTTCTGTTGTAATTCGGGTCCTTGTAGAGCGATATCCCTCGGCCGTCTCTTAATCTCATAATCTCTCTCTCGGTCTCACTCTCTCTCTCACTCGGTCTCTCTCTCTCTCTCGGATCGTCCTTTACACGTTTTTCTAGATTATTTTCGACCTTTTACTTTAAATTCCCAAGGGTGAAAAGCATAAAAATCGTTTTTCCGCTAACACAATATCGGAGGAAAGTTTTCCCTTTTTGGATTCTCCAAAACATTCGTTAGACAAAGTTCTTAACTATCAGTTGCTAAAAATCTCTCTCTCTCTCTCTTCTCTTTCAATCGTAATTAACTCGTCCAATTTCTATCTTAATCGAACCCGTTTTTTTTTTACTTAATTCGTAATTTGAGTTATTTGTGGCTTAAGAATCGTTTCGTCTCGTCGTCGGCGTCTTGACGATTGTTTGACGCGATGGGATCGGCGGTCGATATGTCGGAAGTGGCTCGCTTTTATAACGATCAGAGCGTCCTCATCACCGGAGCCACGGGGTTCATCGGGAAAGTGAGTACTCCCTCCTAAGTACTGTTACTTCGAAATTATCATCTAGAATTTATTTTAATTTTTGGACCGATTCGCCCCTAGACGAACACCCCCGCCTCTTACCAATTTATTTTCCAAATCTTCGAGAAGGTTTCGGGTTGACCGCGACAAAAACCCTAAAAGATATAGGGCGAAAATATAGGCTATTTTAGACGCATTTATACGAATATATTTATAATATAGCGATAACTCGTTTACAATAATAGGAAAATATAGAAATAACGCGTTATAGGAAGATACGAGAACTATTTTAGAAGTATAGGATTTTTTAGACATATAGTAATAACGCGTTTAGAATAATAGGATAATGTAGGAAGGTCTTTTAGAAATATAGGAAATCTTGTAGAAGTATACGAGAGTTTTTATAAATATAGCAGTAACGCGAACTTACAATAATAGGAAAATCTAGGAATGCTTTTAGAAGTATAGCAATCTTTACAAATATACGAATATATATAGGAATTATTTTAGAAACGTGGCAATTTTGGCCAAATATAGGATTATATATTTAGAAGTACGGCAAAATTTAGGAATTATTAGAAATATAGGAAAAATGAATTTCTAGGGAAATATATTTGTTAGAACTATTTGAAGAATAAATTATTTAAAAATTACGCGAAACGAATCTTGAACGAAAAGAAAAAAAAATAAATAAATAAAATAAATAGGAAAATTGAGGAATTTATTAAAATATTTGAAATTAAAAATATTTTAAAAATGATGAAATATCCGAAACGCGTCCTAATTTCAAATCGACTAAAACAATTAAACAATCTGAAGGAGAATATTTTTCGTAGCGTTGTTAAAGCTAAGGCGCCTCGATACTCGGTTTCGTAATCGCGATAAAGTAGTCCGTGATATAAATATAAGCCCGCCCTTCAATATTTCTACCTTTACGCGGATTATTTTGTTGGAAGGCTGTTTAGTCGCCGGGATAATCCCGAGATCGAGAGTTAGCTGGAAGGCCAGCTAAGAAAACTAGGCGCATTCTGAAACGCCGACCGAATACTAATGAGTCAGGTTTCAGATTGAAAGTTATTTACTTCTACGAAGTTGACGAGAAAAATAACCCTTCGCTCATTTCGAGACGAATTGAAAGTTGAAAACCCCGGGTGAAAGTTTTATTCTACGCAATTCGTAGCCAACCTAAATTTAATTTTTTTTTTCTTTTTCCCGAGAACTCGTTGAAGATACGCCGTATATTAACCTCCGGGCTAATTTAGCTTCGTTTTTAAAATGTTTTTAAAAAAGGACCTTGGGATTGTTTTGGTTGTCGTCGATTTGAAGCGATTTCCTCCTATTGTTCGGATCTCTTTCGAATAAATTGTTTCGAGTTAATGCCAGTCTAATAGACTCACTCAATTTATTTTCGTTTAAAGGGAAATCGAACCCGAACCTTCGAGAATAGGCGAATCGTTAGCGCGGGCCTAAATAATTTTTCCCAAATTGCAATTTCTCTCGCCCTAACTCTCGTTTAAGCTCGGAGGGTGGGGTGATCTCCTAACTCTAGCGTTCCCTCTCGTTGGGACTTTTAAGCGTCTCCATCTCCGTTAGAGGACCCTTTCGAACAACGGCGCTTCGAGATACGTCACAGCCTGGCTTTGAAAGCCCCCCCCCCCCCTTAAAGTCGCCTTCTTTTCTAACTAAAGAAGAGGAACACATTGTACAGTCGAAGCTAGGCGTTTTAAACTGGCCAAATTGTAGAGAAAATAGGGGGCCGTTTAAGACAATGACGCGCGATTGGTTCTTTTCTAGCCTCTCTTTCGAGTTTCGTGATGGCGCCTTGTTAAATAATTTTTCGTTGAAATGAATTTCTCTATAATTGTAGTTGATGTTGGAAAAAGCGTCGGATTTCTTCTCGTATCTCGAGTCTAGAATGGGTCTACAAGGACGCGCTTTTAACGCTAGTCCGTCAACCTTTAGTTTTAACGGAACTAATTGGCGTTTAAAGGTTGATGATACCTTGGCTTACTTCCACCGTCGACAATTTGAAATGATTTTATCTTACCCGAAAAGCGAATAACGCCGTAGGAGAGGAGATAATTAAACGCGCTATTTTAAACGGAGTCGATATGGACTCGGAGGGGCGCGTCTGTCTGGGAAACGCGCCGTCCGCGGACTTGACCCAAATTCGACTTTTTTAAAATTCAATGCCAGTTTTTCTACGTTAGTCGAAATTGTGTCGGAGAAATTTGATAAGAAATGCCTCGATTCCGAATTATCTTTTAAACACCTTGGGGGGGAATATTTTCATTTCAATGAAGAATTTATTTCCGTTTATCTTTTTTTTTTGTGACCCCAGTCAAATTTCTTCACCCTATAGCTAGAGTTAGAGTTAGTCGAGGCTAGAATTTAGTACGTGACGCGGCTAATTGTCTTATACGGGGAATTATTGGCTCCTTTTCAATGACGTCTTCTTTCAACGTTTTTAGGGCAAATTTTTTCCCCTAAAATTTATTTAAATAGTTTGTTTTTAAAGAAAAAATGCGCCGCTCATTGAATTATTATATTTTAAATAAAGGTTTAAAATCGGCGCGAAAATAATATAAGTACGTTTAATTGGGTTTAACGAGGTTTAGAGGGAGAAATTGATAACGAGTCTCCGGCCAATCACGAGAAAAGGGTAACGCACCTATCGCCTATCAATACGTTGCGCCGCTAGAAAGAAATATTTTATTAATGGAGAATTTCGGCAAGCTTGAAAAGAAGCGAAATTTAAATACGGGCAATTGGTTTAATCAGTGGTAATTAGGATTTGTTCCTTATAGACAATTACGGCGAAGATTTCTTCAGTTCGAAAAATGCTTTTAAAAATGATTAAATTACAGAGTCGATTGAGGAAAACTTTTTGACAAAACGCTCGAGATCGAAAATAAGCTTTTAAAGCTAATTTCTCCGTCAAATACGATATCTTATTAAAGGGATAATGAACCTCTCTCTTCTCCGGGAAAACCCAATTCATTTTTCCATAGACATTTAAAATTAAGTTAAAATTGAACAACGTAAGTCATTTCCGGATAACGCGCGTAAGGGAATTCTAAACTTCCAAGATAGGATAGACTATTAAGTTCCGTTTCAAATGGCAACTTGTTGGCGTTTTCAATCACCAATTGACCTTAGTTAGGACGAAAACGTGGCTTTTTTATTAAGTTGATTGAAAACGGGCCTGAATTAATTTTGATGATTATTTTTCATTATATCAGTTAGCCGCGAAATGAAGAATTAGTTAAATTCGTTTCACCCTTTACCACCTTGGTTCGCGTTATCGTAAAATAATTTCTATATTTAATACGATTTTATAAAATTCGGAATTCGTATAATTTCGATCTCGAAATAAAGTGAAGGGTTCGCGAACGCGGAACGTCGTTGGAATTTGGTCAATCTGGGGTTTTTCATTTTCCCTTTATCTCGCTATAAGTAATCGCCCTTGAAACGAGTTTAGGAAGGAGGCGGACCGTTTAATTTGAAAAATATAAAAATGAATCGTAAACAACTTTAAAGATTGTAAATCTTTTATTTTCGTATTTCGACTTAATTTGTTTTTCGGATTTTTGAAAAGAAGGATTTCGAGGGAGAATGAAACCTATCGATAATAATTTTAATCATTATCGACGAATGGTAACCGAGTTTCCAACGGAGATCCGAGTTACCCGTAGACGTACGCGTTCTACGTTTCTTTTCTCGCGCCTATAGGTCTTAGACTAAGACGTCCTTAGTAGAAATCGGCCAATGCTTTCGCGAACGAACCAATTACGATCGAAGTCGCCCGAAGTGACGCGGATATTAAAATATCATTTTAATGAATTCCTACGTGGTATAATGGTATCGTTATCTATAACACCGCGACGTTCGTTTCAGGTTTTGTTGGAGAAAATATTGTATTCTTGTCACGGAGTTAAACACGCCTTCGTTTTAATTCGTCAGAAAAAAAGCAAAAAAGCGACGACGCTCGTTAATGAGCGAAATCGATTCGAAGATCTCCTCGAATCCAAGGTAAATCAATTTCCTTTTCAACGCGCCTTTAATTTAAAGCCCGAAGAACGCGCCGTTAATCCGACAAGCATTTGGGATTATACGAAACGTTTAATCCACTCTGGAAACAATTTCCGAAGAAATATTAAAGGGAGACTGAAGGATACTTTTTTGTAGTTAATAACGCGCGCGATTTCATTCACTTTCCCTAGAAACTAGTTGAAGTACTTAGTACGAGCGATTCTTGTATGTTTTTCAGATATTTCAACGCGTTCGAGACGAAAGACCGTCGGATTTGAACAAAATCATCCCGGTTTGGGGAGATCTATCTAAACCGGGCTTGGGGATGTCCCCCGAAGTGGCCCAAAACGTCTACGAGAAAGTTAGCGTGATATTTCATTGCGCGGCCACCGTCAGATTCAACGAACCGCTCAAGTACTTAATCGGCTCGATTACTATTCAAACGCGCTTCCAGTTTTTTAACGAATCCGTTTCTCGCGTCGATATAGAGTGGCTGTGGAAATCAATCTCTTGGGAACCAAAAACGTCATGGACGTCTTTAAGAACTTGAAGAACCCCAAGTCGTTCGTTCACTTGTCCACGGCCTACGCCAACTGCCAACGAAGCCAAATTGACGAAATAGTCTACCCTCCTCCCGCGCAACCGGATTTCCTTCTAGAAGCTTACGAGTAAGAACTGCAGCCTCTTAGAATTATTCCTACTTCTCGCTTCCCGAGTACAAGGAAGAGTTATTAAAAGTCGCTCGTTTCTCGGGTGGATCGTTTAGAAATTTGGGGACGGAAGCTCTGGATTGTTTGACGGGCGCCATTTCGGAAGGTCGTCCCAATACTTACACGGTGACTAAAGCCGTGGCCGAGTCCTACGTCGAACAACATTCTAATAACATGCCGGTGGCCATCGTTCGACCTTCCATCGTCGGCAACTCTCACGAAGAACCTTTCAAAGTAAATATTCTCGCGGGGTTCGAATAACGTAGACCCGAAACAATAATAACCTCCAATTTCTTTCTCTTCCGTCAAGGGTTGGGGTGACACTCACAGTATTCTGACCGGAGTTTCGTACGCTGTAAGTAATTAACGTTCTTGAAAAACGCGGCCGTTCCGAGATAATCGTAAAAACCAATCGATTTCTACGGTAATGGGAATATTGGAAGGTCTATTTTAAAGATAGCGACTTTAATTTCGTCTTAAAGGTCGGGATGGGTTTGATTCATAATCTACCGATGAACGGAGGCGCCACTTGCGACGTCATCCCGGTCGATTTCGTCACCAATATCATGTTGGTCGTGGCTTGGCACACCGCCTCCAAAAGGTAGTTCGCGTACGCTTAATCGTCTATCTAGTTCGAGTTTAACCGAGCCACGTATTCCGGTTTCTTTCTCGGTCATCTCCGTTTAGGGTTCCGAGCAAAAAAGTGCCGGTCTTCAATATCGTGTCGGGTTTCTGGAATCCGTTGAGTTTCGAACGCTTCATGGATCTGGGATTAAGTTACGTGAAAGCGAATCCTTCGTCAGTCGTGGTCAATTACCCTTACGTCACTTTCACCCGCAACAGAATCTTGCTGACCATGGGCAAATACTACAACCATTACTTACCGGCCCTGGCCATGGACCTCGTCCGATTATTCAAAGGCAAGAATGCCAAGTACTTGAACACTTACCGCAAGTTCTTCAACACTCTTCCGTTGAAAACTTTCTTCATGGAACGGGAATTCAACTTCAAAAGCGACAACGTGGCGGCGTTGAGCAAACAACTGTCGGATTTCGACCGAAAGACCTTCAATTTCGACGTTCAGTCGCTCGAATGGCCAACCTATCTAGAAAACATGTTCGACGGAATCAGGAAATTTCTCATTCCGAATGAAAGCGATAACCTTCAAGTTGGAAGACAAAAACTCAAAAGGTAATTATACTTCAATCGCGAACTCGTACGTCAACGAATAGTAAGCGATTCGTTAACGTTCCAAGCCCCGTAGCTTGACGTACCCGTTCGGATCTAGTTCTAAACGTATTTCAAATTTATGAAAAGTGTCTAACGAGCCGTTTCTTTTCTAGATTGTACATCCAAGCGTTACTCTTTAACGTCTCCGTACCTTTGGCCGTACTATTTCTGGCCTATTTCGCGTTCGTCTATTGAAGTACTCTCTTAATGCCTCTCTCCTCCTCGCGTGCCAATGAGCTAAAAGCGCGGAGTTGTCCGACGTCAGGCGCTTCGTACGTCGAAAGTGGAGCCTCGATTCACATTTTTAAGCGGTCCATATAGCGTACGTTACGTTATTTTCCAGTTTAAAGCTTAATTTTCATCAAACTATTTTAATTTCCAAAATGAAAGCCCGTTTTCAAACGAAATGTAATTTTTTTGTATAGTTTTGACGAAAAAGTTCCATTTTTTTTTTTCATTGAAAACGGGGCTTTTCCTTTGAAAAGTACGCGGCTGTATTTCGTACTTTGAATATTTAAATTATATATTTATATTATCGTACATCTGTCCCAAGTCCTCTTAAATTATTGAAAATTTTACTCTAAAGTCGATTAATCGAACGGATTTTAAAGTCGCCGTAATTAGTTAAAGACTAAAGATTAAGCTTTCGCTTTTAATTTAACCTAATTATTGGATACTTATTTCAACGCTTACTATTAGGTAGCCTTAGTTTTTCCCGCGCCACCGAAATTACTAAAACCTAAAGTTCGTTTTCCAAATAACACCTAATCATTAACTTCCAATGACTCTTAGGAATTTGTCGTATTTTCTTTAATTAACGTAAGAAAACTGCGTGTATTTATTTTTACGTTTATTAAAATATGAAACTTGGGAAAATTGGCTTGGCTTGGCGCCCGACGACGCCTCCAGTTCGTTTTATAGTTCCGCCAACGCAACGTTTTAGCCGCCTACGAGAAAAACGGCTCGTCTATTTCGCGGAACTAACCAATCCAATGAACCATCTTGTTTCTCTCGCGGTTTGTTCGAGCCAGAGTATCAAGGCTCAACACATTTCCTATACTTTATCATTTTTCCTATAAGTTACTATAATTTCGACCATTTTCCTATATTTTCCTTTTTTCCCGATTTATTTAATATTCGCGCGTTTTCACTCCGTGTTTCTATGGTTAGTTGGCGCGCTAATATTAAAGAAGTGAAAAGATACTCTCTACTCGGTTAGAATATTCGTTTTTAAATTTGCCGCCTCACTGTACAATTTCTCTTTACTCGTAAGCCAAATTATAGATATCCTAGCGACATCTGATCGCGAGGTGTATAAACCTATTCTTCGTTCAAGGTTAACATTACGTATCAATCCGCCTCGGCTTTATATTGTATACGCAAATTCCCCTTTAGTTACGCCGAGTATTATCCAATCCACCATCGCGAAACTTTATTCTTTAATCATAAATAATATTAATCAAATTTAAAAACAATATTCGAGGATGAAGTAGTTTAAAGTAACTTTAACGAATTAATATTTTTGGTTTAAAATTTTTGAGTTTATGTACAGCCCGTTTTGAAAATCCGTGGCAAGACCGGCAACCCCGCTTAGCGTCGTCCGCTACGCGTTGAGGAAGGCGAAGAGTACCGATTGTCTTCTTCGGAAAATTTAATTTAATAATTAATAGCTTAATTAGAGTTTAATATAACGATTTAATTTGATAATAGAACGTAAAAATTAGTTTATTCCTTCGCGTCAACTAGAAAAGGTTATTTATATACGAAAATATCCTCGTGACCTAGAAACGTCGTACCCTCGAAAGCCGAGGCTTACTCCATTCCCTTTCGATATTTATTAAATGAGATGTGAACTTTTTTTGACCCGTTGACTAATATAACCCATACTCTCGCTACGTAAACGAAAGCTTTCAAAATGTCGACAAATACTAGGGTTGACGGCGTTAATCGTAGCTATTGCGTGTGTAACTGTATTACGTGTTGTTACTTTACGTTGGCCGCGATACTATTCACTATGGGAGCGGCTGTAACGGTTCTTTCTCTATGCGGAGACGTCCGTTTCGTCGTGAGTTTGGGACACTTGTGGCTCTTCGGACCGGTATTTCTATGTTCTGGGCTCATGATAGTCGTGAAAACGACTTTGTACGCGAGAAGACAGTCTATGGTTGCGTTGTTGACGCGCAGACAGCGGGAGTTTAACAGTCCAGTCGAAGACATTCCTTCTCCGAGGTAATTACCATCTCCCTAGTTTTATTATTAACGATTCGAGCTAGAATTAAAGATATTTTTGTCGTACAGAGATCCGGCGAACTACATCCTTCCTCCGAGTTACGATTCGATCGAGTGCGGTACTACCCAAACATCGTCTCACTTGTTGCCTCCAAATATTACGTACGGCGTTTCAATCTCGCCTCCGAATCATCCGCCTCCTTGTTACGAGGAAGCCCTCTACGGCTCCAGCGTGGAACCCATTCACTTTCAAGGGATAAAAGGTTACAGTTTATCGAAACCCGATCAAACCGAGTAAGAATAACAAATTTTTTTATCAGGGAATCCCTATAAAAACTAGGCCAATTTTGCACCCTGGGTTTTTGCGGACAAGTTTGGTTTTTAAATTTTTGCATGGTCCTTCGCCTCCTACTATAATAAGGTCTGATTCTGGCTAGTTTTAGCTTTACCCTTTTTTTTTTTTTTTTTAACCCGGTATTCCGTCGTCCTCCGTTAAGCCGAGGCTAAGCCACTATGTATAGAAAGCTAGAAGAGTGTTATTATTTTTTCCCAAAGAATTTCGCATGATTTTTCCCCGAAGAATGCTATAATATTTGTAGTACCAAGTTTACGTCATTGTCTCTAGATTTGTAAGGCAATTTGTGGTCGTCTTGTTTTATATTTTTAACAGTGACAATGACGAGGAAACGATGAACTTCAAAGAAAGGAGAAGTCCTTGATTATGGCCCATCTCCGTTCAAAATAAATAAATATAAAATAGATTCACTCTGCGCACTTTTGAGGAAATAATATTTTAAATCTAAGGTCATTCCGTTATAACGAATGAGTGCGTTTATCACGAAGGTATTGCGCTCCAAAAACATATTAAAAAAAGGAAAAAAAAAGTAGGTTCGCTTTGCTTTTTCTAAAAAAAAAGTGCATTTATAATCGGACTGAAAAAGATGTAATTTAAAGGAGGGAATGCGCAACCCTTAGGAAGTAAAATTTCGAACCAAATATTAATTCTAAACCGTTAGGAATAAAATGAGCGGGTGTCGGCCAATCGCATTCTCTCTTTGATCGTAGGAATATATTTTTTATACACTGCGAATGTTAAATCGTTCCAATTTTGGTTATAATCTTAAGAAATTCAACGGGAAAACTACAATTACTAATTCTAATATTGACGGATTGTTAAAGAGGATTTAAAGATTATTCAATGATTAGAACGTTTCGTATATGAAAACAAAATGTCGCTGAATTATTTTAAATACGAATTCAATTTCAACTAAAATTAACTTTTCGTTGTTTTTGCACCCAAAGTTGAAAGTTTCGCCCCATTGAAAAATCATTGCTAAATTATAGATCATATATTATAACTTAATTTTAGTTCAGAATGCTTTAAAGGGAGAATGAAGCCTAACCACGAATGATTTTGCATCGATTCCTTCGAGTTTTAAATAGCAGCCCCTAAAAAAATTACCAAAGAAATATTAAAATAGAAATTAATTTAAAACTTATCATCCAAATAGGCTTAGCGGGGATTTCGTGGATATCAACCGCGGAGTTGCCACGCAGGTCAGGGAAAAAGTCAGGCAATTTGAAAATGAACCAAAAATGTCAGGGAATTTAAAGATCTTTGAAAAAGCCAGGAAATTACAATCATTCTCTTGTGGAAAAGATTCTCAGCTGACGTCGTGTCAGTTGGATAGATTAGAACAAAGATAAGCGTGCAGTTTGACGAACGCGATTATATAAAACAATAAAAGGGTAAAAATTGCGTAGTATTAGCCGAAACGGTTAGGGAATTTGAATCTGAAAAAACTGCGCTAACCCAGAACTGAATTTCCACGCGTAAAAGGTCTAGCGACCAATTGATAAGTTTTAAATTTATTTCTAATTTAATATTTGTTTGGTAAACTTTTTAATGTCGAAGGAATCGATAAAGACTCCTTATTTTTAGGTCGCATTCTCCCTTTAAAAATCGAGCTTAGCCCTAGATTTGTCAATTTTGATTTTAGATTTAACGATTTTGAACTTAATTTTTTTTAAACGCATTTTAGTCTGTAGAAACTAATTTGTTTTGGTTGAAATATCTTTCATATTTTTAAACGAACCCTAACTACTAAATATCTCTGTGAAGTCAATTTGAAACGTAGAAAAAAATGAATTTCAACGCGAAACGTCGCGGTTAAATATATTCCTACGAAAAACTAATACGATGTACCTGTAAAATTGTAATTAAGAACTACGCTAGTCAAGAAATCGTAGGCGGATTTAATGAAATATAAATATATTACGCGTTCGGAATTTTAAAAATGAAAAATCTATATATATATTACGCCCCATTAAAACTCCGCGACCGAACATTTTTCACGCTTCTTTCTCCAATTACTGATTTTTAAAAACTTTACCGGTTAATATAGGGGTTTTTAAGTGACTCGGGAAAAGTGGAAAACTCGAGGAATTTATAAATTGACCCTAAACTTAGTAGGCTTTTTATTATTAAGTCAAACTTTGTTAATGGGGGTTTACAAATAATAGGGAATGAGCTACGGTTTAATGATTGAGCCAACGTTAATTTCAGGCGGGACTAGGTTTTTTTTATTAACAAAAATGGCGTAATTAAATCGTACTCGAAGAATGATAAGAAACATTAATTACGCGTTATAATTAGAATTGCGGCGAAACTAAAAGAAATTTTTTGTTAACGAAAAACCAACGATCGTTTAAATAAGTTCTTTTCCAAATTTCGTTAAAAAAATGTTGAGTCTAAGTATTTAAATATTAATTTCAAAGTTTACGCTTAGTTTGGTTCCGTAGAAAACCCGTCGCAAAGTTTTCTCCTAGTGTTATAATGAAATAAACTAAGTTGAAATAAGTGATGGGGTTCTGATATTACAAAAGTTGGCACACACTCTCAATTTTTTTGGTACAAATGCGGTTATTTTACAATTTACAAGAAGCTAGAAGGTTTAAGCGGAAATTTGTCGCGTAATATTTAAAAGGGGTAATGAAATGATTTTTTTTTCTTACCATTTGCGAATGTTATTTTAATAGAGTTTAAAACCTTCGACCAATCAAACTATTAGTTAAATGATTGCTCGAAATAGCAATTGATTTTTTTAAGCCTCGGTGAAAAACTTTTGTTTTTCAAAAGTTTTTCGCTATGAATTTTCCATTTTTTTTTTTTCATTCCATTAACCCTCTATTAAAACCGTGAAATATCTAGCTTAATTGAGTTTCTATATCACGCTTAGTATAAATTTGCGCGTATTTAATAATACTTTAAATATTTACTTCATTTTTTTATCAATAATTTTTATAATACACTCTTTAATCCCCTTCATGGTGGGTTTTTCAACAAATTATTTTCTTCGGGCATTTACGGATTTTTTTTTCCCCCTAATATTTTAATGTACATTGGATGGTTTTACAGTTTTAAACGCTATTTTTACGGTTATTATCTCAAAATTGCCGCGGTGACTCTCATCCTCCAAACTTTGCTCGTTAAAAAAGAGCCGAAAAATTTTCTTTGGTACGGATTTGGGCAGAAACTGAGCCAAGGATTTCGTATAATCCGTACGCGCCAAAGACGACTCAAAGTTGGGTTACTATAGTTCAGGCAAATTAAAAACTAGGCAAATTTACTACAATTTGATTTTCTCGGTCTAGTTTTTGGTTTATCGCTCGTCCCTTTCGTCGTCTACGGCGTTTTTAACTTAAGGCTTAACGCTCGCTTAAGTTGTTAAGACAATCTCGCTTATTTAGGTTTAAAAAGTAATTTTTAATTCAACAAATAACGATAAATATAATAGGATTTCGACGTAAAGGTTAATATAATTAATTTAAACTAGTAAGGGTTGACCGAAGATCGAGTTCTAGGGTTCGTATTCCAAATCCAACTGAACATGTCCAATAGAAATTTGTACGCGGCTTGTAAAGGATATATCACAGAGAAGGGGGGACAACCCCCGTTGATGTAGAGAACGTACGAAAAGCCGTCTTTGCCCACGCCTTTTACCGAATAGTACAGAGGCAGATAATTATGCCGCCTGAACATTCGTCTCTCGTAAAATTGAATGGCTGAAGCGTTGGTGGTCAAGACGTGCAAGTAAATTGCCTTGCACGCCTCGCTGTTCTTCTCGATACCCGACGTTAAATGACCTATTAGATTGTCCAATAACATCGTGGCTAGTTAATGGAAAAATCAATTAGATTTTTTTAATAATAAGCTAGCCTAATGGAAGTAATAATTTAGAGGCGGCGCGAAGCTCGACCGAGCGCTCGAAATTTTATAATAATTATAATTACCTATGCCATTTCTTCTATATTCTCTAACGACACCCAAAGTTAAAATATAAGCCACTTCGGTTCGTTTTGGAAAGTACGAAGCCAATAGACCTTGATCCTGTTAAACTGGAAATTATTATTATTCTTTAATTTAAGGTTAAGAGACTTTACGTACCTCTTTGTTGCATTTTGTTTGAGGTTTAATTTCGGAGACGATGAGTCCGATAATTTGACATTTAAAAACCGCGGCTAGACTAAAGAATTTGGTGTTGGAGGTTATTTCCTCGTACCAGCTATCCGGGTATTCGATGGGGAACCATTCCGTACATAATTTTTTAATCCTGGGCATATCCTCGGGGCACAGAAATCGTAACTGCACATTGGTATCATTGCAAAGGGGGACCTTCAAGCTCATTCAGTTGGTTTACACCCATTTGATAACACCTCTGAAAAGCCGAATTAATTAGGAGCGGTATACTTCGCCGGAACCGCTAAATATACTTATGGTCGCGCGATTTCTATAGTTCTATAATAGCTCGACTATGGGATGGCTCTTTTACACGCCGGAAATAAGCGATTATTATAGAAAAATTGGGTCGTACGTACCCTTAAGAGTTCTATTTTAATTTCTAGATAAATTCAGCTTATTTTTATATTATTTATACGGTATAGGTTGGAAACTTTACGTCTAAACTTAAGCCTCAATTATTAACGCTACTGTAGTTCGTTTCCGTCGCGTAATGGAGAAAGATAGAAGGGAGGAGTAGTCGATCGATAATATACGTATCGGGCGCGGTAGGGTTAGGAAAACTTTGGCTTAGCTGGCAGAGTCGTAAATTTAAAAATTTTAATTTACCAAAAAATTTCTACGAGTTACAATTTTAATACATATACTAATTTATCTATTTTTCATATATTTGATTACCATTTCTCGTATATCTCCGATTGATAACGAGAGCCGTAAGGTCCAGGGACAAGTGTTCAATTACACTGAACGCGGAAAAATTGTTTTTTATTTCCGCTCGTAAAAATTCAAGGCCGTAGTCTGCTCGTGTTTCTATTTGAAATTTCGATGGCCGAGTGAACGCGCCCTTTTTCTTCGATCTTAACGTTTTAGCAGTTTTTTTTGGAGTTTTAGAAACTAATTCCACTTAGTAATTACTATGATATATTTAATGAGAAGGATGAGGGGATATAATTTAGCTTCTCTACGCCTAGTTGAAGCCGAGAAGGTAATTTCTATTTAAGTTTACCAAGGTGCTTTCAACGTCGGCTCGTTGGTTGATAGTGGAAAACTAAGCAAAATGCGAATCGAGTCAACCCGAAGAAGATTTGGGGGAGACGCTTCTGTTCAAGAATCTAGATGAAAACGTTATCCGACTTTGCATCCGTTGCGGAAGTAAAATGAGTAATATTCTGGGTTACGCTATCAAGACGTTTAAGGTAGGCGTCGTTTAATCGTTTATTATCTAAGTTAACAAAGTTACGGGTAGTTAGTTTGTTTGCGAGTAAACGTACGGTTTTCAGCCTGACGATAAGGGGCGCGTAATATATGCTCGGCTACGGGACCAGCCGTTACTAAAAGCCATAAGTTGTGCGGAAATTTTGAAAAGAAAGTTTAAAGTAAGGTTTTTATTTACCTATTTAACTCGTAAACATTTTTTAATAACGCAAAGTTTGGCCAAATTGAAGAATAGGTCCCGGTAGGAAAGGTTAGGTTAGGTTACGTATGGTATTATTATGCTAAGCCTTGGCACCGGGACCTATTCTTCAAAACTCCCCAAAGTTTTTATAACGTTTAGATTTTCAATCAAATAAGGAAAATACGTTCTTCGAAGTAAGGTCTTTATTGTTTTTTTTTAAGCGGATAAGATTTTAACGAGAGATTTGGGAACCGAATCAAACTGAACTTGATAAATTGAAAGTAAAGCGAGAGATTCCTAGTATTCGTATACTTATAAGTAAAGATACTCTTGATGCTGAGGAACCGGGGTAAGAAATAGAAAATATCACCCTTTTGGGAGTGGAAGATGGTTCCTAAATCCTTAATCTAAACTTAGAATCATCCCTACTTGCGCGTTAATCACCTTTCAGACCTCTAATTAGTTTAATTTGTGCCTTAGTTAATTCTTTTAGGGTTTTTTTTTCAATTTCTTAGGATTAAATAATGATCTAAGTCATTGATAACTTTAATTGTTTTGCTATAACGTTTTAGACTTGGAAAATATGTTAGCTACCTAAATAATTAATAAATACAAATTAATGTGAGTATAAGGATAACCACTAACCTATTAAAATGCTATTTTGTCGTCTGCTAAAAACTGTTGGTCCTCCACCTTTTGAAACCGAAAGAAAGCGTCTCTGTTACTATGGCGACGGGGGCGGAACTTAGGGGTATTGTCAATGGCTTCTAGAGTTATAATTTCATAAATTGGTTTTAAGCCCCGGCTTTTTTGCAATGGGCGAAATTTTTATTGATTGAGCAGACAATGTTTATAGTTTTAGAGACGCGATTGGCTAAAAACGTTAGGAAAAAGAGTGACGTTTACAGTTTTTACACGGTGGAGGGTGGAGGTCTCAATGCTCTATATCTCCATCCAATTACGCGGCCATCTTGTTACGCTTATTTGATTAAGCAGACGATGTTTACAATTATGGAGCTTCACTATTGGCTAGAATAGATACTCCAAATTGGGTATGGAGTATAAATATAAACACGAGTAATTGCACTGACAACCTGATACGGCTAGTAGGATTTTTGAAACGTATACGTAATTTATTAACACGGTGTATTATAAACATGGAAAAATGGGAGCAGATTCCCCCTTATATTACAGCTACGTTACACACTAAGGCGAATGAACAGTTTTCGATGGACCACTGGATTTCTAACATGGGAAAGGTTCGTAGCTTCTAATCTTTTTAAAGAAATAATTAATTAATCAGTATTTTTTATCTGTACAGTCGAAATCCTCTAGAATGGATAGTTTCGGGACATTTAGGAATTTTATCGGACTATGACCAGTGTGAAACGCTTATTTCCATCCTCGACTCCTCGGAGAGCAGACGTTCTTATGACGTAATGTCCGAAGAAATATGTTTATCTAGACAGGTGTTTTTTAAATTGACCTATTTTTGGCCTAAAGTCCTTCTTTGAAGCGAGCTTTATTGTTTTTTATCAATGGATATAAAGTAATATCATATCAGATACTTGGTTATTTTCAAATCAGCCGTCGTCACGACCAGCCGGTGTTTCTCAGAGGACAATGGAAGAATGGAGCGATGGAAAGAAGAAATTATTATGATGGAAGGAGTACCTTGGATTTTTAGGGAAAGGTTTAATGTAATATTTGAGCAGTCAAATTAAAGACTGTGTTTAATTCCGCGTTGCCCTTATGTGGTCAATTAGTAACCACTCGATAACTTGTTCTTTTCACGTTTAATCAAAACAAAGGCCTAGTTTTGACTAAACGAAAGACAAGTGCATTTTTAAACTAAATATCTATCTGCAGCGGATATTTCGTTTTCACCCTTTGACCCATACCTAGTTTCAAATATATACGGAGTTTATAACTGTTAGTGGTATAAGAAATTTTTATTCATTATTTTGTGTGAATGGTCTAGAGTTTGCGCAAACTCACTTATAGTGTAATATACTAGTTCCTAATAGAATAATTACTAATTGACTTTGGTAGTTTGGTTTTTATTTTTCCAGATCCTGTCAGCGGTCCCTCGCAGTTTGCCGATGCCATCAGGTCTCTTCTGTGCCGTCGCATTCAGTCCAGAGATGTTAGTTGTTCGACCGAATTGTCTAGATGTCATCGAGTTGAGTGGAGCTTCCGTATCTTCAGCGAGGGACTGATAACAGGCAATAATCGTTCCAAATGTCATTTCAAATCTACCAGATTGTAATTTGTGCTTTTTTTTCTTCAATTTGCAGGAGGCCATCAGCGAGTCACGCCTGTCCAGTCAGTCCGAGCGCCCTCCAAGTCGAGAGAGACATTCAGTGCCTGACGTTCATTCACGCCTGTCCATTCAATCCGAGCGGAGGCATTCAGTGCCTGACAATTCATCTCGGCCGTTGAGTGGAGCTTCCGTATCTTCAGCGAGGGACTGATAACAGGCAATAATCGTTCCAAATGTCATTTGAAATCTACCAGATTGTAACTTGTGCTTTTTTTTTCAATTTGCAGGAGGCCATCAGCGAGTCACGGCTGTCCAGTCAATCCGAGCGCATTCCAACTCGAGGGAGACATTCAGTGCCTGACGTTCATTCACGCCTGCCCATTCAATCCGAACGGAGACATTCAGTGCCTTACAATTCATCTCGGCCGTTGAGTGGAGCTTCCGTATCTTCAGCGAGGGACTGATAATAGGCAATAATCGTTTCAAATGTCATTTCAAATCTACCAGATTGTAATTTGTGCTTTTTTTTTTTCTTCAATTTGCAGGAGGCCATCAGCGAGTCACGCCTGTCCATTCAGTCAGAGCGCTTTCCAACTCGAGAGAGACGTTCAGTGCCTGACAATTCATCTCGACCGTCAGCCACAAGTCCGGAGATGTTGGGTGTCCGAAGTCAGCGTCCCTTTGGCGCCGGTGTGCGAAGCTTCGAGACGAACAAGGACTATGTGCGAGGGAAGTGGTGTTTTTTATGGTTTGATATGAGGGTTTTTAATTTTAAAAATTTCGCGAAAAAGAGCTCTTTTTTTTGTGGCACCGCTAGAAATACAAGGTTAAGTCCCATAATTTTGTACTTCTGGTGCCACCCCCCTTATTGCCCCCGCGTAAGAATGTGTTGAAATTGTAATATAAAAATATGTATTAATGTTACGTTTGATCTGATCAAGGTAAGAAGATGGCGCCACGAGAAGAGTAGCCACGTACGGTGACCAGATCCGACACGAGATGGCGCCACAAACCAGTGAGCCTCCTTGACTTCAACGAGACCCAGTGGGATTGCAGACCGAACTGAACCGATCTCTTTGACCCGGCGCCATTTAGAGTAGAAATATTTCCATTGTATTTATCTATTGTATAAGGAAAATAGTGCGCTAAATAGTCTTCGATAATTTAATTTTTAATCTGTTAAACTTGCGCTACTTGAAGGGTAAACGAATCCTTACATAATTTTTAATCACTTGTTAAACTTGAAAGTACAATAAATGTTTAGAACTGAAAAATAAATGAATTTATTCCAATTGAACAATAACGAATCCTTCCATAATTTTTAATCACTTGTTAAACTTCAAAGTAGAATAAATGTTTATAACTGATAAATAAATGAACTTATTCCAATTGAACACTAAGCCTATTTATTCCCCAATGATGATTAACTGAGGGGAAAAAAATGTAGCGATTCGTCGCTGACACTGTTGCAAACTGCCAGTTGTCGAAGCAATTCATTCTAATAAGTAATTATCAGAGCTCGTAGGTTTTTAATTTTACATTATTTACATCGTTTTTTCTTCGTTCCAGTTTTCACCCGAGAGACTTGGTCGCGAGATTACACCAGTGTGATTCTTCGCTAAACAACTGTCACGAGTGTATTTCATGGACTGGAAGATTCCTGTTCGAAATATGCCCGTGACTCCTAATGTGACAAGTGGAATTGCACCGACAGTACTGGCAATCTTTCATCAGTCGAAGGTGCGTACAACAATCATTTTGACAATTGCTAATTAAGAATTGCTTAATTAACTAGAGGTTTTTCTTTATTGCGGATGTTTTCAAAGAAGGGCAAATCTAAGTAGAAGCCAATGAGTCTGATCAATCCAAATTGATAATCGATCATTGATACAACCTAAGCTCCGTTCGCGTTCTCTCCCTGTTTATCCCATTAAGATAAAGAAATCGATAACGCCGGAAAGGAACGGTTTCCCTCAAAGTATCGCGGAACGGGTTATAGTTTAATCAAAGCTCAAGTTCAGTAGTTTTCATCCGCTCGTGACAAAGTTCAAGAAGTGCCGCATTTTGTAACAAAGTAATCGCGGAATGACTCTCGTAAAAAGTGACAATTGATCTAAAATTTCACGAATACTGACGTGATGAATCGGATGTGAACCCGAAAAAGGACGCGAAAGTGAGTGAATAAACTTGGAACTGTTTAAGAAGCATTGATGAGGAAAGAACTGGAGAATTTTCAAGCCACGAAATCCGACGAAAAGTTTAAAAAAGGTAGGCGAATTTAGTTTGCCCGTGCAAATTTTTGCACGTTAATCAGCTTACAGACCTCTAATTAGTTTAATTTGTGCCTTAGTTAATTCTTTTAGGGATTTTTTTGCAATTTGGGTGTGGAAGATGGTTCCTAAATCCTTAATCTTAACTTAGAATCGTTCCTACTCTCACGTTAATCACCTTACAGACCTCTAATTAGTTTAATTTGTGCCTTAGTTAATTCCTTAGGGACTTTTTTCAATTTGGGAGTGGAAAATGGTTCCTAAATCCTTAATCTTAGAATCATTCCTGCTTGCGCGTTAATCACCTTACAGGCCTCTAATTAGTTTAATTTTTACCGTGGCTAATTTTATTTCTTAATTGGAGTAGGGACTGTTTTTATGAATATTTTAGGGTCAGTCACCCTGTTATCAGACAGTTTTTGTTAATTTCTATTTTTTTACTCAGTAAAATGGCAAAAGTTAGTTTTTTGGAAAGACTAAAACCCCAATTACGTGTTAGGTTAGTTTTAAGAGGCTCGACGCGATTTAGATTTAGTGCTTGTCTTCACATATTTCTTGATAACTATGTTACAGCTTGCTATATACCTATCAATATTTGACCAATCATAGTTCATTATCTGGGGAATGAGGTTATATCCTTCATTTGATCTAGAAATGATCGTACACTGAGTTATGAATTTTCAAAAATTATGTTTATTCACATAGGAAACCATGTTATTTAGATTTGATATTTGTATTTGCATTTGGCTTGATAACTATGTTATGGCTTGCCATATTTGTATCAATATTTTACCAATCATAGTTCATTATGTGTGGAATGACGTCATATCCTTCATTTGATCTAGAAATAATCTTACACTGAGTTATGAATTATCAAAAATTAGGTTTATTTACTTAGGAAACCATGTTTTATTAGATTTGGTATTTGTCTTTGCATTTTTACAATGGGTACCCCTTGTAAAAAAAATCAATTATTATTTTTTCACAAGTTGTACCCATTGTAAAAATCAATTATTATTTTTTACAAGGGGTATTACATGAGCGTATTTCATGGACTGGAAGGTTCCTGTTCGAAATATGCCATTGACTCCTAATGTGACAAGTGGAATTGCACCGACAGTACGGGCAATCTTTCATTAGTCTAAGGTGTGTACAACAATCATTTTGACAATTGCTAATTAAGAATTGTTTAACTTCAGCTTTTTGTTCATTGCAGATGTTTTAATCTACAAAAAGCTTGGAAATTTCAAAGAAGGGCTAACCTAAGCAGAGTCGGATGAATCCAAATTGATAATTGATCATCGATGCAACCCAAGCTACGTTCGCGTTCTCTCAGTGTTTATCCCATTAAGATAAAGAAATCGATAAGTGTGGAAATGAACTGTTTCCCTCAAAGTATCGCGGAACGGGTTTTAGTTTAATCAAAGATAAAGTTCAGTAGTTTTCATCGGCTCGTTACAAAGTTCAAGAAGTGCCGCGTTTTGTAACAAAGTTCTCGCGGAATGACTCTCTCGTAAAAAGTGACAATTGATCTAAAATTTCACGACTACCGACGTGATGAATCGGATGAACCCCGAAAAAGGACGCAAAAGTGAGTGAATAAACTTGGAACTGTTTAAGAAGCATTGATGAGGAAAGAACTGGAGAATTTTCAAGCCACGAAATCCGACGAAAAGTTTAAAAAAGCTAGGCAAATTTAGTTTTTTTTTAATGACAAATTAAATTTGTTGTGGCATTTACCACCCGATTAGACATTGTATTTTCTCGAAAAGTCTAAGCGGACTGTTGGATAGTTTTCATTTCTAGGTTCATTTTGAAATATCGTATAAACATTATAGTTAATTATTTTCGCTACAGCTTTTAACTTTTACGCAAATTTTAACTATCTTTTCAGGGTTATACGCTATTTCAAAAACAACTTTTATTTTACAAAATTTGAGTTGGTGTTCACTACGGCTTTAAAATGAAAGTGATATTTCGCTACTTCTTTAGTCTCT